>JAUMJK010000267.1:2400000-3000000 GCA_033558105.1 Coccyzus lansbergi | reverse complement strand
CCTCAGGGCTGCTGTTGTAGTAAAGGTTTCCCTCTGCTTCTGAAGGTTTTTGCTCTGCCTGAATGAGAGATTGTCAGGGCAATCATAAGCACAATTACTGGCTGGTCAGAGAACGGATTGAAAATGCTCCTAAGGAGAAGGTCTTGGGGGTGCTGATGGATGAGAAGCTCAACATAAGCCAGCAACGTGCACTTGCAGCCCAGAAAGCCAACTGTATCCTGGGTTGCATCAAAAGCAACGTGACCAGCAGGCTGAGGGAGGTGATCTTGCCCTCTACTCTGTTTTCGTGAGACCTCACCTGGACTCTTAATCAGGGAGCGCAGTCATGGTATGAGGGATAATGGTTTTAAGGTGAAAGAGGGGAGATTTAGATTAAGTATGCAAGAAGATATTTTTTACCTTGATGGTAGTGAGGCACCAGAACAGGTTGCCCAAGGCAGTTGTGGCTGCCCATCCGTGGAGGTGTTCAAGGCCAGGTTAGATAGGTCTTTAAGCAGCCTGATCTATTGGAAGGAGCTGGAACTGTATGATCTTTTTGGTCCACTCCAACCCAAACCATGCTGATTCTATGAAACATTTGTGAATTGTTGAGCATTTTCACACAGGGAAGGAAAAACATTTTCTGGCCATCCTTAAATATACCCCATGGTTAGAGGTGAATTCTGACTCTAATCTGCAAATCTCAAGAATGGAGAAAACCAGCTCTTTTGTCCCCGTTTTATAGGTGACAGGTGCAGATATTGAAAAACTTATGTGAGATGATGCACCTATGTAGCATTTCCTATCCTCGCAGGCTTTTGAAGGCTATCCGAGATCCACACATTGAACAGCTATGGGATGCTTCAGTTTGTCTGATGTCAGTCACTCATCTCATATGGGCACCAGATAGGGAAACTGCTGAGCGCCATGTGCTTACTGTTGGCCTCATACCTGCCCGTGAGGAGTAGCATGGATGCTCCTGTGACAGTCAGAATTTCAACCTAAATCTCAGTCCAGCACATTCCCGTACAAACTTCCTTCACAATGTTACAGGTAGCATGACTAGGTGTTTTGATCATGAGCTATGTTAAAAGTTGTGTGGAAAAAGAGTTTTCTCCAAAATTTCACAGTTTCACCAGTGCTCAGGATGAAACCAACAGCTTCAAGGGTATGATAGAGATAAATAAAAACAGCTACATAAAAACCCTTGAACTCATTTGGTCTTTTACTGTGCATGTGGGAATCTTTTTTCTTTATTTAAGAACTACACTGGGAAAATAGATATTCATATGTATACACTGGTATATATAAATGTAAGTCTTCTAATCATAATTGGAGTTACAGCTGCAAGGATGCTGGTATCTATACCAAGGGCTGTTTGAGCAGAGAATGCCATCCCTGGATATAAATGCTTTCCCAGAACTTTCTTCCAGAATAGGTATGTAGACAGATAAACTTCTAGCAAAACTCCTTTGAAATTACATCAGAGATTAAATTTTGTCCAATGTTCTCTCTTAGCTTTCTTCCAACATTGTTGACTTCTTCTGAAGGCCAAAATACAGAAAAACCTGCCTACAGAGTGCTGCACATTCTTCTGTACTGCAGTGGTTTTTTAAAGGCATTAGAGAAGCTTATTCTGAGAAAAACGCATCTTGAATGGTGGTTGGTGGTCCTTGTGTCTATTGTGTGAATTTCTGAGAAACATTGTGGAAAATTCCACAGATAAGCTGGTAATACGACTAAATTAATAAAAACATGGTGTATGGGGTGCTTAGTGGGATTGGGACATGTGATGCTGAGCTAGGATGGTGTACGGGATGCTAAGCAGGTACGATGCATGGGATGCTGACCAAAAATGTTGTACAGGGTGCTGAATGAGGATGGTGTACAGGATGCTAAGCAGGGATGGTATATGGGCTGCTGACTGGGCATGTTATACAGGATATTGAGCTGGGATGTGGAATGGCATGTATTTTCTTCTGTGGTCACAGTCCATGTCTTTTCATCAAGCCAGTTGCTGGGTGGTAGAGCATCCAGCCTTGTCGTTGAATTAGGCCTTTCTTCTTCAGGGAAGACATGAAATGTGTATCCAACTGGTCCATAACTGTGCTAATTTCCATATGAACAAAACACTCATCGAGTCCTGTTTCACTGGTAAGTGAATCCATTATAACTACTGGCATCTTTGGAAACAGACTGGGTGGCAACCATTGTCCAAGTGCCAGCATAGTCACCTTCTTCTGGGATGTCATTGGAACATTTGTGAGGACAGTAGCTTTGCTGATCACAAAGTTATTTCCAGAGCTGTGAGAATGGAAACTTTATTTTCTCAGTACCATTAGCCCACACATGCATCATCCTAGGCAAACTGATAATTTTGGACCAGCACTTGGGAAGAAAGGTTGGATGAATGTCATTGTGGATTGAGGGCAAGAACAAGTCTTTCACCCACATATAGGTATATTCTAGCTTATCTACACTGGAAAGTCCTGGAGAGAATTGTTTGTGGATGAATTGGTTGTAGTAGAAACAGTTAGCGTTTCCTGAGATAAAAATGGGATGTTTTCATGGGGTTTTGCTCAAATTGTTCTCATAGCTGAGAAAGAATTAAAAGGGAAAATACATTCTCAATAAAGGAAGTTACAGATGCTAAAGGATCTCTAGTGAAGTTTTGAAGAAAACCCATGTAACAGAATGAAAGGTGATGGTAATCACAGTTATAATTACTACCGAAGAGAGGGACACACCATCAACAAATAGCTATGCAGTCTTAGTTTTTGCGAATGTTCATTCCAGTTCTTAAGGAGTGAACCTTAGCCATTGGAGGAGAATTCATGATTATCACCTGCTCCTCTGTTTCAGTTGTATTTGCACCTCTTCCAGAATTGTGTGATTTTAGGGCCCTCCCTTGCTTCTTGTCTTTCTGGAGCATGGTGGGCTCTGTGAGTTGCTGGGACCAGGAAGGTTCTTCAAGGGTCTAATATCAATTATCAGAAAAACTCACTGTGTGGAATGGGCCTCCTGCAATATTTGCCGCTATATCGCTGCTGTCAATCTGGACATAAACTTTATCCAAGCCTCTGAGGGCTGTTGTGCTCCTGTTTGGGTTATCACAACAGTGAAATAAAACTGGTTTTAAATCTTTTTCGGAGCATTGGATATGCAGCAACTGGTGGGTTAACAATTCCTGACATGCTGCAGGATCGTCTTTGCAAAGCAGCTCACAGGGAGTCTCTCATATAGCTCAGTTAACACTGATTTATATTACTTGGAGGTGGTGTGCATTTCTCACATGCCACCTTGAAAACAGATCCTGAAAGCTTTGATAATGAAGCAGATCACAGTGGGAAGCAGCTGATCCATACAGCCTCCCCATGAGGATCATCCCAGCCCCAACAGTGGAAAAGTAAATGGAGGGGATGGCTGGATGTGGGCGTGAGGATGGTGCTAAAAGAGCAGGACACCCGCAGGGAAAACCCATTCTGGGAGAACACACTGTATAAAGGGAAAGGGTTTGAGAGTCTTAATAATACCATTGGAGGACACGTGTGAAACTTAACCTGAAGTACTAGGTATACAGCGTACGGCTCTGGTTAGCCATGTTAAAGAATACGAAATGTTGTGGAGCATGTGCACAGACTGTAAACTGCGACACCCAGAGCACACGGACCTGGTTTATCATTCTGCCTTGTGTATTCATATACATTTTTGCAAATCAGTCTGAAGAATCAGCCCCAGGGCCCCATTCTGGCCTCAAGCTCTGCCAGGGAAGGTTCAGGCTTGACATCAGGGAAAGATTTTTCACGGAAAGGGTCCTTGGGCACTGGAACAAGCTGCCGAGGGAGGTGGTTGGGTCACATTCTCTGGAGGTGTTTAAAAGACTGGTGGGTGAGGTGCTGAGGGACATGGTTTAGTGTTTGATAGGAATGGTTGGACTTGATGATCCTGTGGGTCTTTTCCAGCCTGGTGATTCTATGATTCTGTGATTGTGTTTCCTGCCCTCAGTACACCATGCTGGACACAAGTCGTCGTGCTGGGGACACCCTGGGAAGTCCCCCACCCTCTCTCGACCTTCATGAAGGCAGAGTAGGGCCATGGTTTGATGACGATTGTGTGGTTTCTGACAGCCGACAGGAGACAGAGACCATCTCGCTGCCTCCAGTGTTGGGACAATGTGGTTTCTGTGGGACAGCTGTGACATCTAGTGGTCACACTCGAGAGGTCCCAGGCAACCAGAAGCTGTTTCCATTGCCCCTAGAGACCAACTTGCAAGTTTTAACAGAATCATCGAATGGTTTGGGTTGGAAGCGACCTTATGGATCATCCAGTTTCTCTGCCATGGACAGGGACATCCCATTGGATCGGGCTGCTCCAAGCCCCTTCCAACCTGGGCTTGAACACCGCCAGGGATGGGGCAGCCACAGCTTCCCTGTGCCAGTGCCTCACCACCTTCATGGTGAAGAAATTTTTCCTTGTGTCTAGTCTGAATCTGCCCCTCTCCAGTTAATAGCCATTCCCCCCTCATCCTATCACTACACACTTTTAAAGGATCTCCACATAGTCAAGGAAGATTTTTCTCTGCTCAGACTACCTGCCAGTCTTTTGAGGAATCCCATTTCCTGCTGTCACCCTCCTGATCCACACTGCTAAGTTTTGCTTCTCTCTGAGAGTTGCTGTGAACCAGACTCGCTGCGGCAGGCATGCAGTAAACCATGAGAAAACTCATCTGCCCACCTTGAAACTAATTTAGATAATGATAATAGTTCCTGGGTTTGGTTCTAAAATCTACTCTTACCTCTAGGCCTTCATCTCGCTTATAAGGGGCCAAACCTCTCATTATCAGACTTGGTCTAAGCAAGTTTAGGGCACACAGCCTGGTTCCTGTGTCCATGTGGCCTCCGGCCTCTGCAGTTCATCTGGAGTGTTACAGAGCAATGACTGCTGTGATAGCACTTCTGACCTGTAACTCAGACCAAGGCTCAGGGGATGTGGTCAATAAATGCACCAACTTTTACTGGTTGGTTTGCATTTTAACCAAGCAGGTTTTTTTATCACACTGCAGGGTTTACTTTCTAGAGGCTTATCGCTAATATTACGTTAATTTTGCAAGCAATGAGATGAGTTCCTAGTCTTGATTAGGCTCCCAAAATATAAATCTTAATATTCCATACTCCACAGAAGAGGGCAGTAATGGGTGTTCCTATTGTCAATGCCATCCAAGCATTCACAAACCAGTAAAAAAACCTGTGAAACATTAAAATTCTAGTTCACAGGCCTCCAGGCTGGGAGTTAAACATCTGCTTTAGGTGCAGATGCTGTGGAGATTCTGCCTGTTGCCCTAGTAATGAATACTGTGCAAACATCATCATACCAGCCACATACAGAGACAGGATGTTCTCTCCAGAGCTACCTGTGTTTCTTACCCTAGGGCTATTTAAAATACGTTTTTTACTTTAATTCACTTTACTTCAGTCCATTTAAGATTTAGATTTAAAATTCAATATTTGACTTCAGGTTTTGCTTTAATTTCATATTTATAAAATTCACTTTAAAGTTCATTTGGACACTTCATCAGTGTTCTGATTAACTGACGTGGAGATAGAGTTGTATCCTCTAATTACTGATGCTAAACTTTGTATGCAGAATACACCCACGTACTGATACTGCATACACATTGTGACCACGTGCATGTATTTAAAGATATATATGTGTGAGGGTGTATTTAAATGAGGTGCACTCAAGAACTCCAGAACCAATGATCTACATTCCTCCATCCTTATGAGCTGCTACCCATATTCACTTACGTGCACCAGAGCTCATGTCCAGAACCTCCCTAATGCAGTCAGTAACTTGCTGTACTGAAGATGAGGAGGAAGTGTTGATGTATCAGAGGGCAAGGAGATCTGAAGAAGACACAGGTAAATCTGGGAAGTTTAAATCAGAGCAGGACTGCAGGTGAGCTCTGCGTGCCTCAAGGAATACAGTTGGTGCTCTGCAAGTGCTGGGTAAATCATTTACAGGCAATGTTAGTATGATGAAGGCACTGGGGTAGGGGGGGAAGAGACAAATGAGACCATAGAGAATGATTTACTACAGCTAAGGGTCACGGACCTTTGTAAATATACGGTAGAAACTGAGTTAATGTGGTGAAAGATTTACAAGGCCTGAGCAAGCATGGGAAGAGGGCTGGGGTTAAGCAAATTCTGGACACATATAAATATAAAAGTTGGCAGTCGTGTATTGGCAGGAGTTGAGCAAGCCTGGCAGATCCTTAGTAGCAAAGAGCAAAACCTAAGCCTCCAGTTTCAGAAGGGACTGACACTTTTGGAAGCTCCACTTGGGATTGTCTATGAAGTCTTTATGTCACAGATTTTCACAGTCTTGAGTAACCTTTAAAATGTCTCTGTTTGGCCCTGCTAAGGGGGTGCATCAGAGCCTTCTCCCCAAAAGCCCTCAAACTGTGTGAAGTAGCATTGTTAAAAGGCATGAGGGCAATAGGAAGGAAGAACAGCTTGCCTGGGTACAAACTTTCATGGGAGTACTGTGAAAATGCCAGCAAATGGAAGTACAGGCTGAGGCATAATTCGCAATTACCAAGACCAAAAAGCAAAGAAAGCGAGTCATTTGTGAGCTTAGCAGCTTGCCAAAGTATGCCATGTGCAGTTGACATGCAGACCCCTTATCAATGCTGCTTTATCTGCTCAGAGCCAAGGCAGTGGATGCATTTGTGCTGCTGGAACAGAACAGGTAGAAACACACATTCCAGCTCACCCATCAGGTGGTCCCAGTTAAGTCAATGGAGTGGGCGTGGGTTTAGTGTCAAGTACACTTTTGCCATTGACTGACCAACAATCGGGTGAGCCTCTGTGTGCCTTGGGCAGGGTGTTAGCAGCACAAATATACTAAATGTTCAGGCCTTAAAACTGGAGAAAATAGTTCCAAATCTACCCCGAATCAAGACATGCAAGAGATTCTTCTTCAAATACCATTTTCTTTTAGCTGTGCCAGGATAAATAAAATCTTCTCTTGACAATCTTTGTGACTATTTTAAGACTTAAAAGTCTTTCCATGCCAGAACTTACATCCAAATATTTTACTTCTAAGCAGTGTGAATTGCATTTGGCATTTCAAAAGCATCAAGAGAACAAGGACCCAAAGGGTGGCTGGAGCTGAATGGCGTTGAGTGGGCAATATGGAAAGCAAAGAGGAAGACAGGGTGGCATCTCTGAGCAACCCTTCTCTGTTTGCTGACTCCAATTACATACCCTCAAACCAGGTGAAATTCCAGGCATTCTTACACTACTTTCACAAATTCTTTCTTCCTTCCAAGGCTTTAACTCCTGAAGGGCAACCTCTTCAGTTGTTTCAACAGAAAAGCTTTCTACACAGTCCATCAAATTGGACATTCACAGCATTTAAGAAAAGTCCAGGCACCCCAAGGTTTGGAGAAATGCATCTCTTGGTTTGCTGTGTAGAAGGGGCAGGATAAAGTAGTTATTCCTTTTTCCTGGATTAATGTAAGCACAAAAGGATCATGAAGGATACTAACTGGAAAATTGGCTTTAACAATTTTTCAGTGTGCAGATCACTACAACTTTTCAAGACATGATGCAGGCTGCTGCTTGACAACAGAGTTCTTTTCCCAGAATTGCTTTTGCAGGCATGGTGGAGGAATAGGAATGCACCGGTCTGTGGTCACCAAAGGAAGGTTGCTGCTCAGAAATGAGAAGCTCCTTTTGAATTTGCAGTTATTGCACTTTGATTTAGTGGGCATGTTCTCTATCGTCAGGGTGGAAACAAGATTGACTTGGGGATAGGGGAAATGTGAGTTCATCACCAGAAAATTCAGTATCCAGGGAATGTTTCTCCTGCTGTCAGAGCTGCAATCTTAGCAGGATTCACAGACTCACAGAGTAGTTGAGATTGGAAGAGACCTCTGGAAGTTATCTCGTCCAACCTCCCTACTCAATCAAGGGTGCATATAGCTGGTTGTGTATGACCATGTCCAGCTCCGTTTTGAATAACTCCAAGGATGAAGAGTCCACAGCACCTCTGGGCAAGCTGTGCCAGTGCTTGGTCAACCTTGCAGTAGTTTCCTGATATTTACATGATATCTCCTGTGTTTCAGTCTCTGCCTACAGCCTCTGGTCCTGGCACTGGTCACCACTGAAAAGAGTGTGGCTCCATGTTCTTTGCACCCTCCCTTTAGGTATTTTTATATATTGATGAGATATACCCACCTCTAGTCTTCTTTTCTTCAGGCTGAACAGTATCAGCTCTCTCAGACCTACCTAACAAGAGAGATACTCCAATTCCTAGCATCATCTATGTGGCTCATTGTTGGACTATTTCCCACTGCAGGTGGGACATACTGGAAAGAGTCCCAGGATGCTTGTTGTCATGGGGACTCCCTGGCTCCACTGCTGAACAGTGAGTGCAGATGCAGAGTTGTTTTTTTCTCCAGACTGGTAATCCTAAAATGGGAAAACCCACTCCGTTTCCTCTCTTTGTAACTGCCTGGATGAATGAGCGATAGTGGGTCAGTGTGGTCTATCAAGCCTACATGCTGGTTTCTCATGTTTCAGTCACTTGTTTTCACCTTTCTGCCAAGTGAAAATAACATGTTTCCAAGAGACTTTGAGCCTCATGATGTGGGAAGAACCACCTGCTAAAAAAACACCAGGGAAGTTTTCCTGTTAACTTGTCAAAGGCAGAGTTTTAATCCATCTTTGCTGAAAAAGGGTCCCTGAAATCATTGAACCAACCCTTTGCTGAGGGCCTCCACATGTGGCAAAAGTTACAAGAGCAGTCAGGAAAGTGTGGTGTTTAACTAATGAGTGTTGGTGGCAGTCCACTGAGCGCTCTGCAGAGGTTGGAGATGTTTTTCACTTCTTAATCTAAAGGAGCGACATCTGTGGGTTTCAGCAGACTAAAACTTTCTCTGACTGTGAGATACATTTAGCAGAAAAGTCCATTGCAGACTGGTGTTATTTAGCCATGTTGGGTATGGCAACTGGATGGAAAACTTGTCTTTTGGCTTTTGCTGCATTTGGGACACCCTTCTCCATCCATAGGTGGGAGGCCCAGCAGACAAAACCCCTGGGTGATGCAACCACACGTGAACTGTTCCTGGCAGGATGATGTGGGAGTGTGGGAAGCTGCAGCAGGAATAGCTTTGGTCCCCTGGACACCCTCTCAGCACCACATGGGGCTGAATGGCTCACTCACATCACATACCAGGAGAGTCTAACCTGTAGCCTCCTCTAAGCAGTCAACAGGGCAAAAGTCCTACTCCTCAGTGAAGGTAAGAGCCTCCTTCTTAATCTAGTGGCAGAAGCAAGATTATCTTATTTGAATCATAGAATCATAGAACAACCAGGTTGGAAGAGACCCATCAGATCATCGAGTAAAAGTCCTACTCCTCAGCGAAGGTTAAGAGCCTCCTTCTTAATCTAGTAGCAGAAGCAAGATTATTTTATTTGAATCATAGAACAACCAGGTTGGAAGAGACCCATCAGATCATCAAGTCCAACCATTCCTATCAAACATCAAACCATGTCCCTCAGGGCCTCATCCACCCGTGCCTTAAACACCTCCAGGGAAGGTGAATCAACCACCTCCCTGGGCAGCCTATTCCAATGCCCAACAACCCTTTCCGTGAAAAACTTCCTCCTAAAGTTTTGTTCTTGTCTTGTTCTTTGTCTTGTTTTGTTTTTAATAGAAGTAATGGAGAGCAGGAAAGTGCTGACCTCCATGTTGGGTCTTCTACACATCCAAAGGGGAAGACATACCTGAGTCTGGGAAGAGCCCAGCTGGCCTTCAAGATCTAAAAATGAGTTTTGAGGACTCACTGTTAGAAAAGACTTTCTGTTAAGAAGGGGCAACAATTAAGAGCCCACTTCTGAAACTGGTGGGATAATCGTGGTGTGACAGGTCTCAGTCGGTCCTTTGTGGTGGTGATACAGCATCCTTGTGTGCTGGCAGACCTCAGTCAAACAGCCACAGTTCCCCAGAGTACAAATGCCAGCAGGTCCATGTCCATGCAGAGCGATGTTCCACTAGAGCTTTTGTAGTCAGAGGTTTTGCTGAAGCTGTTTTGAAGAGACTATGGCAATTCTGCATAGATTTGTCATTAGGAGTACTTTTAAATTAAAAGTAGAAATATATACATGTATACATAGGCACCCTGTGCATGCTACTCACCAGTTTACTATGTCTGTCCTTAGGAACAGACATTTCCATATCCAGCCATTTTGCGTGATAGATCATGAAGGTCTGACCCGTATCGTCTTAATCACACAGTGAAAATGCTAAACAACAAATTGTAGGGAAATGTTTGTGGAATAGATGGCTGAAAATAACACTAACAAAAAAAGTATAGATGCCAGATGCTGGACACTTGGAACATTCTGCTTATTTACACAAATATAGATGGCATTTTAATGCTTAATTCTTCGTATAGTTTCTTTTTTTTTTTTATCAACCCTAAAGTCTGTTAAGAAAGTTTCATGTGTATTTTCTAATGTCACACTAACGGTTGTTTGAATAAGCTAAGTACATTTTCCTTCATCCCTGCCCATCCCATTGACTTTGCCTGGAAATGACGAGGAGGATCTCTTGCTTACAAAACTGGTCACAGGAAGATAGTGGTGTGAATTCTGCCCTGCAGTGTTTGCACCAGCACTGGCAGTAGAACTAACACAAATGGGAATTTGTTTCTGCAGGGTTAACGTCAGAAATGATTTATTGAAGCCTTCCTCCTGCTCCCCGGTCTGGCATCCATCAAGTGAGTAAACAACACCCCCATGACTTCAGAGTGCTCTGTGCCTGGTCAATGAGCAAACACTCCAGATCAGAGCCATTATTTTGGGAGTTATCAATCACATAGCATTTATTCCTATAAAATGTATCTTTAAATACTTCGACTCAAGAGTCAAAATCAATGGTTTTGAATGTAAATCCATTTTCTGCTGTAGTCGTGTTAAAGTTGATCAGTGAAGTTGATCAAATCAAAGTTAAACTCACATTATGAAGAATAGTTTGTTATTTTTTTTAAATCATCGCTTTAGTGAAAGGAATATACCTTTACAAGGGGAAGAGGAGGAGCAGGCTTTTCAGTTATTCTCTCTGTTGCCAATGATAAGACCCAAAGGAATGACAGGAAGATGTGCTAGGGAGGTTTAGGTTGGATATTAGGAAAACGTTCTTCACCCAGAAGGTGGTGGAGCACTGAAACAGGCTTCCTAGGGGAGCAGTAATGGTGCCAAACCTGGCAATATTCAAGAAGCATTTGGACAACACCCTGAGAAATGGTATGAATTTTGGGATTGTCCTGTGCAGGGACGGGAGTTAGATTCAGTGGATCTTGTGGATCTCTTCCAATTCGGGACATTCTATGATTCTATGACCTGTCTTCATGTGTTTCCATTTCCATGAGAACTAGAACTTGGATGGTGTTACCACACACTTATGCCATGGAAATGTCGTCTTCTTTCCCAATCTCCATTTTCTTCATGAAATGTACACTGAGCTGAACTCTTCCATCACAAGTGATAACTGTGGAAATCTGAATTCATAGGTCCCTGCTGTGTTGCAGGTGGACCTCCCAGAACAAGCCAAGTTCTCTGGGATTTTAATTTATAAGGTAACCACGTGATAACCCTTCTTATATTTACTTACAGCCATCACTGGTTACTGAACTCAATGAAGAAGGATGATAATTATTTTTCCTGTTTATTCACCAGATAAATAGCTACTACCTTCATAGATATAACATGTTTTACTCTAGCGCTGCCAAAGACACTTTCCCTCACATCCAGCAGATGTGAGGTGGGTTACAGTAGCAAACAGAGACCTTGAAATAGTGGCTTGAAGCTGGCAAGTGCCTCCAAGTCAATAATAGATTGAACTGAAATGCTGCTTTTGTCCTGTTCAAATGACAGCTTAAAGTGTTCCTGCTAATGTGAGGACACAATTAGAGCGTATTAAACCATGAATAGCTAAGGGGTGTTAAGTTTATGGTTTGACTCAATGATCTTAGGGATCTTTTCCAACATAAATGATTTTATGATTCTGTGATCAGCTGTGGACAGACATTGCCCTTTGCAGACAGCTGCATTTATTCAAAATCTTTCACTCTCATTTTTTTGCCTCTGATGGCAGCTTCTGATCCTTCAGTTCTGCCAAGAGCTGGGTGCTTCTTCATCAGCTTTGGGCAGCAGTGCCTGGATGACTTTAAACATGCTACAGCTTTGAGGTTTCACATGCTGTCTCCTTCAGCTGCTGGTGTATGGCAGCATTGCATCTACCTGCTCTAAGAATCATAGAATCATAGAATCATGGAACAACCAGGTTGGAAGAGACCCATCAGATCATCGAGTCCAACCATTCCTATCAAACACTAAACCATGTCCCTCAAGACCTCATCCACCCGTGCCTTAAACACCTCTAGGGAAGGTGAATCAACCACCTCCCTGGGCAGCCTATTCCAATGCCCAATGACCCTTTCCGTGAAAAACCTCCTCCTAATCTCTAGCCTAAATCTCCCCTGGCGGAGCTTGAGGCCATTCCCTCTTGTCCTGTCCCCTGTCACTTGGGAGAAGAGCCCAGCTCCCTCCTCTCCACAACCTCCTTTCAGGTAGTTGTAGAGAGCAATGAAGTCTCCTCTCAGCCTCCTCTTCTGCAGGCTAAACAACCCCAGCTCTCTCAGCCGCTCCTCATAGGGCCTGTTCTCCAGCCCCTTCACCAGCTTCGTTGCTTAAGGAAGTATTTTCCAGAAACAGATGCAGCTTAAGGTCCGTAAACCCGGGCTTCTCAGTCCTGGGCTCAGCAGTCACTTCCTCTGCACCGGGAGGTAAATTATTTAACCTGAGCTTTGTATTGATAAATAATATGAATCTGCTCTACTAATTTCTAAAGGCTGTCTAGGTGCATGTCTGCATTAGTCAGAAATACACTCTTAGTGAAGTTTCTGTGGAGTTTTGTAGATCAGCTGTAGAAGACAGATGGAGAATGGACTTTGCATCATTTTTTTCTAAGGAGGCAGATTCTTCATCTGTCCTGATGGAATAAATTTCTTTCCTTCCTTAAATGAGTGATAATGAGCCAATGGGCACAACAGGGAATGGCAAGAGGCTTTATTTTTGCTGTGAATCGGTTCATATGGAGATTTTTCTGCTGCTCACCCTACTCTGTGTGCCCCTATTGGGCCAACAAGTCCTCAAATCTCTTGGTCTTGCTCCTCTCACTGGGAGGTTAGTTGGGTTCTCCTGAGGTAGTAGGGAAAGGCTTTCAAAGATGAGCATGTTGAAAACTTGAACCTCTTCTGCTTTAGCTGCTTTAGCAGAGCTGGAGAGGTGTGGAGGTCCTGGGCACTTGTTGCATCCACATACACTGCCTTCCCCTGTGTAGAATGGTATTGAATACCACAGAATCATATGATATAAATTAATATCATATTTAAGTAATCATTTGAGTTGGAGAAGGACCTTTTCTTTATCAAGTCCAATCATAAACCTAAACCTGCCAAATCCATCCTTAAATTATGTCCCTAAGTACGTCTATGCATCTTCTAAATACCTCCAAGGATGGTGGCTCGACCACTTTCCTGGGCAGCCTCTTCCAGTGTTTGACAATGCTTCAGGTAAAGAAATTTTTCCTAATAGACAATCTAAACCTCCTCTGATGCAAACTGGGGCCATTTCCTCTCATCCTATCATCACTGGTGTTCCAATAGCCATAGCAGCTCTTGAAGCCTGCACTCTCTCTTCGTCTACCACGGCCAGGCCACCCTCTCCGTAACGAGAGACAGCAGCTCAGTAGCAGATTTTGGAATGGATTTGTGGACACCTGATGAGAGCCCAGGCTGTGGGAGGGAGTCATGGGGCTGTGGAGCACAGCTACTGGAAAGGCCTTGCAAGCAAAGAGGGCTAGGTTGATGGCCACATCTCTCAGACTTGACCTTTTGCAGCCAAAACCAAAATACCCTTATATTACCCTTATATCTCAAGAGGAGGGAGAGGAACGGATGCAGCCCTGTTCAGCATCCCAGTGCATTCTGAAGCTGGCAGGGCTCTGGTAGGCACTGATGCTGCTCTTGGGCATTCTGGAGAGGGCAAGACCTGGTGGACTCACAGAAGACAAGGGAGCAGTCATGATTTTGGCCCTCTTGCCATGCTACTGTGTTATGGGCTAATCTTGTTTTTCTCCATGAGCAACATTAACAACTTGCTGTAGCCAGGCCAGCCCTGAGCCCAGGGCTGAGCAAGGAGAGATTAATATTAAATGGAGGGTGAACTCAGGATTTCCTTAGTGGATACACTCGATACTAACCATCATGTACAGCCAAGGGCTTGCAGACGTGTTGCTGGGCAAAGTCTTCACGTCAGCAGCTGAGGTGCGGACCCTGCTTTGCCCTCACCTTTCTAGATGCTGGTTTGGAGCCATGGTGACAGATCTCCTGTTGCTGCACACATTGTCTCTGAACACCCGTTTAATGGGTTCAGTGTTAGGGCCCTGGAAGAAAGCCAGGGTGATGAAACATTGGAAGAGGTTGCCCAGAGAGGCAGTAGGATGTTCCATCCCTGGAAGCATTGAAGGTCACTTCGGATTGGGTTCTGAGCAACCTGCGGTAGTTGAAGATGTCCCTGCTTACTGCAGGCAGGGGGTGGACTGGATAACTTTTAAAGGTCTCTTTTGTCTCTAACCATTCCGTGATTCCATAAAACCTGTGGTGGCATTGGTGGTACTGAAGAGGTTCCCTCGAGAGCAATGCAAATGGGGATGCAGCCCGGCAGGGCTGGGGAGCAGGTGCTGATGAGAAGCCCCAGTCACAACCCTGCAGCGCCAGGAAAAGCAAACCTGCCCTGAGAATCCCGCTGGGAATGGCCTGGACACAAGTGGGGAGCGGGGCCAGTGGGCTGCGGCGAGGGGCCAGGGTGCAGCTGCCACTAGATGTCAGCCACTCCTTACTGCACAGCAAAAGACCCCCAAATGCAAGAAAAATCCCTGAAAAGACTCAATTCCTGCCTTCCCATGGCATTCCAGTTATCATCCATTACCAAGTACTCAAGTAAAAGTGTCTCTGACTTGCTTTGGAACAAAACACTTCAGGCATTACATATTGAACGTCAGGCTCTCTCTTTGCAAAAAAACATTTTAAACTTTAATATTGTAGAAGCAGATTGTCAAATCACTTGTACCTATTTTGCAGGAAGGATGTTTTTCCCTTCCTCAGTGTAAGCTCAGGAAATGAGAGAGCCGGACAGGAAACTAGCTAAATGCTGATGGAAATATAAAATGAAGATCTTTGTCTTGCTCTTGTATCGACAAGCCATGGGTAAATAGTTTTGTTTGTTTGGGTTTTTTAATGTTTTAAACCATTAACCAAACACAAGACAAAATTAAAGTTAAGTCTCCCTTCCCCGAGCCCTCTGAAGTGAAGGTAACTAATCAGCACTTCTGCTTCTGGAAAGTAAACACAGGAAGAAAAAAAAAGTTACAAATTATAGCAAACTTTGTGGTGTGATAATATTTGAGTTAGGAATTTAACCTGTTTCCTCTGGTGTTGAGCCTAACATCTGGCACACAGCTCTCCCCTAAAAAGATGAAACCAGAACATTTTCTTGGAGATACCTTAGCACATGAGTCCTTGTTAGCTGTCACTACCCTCTACACCACCTTTGTGCTCTTCCAGCCTCATGGGGACTGGTAGGCTGTTCCCAGAGCATAAAAAGCCTCCATCTGGTTATTAACAACATAAAACTGTGACAACAGCTGGAGTCTGCCAGGATGCACAGGACCTCTGGCCAGAAATTGTTCCCCAGTTTCAGGAAATATCGATGACGTGGGAACTGCTGCAGCAGGTCAGCATCAGCTGGGAGCTGCCTGATCTGCATCCATCCTCTCACCCATGCTCTTGGTGAGGTGCAGCAGGAGGATGACGTGATGCAGCCACAGCCCAGACTGTGTTCTGCCTCATCACCGCTGCAGCCAGCGTTGGCTTGTGAGCATGAGGAGATGCTCTGCTCTGTACCCAAACTACACCAGTATTTGGTATCCAAGGCTGAGACAGAGGCTGGAAACTCCTGGCATTTGTCATGAGCCAATTAGAATCATAGAACCATAGAATCATAGAACAACCAAGTTGGAAGGGACCCATCAGATCTTCTAGTCCAACCATTCCTATCAAACACTAAACCAAGTCCCTCAAGACCTCATCCACCTGTGCCTTAAACACCTCCAGGGAAGGTGAATCAACCACCTCCCTGGGCAGCCTATTCCAATGCCCAATGACCCTCTGCGTGAAAAACTTCCTCCTAATCTCCAGCCTAAATCTCCCCTGGCGGAGCTTGAAGCCATTCCCTCTTGTCCTGTCCCCTTGTCACTTGGGAGAAGAGGCCAGCTCCCTCCTCTCTACAACCTCCCTTCAGGTACTTGTAGAGAGTAATGAGGTCTCCTCTCAGGCTCCTCTTCTCCAGGCTAAACAACCCCAGCTCTCTCAGCCGCTCCTCATAGGGCCTGTTCTCCAGCCCTTTCACCAGCCTCGTCGCTCTTCTCTGGACTTGCTGCCCAATTAGCCCAAGTGTGCAGAAAAGGGCACTGCGGAGCACCAGCAACACAGCTGCGATGGGGCTGTGCAGTGAGGCCTTCACCTATAGGTGAGCAGCCGGACTCAATCATCCTAGACAAAGCATCAAACTTAGGGAGTTACCCACAGCTTCACTAAAAGCTGTGTTGTGTTAGCAGAGACTGGGGAAGCTGGAAGTGGTCAGGTAGTCGCCATGTGTCTCTCACCCATTTCTGCATCCCTACAGGCAGATGCAGCCTCTGGTTTCACAGTGATGAAGGTCCAAGAGGGCTTGGGGAGCAGCTCCACAGGATTGTGGCTGCAGGAGCCAAGGCAACGTAAGCCAGACCCACGCTCCCACAGCAGTCTGGGCTGCCTCCCTGTGCCAGTACAGCTCTTAGTGGGGCTGCCACATAAACCAAATCACTGACATGATCTGAGTTAAAAATAAACCTCCAGCATAAAACAAAGTGGAAACTCTGATGGTTAATTTTAACCCAGATCTGTTTGCTGCTCTGCTTTGCAGCCTAGCACCGCAAATAGTTGTACTGGTAAAACGAAGGAGGAGCTGAAATACTGCACAGCTATGGGAACAAGTGGCTGAGGACACAGAGGGTGTGGTGGAAACTTCAGCACCAAAGCCGGAGTCTCATGATACCACATTTTCACATTACTGGAGATTAAGATGCTTCTGACTTCTGGCAGCAGAACTCTGGTCTCATTCATTATAAAGTCCTTGGCATTTGCTTTCTTTAAAAACAGCTTTTACAAAACAAGACAAAACCAATCAACAAACAAAAAGTCCTGGTAACAGCTACTTTTTGTGAGTTCTGTCTGGAGCCATATACCCCTTCTGTAGGCAAACGTAGGCTGATGTATCATACCAGTGGCTCAGGGAGGTTGTTCCCCATTCAAAGAGACTACAGCAACCCACTGTCACTTCACAGATGATGCTCTGGGGTGCCTGCTGTGGGGGACGCGCATATGGGCAAGAGGCCATCAGAGAGACTTGCTGCAGCCAACAGCTACTCAAAGGCTCTGTCTGGGGTTCTCGTGTGGTGTGAACAGCCCCAACAACATCAGATCTTCCACCCTCCCCAGAAGCTCTTTTCTTTCATGTTTGTTACTTTAACTGTAGCAATATTAAAGACTCCTAATTACAAGTTTCAAGGCAGAGTTCTCATTAATCACCAACCTGAGAACATTACAGAGATGAGCTGCCAAAGGCATGAGCAAATCACTGTAATTACCAGGTTCAGATGCTGCTCTTCAAATCTTGATTAGCTACCGACACACAGGTGATAATTCCTCCAGTTTTCTTTATAGTGCATCCTTGCTATTGTCCACTTTAGTCTGATTTAGATTATTAGAATAATATTATGCTAATTAAGTCCTCTGCACACAGAATGCTTCATGATGAATATGATAAGTGGGTTTAGATGACGACTAATACCACAAACTTTACCATCAATGTCAGAGAAATTGGTGAGGGATGTACACAAAAAAGAAGGAAGTCCTCACTGCCACTGTACAGCCTAACCATGATCAGAAATTATAAAAAGGAATAAAAAAATAAGTGAAGCATTAATAAACTTAATTTAAAAAAAAAGTTTCAAGAAAATGTAGATGATCAATTGAATCCCTTCTCTGAAGGGCTGAAATTACCTCTAGGAGCAAACCAATCTCAATCATCCTACTAAGAGCAGAACTTGCCCCTTCCAAAAGCCAGTAATACTTCTTATATAATAAACAGGCAGGTAGCCACACTGCCCTCCTCCTCTATATGTCCCAGATCTGAATGCTCAGTGCACCTTTGGATGCACGTATTCCATAATATATGAAATAAAGCGGAGCCTTACTGGAGGCTCTGCTGTCCCCAGGAGCCACTCCATGGCAGTGTCATAGCATGAGATAGTTGTATTTCCATCCCGTTTGGTTTTGGGGACACGCTCAGATATATTCAGCTCAGGAAAACCTAGGCTTCAGACAGGGTCATCATAGAATCATAGAACAACCAGGTTGGAAGGGACCCATCGGATCTTCTAGTCCAACCATTCCTATCTAACACTAAACCAAGTCCCTCAGGACCTCATCCACCCGTGTCTTAAACACCTCCAGGGAAGGGGAATCAACCACCTCCCTGGGCAGCCTGTTCCAATGCCCAATGACCCTCTGCGTGAAAAGCCTCCTCCTAATCTCCAGCCTAAATCTCCCCTGGCGGAGCTTGAGGCCACAAAGATCCTGCTGCATGCTCAGCCAGCACCTGGGCCCTGTGCACTTGCCTTTGGAAGAGTTTCCATCCACCCCACTCACAAGCCCTGAAGCGCGCAATGATGTTTTGTTCTCTGTATTTCTCACAACCCACACTTAGATCCAAACTTCGCTGGACTAACCCATTTGGGACATCCTTTCACCGCGGTGTGAGCATTTCAGTCCTCCTTCATGGAAAAGAATGGGACTTGCAACAGAGATGAAGCCAGTTTAAAAAAACAAACTCGCCAAAAATGTGAGGGCTGACAGGAATGCCATAGTTATCCACAGAGGTTAAAATTTTATTTTGATATAAAAATTAAATAGCAAAGTTCTTGGGTTTTTTTACAGTGATAAATTAGAAATTTACAGTACATACATCGAAGTAGATATATTTTCTGTACACCTCAAAATAATCAGTGTCTATTTCCTTAAAATTCAGAAAAAGAAACTAACTTGTCTGTTTAATGTAAGAGCTTAGCTCGCACTTCTCCAGCAGATGCTTCCAAAATCTGCAGTGAGAAGAACACAGGCCAGAGGGGAAGAAGGGAGCAGGGACTGCGCAAGGAAGGCAATCACAGCAAAGTTTTCAGTTGTATAACCGCAGCAACTGCACTTCCGAGACAGGATTAGTCACACATTTTTTGGCTTTACATTTGTAACAATGTTGAAATGAGAGAACATGCGAGTTGCAGAAACCCTCTCTTCACAACCGCCAGGTTTGAGGCTATCTATCTGCTGTGACTTCCCACCCGTGCAGCCCCAAAACAGAATAAGGTAAATGCACATGGGCAAATACATTTATGGAACCATTTCACTGCTACAACAGCTAATCTCACTTTGGGTTTGTATTATGTCCCCCTGAATGCTTGGGAAAGATGTTCCTTCTGGAATAGCAGCTGGTGTCTCTCGCTGGCCCACCTCCTCCCCACACTGTTTAAGTCGCTCACACTCTTTAATGGAAAATCCACCCAGGTCCCTCATAAGGCTACACATCCTTATCCAACTTGCTTCCAACATCTCATATCACTGGGGACAACAGTCTGTCACAATTCACGGGCAGAGATGCATGGATCTGATAACAAGGTACTACTTAACATTCACTTCTGTGTACATAACATAGCTAAAAATGCCATTTATTGAATCAGTCGGGTCAAACACGGGTCAGTAAGCCAGAGTACCCAAACTGTTCCAGAGTGAAGGACACTTGAGTGAACATGATAGCTTGACACAGCCCAATGCTAGGTTACAAGACAAGGCTCATACGGTGTCCTCACCCCTTGAAAGTCAACATACAGCTGCTGACTTTACATCCCTCGCACCAGGAGAAAGGCTGCACAATGGAGAAGCTCAGCCCTCTGAAGACCTCTCACTTACAGAACAACTTGTCCACAGAGGAATAACCAGATCCAAACACAACCCTAATAGCAAGTGACTTTATAGGGAGGATGAAGTGGCTCAGCTGGTATGCGGCATCAGCCAAGACAATGCTTGTGTGTCTTGAGCAGAATGTGTCAAGTTGTCACTTGTTCTGCTGGAGAGGGAGCCCAACCGCAGAGACTGCAATTAGGGTTTGTTTGGGTTTTTTTTCTTTCAAAAATGTGCTCTAGCACATGTTACAACATCGACATTGAAACAATACACGCTTCTGGGACAGATTAGCGCTCACGGCTAGAGCTGGAATGAATTGTGGTTTCAAAAGCACATGAGGCACCTGTGTGAAAAGCGAGGACTGTAATAAAGCGGTGCCTGTTCTCAGCTGCCCTCAAAGGTCATGTGAGTTGGGGCACCTGGAGAGTGCTCCACAGCTGACCAGACTCCACACAAACAAATGAAGCAAAAGTTCAGGGCACATCGATAAAACTGAACATCCTTTGAAGGGATAGAGCATCGGAACAGTGTTCACTTAGGAGCTTCTAGGCTATTTCTATTTGCATCACCTTTCTTATTAGCCAAACAAGCCACCAACACAAGGTTCAAGCTCCCCAGGAGCACAAGACGATGCCTCCTCAAATAAAAGAATAAGAAAACTCAACATCTGCTATGAAACAACATTATTCACCAAGAGGTTGAGTCTCTTCTCTTGGGAACTCTTTACAAAAACTGGAAATCTCTCTTCTTGTTCCTGAGGACTAAATGTCGGATCACATTCTGCATGTTAATATACATTTAAAAAAAAAAAAAAACCAACAAACCAAGCCTTCAAAGCATCAGTGAGCAATTGGAACATCTTTGTGAGGCAGTCAGCTGTACTGCGATGTCATGGGCTGAGAATGTTCTTTTAATTGTAACTGACACACATAATTATACAACTGATCTGTGTGAACATGAGGTTGCCAAGGAACTTAACATTTCGCTTCTCCCCAGACTGGCGTCTGCAGAGATACCATCACACTGAATGAAATATATTAAGACTTAATTGCTTCACGCGATGGGTCTCCAGAGGGAGCCAGATAAGTTTACTTGGAGAAAACTGGCATTGTTTGAAGAAGCCCTTAACTAATTTTTCTCATTCCTGGAGGAAGGAATACTATAATGTAAGACTTTATTTAAAGCTATAATATGCAGCAAAGTAGTCCACTGGAAATAGCAGGAGCACCTGAAGGGACGTAAATGGAAGCAGATGGATAACAAGAATTGATGCAGAAGTCCATACACAGTCTCCCAGCTCCCACTGACTCCTCTACTTCTTACAACGGCTTTCAGTAAAGCTTTTAAAAAAATCAGACCTATTTATAGAACCATAGAATAATTCAGGTAGGAAAGGACCTAGGAATGTCCAAATTGCTGCTCAAGGCAGAGCCAACTCTCAATTCAGACCAGGTTATGGACAGTAAAAAGAATGAGTCAAAATTATTAATTGACCATCATCCTCACCAATACCTTACTTAATTCTACTCATTACGGGTAACTTTCAGACCTACAAAGTCCACTCAGTTGGACGATCAGATCCTTGGCTGACTTGTGCAGCATATGGGAGCAACAGAATTCCCCAGGGCACAAAGACAACTTTTGGCAAGTGCTTCCTTCATGATGCTGAATTCAGAAAGAAGACATCTAACTGAGGTCCTAGGTGCTCCATCTTCCAATACTGGACCCTAAATCAGTACAGAATTTGGCCCCAGGTCACCTTTCCTCCATCAGCTATAAGACAAGGAAAAGGAAACAGCATCCCACGGTTGTGGGCTACAGTCCTTCAGCTTCTAAAGTCTTCAATATATTGCATCTGGCTTTTAAAAAAAAGAAAAAGAAAAAGATAGATAATGTTTGGATATTTCACAGCTTTAAAGCCCCCCTGGGCTTTCCTATTTTGGGCATCATGGTTTATGGCTATTGTATTTGCAGCACGATCTTTTTGCTGATTATTCTTTTAAGGCTTTTTTTTTCTCAGACTCCCAGAGACAGGTTGTGTAACCCTCTCCCTACTCTAATCCCAACCTTTACATAGCGATGCTCACACACGCTGAGTCCTTCAGGGAGGAGCAGTCAGACCATCAAGGTGCCATCTTTTTCTCATACCACGGTCTCATTCCCTTTCCCAGGTTTCACCCAACCATCTGCTCTCTTCTCTCGTTTCACCTTCCCCGAGTTCACCAGTCTGTTGGAACACTTCTGCCACGTGTGCAGAGTTTTGGCTGACCAGATCCACATACCCGATGTGATACCCACCAGGAGGGACATGAATATTTTGAGCATCTCCACTGCCATGTTGGAGTCATCTGCCGAATAGCGGAAGATGGCCCAGTTAGAGATTTCATAAAAATAACAGGCGATGACACACGTTGCCGGCACAGTGTACAGCACCGAAAAGACACCGATTTTCACCATCAGCCTTTCCAGTTTGTCAGTTTTAGTTCCATCTTTCTGAAGATTAGATCTGATTTTAAACAAGGCCACGAGTCCCGCTGCGATGAATAAAGTCCCAATGACCAGGTAGGTAAAAAGCGGAGCGACGACAAAGCCCGTCAGCGCATCTAGGTTCTGGTTCCCAACGTAGCACAGACCGGTGAGCTCATCTGCGTCTACTAGTCTCATAATCAAAATGACAATGGTCTTCACCGCAGGGATAGCCCAGGCCGCGATATGAAAATAAGAGCTGTGCATTTCTATAGCTTCGTGGCCCCATTTGAGTCCTGCAGCCAGAAACCACGTCAATGTGAGAATAACCCACCAGATGGAGCTCGCCATCCCGAAAAAATACATGAGCAAGAAAATTATAGCACATCCTGTGTTCTTAAGACCTTCTTGGATAAGAACAGGTTCTGCTGCCTCTTCAAAATCACAGGATATCCTTTCCCGGCCCACAGTTAGCCTCACAATATAAGCAATGCTATAAATATTGTAGCACATGCTCAGAAATATGATTGGGCGCTCCGGGTAGGAAAATCTGGATGAATCAATCAGGAAGGTCAGGACCGTGAAGGCAGTCGAGATGAAGCAAAGACTGGCCCACACGGCCATCCAGATATCGGTGAATTCCTTAGCCGACCTGCTGTAGAGACCAGCGTCGTAGCCGCACTTTAGGACACAGTTCAGGCTTCTCTTCACCCAGATGTACTGATCGGAGGTCGATCCCATGCTGTGGCATTCCTCTCCGGGCTGCAAGGAGGTCTTGCTGTGAAGGGGAACCTCTTCGTCTCCCGGGCCCTCCATGCACATGTGGTTGTGATCATTCTGGGGTGGGAATTTACTGCAGTTGAGGCTGTCTGGCCAGGCAAACCCGAATTCTTTCAAAACAGGTTCGCATCTTCTTTTGACGGAGAGGCACATGCCACCGCAGGGACCTATGGGGATGTTGATCTTCTCGGTGCACATCGGGACGTAGACCGAACAAAGGAAGAACTGGGAGAGAGAAACAGAAATCACGAGCGCGTCAGGGGAAGATTAAACAGGTCAAAATATAACAAGTTTTCTCTTCTTGCCTTTTTAGCGGTAATATTTGGTCCTTTGCCCTAAAAAACAGGAAGCGGCATAAACACAAATAAACCAAGAACAATAAAAACAAAGGAGGGGGGGAAATGTTGTCTTCTTGCAGTTCAAATGTGGTCCCAAGCCAAAGCCTGAACGTTTTACTCCCTGGATACGCTCTGTGTAAATTTAGCCCCTCCGTTTCAATAAAGCCAGTGGGATTTAGCCAGATCTAAGCCTCAAGGGTGCAATTTAGGAAAGCAAAACCCCAAATTGTTTAAACAAATACATATATTTGTTGTAGGCGCTGCCCGGCCACTACAGCTGGCAAACAAACAGGAGAAAGGGCATTTATCCAATCACTTCAGTTCACGATCCTCCTAGAAGGTCTTTTTCCTTTTACCGAAAGGTCACAAAAGCATCCACAACTGTAATAAAACGTCGCCGTTTCCTCGGCTTTGGACTAATCTCGGTTCTGCAACAGCGTAAGAGGGATCGCGTGCTAAGCTGGGAGCCCGAGGAACAAGCTGGGGTTTGTTGGATGAAATTCGTGCCCGTGGGAGAGCAGGGACCCTGCGTCCGCCTGGGAAAGGAGCTCCGGGGGGAAACTCTGATTCTATGATTCTATGATTCTCGGAGGGGAGAGCGAGTGGCAGCAGCGGCCACCGCACCGACTGCCCCGGGCACAGAATCACAGAACAACCGGGTTGGAAGGGACCCATCGGATCTTCTAGTCCAACCATTCCTATCTAACACTAAACCAAGTCCCTCAAGATGCGGGCACCGCATCTACCGCCCCGGGTGCTGCTCAGAGCCCAGGGTCGGGAGCCCCGCAGCCCAGCGGTGGGACCGAGTGGCGGCTCCGGGAGCGGGACGGCGGTGCGGGATGGGGAGGAGGATGGGGGATAGGTGAGGGGGATGGGGGTGCGGGATGGGGATGCGGGATAGGGGATGGGGATGGGGGATAGGTGAGGGGGATGGGGGTGCGGGATGGGTGAGGGGGATGGGGGTGCGGGATAGGTGAGGGGGATGAGGGTGCGGGACGGGGGTGCGGGATGGGGAGGAGGGACAGGTGACGGGGATGGGGGTTGTGGGATGGGGGTGCGGGATGGGGGTGCGGGATGGGTGACGGGGATAGGGGTGCGGGATGAGGATGGGGGTGCGGGGGTGGAGATAGGAATGCGGGTTGGGGACGGGGATGGGGATAGGGCTGCGGGACCGAGATGCTGGACGGGGATGCAGGACCGGGATGCGGGTTGGGGAATGGGGATGCGGGGAGGGATGCGGGACGGGGTGGAGGGTGTGGGAGTGAGGTGCGGGACGGGGATGGGAGTGCGCGACCGAGACGCGGGAGCGAGAGGCAGGGATGGCGGCCCTTGCCCAGAGGGGTCCCCCCGACCCACCTGGAGCTGGCTGGAGCAGCCGTACTGGATGAGGGGGGTGAAGGTGGTGAGCTGCAGCTCGGCGTCCGCCTGCAGCTCGTGCCCCACCAGGTTGGGCATCTTGGTGACGTTGTAGCCCAGGTTCTGGCACATGGCGATGCGGATGGAGTCGCAGCGCCGCTCCTCCTCGTCGCCGAAGCCCCGCGCCCCGCACAGCAGCAGCAGCAGCAGCAGCAGCAGCGGCGGCAGCAGCAGCAGAGGGGCCAGCGGCCCCGCTCGCCCGCTCGCCCCGCCGCCCCCTGCCATCGCCCGCACCCGCGGCTGCCACGGGGAGGGGCCGGGGGCGGCTCCGCGGATAAAGAGCCTTCGCCGGGAACCGGCCGGGAGGGAGGGAGAGAGGGAGGGAGGGACGGCGGGGGGCGGGGTCCGCCCCCCGCCGTCCCTCCCTCCCTCTCTCCCTCCCTCCCGGCCGGTTCCCGGCGAGATGAATCACAGAATCACAGAACAACCAGGTTGGAAGGGACCCATCGGATCGTCTAGTCCAACCGTTCCTAGCAAACACTAAACTAAGTCCCTCGAGGTTCTGTTCACCAGCCCCTTCACCAGCTTCGTCGCTCTTCTCTGGACTCGCTCCAGAGCCTCAACATCCTTCTTGTGCTGAGGGGCCCAGAACTGGACACAGGATTCAAGGAGCGGCCTCACCAGTGCTGAGTACAGAGGGAGAATCACCTCCCTGGACCTGCTGGTCACACCGTTTCTGATCCAAGCCAGGATGCCATTGGCCTTCTTGGCCACCTGGGCACACTGCTGGCTCATGTTCAGTCGGCTGTCGACCAACACCCCCAGGTCCCTCTCCTCCTGGCAGTTTTCCAGCCAGGCTTCTCCCAGTCTGTAGCTCTGCTTAGGGTTGTTGTGCCCCAAGTGCAGGACCCGGCATTTGGCCGTGTTAAACCTCATGCCGTTGGACACTGCCCAGCGGTCCAGCCTGTTTAGGTCCCTTTGCAAAGCCTCCCTACCCTCCAGCAGATCCACACTTGCACACAGCTTTGTGTCATCTGCAAACTTGCTAAGGGTACCCTCAATGCCCTCATCCAGGTCATTGATGAAGACATTGAACAGGGCTGGACCTAGCACTGAGCCCTGGGGAACACCACTTGTCACTGGCCTCCAGCTGGACTTAACACCGTTTACCACCACTCTTTGGGCCCTTCTTTTGGTGTAGCCCAGGATATGGTTGGCCTTCTGGGTTGTGAGTGCATGTTGCTGGCTCATGTCCAACGCTTCCAAATCCTTCTCTGCAGGGCAGCTCTCAATCACATCATCCCCAATCAGGCATTGCCCTGACCCAGGTATAGGACCTTGCACTTGCCTTTGTTGAAACCCACGAGGTTCTCACAGACCCATTTCTCCAGCTTGTCCAGGTCCCTCTGGATGACATCCTGTCCTTCTAGTGTAGCAGCTGCACCTCTCAGCTTGGTGTCATCTGCAAACTTGCTGCGTGTGCGCTCAATCTTGCTGTCAATATAACTGATAAGTCAATATCATTCCCCACCGGTCCCACCAGGCCTCCCCAACACGGGTGCTGGGACAGCAGATTTCTTCATGGCACTCAAATACAGCTCCCTCAGGGACAAGGTAGCTGAAACCCCAGCTCATGGTCACTGCACCACATCCCATCCCTCATCCCTTAAGTACCTAAATCCCAGCACAGGTATTTTTCCAATGGATGTGGTGGTTTTTAGGCCATGCCATCTGGCCTGTCGGCCAAGGCAGCTCAGCTTCTTCGTGACTGGGTTAGAAATATTCAAGGTGGCTAACTAAGCTGCCACCTTTTCTTCCTAACGAGTTAAGTTGCGCTGCTGGCCCCTGGGTTACATCTGGGTTTCAGCACTGTTTGTTTTTTCATTGGGGCCAAGAAACCTAGAGGGCACTGCTAGGTGCCTCTTGGCATTTGTATAAATCCCAGTAAAATAAATCAGTGTGGATGAAGCACTTGTGAATTTGGAGGGGAAAGGGCTGGATGATTAAGCAGACCTTTAAGGCATCAGCAGGAGGAGGGATTAAGGGCAGAGAAACGAGGCTAGCACTTAAATTCTCTCTGTATTATTTATACCTGTAATAAAATCTGGTTGAGCTGGTTGTGCCTTTAGCAAAAATATGTCATCTATTAGTGAATTGTTTGTAAAGCACTTTGACAATGTTTGTAAAGCCCTGGTTAAGTGACCTCTTACTGTGTGTGTGTGGCGTGTGGCATGTGCGTTTGCTCCTGACTATCTGTTGCAAGCAGCCATGCCTCTGAGTGCACCTTGGGCCTTTTGCTTCCCTCCGTTCTCCCAGGTGCATTGTTGGGCTAAAAGTAAGGCTAAAACTATGGCTAACAGACCAAGGCGGCACTTAACAGTGACTTCTTTCTGGGCATACGCTTATAAACTGCAGCAAAATTCATGCTATGAAGTGTCTTGTGCCCAGTCACTCTGGATTTCCCTCTGCATTTCGATTGCCATCGGGATTTTTTTCACCTCTGAGATGGAGGAAATGTGTGTGTGAGCTGTACTGTGACTTTGTAGGGCCTGATGGTCTTTAAGTGTGCTTTCCTCTAGCAAGAAGGATAGTGTTTTAATTGGGGTTTCATGAGTGCAGATATTTATACAGATCTCATGACCATTAATACTTTACAGCTAGCTCCAATAAACAATGCCTCTAGCCTCACAAAATCCTTGTGAGTCAGGCAAGTAATATTATCTTAACTTTTTAAACACAGAGGCAGACAGTGCTATAGTTCCAAGGTCAGGCAAGGAGTCTATGACGGAGTCAGCAACTCAACCATATCTGGCAAGGTCCATATTTGCTCCCAAGTGTTGCGATCTGTGACCAGCAGCGCTCAGCTGCTAATCTGGGTGGATGATAATGCTGTGAACGCACACAGTGTGCTACACATGTCCACCGAGCTTTCCCAGCCCCACCGAGTTTACCATCTTCCTCAAACAAGTGCCTGAAAGCAGGAGGCAGAGCCTCCCATGGGAGAATTTTTGGGTTTGATTTTTTTTTTTTTTTTCAAAATTATGTGGGAAAGAAGGCTGGAGGGAAGATCACAGTGACTTTAAAAACTATGGATCTTTGTCTTAGTATATGAAAACCCTTTTGTTTGCAGTCTCCTGCTGCAGTGAGGCACCAGAGCACAGTTTGCTGCTACCAGGGTAGGACCTCTGCCTTCCAGTTCACATTCATATACCTTTGCCTATATTCAGAAGTTATGCAGCAAAAGCCTCTGCCTGTGGACCTGGCCCTTGAACTCAGTGAAGGGGCAGGAGGGCATTTTAAAGCTACAGTGAACACAAATGCCTTTTTTAGAAGAGCAGCTCCCCCTTCCCCTGCCCCAAATAACCCCTACCACTATTGCCTTTTCTTTGCGAACACAAAATAAACATTAGAAAATGCTACACTGCTGTGTTTGCTTTGGAAAGGCTTTTCGATAATGAGAATTAGTTTTCAAAACAAGAGCACTGGGATAGGTGGTGGCAAGTCATACAAGAGTTCGGAGTAGGCAAAAATGGTAATTACCCTGCTTTGAACCTTACGCATATACTAACAGTCATCAAATGTTATCATGATCAGGCTGTACATAATGGTTTCTTTAAACAGATCAAAGTAAGAAATGTCCAGGATTGTGGGGTTTGAGATTCTTAGATTACTGGGCAGTGTGAGACACTGTCCTGAATCTGGCATAGGACAAGCCATGTTCCTTTCTCAATTATCGCCTCACTTACAGCATCTCTTTTTAATAAATCTGATTTTGATTTTGACGATCAGCAGCCACTCTGATTGTTATTACTTATTGTGGCTGCCAATAATTATATTTGGTATCTAGTCTGAGTTATCTTCAGCTTCCAGCCGCTGACTTTTGTTCTATCTTTACCGGCCAGGTTGAGAAGTCATTACCAAGCTTATCCCTCCAGGTAATGTCAGACTGCGATTAAGTCACGCTTTGACCTTTTAGCAGTAAGCAAAACAGATTGAACTTCCTGAGTTTCTTACTGTAAGGTGTCTTTTCCAATTCCTTAGATGTTCTTTTGATTTGAAAGGAACAAGATTTGACCCTGCTCTTTAAAAAGCACTTTTAACCCCAAACCATCCTTTACAGTCTTAATGGAAATATCTGAATCAGTAGCCTAAGCACCCTTATCCCTTTGGATTCAAATAGGATAGGCAGACTCTTGCAGAAGGCAATTCACATGACAGGAATTGTGTGAATATAAAATCCTACTCATAATATATTATTATCTTATTATTACTGTTTCTTCCTTCGGTTTGTATGTGGGGGTTTCCATGTTTATTAAAGCTACGAACATATTTTTTACATTTAAAAATAAAAATGCTTACTAGCATCTCTTGAGAATCTTCCACCAACTTGCAGGGCCCAGGGACACCACCCCTCCCACAATATCATACTGAGAGCCAGGACTGATGCCTTGTGGGCAGACCTAAGAAATCTTGGGCACCCTATTGATTTTGTCAAAAAAGCAGATATGACATAAGGATGAGATTATTTTAACCAAATATATATGTCAGCTTTTGGTCAGATTAATTTTGTTTGAAAAATGCCTCTGTCTCTCAGTTGGCTGTAGAGGGAACCTGGGATGGCAAACTTAGAGGTGAAAACTCACCAAGAGGTGGCTGATGTTGGGTGAGAGCAGTCCCTGCCTTCCTGTTGTTCTCTTGGGTCTCGGTGACTGAGGAGATTGATTTTGCGATCCTAGAGAGCTCTTTGAAAGATCTTAGATACGAGTTATATAAACATGCAAGGTTTTTAAAATGTGTAACTTCTAGAGCTGTTTGGGGGCATTAGAATTGTAAGAATGCATTAATTACTATTAGTTATCTCTATCATGCAACTAATTTCATCTGTATTTTCCAACATACAAAAAAAAGCCTGTTGGATGCTTCTGTCACCTGCTTTATTTACTGAATATTCTACAACTTAAATCAAGTAATGTGCCATTAGTGACTTTGTGTTTGCCTTACTTTACCTAAAACACCATTGTCTTTGTCTGCCCACTATTTTTTTTTTGTTTTCACATTCCTATAATTGCTTTTGGATTTATATTAATTCAAATCAATATCTCCTTTCTACCATTTGACATTTATGCTTTCCTTAAAATGAATTAACTTCAATCTTTAAAATTTCTATTAAATATTTTTTCTTTATTTTTTCCAATTTTATAATTAGCTGAATTTATAAATCAAGGTAGATTACTTTCTTTATCCAATGATGGCTTTTCAGGCATTGAGTAATATATTTAAAATTGATTTCTAATTACTATTTACCTGCTTAATATAAATTCTTTCCCCTGCTTACTTCAGTACTTTGTGAGGCTGACCATTTTAAAGCAGGAAAGACTTCTGCTCCCCAATTTGCATTTATCCTGCTGCATTTATCCTTTATAATCAGCTTTTTGATTGTCCAGGAACAATCAGAAAGGAAATGGTTCGTTTTGCCATGACACTTCAGGTGAACGTGGCTCTACTCAGCCCCAGGAAAGAAAAGAGTGCAGTGATCTGCATATGTGTTTGTGCCTATATACACATGTGCAACTGCATACATACACATATATGGGAGTTTTACGTATAAAATATTCATATGTAATACCAGTGCACAATGTAGTGCACCAAGAGGAGCTCTATTCAGTGATGTTGAATCAATCAGTGTTGATCTCAGTGGGGCAAAATATATCCCAGACCTCCAAAAAATGCATACAGTACGTGCAAATTTATGTGCCATGGTCCTAGACATTAGGAAAAAATTTTTCGCAGAAAGGGTCACTGGGCACTGGAACAGGCTGCCCAGGGAGGTGGTTGAGTCACCTTCCCTGGAGGTGTTTAAGGCACAGGTGGACAAGGTGCTGAGGAACATGGTTTAGTGTTTGATAGGAACGGTCGGACTCGATGATCCAGTGGGTCTCTTCCAACCTGGTTGTTCTATGATTCTATGATTCTATGATCTGTCTGGTCCTGATCCAGTGGGATTTGGCTCCTGATGCTCCCAAGACACTTTGTTTAGGTTTCTACCTCCAGCATCTCCATGTGAGCCAGCTCACTCTGCAAAGGGAGATCCAGACAGGACAAGCAATGGAGCAAGTCTCCTGACATTGCTGTTAACCTCTGGTTTTGCATAGACATGACTGTAACTTACTCTAAGTACTCTGGTACAGCTAAGGTTTGACACATAGTTCCCATTTCTGGATTCACATGTGTAATTCCTGGCATGCCAACATGGGTCAATAGTTGCTCCATGACCCCTGAAAGTCAATATTTTGGTCTGCACAGAGACCTCAGAATGTGGTTTTACTGCACTGTAAACAGGAAATTTCAGTGCTACTTAATATGCATCATTTTGAGAAATCCTTTGCATTTAGATAGCATCAAAATGTTTTACATTGCAGGAGGATTTTTCAGATTACATGTGTGGTTAGAAATCCAGGAGGTGCATACTTATCACAATGTTCAGTGGGGCACTGAGAGCAAGGCTGCCCATAACTAGATGAAAGTTGCCCATATAAAGGTCGCTTTACCTATGTGTTAGTATTTTTTCTTACAGCTGTTTCTCTTTCTTGGTTTAAGAATAAGTTAAATTCTTTTTCCTTTTTAAATAGGTTACCCAAAAGCCCCTTACCTCAGATAATTCAGAAATTGATACATCTCCCCAGCCAGATTAGCAGAAAGGACAAGAATTTACAAGGCAAAGTCACTGTCAGGATCTGGTGAGATAAAAACATTTACACAATGAGGGGTTTTTTTTCAGAGTGTAGCTACATTTATAAAATGTTGTACTAAAATAAACACCCATCCAAAACAACCAGCCCTCCTCCCTTGCCTAGTCTCACCAAACTTCTTATGAAAGCTCCGATGCAGAGCTCCACTATGGCCAGTTTCAAGAAAATATCTTCCTTTTGGGAAAATAAGCAGACTGTGCTTTGAAAATCAGACCCATGATAGAGGTAAAATTCAGCTTGAATTTTGTTATAAGTGCCTCCCAAAACGACTTTTGGTTTGAACTGCTGCTCTCATCTGCTCAGATATTCACATTTTGGCTTGAAATTTCCCATACTTGGTCTTAGCCCAAGGAATTTTTTTTTTTCTGGAAAATGATGAACAGTTTTCTTCTCAGAAAAGTGTTCAGAGCCCCCCCTTTTTTAATGCTCTGATAACTCCAAAACAACTTGGTTTTATAACTTCAGATTTGGCATGTGCAGAGTGCAGTCCTGGAGCAGGAATGTACTTTTTGTCTCATTTGAAGAAATTTCATTTCGCAACACCAAATTAGCCTGACGGTTTTGGAAATAAGACTGATCACTCACAAGGCATGATTTAACTGTTGTAGAAAATGACAGGCCGAGTTCTCTGTCTCTGAGGGTCACAAGCGTTGCTTTATAAATATGGCTTAGTTTCCTTTTTGCAGAGTCATCTTTCCCACTAAATCTTTCCACGTCCTGTTTTGCTTTAGCTCTACGGCAGTGTCAGAGGTTGTTTCTGATATATTTGCTCTCCATAAGCTATGTTGGACTTGGCTCTTGATGGCGTTTTGCACATTCCGTAAAGCAACTTTCCCTGGACGTGATTTAAGAAGGACTCTTTCTGCCTTGCATGGCATGATGAGTTACATTACTGCTCCTCATTCATCCAGATCATACTCTATCCAGGTCCTCACATCCAGTCGTCACTCACATGACACAAACCTGCTTACGGACAGAGGTGTACAGATTTTTTTGAAAGCACCCTACGGTGCTTTCTGCTCAAATATATTAAGAAGTAAATATCATGCTTTTAAACATTTCAATTATTGTATTTGTTATCCAAGAAGTAAATACCAAGCTTTTGAATGTGGATATAAATTAATTTAATTTTTTTTTTTAAACTTTGGAAATTAAGTAAGGCTGAGATATGAATCTCTTAAAACAGGAGCTGAGAAGGTGAATTTGCTGATACGCTTTGGCTGATTTGCACCGCTCCAGTGATACCGCGACAAGCCAGTTTAATCAATCAGTTATTGCAGGCTTAAGGTTGTTCTGTGTAGTTGGAGCAGCACAGAGCTGTCAAGCGTGCTAATGAATCTGGCCACAAATCTTAAACTGTACTATTTTTCCCCATTAAAAAGCCCATGTGAGCTGATATGCTGTGTTTAATTACATAACAGCAAGTATTGACTTGCAGGGCATGGCTGAAAAAAATACCCTTCTTTGTATTGTGTTAGGCAGGCGGTGGATCATTCTCCTGGGAAAGACTTTCGACATCTGCCAGGAGGTGAAGTTCACTGCATTCACACCGCTTTTGTCAATCTGTGAATACACAAAAGGTGACTGGATACAACAGTGAAACCTGTCCCCTTGCCGATAGGCACTGCTGGCACAGCTCTTGCAAGGAGCTGTTTCATGTGCCGGTAAAGCAGCTGTAAGTTAAATGCAGAATTGCCTTCAGGTTCTTATAGAATCACAGAGAAGTTTAAATAGGCAGCGATACTTGACTCTTCCAGTTCTAGCTGGACTGCCCAGTTCACAGTTGCACTATTCCTCACTTTCCAGGCCATTTAAAATATGGTCACTGGGTACTAATTATTTCCAAAGTCCAGTCTCCCCTGCAATTCTTCTATGTTTTGGATTGGGTTTTTTTTCTCACTTCTTAATGATTGTTTTCTCTCTAAATGATCACAGTATACACTCGGTTTAGGAGTTGATATCTTTCTTTCATTTAAGGAGATGAGTTTATTTGCTAATATGTTTATACATATGGCATTGATGTAATTGCAATAGATACCTGCTGAGCAGAAAAAAGCAGGTATCTTTTGCAATCCTTTCAGTATGGCTTATCCACCTTTCTCACACAGACGGAGCTGCTCTTCCATAAATCATTTGTACATGACATTAATAGTTTTCCTTTTTCTTTACCTCTTCCTACGTGGTTAAAGCAGTGCTACTTTCCTATGGAGGCAAACACACAAACTTCATTCCAGGCAGTGAGAAAGACTGGTTTGGCAAGTCTTCAGCAAACAGTTTTCATAATTTCTATCCAAGTTGGCAAATTAATCATATGGATTACTGCTACACAGACTAAAGGACTTTCAAGATTAGTCTGAGCACGGATAATATCAGTCAGTCTTGTCCAGAAGGCTTGCTGTCATTTACTTTAACTTTGCGTACAGGTGATTACATGGAGTGCAACCCACCTTACCCTAAATGCTTTTCCTCTGACTCCCTGTCAGGATAGGTCTAGGTACTAATTTCTAGAAAATTAACAAAATAAACAGTCCTGTGCTTACAAGAAATTGTGATGTGACCGCCAAAGATAACAGATCAGCTTAGATTGGCTTTGACCACCAAGGAACCGCACCCTGATTCTTTCCTACGGTGCTGATCATGAAAATATTTTAGTACTGTACCATGGTTTTGTTATCAATGGAACTAAAGTAGATTTTTTATTATTATTATTGCTGGATGAAGTATTTGAATATGCACCAATCTTTCATTCTTGACCAGTGTAATTTATATTTGGAGGTTGACAATTCATCTAGTTCCCCATGGACATATAGATGAACTTAGAAAATAATGAGAGTTTATGTGAATTCCATTTTTCTCAGGCATTTTTATTCCTCAGAGAGACCTCTCTGGGCCCAAATTACCATGAAAACTAGATTACCATGATATTTCAATTCCTTATGACAAAAGTTCATGTCATTCCTTACTGTTGACACTACACACGCATCCTTGGGGAACTATGAAATTTATAAAAAGAAAACTCCCTAGAAATGTACATAAAAAATGTAAGAAAGCTGCCATTTAACCCAGATGTCCCCCAAGCAAAACTAAAACCGATTATTTCCCAAATACAAAAATTTCAGGCCACAGCTGGGCATAGTGGTCTATTGAGAGGTAAAGTTATTACTCAGTTTATGACATAAAATCATTGCACACATGAAGGGATCAGCTGGAAAGAAGGCAACATGCAAATACCTTTGCTCTGAATGCAAGGTGCAAAGAAATGATGAGTCAAGCTCCCAGTTTAAACAAAAGCCACTGTATCTGCTCCTCCAGTGCAGCCAATTCCTCAGGCTAAGGCCTAGTTTGATCCCACTGGGTTTTAATTTTGCAGGGAAGTCTCTCAAGGCTGCACTTTGCCACCATACCAAGACCATTGTGATGGTGAGCAACAACTGAAAAAGACAGTGATACCCACCCCACTGCCCCAAGCCTGGTCTCTTCTTCCTATGCATCTGATATAGAGGGATTGTACAGCCAAGTGTGAAATTTTTTGACAGATTCTGCCATTCCAAGGTTAGTCTGCCATTTATTCCTGTAGAGTCAAGGCAGCCAGAGAAGTAGAGTCCAGTTCAGATCTAATACAGCAGCACTGGAGATCATAGAATAATAGAATCATAGAATGGTTTGGGTTGGAAGATTAAAGATCACCTCGCTCATTGGCTTAAAGATCATCTAGTTCCAACCCCCCTGCCATGGGCAGGAACATCCCACTTAGATCAGGCTGCCCAAGGCCCCATCCAACCTGGCCTTAAACACCACTCTCATAGTGAAGAAATTCTTCCTTATTTCTAGATACTCCACTCTCCCTTGATTATCAAAGGAGCTTAAGATGTCTGTCTCATTCCTTAGTTGCTCTGGGCAGCTGGGTGAAGTTGAGAGGAATTAACATAGGCTCAAATGTAATGAGAAGATTGGGACTAAAGGAGAATTTATGCAAGGACCCTTGTGCAATAATGCATAACTGTAGGATAAAAAAAACACTGGCTTCAGGCTGACTAGAGGATCATTTTAACATCTGTATTGTAAGACACACACACATCAAGTGTAATGCCTTGCCACACCAGGCTCTGAATTATGAAAGGATCAACAAGGTCCCAAGAACATTTTTTCAATAAGTAAACGGCCAGCATTTCAAGAGATTATTTGTTAAGCATACACATGGGAAGACAGAATTTTCAAAAGCCCTTCTAGAAAGTGATACTGAGATGCTGGATGTTAAACAACATTTATTTTGAGACAATGAACTCCTGGTGAGATGTACTATAAGCCTTTGTATCTCCTTTTTTTTTTTTTAGATCATCAATAATTATATCTCCTCTCTACAGTGGTAATAGCTGTATATCCTTTTAACCTAGGTTATTTAGTTAAATTAAAATTTTACTTCATCATCTGAAAATAAGTTTTTCTGCACTATTTTTACACAAAATTGTTCTTCTTAGACAGAGACGGATGCAGTTCAGTGGGGGTGGGAGTACCAGGAGGAGGTATGATTTCTTGCATACATTGCGATTTCCCGTGTGAAGTACAATAAATTTCTGGTATGAGGGAACTTAGTTGAAATATATCATTTGTGTTAACTCTGCTTCATGTTGCTGAGACATAAATTGCACATCCATGGACATCAGGTCAGTAACCATGCCTTGTTTTTAGGGTGAGTATACTATCCCGGCCAGGGCTGTACCACTTTCCCTCTGCATTTTTGACCAAAGATTTCTGTATAAAACCTTACCATTTAACCAGTAAAGCTCTTCTCCATAAAAAAAAAATCAGAACTGAAGCAATTTTCCCCCCCCTATAAAGAGGATGTAGAAGGAAGGTGCTTTCCTGGTGTAGGAGGGGACTGTAAAATGATACCAGGTCTGACCAGTTACCTCATCTCTACGCACAAGCATGCCAAACTCTAGCCAACTCGGTAAGTTTTCTGCTTCTTATCTTCAAAATCTTCTGATGCTAAAAACCACTATAAAAGCATCAAGAGAAGCTTTCTGACAGTGACATACATCAGGCTGCAAAATGACCTCTCCCAGGGAGTGGTGAAAGCCCTATTATTTATGTTATAAACAACAGTAATTCTTAACACATGATGTCAACAAAGCTGGACAAATATTAAATGATTGGCAAAACAGGCCTTTGAAATATAACTGCTACACAGACGCATAGATGGGGTTTCAGGCTTAGGACCCAAAGCGCAAACCTGTTCTTACTAAAGAATTTACACTCTAGTTCATCTTGTCTAGCTGGGTACTCAGATACCAAGATAACTTCATGGCATTTACTTACAACTAGACAAAACACTGGAAACTATCTTGGAAAACAATATTGGGAAGGTAAATTAAATTTTAGGGAGTAGAATTTTTTTTGAAGGACACAAGGTTAGGTGTCCGACTTGCACTGAAATCCAATTGGATCTGAGCATCTGACTCCCACAGGGTTTTCTGAGAATACTTACCTTAAAATGTTGAGTTTTGTTTTGGCCATGTCAGAGTAGCATGAGGGAAATCTCTGCAGGAGATGTCTGTAAATGAGATCAGAACTCAACCATAAACCGCTGACAAAGTCATCTGGAGTGCACAAAGCTGTGCTCAGTGATGAGTATACCATTTCACTATTTTTGTGTTTATTACATTTTTTCCCATGTGTTGTTTTTGGTTTATTGGCAGTTTTTATTTCGATTTGTATTTTATTACAATTTACTTTCATTTGGTAGTTCTCAGTCTATTTACAGAGAACAAAAGAATGCACTACGTAGAACAGTAGAATAATAGTGTTTATTTTCACAAGTTGGGACTGATCAAATAACTCACAAGTCTCAAAGTGGAACCATGCCTGAGGTAGGTTAGGTCATCTCGAGTGTGGGGAAACAAACAGAAATATCCCATTCTTCACTATTGTTTATTATATTTATGCCACTTGGGAGTTCTAACAATACCACATATATAAAACATTTGTTCTTGCTTTCTGCACTATTCAGAGTTTTCTCAAGGCTCTTTGGTGCTTTTTTTTTCCTAGGGACACTGCAATGTTGCTATGCTTTAGTGATTCCCTCAACTGATTTAGCAGAAATATAAGAAATGGCCCCTAGGAATGAGCCAGGGGTGCTGAAAAGGAGACTTTGTTCTCTGACTGCTTCTTTGTTTAAAAATGGTTCTTTTGAGAGCTTTAACTAGTTGCTTCAACTTCTTTCTTTGATTGTTTTTCACATAGATTCAAAGCTCTGTCCAGCAGAGAGAAATCAAAAGCAGTCTGTTGTTGCTATCAGTATCTTTGCAGTCCCACTGAATCCACCACTGATTTTTATACTGTCTTGATTTTTGAAAGGAGGTCCAAACTTGTTTGTCTAAAGCCACATCTGCCCACCTAAACTAGGAATTAAAAAAGCTAACAGTAATTGTGGGTGCATCGCTTCCTTCATTTTCAATCTGAAGTGCTTTCAAGGTGCCTCACAGCAGAGTAGCTGCTCAGCCACACCACTGAAAATACAGGCAATGGGAGCAACTTTCCTCAAAGAGTCTCCTCAGCCTGCTCACAGCTTTGGACATCCACAGTCCCACTAAAGGGTATCAGCCTAGCAATTACAGGATAGTCTAAAATCACTGCCAGTCTGCTTGAAAATACCATCCTACAAAATGCGGTCATTCAGCAGCTGCTACTCAGGCTGTTGAATTCTGTTGTGATGCCCAAGTGCTGGCAGCAGGAGCAATCAGAGTCCTGAGGCTATTTCAATATGAGCATTTGAAAACTTTTGAAAGCATTTGAAAACTAAGTTATTGAAAATTACTGTTCATTATCCTTCTCAAAAAATTCAGGCTTAAATTGAAAGCCTTTTCAAAAGTGCTCAGTTCCTAGAAATATCATTACCTTTCAAAGGAACCGTTGAGTGCTTGGATGCTTTAGAATAACTATGTTTCTAGCTGTCACCTCAGCAGCCAAACTTGATGGACTGACAGTTTTATTACAGAAACTTTAAATTTATGAGGAACTTCAGAAAAGAAATGACTCCTGAGCCTTTCTTTAAGTTCATGAAGCTATTCATAATTTTGAAAAAATATTTGTGTTAGAAGTGTAACTAATGTTGCAGTAATTACCTCAAATAAGATGGTAATGAGTGAAAAGTAAGGGCATATGAATTTTTTTTACTTGAGGATTTCATCAGTCATTCCTGTCTCCTTTTCCTCTCCTACTTTGTGAAGGATCCTTTGCACTGATGCTGCTGAAGAACAGCCAACCACCAGCTGCTGCTCCTGCAGGCAAATGGTACTCACAGAATTACAGAATGGTTGGGGTTGGAAGGGACCTTTGAAGATCAGCCAGTCAAACTCCTCTACTAAAGCAGGTTCATCTACAGCAGACTGCATAGGAATGAGTCCAGGTGGGTTTTGAATGTCTTCAGAGAAGGAGATTTCACAGCCTCTCTGGGCAGCCTGTTCCAGTGCTCCATCATACTTACAGTAAAGAAGTCTCTACTCATATGCAGATGGAAATTCCTGTGCTTTGATTTGTGCCTGTTGCCCCTTGTCCTGTCACTGGGCACCATTGCAAAGGGTCTGGCCCCATCCTCTTGACATCTGCCCCTTAGATATTTATAAGCCCCATCCTCTTGACATCTGTCCCTTGGATATTTATATGTGATCCCCTCTCAGTCTTCTCCAGGCTAAACAGACTCAGCCCTTTCAGCTTTTCCTTATAAAAGAGATGCTCCAGTCCCATCATCATCTTAGTGGCCCTCCACTGGATGCTCTCTAGTAACAACTGGCTGGTATCTACTGGCTAGACTTCTCTATAGCATATTTACCTCAGATCTCATTCAAAAAGCTCCCAAAAGAGCCAGAGTGAATCAGCAACCAGGTGGCATAGACAATGGAGGTTCAGAGCTCTCCTTCATTTCTTGGACCTATTTAGCAGTGGAGACTCATCTAATGCTGTGCCAGAGCCCTCCTGCAGCAGTGCACAAGCCCAGCCTGCTCTCACCTTTCCCATGCAAAGTCATGGAAAGGTGAACATCATCTGCACGTTTGAAGGTTGCTGCCCCCACCTGGTGTGCAGAAACGAAAGATGAGGAAACTGCTGGACAGGTCTTTCCTGACTGATGTATTTGATAAATATAGAGAGGGGAGGGTGGTGGACACAGCAGATGAGCTCCAGAGACAGCAGTGTAACTCCAGAGCATGGGCAGACATATCTTTTGACAGCATGCAACTTTTCCACCAGAAAAAGATTTTATGCCATCTGGGTGGTGTAAAGGTGGGTTGTAGAGGTTCCAGTCAAGTGAACGTAGGGGACTAGCCTTTATTATCCAAGGCAGGGAGTGTCAAGGTGTCAAGCATGGGAGGAAGCTGAGGTGCTTGGATAATGCAAGATGGGATTTTGCAATTTCCAGAATTACAGAAAGCACTTTCCTGGAAAGCAGGAAAGAAGCAGAGAAGCAGCAGGGTCACAGTTGTTCTGGGCTGCTACTGGGATGCTGACCACATGCACTGTCTTACTCCTTTTCTAGTGAACCCAGTGGTTTCATTTAGCCTGTAACAATTCTGTCACCTGATTTAGAAAGTAGAGATCACTATCTCCAGGAAAAGCAGCGGCTAAATACATTCAAAGTTGAATTCTGCAGACAGCAGTAGCATACGTATGGCTGAGTAAGTCATCTCTTGGTTTGGCCTGCAGAGTAGGCGTGGTAAACATTATGATTTTGTTTTCTTGATGTAATTCTTGGTATCTCTTTAAGAAGGACTGCCCCATTTATATCTGGAAGAAATCCAGATTTGTATAAACTGGAGGATATTATTGTGTGTATTAAAATGTTCCCAGAGTATTATCCCACAGCCCATCCCATATTTATTTTGGAAATGATGACTTCTGGAAAATGGGAAAGCTTCCAGATAATTCCTTTACCTTGAAATATCAGCAAACACAAGGGTATTTTGAGATTTTTCCCTGCTAAAAAATTAACAAGTAGCATTCACAGCCATAAGCCACAAAAGAATCCTCCTTCAAATAATGCAAAAAGGGTTAAATATACACTGTAAGCCAATTTTGGAGATAAGTGTGAAAAGTAATTCTTAAAGGGTCTTTCTTTCTTTGGAGAAAAGTAAAACCAGCTCAGTTAATGGCCAGTCACTCCCACTCAAAATAGCTATTTAATGTATTAGTGATATATATGTTACAGGCTTGTGGAGAAGCTGACTATCCCTATAGATACATCACTGATAGCATGAAACTCCAGAACAACTTTCTCAAAGGCCTCAAGCTCTTTTCTGAAATTTGCTCTTTTTTACAAATTTCCATATTCTGAGAGCTATCTGGAGAAGAGGCAGCACAACAACATCTCCAGGGTCCTATGAAGTTTACTGATGGAAGTGGATGCCTGCATGTACATGTTACCTTCAGTGACCTGAGCAAAAGGATGAATTTAATCTCTAACTTTTGTAGCAGCAGAGCATTTTTCAGTCTGAATTTCATAAACTTTATGATAGAGGCATGAAACAATCACATGGACGCCAAGAAAACAAAATGAAGAGAAAAAGCAACGCGAGTGGAAGAATGAGAAGGAAAAAGAACTGAGTACAAAATCCCCTTCTGCTGCAAAGAACGGTTCTTATCTGACAAGAGAAGCTGCTTCCAGAAGTGAAGTTCAGGCACTGAGAAAGGCATGAGTAGAAGGGAAAAGCAGGATGCCCTGTCCCAAGGGAGAAAACAAATACTATGGTGAAAAAAACATACACATGTTGGAAAGAAGCATGAGAGGGCAAATCATTAAATTTCTTCCAACTTAAAATGCTTCTAAAATTGTTCTGATATAAAAAAATGTTTAGAAGGAAGATTTCCCAGATCCCAATACATCTGGAAGGCAAAGCCCCCTGCAATGTCAAGTTCCCTGTTTGGTTTCCTTTGTTTCTTTGTTTTCCTGTCTGGTTTTCTTCCAATTAGTTAAACGCTGCACCTTGGATTCCCAGCTAGGTCCCCTTGTAACCTTGATACCAACACACTGCAAAGGGAGGCAGAATTCTTCATGCTTCCAGCCACTCATAGACTAAGATAAGAGATGTAATTTACTTGTAGACATCAGATTTGTCAGACACTGAAGATACTAGTAAAGGAAGTTTCAGACCCTGAAACCCACTAAAACCGAAAAGGCCGATACTGTTTTTCTTCATTCAGCAATTGCCACTCAAGGGATTTGTTTTCCTCATATAACCAGTTATCATCTGTATAGGAAAACTGGACTACTGAAGTGCTGTCCACCAGTTAAGGTCTCTTGCTAAAGACTGAGTCTGGTCCTGGACTTGTGCTGAAAAATGCATTTTGTTAACTCAGCTGCAAATGGGTACATGGGCATCTGGAGAAGAGAACCTAAACACAGTGAGATGCTGGTACTTTGCTCCCCTCTGTGGATTAAGACACAGAGACCAGCATAGTATAGCTGTCCTGGTCTGACAAGGCTCCTAAGTCTTTCTGACAGTGTTGGCTGCCTAAATTTTTATTCAGACACATCAGTGTATCTGATACTGCTGCATTAATGAGGACCAGAGAGTAAGCTGAGCACTCTCAACTCCCTCACCATCCATGTTACTTAAGAATTAGCTTGCTCCCTGACTTTGTGTTTGGAACTTCTCTGAGTAGCTCTCTCCAAGGCACCTGGATATTACAAGGAAAGTCCTGAAAAGTGTGTGTCATGTTACCTGGCCTTATGCCACAGGATTCATCACTGGTGTTGATTTAAGTAACATTATAGAGACAGCCTGCTATTCTGAGTATACAGACTTGTTCATGAGAAAAAGAGAGGTCAGGTACTTATGCAGGCAAAAGTAAACATCCTCAATGCTTTTTTTAATTCATGTGACTCTTCCAGGACTACCTTGCCCTAGTTCCAATCAAGGGTAAGTTTCTCCCAGGACAGAGTAGCCTGGGCTGGCATCCAATGCCAAGTGGGCTATCAGCAATATTCCCATGCTGCTTTACCCCTAGGGTTTCTTCCCAGAATAGAGTATTGCAAACTCGTGGAAAGGGGCCTGGAACAAGGTCAAGGCTGTGCCTTCTTTATTAGTGCATCGTCAGAGTCTTCCTCAAATGGCCCAACAGCAGAGACACAAAAGCCTCCAGTTCTGAGCAGGCAGTTATTCAGTCAGATCAGGGTTGCTGCACAAAAGAACAAGGTATCTCATTGGGTCTTTCACCAGTTTTGCTTAAGTTCAGCAAGGCAAGTCCTCCAACAGTAGGACTGCCAGCAAAAACGTGTCAGAAGTGAAATTATTCACTTGTGCAATTATTAATATTGTACATATCATTGCTCCCTGCCCACAAATACAAGGCAGCCAGCAAGCCTTAAGCCCAGAGTAGTATCAAAGCCAAAACACGCACGCAAGAGAGCTAGAATGTGCATCTTGGGCAATAACTGCCTTTTCTGCCCACAAGCAGTTCTTTAACAGAGCAATACAGAAACAGTAAGCAAGGCACTGGGTCCAAGCCAAAGACCAGACAATTCTGCAGCAGGTTGTCCTGCCAATGCTGCTTCTCTACAGGGGTCAGCACACAGCAATATTCATTCCCTTAGTCAGCAATGCAACCACACTTGCAGAGGAGCTGTACCTCAGCTCTAAGGCTGAATTCAGTTTTCTATAAGGTCTTCTACTAGTTTTTAAACACTGACTGTTGGAGCTCTACCTAACATAGGGTTGGTTAAGTACACTTGACTGAAACAGCCTAATTGTACTATTTAGGCTCAAAATCTACTGCAGACTGGCTGGGAGTCTACAAACAGAATTACAGAATCACTAGGTTGGAAAAGATCCACAGGATCATGAGTCCAACCATTCCTACCAAACACGAAACCACGACCCTCTGCACCTCATCCGCCCATCTTTTAAACATCTCCAGGGAAGGTGACTCAACCACTTCCCTGGGCAGCCTGTTTCAGTGACTCTTTCTGTGAAATTTTTTTTCCTTATGTCCAGCCTGAACCATCCCTGGTAGAACTTGAGGCCATTCCCTCTTGTCCTGTCCCATGTCACTTGGGAGAAGAGGACACCTGAATACCTGAAATACCTGAATACCTGAAAGGAGGTTGTGGAGAGGAGGGAGCTGGCCTCTTCTCCCAAGTGAAAGGGGACAGGACAAGAGGGAATGGCCTCAAGCTCCGCCAGGGGAGATTTAGGTTGGAGATTAGGAGGAGGTTTTACACGGAAAGGGTCATTGGGCGTTGGAATAGGCTGCCCAGGGAGGTGGTTGATTCCCCTTCCCTGGAGGTGTTTCAGGCACGGGTGGATGAGGTCTTGAGGGACTTGGTTTAGTGTTTGATAGGAATGGTTGGACTCAATGATCCAATGGGTCTCTTCCAACCTGGTTGTTCTATGATTCTATGACACAACCTCATTTCAGGTAGTTGCAGAGAGCAATAGGTCTCCCTCCCCTCATAACAGAGAGAAGAGTCACTGTAAGAATCTCCTTGGAGCTTTCTCTTCTCCAGTCTCAACAACCCCATCTCTCCTAGCCTGCCCTCGTATGGGAAGTGCCCATGGCAAAGTGGACAGGTACGGTTGGAGTCGATGATCTCGAAGGTCTTTTCAACCTAATGATCCTATGAGAAGGCTCCAGGGAGTCCTTATAGTGACCTTCCAGTATCTGAAGGAGCTGCAGGAAGGCTGTGGAGGGACAGTTTACAGGGGCCTGGAGTGACGGGACAAGGGGGAATAGCTTTAAATTGGAGGGGGGAAGATTTAGACTGGACATAAGGAGGAATTTCTTCACGCTGAGGGCAGTGAAGCACTGGCAGGGGTTGCCCAGGGAAGCTGTTGATGCCCCATCCCTGGAGGTGCCCAAAGCTAGGTTGGTGGGACCCTGAGCAGCCCGTCCTGGTGGGATGTCCCTGCTCCTGACAGGGGGTGCAGCTGGATGGGCACTGAGGTCCCTCTCAGGCCACAGCGCTCCCGTCGCGACCGCCTCAGGGAGCCCCGAGGGCTGGGGGGGGGGGGAGTCACGCCTGTGTGCGGTGGGGGTTGCGGGGGGGAGAGCGAGCGCCCGGCCCCGCCCCCGCGGCCGCCGATTGGCTGCGGGCCTCACGCGACGCGCGGGAGGGAGGGGGGCGGGAGGGGACGCGCGCGGCTGCCCGCGAGTAACCCCGACACCGCCCCCTCCCTCTCCCCCCCGCGACCTTTCTCCCGCATCGGCCGTGACGCGGCGGCCGCGCGCGCCCCCCCCCAACCCCCCGCGGCAAAGATGGCGGCGCTGAGCAAATCCATCCCCCACGGCTGCTACGAGATCGGGCACACCTGGGAGCCGCGCTGCTCATGGGCCGTCCTGCATGTCACCCAGGGAGCCCTGACAGAGTCCCTCCGCATCTACGGCACCCTCTACCTGGTGGGTGCGCTGGGAGGGGAGGGTCTGGGCTGGGGGTGCAGAGCAATGGGCTAGGGGGGGCGTGAGGGGAAGGTCTGGGCTGGGGGGCAAAAAAACGGGCATAAGAGGAGGGTCTGGTCCGGGGGACAAAAGAATGGACTGGGGGAGCTGAGGTGAGGGGCATGAGGGGAAGGTCTGGGCTGGGGGGCAAAAGAATGGTCTGGGGGGACATAAGGGGAGGGTCTTGTCTGTAAGGCAAAAGAATGGTCTGAGGGAGTTGGGGTGGGGGGCATGAGGGGAGGATCTGGCCTGGAGAGGGAACCTGACGTGAGGAGCAGGGTGTGGGCATAGGTCGTGCCTGGGAAGTGGGGCAAGGGTTTTATTGTTGGGATGAGGGCAGGGTCTGGTCTGGTGAGGGGATAGTGATGGGAAGGTGGGTAAGAGGATAGGGTGAGGGGAGCTGGTCTGGAGGGGGGGGTTGTGAGGGGCAGGTCTGGCCTGAGGGAGAGGCAAGGTTAAGGGGTGGGGAATGTGAGAGGGGGATCCTGGCCTGGGGGAAGGAAGAGAAGAGGGAGGGGGGCATGAGGGAAGGATCTAGTCTCGTGGGGGAGGCAAAAGAATGGGGTAGGGGGCATGAGGGGAGGGTCTGGCCTGAGGAGGGAGCCTGCCCTGAGGTGGGGGGAGTAGGGGAGTATGGTGAGATCTGGCCTGTGGAGCAGGGCATGGGTTTTGAGGTGGGGGTAGGTGGCTGAGGGAAGAGTCTGGTCTGGTGGGGGGATCTTGAGGGGAAGGTCCGGTCTAAGGCAGGGCAAAGGAATAGTGTGGAGGTAGCTGGTGTGGGGTAGGGGGCATGAGAGGAGGGTCTGACCTGAGAGAGAGGCAAGGGAAGGGGTGGGAGGCATGAGGGGGGATTCTGGCCTGGGGAGGGAGCCTGGCCTGAGGGGTGTGTGGAAAGTGGGGGTACTGGTCTGACAAGTGGCAAGGTTGTGGAGGGGGCAGGTGGCCTGGGGCGGGGAGAATGTGAAGAAAGTTATGGGGTGGGGGCTGTGAGGAACGGGGACTGGCCTGAGGTGGGAGAAGGAAATGGGGGCAATTGGGCTGAGGAGGGGTTGTGAGGGGAGAGTGTAGCCTGGGAAAAGGGTCAGGTGCATGAGGGGAGGCTCTGAGGGGTTGTAAGGGAATGGGGGTAGCTGGCTGGGGTGGGGAGGGTCTGGTCTGCGGGAGAAGTAAGGGTGTGGGGTGGGGAATGTGAGGGGAGTTCACAGAATCACTAGATTGGAAAAGACCTCCAAGATCATCGAGTCCAACCAGTTGAGGGAATGGGGGAGGGAGGGTAGCCTGGCCTGGGAATGGGGCATGATGGGGAGCTTTAGTCTGGGGAGGGCCAAAGGCATGGGCCACAAAGATTATCTGGGAGTGAGGTAGTCTGGCCTTGGTTTTGGATGGAAACCTATGAAGGGTATCAGGGTGAGGAGGGCTTGGCCTGGGGTGGAAGGGAAGACTACCATGGATATGAGGGTGAAACCTGGTCTCAGGGAAGGCGGAAGAGCTTGAGGGGTGTGTGGGGAGGGCACAAGGGATATTAGGGCGTGAGGAAGTCTGGTGTGGGGTTGGGGGAGAAGGGCATGAGGCATATCGAGGGGAGGAGACTGATTTCTGGTGGAGTGAGAAGCATGTGTTGAGGGAAGAAGGGCAGGGTTGATGTCAAGGTGCAGCCTGATTCTGGCGTGAGGGGGAAGAACAACGGAATAGACTCCTGGGGGAATCTGGTGCTGACAGAGAGAAATAGTGTGGTGGGGCAGCTTGGCTTGAGGGCAGGAGGCTGTATGGGTTATGTGGGGTGAACGATCTTGCGCTTAGGGAGGAGGGGCAGAAGCAGGAGGTCTGTGCTGAATCTGGCCCTAGGAAGCAAGTAGAAGGTCATAGGGGTTGGCCAGGGTCCAGTGGCGTAACAGATGCTGTGAAAGGGATGAAGGTGGTGGGGTAGGAGGTCATGGGTGCAGCCTGAACATTGTACTTTTGTAATTTTACAGTATTTATGGTACCTGAATAAAAAGAATTTTTTTGCCTGAGGGATCAGCATTGTACCTTTGGCGGTAGTGAGAGCATGTGTGTATTACTGCTGGTGACATATTGGTAATTAGTGCCTTAGGATCATGAAGGTTCTATTGTATAAAGAAGCAAGGCTGAAAAATACATTAAGGCTAAAGGAGTCTTTAAGTGTTCAGAGAGTATCCTACAGGTGAGGTACCTTGGGTTGTATATGCAGTTAGACTTGTTTATATCACCTCATTTGCAGCTGGCTTGCTTCCAGCAATTTAGGGTGAAGGTAGAGGAGTTGAGATCTCTTTCTATCCATCTCTGTAAAGATATTCTGAAAACTCATCTAAGCTGGAATTGGTGCAGGTGAGCACTTGCTTCTGTCCCTGCTTTGCTGTTTCTCCTCTAGTGGTGCTTAGAGGATTGGATAGTGAGCTGACCCTAAGCTAAGTCTTAAAGAAGAAAAAGCAAGTCGTTAAATATGTACTTGCTACTTTACACCTGTGCTGGTAGAACGAAATTATCAAGGTATGTAACAAAGAGAAGGGAAGGAGCAGGACTGCAACAGACCTGGCATAATCCATTAGGCTCCTTCTGAAGTGTTCCTTGAGTGAAAATTGTGACAATATCCAGTTGCATCTTAAAACAAACAAACAAACAAAAGGAATAACTGCTAGCATTGTGGACCTAGGGTCCTGTGATATCTGAGTGAACGGTTTCACTCTGAACTGATACAATCAGAAGTGGCAGCTATTTTTGTGGGCGTGCAGGGATCTGAATCAGGAAGCTGTGGGTAACTGGTGCAGAGAAAAAAGTTTGCTCATCTTCCTTTCCCTGCTAATTTGGTAATTTGTAACTTGTATCTGTTTTCTGATAGGGCTTGCTCTATGGGAGCATGAGTACTTGTACCAGCAGAGAAAGGGACTGAAATGAGCCAGGATACATATCATGGTGGTCCGTCAGGTCTGGGTAAAGATAAAGGAGCTTAAACAGCTCTAATCGAATGAAAGTTCTCCAGTAGCCAAGCCTTGTAAAGAGATTCCTGCTCATATCTGTGTTACCATTCACTCAGTTGTGCAGTCACAGTTTGGGGGGAAAGCTTCCCCTTTTTATTTCTTTCAAAAGAAAAACGTCCATATCCAAAATGTTTTCAAGATCTGTTTTATATTGTGGCCTTGTGGACAGTTAGGTCTTGTCACAGATCCAAGATGAGGTGGGAACCTTCTCAACTGCTGTCATGCTGTATGTCATGGTAAAGAGTGAAAGAGTGCAGTTGGGACTACAGAAGAGGAAGCAGGAACCTTGCACATTAAGTAGGTTGGCAGGCAAAGAACACTCCTAAATTAAGAGAAACACCATGAACGTTATTCTTTGCTCTTCTGGAAAGCCTTGTATTTGTGAATAAAATATTACACTTGGATAGTACAAATGTTCAGTCCTTTTCTGTGTTCTGAAATTCATATAAGGGGATGAACTTAACTTATTTTGTATTTATAGTTCTATCAGTGCATCTTCAGCATGTTTCTAGTACTGCTTGGTTCCAGTCCTTTGTACAGCTCAGCAAAAAAAGCCCCTGCACTTCATTTTTTGTCTGTGAGGCCTGTGAAATGGCTTTTGCTTGTTTGTTCCTCCTGTTGCCACAAGCTAATAACTGAGGAAAGTAGATGAAATAGTTTCCCTCTCACAAAAGCTTTTGTGGAAATGAATGAGAATGAATAGATGAGAATAAATTGCCAGAGGTTCTTCCGGGAGACAATGGGACTAGGGGGAATTACAATCCAGAATCCAAGCTCTTAACATCTACGCTTCACATCTCTTAAATGTTTTACTGCTCTTCTGTCAATGAGAGACTGATTGAATGAAGTGATGTGAGCATTTGATGAGTAACATACTAATTTTCAGTAAATTACTGCAAAGACTCTACCTCTAAGTAGTGCTATACTGTTTTTTTAAATAATGGTGCTTGAGTACTTTTTTAGCCATAAAAATTAAGATCTTCAGATCTTTAAAGACTTTCACTTTGATTATTTTTGCTCCAGTACAAACTGATTGCTTTAGCAAAAGTAGGTTTTATATTTAAATTGAATTGTTCCTCTCTATACTAAGTGGCTGATGGGATTGCTTACTTCATAGTTAGCACTGCTTGTATTTCACAAACGAAGTGTCCCAATGTGCAAATCTTCTGAGACTCACTGTTACAGGAGGCAAAAAAAGGAAAAAAGTTTAAAAAAGCTTAACACTTACACCCTCTGGAAGAAACCCCAAACAATCTCCAAAAACCTTATGTTTTTTAAGAACTGCCTGCCTTGATATCTTAAGAAAACTTCCCTGAAAATGTCCTTCACAAGAGTTTGTTGTACTTTGTTATATTCATGATTCTGGTTTAGATTACTCAGGAGAAACAGTGCAGGTGTAATTTTGTGTTTTGAAAGTTGAAGAATTAAAGCTTCTACACATTCACAAAGATCGGTAGAAGAGAATGATTTCAGAGGGAAATTGCATAAAGCTGGGGAAAGGGAAATGAGGGGCTGGAATACTGGATTTGCATTGGACAAGGCTTTGAGTGACCTGATCTATTGGAGAGTGGCCTTGCCCATGACAGGGGGGTTGGAACTGGATGATTTTTAAGGTCCCTTCCAACCCATTCTATGACTGTACAAATTGTCTTAGTTTCTATTTCTTGGGATTTCTTTGATTTCGCATGGGAAATCTGTCATTCGTCACATGTGTCAGAGCAAAGTCATCTTGTTTCCTGAGTGTTTTACAGTTTTAGGCACTTGTTTGATGATGGTGCATGTTTTACAGTAGGCACGTGTGTGTGGTTGTTAGTATGAAGTCTTTGTGGTATATCAGAGCAAATCAGAACTGATGGTAACATTTTCATAAAAATTATCTGTGTAGTACTTTGCATTTAAACTAATTCTTGTACCTTTGCTTGTGGGATGACAGGAGTCATTTGTGTAATTCACCTTTTCTTTCTCTTAGTCTTAAATTAAGCCAAGCTTCCTCCCTGCCTCTCCAACCCAGCTTGTATCCTGTCCTGTTCCTCTTGAATGTAGACCTTTCCTCCCCCAGCACCAGCCCCTTCCCACCCTGTGTCTGCTGTTCTTCCTGCATGTACTTTACCTCTGCTGGTAAATGACACAGCTTGAGCACTGGGTCCTTTGTGATTCTCACTGACTGTTAGTTTACTCCTGGCTCTGACTCCAAGTGCCTCTCTCCAAAACAGATCTTCTGGTATGGGGGAGAGGAGCAGCAGGCTAAAGCATTATGGATGCCAGTGGGGTTGTTTGACATGCCCTCTAACTGGGTGATGGTTCAAGCAATTATTCAGTACAACAGATGTAACTTATATCTGCTATTCCTGTACAGTTTTAAATGATCATTTGCTGTGTTTTATTGATTCCTATCACTTAAATTCTTCTCATACTGCTTTTATTCTCATTTTGGTCCTACTTTTGATACTCTTTTATACTAATTTTGGTCTCTTTTTTTATTTTTCATACTCGTACCATGTCTGCTTCCTGCTGTACTTGTAATAGCCTGCACATTCAGAGATACCAATTGCTTATTTCTCCTTCTCTTTTGAAAGCTTTTTTCCTACTTAAAATTCCAGTGCTGATACCTTCTTTGTCTGTCTTGGACCATTGAATGTCTGCATTCTTTCTTTTAATCTGTTTTTTGTTTTTAAATTTTATTTTGTAAGCTACCCAGGGCAGTGGTGTGTATATTGTTGTAGTATGAATATAAAGGTGTTTTCTTGCTGTGTAAATATGAGAGGGACCTCAGCAGTCATACAGCATGGGCTGGATAGGATAGTCTTGCACAGGTCTCTTCACAGATAAATCACTGGTTGACTAGAGGTAATGACAAGAACAAACCCAATTGTTGTGCTACTGAATTATTTTGAAAACTGTTGGATGAAGACATAATAACAAGCCAAAGACCGAAATGGACAGAATGAAGTGCAAGTGTCACATCACCTTCCTGGCTCTGTGTACCTTGCTGTAGGATAGGGCCGGAGGTTGGCCCCAAGGATGGATGGTGCTTGCTGGCCATGCTGCTTCAGGCTCATTTCATGTGCTGCAGTTTCTCCTGAGCAAAGCAGGAGAGCTATCAGAAACAGATAAACCAAAACAGATCATGCTTTATCTGCCAGCATACATATTGCCATCATATGCCATCTTAGGTGTGTGAGAAGGCTGTGCTGGCCAGATTGCAGGGAAAAATGGCCCAGAATTGCTGTGTATATTAAAATGTGGTTTTACTTTGTTTGTGCTGCGAGCCATTGTGAATTTGGAAGTAGGATGGGGAGACTAAGAAGGATGTTAATGTTATCCTTGAATCTGCATCTGTGTGCCAGCTTGGATCTCTGGGGTGGGCCATCAAGAAAGTCCCTTCTGCCAGGACCTGGCCCGCGGGATGCTGTGATGGTGTGTGTGAATGCATTGTGCTGGGGTATCTGATGATCTTAGCACTGTGCAGTGTCCCTTATCTCTGTGCTGTGTTCTCAATGACATGTAGGTCAGTGTGTTCTTGCCTTTACATTCTTCTGGAAGCTGGGTTAAATATGACTAAAATCAGCTTAAATATTACTAAAGTAAGAGTCTGATTTAAATATCTTTGTTCCAGGCTGTGACCCTTCTGCTCTATTCAATTGAGTTTCGGGCCAGACTGGTTAGAGGTATTCCAGAAGTTGAAAATAAACAAAAATAATCCTTTTGTTGAGACAGAGAATTGTAAAAGAATCAGTTAATGAATTCAGGCACAGTGAAGAATTTATGCTCAAAGATGCAAGGAATAACCTGGAACCTACATCACAGTAATGAAAACAGGGAAAGCCCCTGCCTTTACTGACTGAGCAAAGGTCTTGGTAAAGACACTACAACTAGTGGGAACCAGCAGAAAAAAAGGATCTGTTTATCAAGGAGATGTAACTATGTTCTCTTATGTTGGTACAGCTGTATAGTAGAGTTCAAGAGTTTCAGGGTAGGAGAAAAATGACTGGAAATTATATGGAGTTAGACATTTCATGAGGAATGAAAAATAGCCCACTGCTAGTTTAAGTACAAGGGAAACAAGCAGTGAAGATAAGTTGTCATTGAATGAGAGTGATGGCAGGATTTAAGGTAATTTAGATGTTATTCAAAGCGTACATGAACACTGTTAATTTCTTGTTTACTTGGAAGTCTGATAATGGACGTTTTAAAAAACCAAACCAAACCAGCCCCTGATGGTGATACTCAAATAACATTTGGAAAGGGATGAGGGAAATCAAGAGAGCAGGAGACATGTGTTCTTCCTCAGGGTGGTACAGGAGCTGGTTTATGAAATTAAAAACCTGGAAACCAGGTTTTATAATCTATGAAATCAGGGAGGGACCAGCTAATTGAGGAACAACATATCAGAGTATTTAAGAGGCAGCACGAGAAACAAATTGCTGATTTCAACAGTGTCTTTCAAAACCCAGGTGTTACCTCAGGGCATTTCGAGATTATGTTACTGCAGAGCACTTAAAAATAACTTCTGTAAAGCAAAGGAGTTCATACAAAACTGCAAACAGTTATAAAGAAACACAAAAGTAGTTGAGCAGAATTATGAAAGAAATCTGACATCAGTCTGTAGCTCTACCTGCCACTGGAGTAATCTAAAGTGTTTTCTTAACTGGTTTACATACGGGGTATTCCTTTGCTTTCAACATGCACATGTGACTTAAGTTATATGATTTGCCTTGTTTTTTTAATGGCTTGCAGTGTATTTATTCTAGAAACCATCCACACAGGGTTATTGGTCCTCCCTAGAGTTGCATTTTAAAGGTGCCTAAATGTGCCAGACAGCCACTCTTATAAATGTCATTAAACTCTGTGTTCCTAGAGATTTGGCTGGGTGTCTCAATACTTCTGTGTTTTTTGGGGCTTTTTTTGCTGCCTTCTCTTTTATTTTTTTTTAAATAAAATTTTGTTACAATGTGCTTGATTTTTGGTTGAATATTGTGAAGGAATGAGAGAGCTGATAGTGCTTTTTTTGCTTTCCGTCAATCAGTGTTGGCTAATTTCACTAAAATTTGATGGAGGAGTAGTGTTTGAAAATGTGTACACTTTGTACAAACTTAGGAAATGGTGTTAGATAGAGGAGAGAGAGAAAACTTGATGTACATGTAGCGGCAGAGTTTGTGCAAGTTCTGTGGTTTTTTTTATCCTGCCACATAACCTGTCAGACTGTGTATATTGGTCAGCCAATTAGCACAGTCGTTAAGTGGAACCATCTTTTCTGCACAAGGCCTCCTGTGGAATCAGGAAGTTCAGGGTTGTAGGTGAATACAGGATACTAGAGGTGAAGCCGAGGTTATTGTGGTTGGATGATGATTGCGTGTAGGCGTTACATGACACATCGTTAAAATAATCAGGCCTGACTGGTGCCTCTGGCTATGGGAAAGCTGCTTCTGGAGTCTTGTGTTCCTTTGCTGCTGAACACACTGATAGCCTAGCTCAAAGTCTTCCACAAGACTTTGTAGCTATGTTTTAAGGGTGGTGTAGGAAATGCTTGTATTTTTTTTCCATGGCTATTACAGGATAAATAAATTCTGATTTCTTAATTCTGTAGGGCTTTACATTTGTATATGAAGACTATATTAAAAAAAAAAGGACTTCAGTAGTACTCTTTTGTAAGCTGATGGTGTCCTGACTCTAGACTGATTTTTCATAACTATATTTTCATGTTGGATGGTCAAAATGCGGTTGTGTGAATTCCGTGGTTAATGCTAGATTTTTTTCCCTGTCTAGGCTTTTAAAAGTACTTTAGACATAAAATATGGGAGGCCTTAGTAGTCAAATTGTCTATATTATAGAACCATACAGTGGTTTGGATTGGAAGGAACCTTAAAGAACATCCAGTTCAACTCCCCTGCAGAGTCCAGGAATGTCTTCAACTGGGTCAGGTTGCTCAGAGCCCTGTACAGCCTGACCTTGAATATTTCCAGGGATGGGGCATCCACCACCTGTCTGGTGAAACTGTGTCAGTGTTTCATCACCCTCACAGTAAAGAATTTCTTCCTTATATCTAGTCTAAAACTCCCCTCTTTAAATTTAAAACCATTACTCTTTGTCCTGTTGATACAAGCCCTTCTGAAAAGTCTGTTCCCATCTGTCTTAAAGCCCCCTTTAAGTGCAGGAAAGCTGCAATAAGGTCTCCCTGGAGTCTTCTTCTCTTCAGGCTGAACAAACCCAGCTCTCTGAGCCTGTCCTTATAGGAATCTCTCTGATCATTTTTGTGGCCTCCCCTGGACCTACTCCAACAGGTCTATGTCTTTTCTGTGTTGAGGACTCTAGAGCTGGATGCAGTAGGGTTCTCACCAGAGTGGAGTAGAAGGGCAGAATCACCTCCCTCGACCTGATGGCTATACTGCTTTTGATGCATTAGTCTTTTTAATGCAACACTGATAGGAGTGGTTGGACTCGATGATCCGACGGGTCTCTTCCAACCTGGTGATTCTATGATTCTATGATTTTTGGATGTGTTACTTTAAAAGTATTTGCATTTAATTTGAGGAGTGATTCCCCTTCCAGTTCCCTGCCCTGTACTGTACAGTGCTGGATGTGTCTTCAGATGTGGAAAGGAAATCTTTCTTTCCCCCCATGCTTGACTTATCTTATTCAGAAGGCTTCACCTAACCACATTCTTAGTACCAAAGTAATCATGTTTGGGGCCAGAAATATTTTCTCTGGAAGTCATGGTGGCAGGTGTTTTATTCCCCTGCCTCGTGTATTATGTGTGTGTAGGGCACAGATGCCACACAAGGACAATTAGCATATATTTTGTCAAATCCGTTTCTCACCCAGAAGTGTTATTAAAGAGAAATGTATGTCAGGATTTGTTGGTTGACTCTATTAGAAGAGAATGTAAATGAGAATGTAAAAATGTTAGCAAAGGTGGACTTTGCTATTTCTAGAGCTTTCCTGGCTTGAACTCTGAGGATTTTGAGAGAGTGGAGTAAAATTGCAGGAAGTGCTGTAAGGGCTGTTAGAGGCAAAGAGCTCAGCTGTTGGTATGGACTGTGGATAATGAGTACTTAAGTCTCTATTGAATGCTTACATAGGCCAAATAAAGACTACATCTGCAGACTGTACTACTGCCTTAAGTTTCTTTTTAGTGCATAAAACGTCATAGTGTAAGAAAACTTAGATTGTGGTAAGAGGAAAATGGCAGTTCTGGTGTTTGAAATCTGTGCGTGGGTTTATTACTTACCAGCTATCTTGGAAGTCTTGCAATGTAAGTTACAGAGAGTGGTTGTACTCTACCCGGACTCAAATGCTTAATTCTTAATAGAAAGGGGTGGAATCTTTCTTGATGAATAAATGAATCTTTAATGTTAGGTAAGAGTTTCAAACATAGATATTGTTTACCTGCAGAGAGCAAATCTGCTAGAGGAAAGTGCCATTGCCTGATTGTTACTTTAAGTGTCAGTGACAAACTTACTGGTTTATGTGATAGAGTCTTTATGGTGTATAGGATATATGATGGACATTGGTTACATTTGGTCACTTTTTCATTTTGTATTTTCTTCCCTAGAAGAGAGGTGTGTACAGGGTGACATGGTGATTGTTGTGTCTTTTTTTTTTTCCTAAGTAGGTGACACAAAATATATAAGTAAAGGAGAAATGAAAGCAATGTGCTTTCTGTCTAGAATGGAGAATGGTGCAGTCAGTGATAGCTCTTAGTATCTGTGAAAATTTATTCCACAGTATTACTGATACTTCTTTTTAAAATAAAAGCAAAGGTAGTGCTGTACAGGGAAGGATTGTCTTGGTTGTTAATTTCCATTGAAGGGTGGAGTTGTTAATGACACTCATTATCCCAGAGGGTTGTGTACTCCAAAATATCCCAAGACCAGGTCATTTAATGCCTTGAAGAAAAGAGATTTTAAGAGAGACTCAGTGGTTTATGGAAAGCTGAGTAGGAAGTTGCAGAAGATTTAGTGTATTCCCAAGCCACTGTTAGTCAAAGGAGATGCTGGAGAATTCTTTTCCCTGAGGTAGGTGAGGCTGCACTGCTCTAACCTGCCTGGAGAAGTCATGAGTAGGTGAAAGCTGGGTCTTGCTCTACTGACATTTGTTGGAGTCTTCTCTCCCTGGTTTCAGACAGATTTTGTGAAATCTTCTCCGTCTCGTAAAGGGTAATAGGCAGGAGAAACACTGTGGCTTCAGAAATAAAGTAGAGGTAAGGGCAGTATTAGTGCATTGTACTTTTTCTTTCTCTTGTGAAACCATGGTCTTACAGTGGTGAGTGTGTGGCTTCTGTTCCCTAGATTATGGCTAAACCTCTGAGTTAGGAGATGAGGTGAGGCAGCACAGGCAGCATGAGGGGGTTTTGTGTGTGGGTTTCATATAGCTGCAAGCACCCTGGCATTACCCATCACAGTGCTCCGCTCATGTTGCACACGTGCTATAGTATTGTACTAAAGCTGAAAATGTACAGTAATTTATAAGCACTGAAGAATTTTGTTCTGTAAAATTCTTGGTCATTCAGTCTCAAAACAGAATAGTGAGACCATGAAATTATGAAAAATGATGACAAGAATAATGGAAGGTATGGATCTGGTTTTGGCTATTCCTAGATACTTGATAGTTAACTGTTTGCATCTGTGAGCTTAATAAAAACTGCAGTACTTAATTCTTCTGGTGAATAACACAGCAAACTAAATTTTACAGCTATCAGCAGTAGGGTGCTGATATGGAACATTGTGAGACGCCTTAATTAAGGGGCCCTAGGATTCTTGCACTCCTTTTGTAGCTGGAGAACCAAGACTGTAATGTCAATGAGATGTTTATTTTTGTCAGCCTGACTCTCTGCTACATCTGTTAGTATCGTCATAGAGATTAAGAGTTTGTCTAGGAAGTACCTACTGGATATCATCTACTCCTGCCATGCCACTTTTGCCGATGTCTGCTGCTATGCCCGGAGCAATGCATTTACTGTAAGAATTTGGCCTTAATCACAGTGTCCTTCAGCTCAGTTGAGTGAAGTGTATCCCAGTGGGAACCATGAACTGCTGCAGTTAGATAGATTTCATAATCTTTCTGTCTTGCCAGCCTCAACTTTAATACTACTTTTCTGAAGTGTGTGGAGCTGAAAAGGAGAGCAACGTGGTGTCCAGAAATGTCCCTGCTATTTTTTCTATATAGAATCGTAGAATAACCAGGTTGGAAGACACCTACCAGATCATCAAGTCCAACCATTCCTATCAAACACTAAACCATGCCCCTTAGCACCTCGTCCATCTATGCCTTAAAACACCTCCAGGGAAGGTGACTCAACCACCTCCCTGGGCAGCCTGTTCCAGTGCCCAGTGACCCTTTCTGTGAATTTTTTTTTCCTTATGTCCAGCCTGAACCACCCTGGTGGAGCTTAAGGCCATTCCCTTTTGTCCTGTCCCCTGTCACTTGGGAGAAGAGGCCAGCATGTTCCTCTCTACAACCTCCTCTCAGATAGCTATAGAGAGCAATGAGGTCTCCCCTCAGCCTCCTCTTCTCCAGGCTAAACAACCCCAGCTCTCTCAGCCATTCCTCATAAGGCCTGTTCTCCAGCCCCTTCACCAGCTTTGTTGCTCTTCTCTGGACTCGCTCCAGAGCCTCAACATCCTTCTTGTGATGAGGGGCCCAGAACTGAACACAGGATTCAAGGAGCGATCTCACCAGTGCTGAGTTCAGAGGGAGAATAACATCCCTGAATCGTTTCTGATACAAGCCAGGATGCCCTTGGCCTTCTTGGCCACCTGGGCACACTGCTGGCTCATGTTCTGTCGCTGTCAACCAACACCCCCAGGTCCCTCTCCTCCTGGCAGTTTTCCAGCCAGGCTTCTCCCAGTCTGTAGCTCTGCATAGGGTTGTTGTGCCCCAAGTGCAGGACCCGGCATTTGGCCGTGTTAAACCTCATGCCGTTGGACACTGCCCAGTGGTCCAACCTGTTTAGATCCCTTTGCAGAGCCTCCAGTACCCTCCAGCAGATCCACACTTCCACACAGCTTAGTGTCATCTGCAAACTTGCTAAAGATGGACTCAATGCCTTCATCCAGGTCATTGATGAAGATATTGAACAGGACTGGACCCAGCACTGAGCCCTGGGGAACCCCACTTGTCACTGGCCTCAAGCTGGACTTAACACCATTTCTCACCACTCTCTGGGCCCGACCATCCAACCAGTTTTCTACCCAGGAGAGTGTGCGCCTGTGCAGGCCAGAGGCTGACAGTTTCCGTAGCAGAATGCTGTGAGAAACTGTGTCAAAGGCTTTACTAAAGTCCAAGAGGACCTCATCCACAGCCTTTCCCTCATCCAGCAGCCGAGTGACTTTGTCATAGAAGGCTATCACGCCATTGGTTGTGGAGGAGAGCATTAACCTGTTTTTATCTGTACGCAATATTTACCTTAGTTGGTGTCTATAAAGGACTTTGAAAAAATGAGCATTATTTTTTTTATCTGGGTGTGCATCAAGCTTCATTGTCCTTACACACTGAGGTCTTTCAGTTGTGAGCAGTGTGTCTTTGAACCGGTTTGTGGTAGTGTTCCTGGTTCTTTTTTTTCACTTGGGAGTAGAAGGGTAAAGAGAAGACAAAGCAGGTGTTTGTATTAGTCTAAAACTTGTTGGAGAAGCTACAGAAAATATTTTTTTTACTTTGGTTTGACATTAGTTTATAATGTTGTAGTCCTGGCACTTCGATCTGAGGAAGCAAGGTTGCACACTTGAGGTGTAAGATCTGTGGTCTTAAAGAAAAAAAGTGTTATTTTGTTCCAAATGTTCATTACCTTTATGTAATAGGCTAGAAATAGCTCAGAAGGTAACAACTAGTGATTTGGCATTTAGACTACATTAAAACTTTCCCTCAACAACAAGATTATCTGGATTGCATTATTGCCATTATGGTTTAAGCAGTCTTGACGCTGTATTAAGTAATATGTGAATCTGCTTTCAGAATTCTGTTCATGCATATCTCTCTCCTTAATCCTTAGTTCAACCTTCTTTTCAGAAGCAGGTTTTGGCAGAACTTTACCGTGGTTAGTTTTAGCAGAATCCTCAGCTCATCTCTGAATCTAAAACATTTACTTGCAATTCAGCACAAGTGGACAGTGTTTCAGAACTGCCTGATGATTTTCAAGTGAGGAACCAAGACTTCAAGAGGTGTTGCCAATACCAATTTGACAGGATGTCTTTCATTCTCATCAGCACCAACAGTAGGAAGCACACTCTGGTTGGAAGCTTGCTTTGTTTGGAACATCTCTGGTTTTGGCATTGGCCAAAAACCCTTGCCAGTTTTGAGTCCCTGGGAGGTCAGTGCAGATAAAGAAGAGAATGCTGTTAAGAATTAAAACCTATAAAATCATGGTACACCTGAAGTATAATTTCATGGAGAATGCACATTGGAGGGACCTCAGGAGGTTGTAGTCCCAGCCTCTTACTCAAAGTAGGGCCAGTAGGATGGGGTTGTTTGAAGCCTTTTCCAGTTGAGTTTCGAGGATCTCCAGTGATGGAGAGTCCATAGTCACTTTGGACAACTTGCTCCGATATTAATCTATTCTCAAGAGAGAATTTTTATACCTGAGATCTATTCTGAGTTTCTCATATTTAAACTTGTCTTGTTGTCTCTTGTCTTACCCCTCTGCACCTCCGAGAACAGCTTAGTTCTCTACACCTTCTGTTAAATAGTTGCAGGGTTTCTGTGGACAAAAAAGACTTTGAGGACCTTCAGTATTTGAGTCATTAATTAACTTAGTTATAAAACATGGGTCTTACATTAAACTGACCCAAAATAACGTTTATTTCTTAGACCCAGCCTGTTTTCTGCTATAGGCAGTTTTTTTAGAGATAGCATCCCATTTCTATAAAATTTATCAAGACTTTCTGGTTCTTCCAGCAGATGGTGAAAATCTTCTGAGGACTTGCAGTTGGTTGCAGTAGAAAACTTTTAGAAATAAGTTGTCACTTCATAGACACTGTGTAGGGCATTTGGATTACTTTAATGATAATCTGACGTTAATTATGTGGTAGTCCAATTGTCTGGAAGACAAAACTCAGTGTAAATTTATCACAGCTTACAAGTTCTGATATCTGGTAGACAAAATTTCTGACTGTTATGGCCAGTGGTAACAAGGTAATAAAATTGTGCCTGTACTTCCTGTTTAGGCTTGCTTGATATATTTCCTGCTATAAATATTGTAACAGCTGGAACAAGTTTAAAGGAAATCTTTGTGGTATTGTTCATAAAACCAGCAAATTTAAGAAGCTTTGATTTACTAAATGGGCATATCTCCTTTTCCTTTTATTTGTTTTTCTTTACAATGTGCAAAAAAGATCCTAAATGAATTAAAGTATTGTCCTCCCCTTTGTTTTCTCTTCCCTCCTCCCTCAGATTGCAGCTATTCTCAGGAAAAGAAAACTTGAGTATTATTTGCACAAACTGCTACCTGAGATCTTGCAATCAACTTCCTTTCTGACAGCAAATGGGACCTTGTATATTGCTTGCTTTTGCATTCTAAGGTTGGTATACTGTCCTAAGATGATATGTAATAGGAAACCTATTTTTATGTAACTTTTCAATTCATATAATAATATGTATTTTCTTAATAATAGACTTGTTTGTAATGGGTAGGAATGAAAAAAGCAGCAGCAGTGCCATCATCTTAATTTCTGGTCTTACCACTTGTTTGGGGTTTTTTTTCCCCCCCTCATTCTTGTAACCTTTTAAATCAGCAAGCAAGTCAATGAATTCGCTTTGCTTCCTTTTTTTTCCTGTTTACTGATTCAAAATATGTTGTTGCCAGAAATTAACATATATTCTAGAAGGGAACTGAGAAGGCCTAACCTTTCTCTTCTAGGAAGAATTGATGTAATTTGATGTTGGTTTCTATTTTCCTGATGAAGGGGCTGTGATGTCTTTTAATTAGCCTAAGCTTTATCCAGGCACCCAAGTTTGTACTTTCCTTATCAGTGGTCATAAATGAAGGAAATCCCAGCACAACTTCTGGGGCTCTGTAAGATACAGACTTGCTCTGAAAGATGAGAATAAAAACACTTCTGCAGTCTGAGCTGTCTCCAGTAACTGTGTATGTTTCCAGTAACTATATTTCACGTAACTACCAGGATAGTTAAAAATTAATTGTTCCTGTTTATGAACATGATGATGTCCTAGATTTAAATGCATTTGTTGTGAAAGATGTTGTACACTGACATGTAAAGCCTACAGTAACTATGAATTTTTGAATGTTGTCTGACGGTGCACTCAGCAGCCGCTCTAAAAGTTAATCAAACCCATTACACAATACTTCCAGGTTAATTTAGAGGCCTCTAAACTTTGCCTCAAAGCTGAGAGAGAATGTTAAGAGGAAGAGCTGGCTGAGGAGACATGGAATGCTTTTTAACTAAATAATTGGCGAAGTTCAAAGTAAATCTTTAAGTAACAGGCTCTAAACCATGTGGGATTTTTTTTTTCAGCAGTCTGTTGTATTAATATTGATCTGTCTTTACTCCTCTGACCTGTACAGTGGTCTTTCTTGTACTTGCCTGTAAATCTGCAGTACCTTACTTCAGCACTGTAGTTAGATGCTACTCTCTAAATTAAGCTGGCGTGGCTTTAAATTTTGTTCTTTTCAGCTGTTCTTATAACAGAGGTTACTAGTCTAGGAGATCTATGATGATACCTGTGCTGGTAAATGAAGCAGGCAAGGGGTTAGTTCTTACTCAGAAACCAGACTGTATGGCATCACTTTCACCTACATGGAGTGTAGCTGAGTAAAGCTGTTTTGATCTCCAAAACTGCATTGCCAGGTGCAGACTGGATAATGGGAAATTGTACCTGGTCAATGTACCTTCCAAGTCCCCTTGAAGTATCCATTGGGTTACCCCAGGCCAAAACCATACAAAGGATGATTCTGACGATTTAATGTGACAAGGCATACATGTAAATGCTTGCCCTGCTGTTCTTACAGCTGTGCAGCAGAGTAACCAGACAACATCCTAAGAGATGTACCTGCTTTTTTTTTGTTACAAATTGATGCCCACAAGGAGGTGTCACCTCCAGCATAATCTCTACTGCTAGGGTCTCAGCAGACTACTCATCACCAGTAATTGCAGGACCTGCAAATAAAAAAAGTCAGCCTTTTGGCTAAGATGCTAATTGGAGCTGGTGAACTGAAATTGCTATGAGAGCTGAAAAAAGAAAGTGTTTATGGAGCCTTATACATTGTACCCCTTGAAGTATATGAAGGTCCAGTTGTAAAGCGTATTTTGCAGTGTTTCTGACTAGAATAAAATTTGTAGCCTCAGCAGTTAAATTAATAGGATACATAAGAGCTATTAAATGCCATTTCAGAAAACTGTGGATAAAATGATTACCAGGAAAGTCATACTTTCCAAATGTACTAGTATCTTTTGAGGGATAAGTACTTGTCTGATGATGATTCAGTTGGTGCATTATACATGAATTCTTAAATGACTTTGACCTTGCTTGCTAGGACTCTTCAGGAAGGAAGATCCTCCATCTTCTAGGAATTAGTAAATGATTAGCAAGAGTTAATATATATGAAACAAAACAAGGGGTGAATAATAGTTTTTTGTAATAGCAAGAGGCTGCCAGCAGTGTTCCTGCTTTGTTCTGGGTATATCTAAAGAATGTGGGAAAAGGAATGAAGAGTAGTGTGAGAAATTTTATGAGATTTAGGTAACAGAAATCTAAAACTGAATCTCGTCCATTTCAGAAAGATCTGTTGATTAAAATAACTTAAGAAATTTGTTGGAGAAGAATGCAAAGCGATGCATCCAGAAGAAAACACAGTCCAATCCTTACAAGGGTATGGGCTTTAAACTGGCTACTATAGATGAGGAAGGTGTTTGAGAGTCGTCATGGATTGGTTCTTTGAACAAATCAGTTCAGTACTTGAATGTGGTCAAGGAGTTGTGTTACTTGGAGAGAAAATGAGAACAAGACAGAAAGCTGTATAAATAAGTGAGATTTTTACAAAAGTTGAGTGCTGTGTGCCTTTTTTTTTTTAAGGGCTCTCCTAAGATCATAATGTTGACAAGTCCTTCACTTTGAATGTACTGAACATCAACGTTGTCTCGCAGTTTGAGCTGTATGAGCTTCCTTCTCTTGTCTGCTGTTGACTGAGTGGTGGAGAGTGGAAATGTGAGACTTCCCTCCTTTTATTTTTCTAACCACTTCATTTGTGTGTTCAGTTTTTTTTTTAAAATGTTTTGTTTGAACTTTTATAATTCTTTGAATTAATTACTGTGGGTTGGAATGTACTTCCTTTAGTAGCCCCTGAGAACAAAAGGATTTTGTCATATTGCAGCCCAGAATGTGATTTGATATCACTGTGTTTTAATCCATCAAAGAAATTACAGTATCTCTGTGGCATTCTGCATAACTGTGGCTTGAGTATTTCTGAACTTGATTTGCCACCATGCAAAGAGATTGTCTGAGACCTTGAAGACCTAGATGTTCTAGATCTGATGTTAGATAGCGGTGAGAGCTGGGATGTGATAGATTTGTGTCATAGGATTCATGCTGCAGTTTTTGTATATTTTTGGTTGGATGACATAATACCAGAATCAGCAATACCTTGGAAACAAAGTTTCCTGGCAAGCTCCATGCAGTTGGCCTTGCCTTGCAGGAGAGTTGATCTAGAGCAACAGGTTAAAGTGTTTGCAGCTGGACATGTTGTCTCATTTACCTGCATCATTCCCGATTTGAGAAGAGTTGCTTTTTTCCATCTTTTGTAGCATCAAAGAGGAGAGATGTTGGCAGGCATATAGGATGTCTTTGCTAAAGTTACCACTTATCTGTTCGTACCTTTACCAAAGTCCCAGCCTATCTTCTTCACTCACTGTGTAGGCTGAAAATATTGTAGTTGTCCAGTAACAATTAAAAGACCTAAATATGAAATGTAATTGTCAGTGAGAAATCTAGCTTGTGGTAATACGTCTTTTTGATGCTTTTGTAGTATTTGCTTCCTTTCAGCTAGGGAAAATGACCAAAATTGAAACTACTGCAGATATTTACAAGGATGTAAAAGTTTAGGTAAGAAAGTGCAATGAAATAATTTCAGGTGGTGTTTAGTATTGTCACCATTTCATAGGAGGGCAGAATTTCAAAACCATCTAATTCCAATATCAGCAATGACTTAGGCTGTGGAGAGATTTTTCTTGTTCTAGATGGGATTACCAAGCTAATTAGGCTGACTTTTTTTCCTACTTTCTTTTTCCCCTTGAAGTGAGTTAGGGAATATGTGTAGATGGTTCTGTTAGAGCAGTGTGAGTGGTGTTCTCTGTTACGAATTTGTGACAGACCAGCTGTCTTTTGCTGGTGAGATCCAGAGGACTACATCTGTCTGGGCTTTAAACGGAAATGCTAGGCTCTGGTGTTGACAAGCATTACATCTGTTTAAATAAAGGTGTGTTTTTCTTTAGGTTTTCAGTTTTATTAAATGCAAAACATCATGAAGACGCGGTTCTCTTAGTTTAGCAATGTTAGTAAGTTTGTCCAGGTACAGCTTTACATCATCTTGCTTAATTAGATTCAACTTTACCAGCTTTTGAGTTTTGGACACACTTGTATGTTAAGGAGTTAGATGTATAACCTGAAAGACCTAGCATTTCTGATTCCAATCAGTAACCACAGGCCATGTGCAAAAATCCACGCAGATAATAACAAAAAGAAAAGTCTGCTTTTATGGTAGTAGAAGTTTAAATGTTTTGCTTGCTGATGATGTTTTAAACTTCCACTAGGTTTTATTGTGTAAAATATGTTACTGTTTCTGAAATCTTATCAAACTGAACTTGGAAGCATTACTAGAGTGATTATAAACCATGCCAAAAGAACAAATTCCTGTTTCTTTCCCATAGAAAGTACATTTATTCTGTTACTTAACAGGTGTGTCTGCTAAGATGGGTTCATACTTATTCAGATGTTTAAAATGGCTTCTCTGAAACTTCATACAATAATTGCTTTCCAAGAGAGTCCTGATAATGAACTTTAGCTCATGCAGCATTTGGCATTGTCATCCTGAGAAATTATCCTTTTGCAGCCGTGGGAATGAACAGTGTGTGTAATTGCCATTACATCACTTGCTGCTGACACACTGGCTCTCTTTTCACTTATGAACATAAGCTGGCATTGCTGACTAGTAATGTTGTTTTTGCAGGAGAAGTATGAAATGAGGCTAATCGTGCCTTTTACAGCAAGAATGAAAGGGAGCTAATCAGATAGTAATGATTAATTATCTCTGTTCCCTCTTCTGTGTTGTCAGCATGAAATTGTATCTCAGAAAGTTTCCTTTCCTACCCTGTATGTGTTTGTCATTTTTGTTTGTTGTATTTTGTTTGCTGTGTTTTTGGAAGGGTGAACTCCATTGTAACACTTTGTTTTCCTGAACTGATAGTACTTATCAGCTGAGCAGAGTTGGTGTAGTTGCAGTGTGTTTATTATTGTGCTACCAAATTTCATGACTGCCTGACTGTTGTTTGCTTCTGTGATCAGCCTGAATTAGTGGGAAGTTGCGGGTGTCTTGAACAGACTAAATATGGTTGTTGACATTGTGTCTGACACGCATTTTGGTTTTCCTTAACAGTGACCAATTTATAGAAGTATTTTCATAGGTGTTGTCATTTGTGTAATTATTTTTTTCAGGTCTTATTGTTGGAGGAATTTTAATAGGTGAAATTGTGTGGACTCTTTAAGTGAAACCCAGATCTTGTTGCAAGAAATGAGAGCTTTCCCACCTTAATAAAATTGGGATGTAACTGTTGCTTTGAGCTGTAATGTACAGATTGAGTCCCTGTCTTACTGAAAATGAGTGGTTTACCAGTTTTTAGCATCGGTTGATAGTCTCTTTGGAGAGTGATGTGTATTATAATAATTTGATTTTTGGGTCATCTGATGTTCCATAAAGCACATCTTCCCAAAGACTTCTTTAAACAGGTAGCAGAGAGAGGAGCAACTCTTAAGTTCTTTTAGAATTTTTTTTCTCTTAATTAATGTCTGTGACTTTTTAGAAACATCTCTTGAAAGTAGTGCCGTCTTTGAAGCAAAGTAAACTCTTAAATGAAATGGATAATTAATGAAGTATTTCAGGTGTTTATGAAACACTGCGGGAACCCTCTTAGAAGTATCCAACTGTGAAATATGTAATTGTCAGTATTTTTTTGTTACTGTTGATAAAAGACACAAAATTAAACTTAATGATGCATGCCTAATTTTATGAAAAAGGTAAAATATTGTTTTGTACATCAACATTTTGGTTGCTTTGCGTATAACATGAGTGTGCATTTTATTTTCAGGAAGCTACTTGGAAAATTCTACTTTTGGTCTCCTGGATTTGGTGCTGCTTTACCTGCTTCCTACATGGCTATCCTTATAGAAAGGAAAAGCAGGTATGGCTTATGTTTATGGATTTTCAGTTGTAACAACATTTCGTGTTTTAGTCATTTGGCAATTGTCATTTAACGCTCAGTGGTAGTTCATTTGAAATGGTGTCTTTTACAACCTTAGATTTAAGTCTAGAAAGCTACAGTGAAAAAACACTTCACAAACATTCAGTTTCTTCTTTGTGGTTCATGTTTCTTGTTCAGTCTGCAATTCATTTACTTAGAGTTTCCTAATGAAGCTTTTTTTTCCTTTTAAATATAAATTAAGTAATGTTTTTGATTAGTCACAGAGAAGGAACTTGCTAATGGAAGTTGCCAATGGCTTGGATTAGCAACGTGACATTAGTTAAGATAGAGGAGTCAGGATCTTGTGGAAAAAAAAGATTGGAAGAGTTGAAGTAATTAAAGTTGTGTACATAAAGGAGAGCCTTTTGTTTAAGGAAAGGTGCCAAAGTTCATCTATCAGTGAGAAGTTTGTTACGAAAGCATGAAGAGGGGGGAGGAAAAGCCCCAAGTCGTCCAAGCATAGCCGAAATATGCTATTTATGAAGTGGCCGTGAGAGATAGAAGGTGGAATCCTGCTCTGTAAGGTTTTAGTGTTTTGAAATATAACTTATGCTGGTAGCTTGACTCAAGAATGAAAGTTATAATGCTTTATTAGTTTAATATGGAATGAGGTACTTTAGTCATCTAGGTAGCAGGTTTTATAAATAATAGAGATGACAAAAGGATCTTTACTTTTTGAAAGATGATGAGGGGAATTTAGTAATAGAGATGATGTGAACACAATTTTGGTTGCTATGAATATCTGAAACTTCCTTAAGTATTCATATCAAAATAACTGCAAACGCATATGCATCATGCTGTAATCGAATGTCAGTCCCCATTCCTAAACTTCAGTGATGGAGTAAGTAAGGCCCAAGCCAAGTTTTAGGCAAGATTGTCAAAGTTCTGTCGTTTTAAAATAATGCATCATCCATTGTTTTTGAAGACTGAGGATGCATAACATGGTCTGGAAAGGTAAGGACACTTCTAAATCTCATTATTTAATGTAACCCTCGAGAAAATAAATGTAATGAAGTCAGTAACTAACTTTTTTCAAGTCCTTTCAAATTGACTGATTTTCATCTTACTGCAATTACTTCCTAAGAGGGTGAGTGCATTTTGGTAGAGCTTTGTCTAGTACTTATATTCCAGTGTTGCTGTTCGCATCAGTGGTTTTTTCTTGTGGTGAAAATAGATGCTTTTTCTCCTTTTCATCAGTGACAGATCTAGCTTAGCTTTTCGTACATTTCTGTTACTAGGTGGGAATTTTGTGTCAGACTTTTAACATCTCTAGGTAGTGTTAGAGGGGAAGAAATCAGACTGATTGTCCATTTGCGAGTTTCTTGTAGCTATCAGAATACTGGTGAGTCAAGAGTTGAAACAGTTTGTGAGGCCAAAGCCATGCAAGTTTTTTGTGTAACGCTTGAACAGTTTTGAAAAACTTACAAACCTTGGATTGTTAAGCATAGCAAAACGAGTAGGCAAACAAATTATATGTCACATGGGGATTTTGAAAAGTCTTAGTGGCAGTTTATGAAAGCTTTGACATATAACCGGCACTGACTTAAATCTCTGTGCCATCGTCTCCCTCTCTGTGCCATCGTCTCGCTCTCTCTGTGCCATCGTCTCGCTCTCTCTGTGCCATCGTCTCGCTCTCTCTGTGCCATCGTCTCGCTCTCTCTGTGCCACCGTCTCGCTCTCTCTGTGCATTTGGGGCACTCCCTGTGCCATCGACTCGCTCTCCCTGTGCCATCGTCTCGCTCTCCCTGTGCCATCGTCTCGCTCTCCCTGTGCCATCGTCTCGCTCTCCCTGTGCCATCGTCTCGCTCTCCCTGTCCCGTCGCAGCTCTCCCTGTCCCGTCGCAGCTCTCCCTGTCCCGTCGCAGCTCTCCCTGTCCCGTCGCAGCTCTCCCTGTCCCGTCGCAGCTCTCCCTGTCCCGTCGCAGCTCTCCCTGTCCCGTCGCAGCTCTCCCTGTCCCGTCGCAGCTCTCCCTGTCCCGTCGCAGCTCTCCCTGTCCCGTCGCAGCTCTCCCTGTCCCGTCGCAGCTCTCCCTGTCCCGTCGCAGCTCTCCCTGTCCCGTCGCAGCTCTCCCTGTCCCGTCGCAGCTCTCCCTGTCCCGTCGCAGCTCTCCCTGTCCCGTCGCAGCTCTCCCTGTCCCGTCGCAGCTCTCCCTGTCCCGTCGCAGCTCTCCCTGTCCCGTCGCAGCTCTCCCTGTCCCGTCGCAGCTCTCCCTGTCCCGTCGCAGCTCTCCCTGTCCCGTCGCAGCTCTCCCTGTCCCGTCGCAGCTCTCCCTGTCCCGTCGCAGCTCTCCCTGTCCCGTCGCAGCTCTCCCTGTCCCGTCGCAGCTCTCCCTGTCCCCTCGCAGCTCTCCCTGTCCCCTCGCAGCTCTCCCTGTCCCGTCGCAGCTCTCCCTGTCCCCTCGCAGCTCTCCCTGTCCCCTCGCAGCTCTCCCTGTCCCCTCGCAGCTCTCCCTGTCCCCTCGCAGCTCTCCCTGTCCCCTCGCAGCTCTCCCTGTCCCCTCGCAGCTCTCCCTGTCCCCTCGCAGCTCTCCCTGTCCCCTCACCTCTGTCCGGGTGACGTCACCTCTCTCTCTGAGCCATGGCCTCTCTCTGTGCCGTCGAGTCTCGCTCTCTCCGAGCCGTCGAGTCTCGCTCTCTCCGAGCCGTCGAGTCTCGCTCTCTCCGAGCCGTCGAGTCTCGCTCTCTCCGAGCCGTCGAGTCTCGCTCTCTCCGAGCCGTGGCCTCTCTCTCTCTCCGAGCCGTGGCCTCTCTCTCTCTCCGAGCCGTGGCCTCTCTCTCTCTCCGAGCCGTGGCCTCTCCCTCTCTCCGAGCCGTGGCCTCTCCCTCTCTCCGAGCCGTCGCCTCTCCCTCTCTCCGAGCCGTCGCCTCTCCCTCTCTCCGAGCCGTCGCCTCTCCCTCTCTCTCCGAGCCGTCGCCTCTCCCTCTCTCTCCGAGCCGTCGCCTCTCCCTCTCTCTCCGAGCCGTCGCCTCTCCCTCTCTCTCCGAGCCGTCGCCTCTCCCTCTCTCTCCGAGCCGTCGCCTCTCCCTCTCTCTCCGAGCCGTCGCCTCTCCCTCTCTCTCCGAGCCGTCGCCTCTCCCTCTCTCTCCGAGCCGTCGCCTCTCCCTCTCTCTCTGAGCCGTCGCCTCTCCCTCTCTCTCTGAGCCGTCGCCTCTCCCTCTCTCTCTGAGCCATCGTCTCTCTCTTAGTGCCATCGTCTGTCTTTCTCAACCATCGTCACTCTCTCTGTGCCATCGTGTCTATCTGTGCGTTTGGGGCTCTCTCTGTGCCATCGCCTCGCGCTCTCTCTGTGCCATCGCCTCGCGCTCTCTCTGTGCCATCGCGTCTCTGTGTGCCTTTGCCGCTCTCTCTGTGCCACCGTCTCGCTCTCTCTGTGCCACCGTCTCGCTCTCTCTGAGCCATCGTCACTCTCTCTCTGTGCGTTTGGGGCTCTCTCTGTGCGTTTGGGGCTCTCTCTGTGCGTTTGGGGCTCTCTCTGTGCGTTTGGGGCTCTCTCTGTGCGTTTGGGGCTCTCTCTGTGCGTTTGGGGCTCTCTCTGTGCGTTTGGGGCTCTCTCTGTGCGTTTGGGGCTCTCTCTGTGCGTTTGGGGCTGTCTCTGTGCCATCGTCTCGCTCTCTCTGTGCCATCGTCTCTCTCTCTCTGTGCCATCGTCTCTCTCTCTCTGTGCCATCGTGTCTCTCTGTGCCATCGTCTCGCTCTGTCTGTGCCATCGTCTCGCTCTGTCTGTGCCATCGCCTCTCTCTGAGCCATCGTCCCTCTCTGAGCCATCGTCCCTCTCTGAGCCATCGTCCCTCTCTCTAGCCATCGTTTCCCTCTCTGTGCCATCGTGTCTCCCTTTGCGTTTGGGGCTCTCTCTGTGCCATCGTCTCGCTCTCTCTGTGTCGTCGCGTCTCTCTGTGCCGTCGTTTCTCTGTGTGCGTTTGGAGCTGTGTCTGTGCCATCGTCTCACTCTGTGTCTGTGCCATCGTCTCACTCTGTGTCTGTGCCATCGTCTCACTCTGTGTCTGTGCCATCGTCTCACTCTGTGTGTGCGATCGTCTCACTCTGTGTGTGCCATCGTCTCTCTCTGTCTGAGACATCGTCACTCTCTCTGAGCCATCCCCTCTCTCTCTCTGAACCATCACCTGTGTTTGTGCCATCGTCTCGCTCTCTCTGTGCCATCGTCTCGCTCTCTCTGTGCCATCGTCTCGCTCTCTCTGTGCCATCGTCTCGCTCTCTCTGTGCCATCGTCTCGTTCTCTCTGTGCCATCGTCTCGTTCTCTCTGTGCCATCGTCTCGTTCTCTCTGTGCCATCGTCTCGTTCTCTCTGTGCCATCGTCTCTCTCTCTCTGAGCCATCGTAACTCTCTCTCTGTGCCATCGTGTATCTCTGTGCGTTTGGGGCTCTCTCTGTGCGTTTGGGGCTCTCTCTGTGCGTTTGGGGCTCTCTCTGTGCGTTTGGGGCTCTCTCTGTGCGTTTGGGGCTCTCTCTGTGCGTTTGGGGCTCTCTCTGAGCCATCGCCTGTCTCTCTGAGCAATCGTCTCTCTGTGCCATCGTCTGTCTCTCTGTGCCATCGTCTGTCTCTCTCTGTGCTATTGTGTCTCTGTGCCATCGTGTCTCTGTGTGCCTTTGCCGCTCTCTCTGTGCCATCGTCTGTCTCTCTCTGTGCCATCGTCATTCTCTCTGTGCCATCGTCTCTCTCTCTCTCTTAACCATCGTCTCTCTCTCTCTGCCATCGTGTCTCTCTGTGCGTTTGGGGCTCTCTCTGTGCGTTTGGGGCTCTCTCTGTGCGTTTGGGGCTCTCTCTGTGCGTTTGGGGCTCTCTCTGTGCGTTTGGGGCTCTCTCTGTGCGTTTGGGGCTCTCTCTGTGCGTTTGGGGCTCTCTCTGTGCGTTTGGGGCTCTCTCTGTGCGTTTGGGGCTCTCTCTGTGCGTTTGGGGCTCTCTCTGTGCGTTTGGGGCTCTCTCTGTGCGTTTGGGGCTCTCTCTGTGCGTTTGGGGCTCTCTCTGTGCGTTTGGGGCTCTCTCTGTGCGTTTGGGGCTCTCTCTGTGCGTTTGGGGCTCTCTCTGTGCGTTTGGGGCTCTCTCTGTGCGTTTGGGGCTCTCTCTGTGCGTTTGGGGCTCTCTCTGTGCGTTTGGGGCTCTCTCTGTGCGTTTGGGGCTCTCTCTGTGCGTTTGGGGCTCTCTCTGTGCGTTTGGGGCTCTCTCTGTGCGTTTGGGGCTCTCTCTGTGCGTTTGGGGCTCTCTCTGTGCGTTTGGGGCTCTCTCTGTGCGTTTGGGGCTCTCTCTGTGCGTTTGGGGCTCTCTCTGTGCGTTTGGGGCTCTCTCTGTGAGCCATCGTCTCTCCCTCTCTGTGAGCCATCGTCTCTCCCTCTCTGTGAGCCATCGTCTCTCCCTCTCTCTGAGCCATCGTCTCTCCCTCTCTCTGAGCCATCGTCTCTCCCTCTCTCTGAGCCATCGTCTCTCCCTCTCTCTGAGCCATCGTCTCTCCCTCTCTCTGAGCCATCGTCTCTCCCTCTCTCTGAGCCATCGTCTCTCCCTCTCTCTGAGCCATCGTCTCTCCCTCTCTCTGAGCCATCGTCTCTCCCTCTCTGAGCCATCGTCTCTCCCTCTCTGAGCCATCGTCTCTCCCTCTCTGAGCCATCGTCTCTCCCTCTCTGAGCCATCGCCTCTCCCTCTCTGAGCCATCGCCTCTCCCTCTCTGAGCCATCGCCTCTCTCTCCCTTAGCCATCGCCTCTCTCTCCCTTAACCATCGCCTCTCTCTCCCTTAGCCATCGTGTCTCTGTGTGCGTTTGGGGCTGTCTCTGTGCGTTTGGGGATCTCTCTGAGCCATCGTCTCTCTCTCTCTGAGCCATCGTCTCTCTCTCTCTGAGCCATCGTCTCTCTCTCTCTGTGCCGTCGTGTCTCTGAGTGCCTTTGCCGCTCTCTGAGTGCCTTTGCCGCTCTCTGAGTGCCTTTGCCGCTCTCTGAGTGCCTTTGCCGCTCTCTGAGTGCCTTTGCCGCTCTCTGAGTGCCTTTGCCGCTCTCTGAGTGCCTTTGCCGCTCTCTGAGTGCCTTTGCCGCTCTCTCTGTGCCTTTGCCGCTCTCTCTGTGCCTTTGCCGCTCTCTCTGTGCCTTTGCCGCTCTCTCTGTGCCTTTGCCGCTCTCTCTGTGCCTTTGCCGCTCTCTCTGTGCCTTTGCCGCTCTCTCTGTGCCTTTGCCGCTCTCTGAGTGCCTTTGCCGCTCTCTCTGTGCCTTTGCCGCTCTCTCTGTGCCTTTGCCGCTCTCTCTGTGCCTTTGCCGCTCTCTCTGTGCCTTTGCCGCTCTCTCTGTGCCTTTGCCGCTCTCTCTGTGCCTTTGCCGCTCTCTCTGTGCCTTTGCCGCTCTCTCTGTGCCTTTGCCGCTCTCTCTGTGCCTTTGCCGCTCTCTCTGTGCCTTTGCCGCTCTCTCTGTGCCTTTGCCGCTCTCTCTGTGCCTTTGCCGCTCTCTCTGTGCCTTTGCCGCTCTCTCTGTGCCTTTGCCGCTCTCTCTGTGCCACTGTCTCGCTCTCTGTGAGCCATCGCCTCTCTCTCTGAGCCATCGCCTCTCTTTGTGCCATCGTCTGTCTATCTCAGCCATCGTCACTCTCTCTGTGCGTTTGCCCCTCTCTCTGTGCGTTTGCCCCTCTCTCTGTGCGTTTGCCCCTCTCTCTGTGCCATCGTCTCGCTCTCTCTGTGCCATCGTGTCTCTCTGTGCGTTTGGGGCTCTCTCTGTGCCATCGTCTCGCTCTCTCTGTGCCATCGTGTCTCTCTGTGCCATCGTGTCTCTCTGTGCGTTTGGGGCTCTCTCTGTGCCATCGTCTCGCTCTCTCTGTGCCATCGTCTCGCTCTCTCAGAGCCATCGCCTCTCTTTGTGCCATCGTCTGTCTCTCTCAGCCATCGTCACTCTCTCTAGCCATTGTCTCCCTATCTGTGCCATCGTGTCTCTCTTTGCGTTTGGGGCTCTCTCTGTGCCATCGTCTCGCTCTCCCTGAGCCGTCGCCTCTCTCCCTGAGCCGTCGCCTCTCTCCCTGAGCCGTCGCCTCTCTCCCTTAGCCGTCGTGTCTCTGTGTGCGTTTGGGGCGGTCTCTGAGCCATCGTCTCGGTCACTGAGCCATCGTCTCGGTCACTGAGCCATTGTCTCTCTCTGTGCCATTGCCTCTCTCTCTCTCTGTGCCATTGCCTCTCTCTCTCTCTGTGCCGTTGCCTCTCTCTCTCTCTGTGCCATTGCCTCTCTCTCTCTCTGTGCCATTGCCTCTCGCTCTCTCTGTGCCATTGCCTCTCGCTCTCTCAGCCATCGCCTCTCTCTCTGTGTGAGCCATCGTCTCTCTCTCTCTGAGCCATCGTCTCTCTCTCTCTGAGCTATCGCCTCTCTCTCTCTGTGCCATCGTCTCTCTCTCTGTGCCATCGTCTCTCTCTCTGTGCCATCGTCTCTCTCTCTGTGCCATCGCCTCTCGCTCTCTCTGTGCCATCGTCTTGCTCTCTGTGCCGTCGTCTTGCTCTCTGTGCCGTCGTCTCGCTATCTCTGTGCCATCGCCTCTCTATGTGTCATCGCGTCTCTCTGTCCCGTCGTGTCTCTGTGTGCCTTTGCCGCTCTCTGTGTGCCTTTGCCGCTCTCTGTGTGCTTTTGCCGCTCTCTGTGTGCTTTTGCCGCTCTCTGTGTGCCTTTGCCGCTCTCTGTGTGCCTTTGCCGCTCTCTGTGTGCCTTTGCCGCTCTCTGTGCCATCGCCTCTCGCTCTCTCTGTGCCATCGCCTCTCGCTCTCTCTGTGCCATCGCCTCTCGCTCTCTCTGTGCCATCGCCTCTCGCTCTCTCTGTGCCATCGCCTCTCGCTCTCTCTGTGCCATCGCCTCTCGCTCTCTCTGTGCCATCGCCTCTCGCTCTCTCTGTGCCATCGCCTCTCGCTCTCTCTGTGCCATCGCCTCTCGCTCTCTCTGTGCCATCGCCTCTCGCTCTCTCTGTGCCATCGTCTCTCTCTCTCTGTGCCATCGTCTCTCTCTCTGTGCCATCGTCTCTCTCTCTCTGTGCCATCGTCTCTCTCTCTCTGTGCCATCGTCTCTCTCTCTCTGTGCCATCGTCTCTCTCTCTCTGTGCCATCGCCTCTCTCTCTCTCAGCCATCGCCTCTCTCTCTCTCTCAGCCATCGCCTCTCTCTCTCTCTCAGCCATCGCCTCTCTCTCTCTCTGAGCCATCGCCTCTCTCTCTCTCTGAGCCATCGCCTCTCTCTCTCTCTGAGCCATCGCCTCTCTCTCTCTCTGTGCCATCGTGTCGCTCTCTCTGTGCCATCGTGTCGCTCTCTCTGTGCCATCGTGTCGCTCTCTCTGTGCCATCGTGTCGCTCTCTCTGTGCCATCGTGTCGCTCTCTCTGTGCCATCGTGTCGCTCTCTCTGTGCCATCGTGTCGCTCTCTCTGTGCCATCGTGTCGCTCTCTCTGTGCCATCGTCTCTCTCTGTGCCATCGTCTCTCTCTGTGCCATCGTCTCTCTCTGTGCCATCGTCTCTCTCTGTGCCATCGTCTCTCTCTGTGCCATCGTCTCTCTCTGTCTGAGGCATCTCCTCTCTCTCTCTGAGCCATCGCCTCTATTTGTGCCATCGTCACGCTCTCTGAGCCATCGTCACTCTCTCTGAGCCATCGTCACTCTCTCTGAGCCATCGTCACTCTCTCTGAGCCATCGTCACTCTCTCTGAGCCATCGTCACTCTCTCTGAGCCATCGTCTCTCTCTCTGTGCGTTTGGGGCTCTCTCTGTGCATTTGGGGCTCTCTGTGCGTTTGGGGCTCTCTGTGAGCCATCGTCTTGCTCTCTGTGAGCCATCGTCTTGCTCTGTCTGTGCCATCGTCTCTGTCTGTGCCATCGTGTCTCTCTCTCTGTGCCATCGTGTCTCTCTCTCTGTGCCATCGTGTCTCTCTCTCTCTGTGCCATCGTGTCTCTCTCTCCCTCTCTGTGCCATCGTGTCTCTCTCTCTCTGTGCCATCGTGTCTCTCTCTCTCTGTGCCATCGTGTCTCTCTCTGTGCCATCGTGTCTCTCTCTCTCTGTGCCATCGTGTCTCTCTCTCTCTGTGCCATCGTGTCTCGCTCTCTCTGTGCCTTTGCCGCTCTCTCTGTGCCTTTGCCACTCTCTCTGAGCCATCGTCTGTCTCTCTCAGCCATCGTCACTCTCTCTGTGCGTTTGGGGCTCTCTGAGCCATCGTCTCTCGCTCTCTCTGAGCCATCGTCTCTCGCTCTCTCTGAGCCATCGTCTCTCCCTCTCTCTGTGCCATCGTCTCTCTCTGTGCCGTCGTGTCTCTGTGTGCGTTTGGGGCTCTCTCTGTGCCATCGTCTCGCTCTCTCTGTGCCATCGTCTCGCTCTCTCTGCCATCGTCTCTCTCTCTGAGCCATCGTCGCTCTCTCTGAGCCATCGTCGCTCTCTCGGTGCCATCGTCTCTCTCTCTCGGTGCCATCGTCTCTCTCTCTCGGTGCCATCGTCTCTCTCTCTCGGTGCCATCGTCTCTCTCTCTCTGTGCGTTTGGGGCTCTCTGTGCGTTTGGGGCTCTGTCTGTGCCATTGTCTCGCTCTCTGTGCCATTGTCTCGCTCTCTGTGCCATTGTCTCGCTCTCTGTGCCATCGTCTCGCTCTCTGTGCCATCGCCTCTATCTCTCTGAACCATTGTATCTTTCTCTGACCCATCGTCACTCTTTCTATCCATCATCGCTCTCTCTCTGTGCCATCGTGTCTCTGTGTATGTTTGTCGCTTTTCTGTGCCATCGTCTCTCTCTGTGCCATCGTCTCTCTCTGTGCCATCGTCTCTCTCTCTCTGTGCCATCGTCTCTCTCTCTCTGTGCCATCGTCTCCCTCTCTGTGCGATCGTGTCTCTCTGTGCGTTTGGGGCTCTCTCTGAGCCATCGCCTCTCTCTCTGAGCCATCGCCTCTCTCTCTGAGCCATCGCCTCTCTCTCTGAGCCATCGCCTCTCTCTCCCTTAGCCATCGTGTCTCTGTGTGCGTTTGGGGCGGTCTCTGTGCGTTTTGGGATCTCTCTGTGCCATCGTCTCTCTCTCTCTGTGCCATCGTCTCTCTCTCTCTGTGCCATCGTCTCTCTCTCTCTGTGCCATCGTCTCTCTCTCTCTCTGTGCCATCGTCTCTCTCTCTCTGAGCCATCGTCTCTCTCTCTCTGTGCCATCATCTCCCTCTCTGAGCCGTCGTCTCCCTCTGAGCCGTCGTCTCCCTCTGTGCCATCGTGTCTCTCTGTGCCTTTGCCGCTGTCTCTGTGCCTTTGCCGCTGTCTCTGTGCCTTTGCCGCTGTCTCTGTGCCTTTGCCGCTGTCTCTGTGCCTTTGCCGCTGTCTCTGTGCCTTTGCCGCTGTCTCTGTGCCTTTGCCGCTGTCTCTGTGCCTTTGCCGCTGTCTCTGTGCCTTTGCCGCTGTCTCTGTGCCTTTGCCGCTCTCTCTGTGCCTTTGCCGCTCTCTCTATGCCACCGTCTCGCTCTCTGTGAGCCATCGCCTCTCTCTCTGAGCCATCATCTGTCTATCTCAGCCATCGTCACTCTCTCTGTGCCATCGTGTCTCTCTGTGCGTTTGGGTCTCTCTCTGTGCGTTTGGGTCTCTCTCTGTGCGTTTGGGGCTCTCTCTGTGCCTTTGCCACTCTCTCTGAGCCGTCGTCTCGCTCTCTATGAGCCATCGCCTCTCCCTCTCTCTGTGCCATCGTCTCGCTCTCTCTGTGTCGTCGCGTCTCTCTGTGCCGTCGTTTCTCTGTGTGCGTTTGGGGCTCTGTCTGTGCCATCGTCTCGCTCTGTCTGTGCCATTGTCTCTCTCTGTCTGAGACATCGTCACTCTCTCTGAGCCATCCCCTCTCTCTCTCTGAACCATCGCCTGTGTTTGTGCCATCGTCTCGCTCTCTCTGTGCCATCGTCTCGCTCTCTCTGAGCCATCGTCTCTCTCTCTCTGAGCCATCGTCTCTCTCTCTCTGAGCCATCGTCTCCCTCTCTCTGTGCGTTTGGGGCTCTCTCTGTGCGTTTGGGGCTCTCTCTGTGCGTTTGGGGCTCTCTCTGTGCGTTTGGGGCTCTCTCTGTGAGTTTGGGGCTCTCTCTGTGCGTTTGGGGCTCTCTCTGAGCCATCGTCTCTCTCTCACCCATCGTCTCTCTCTCTGACCCATCGTCTCTCTGTGCCATCGTCTGTCTCTCTCAGCCATCGTCACTCTCTCTAGCCATCGTCTCTCTCTCTCTCTGTGCTATTGTGTCTCTCTGTGTCATCGTGTCTCTGTGTGCCTTTCCTGCTCTTTCTGTGCCATCGTCTCTCTCTCTCTGTGCCGTCGTCTCTCTCTCTCTTAACCATCGTCTCTCTCTCTGCCATCGTGTCTCTCTGTGCGTTTGGGGCTCTCTCTGTGCGTTTGGGGCTCTCTCTGTGCGTTTGGGGCCCTCTCTGTGCGTTTGGGGCCCTCTCTGTGCGTTTGGGGCCCTCTCTGTGCGTTTGGGGCCCTCTCTGTGCGTTTGGGGCCCTCTCTGTGCGTTTGGGGCCCTCTCTGTGCCATCGTCTCGCTCTCTCTGTGCCATCGTCTCGCTCTCTCTGAGCCATCGCCTCTCTTTGTTCCATCGTCTGTCTCTCTCAGCCATCGTCCCTCTCTCTAGCCATCGTCTCCCTCTCTGTGCCATCGTGTCTCTCTTTGCGTTTGGGGCTCTCTCTGTGCCATCGTCTCGCTCTCTCTGTGCCATCGTCTCGCTCTCTCTGTGCTATCGTGTCTCTCTGTGCCATCGTGTCTCTCTGTGAATTTGCCGCTCTCTCTGAGCCATCGTCTCGATCTCTGAACCATCGTCTCGGTCTCTGAACCATCGTCTCGGTCACTGAGCCATTGTGTCTCTCTCTCTGTGCCATTTCCTATCTTTCTGTGCCATTGCCTCTCTCTCTCTCTCTGTGCCATTGCCTCTCTCTCTCTCTGAACCATCACCTCTCTCTCTGTGTGAGCCATCGTCTCTCCCTCTCTGAGCCATCGTCTCTCCCTCTCTGAGCCATCGTCTCTCCCTCTCTGAGCCATCGTCTCTCCCTCTCTGAGCCATCGTCTCTCCCTCTCTGAGCCATCGTCTCTCCCTCTCTGAGCCATCGTCTCTCCCTCTCTGAGCCATCGTCTCTCCCTCTCTGAGCCATCGTCTCTCCCTCTCTGAGCCATCGTCTCTCCCTCTCTGAGCCATCGTCTCTCCCTCTCTGAGCCATCGTCTCTCCCTCTCTGAGCCATCGTCTCTCCCTCTCTGAGCCATCGTCTCTCCCTCTCTGAGCCATCGTCTCTCCCTCTCTGAGCCATCGTCTCTCCCTCTCTGTGCCATCGTCTCTCCCTCTCTGTGCCATCGTCTCTCCCTCTCTGTGCCATCGTCTCTCCCTCTCTGTGCCATCGTCTCTCCCTCTCTGTGCCATCGTCTCTCTCTCTCTGTGCCATCGTCTCTCTCTCTCTGTGCCATCGTCTCTCTCTCTCTGTGCCATCGTCTCTCCCTCTCTGTGCCATCGTCTCTCCCTCTCTGAGCCATCGTCTCTCCCTCTCTGAGCCATCGTCTCTCCCTCTCTGAGCCATCGCCTCTCACTCTCTGAGCCATCGTCTCTCCCTCTCTGAGCCATCGTCTCTCCCTCTCTGAGCCATCGTCTCTCCCTCTCTGAGCCATCGTCTCTCCCTCTCTGTGCCATCGTCTCTCTCTCTCTGTGCGTTTGGGTCTCTCTCTCTGCGTTTGGGGCTCTCTCTGTGCGTTTGGGGCTCTCTCTGAGCCATCGTCTCTCTCTCTGACCCATCGTCTCTCTGTGCCATCGTCTGTCTCTCTCAGCCATCGTCACTCTCTCTAGCCATCGTCTCTCTCTCTCTCTGTGCTATTGTGTCTCTCTGTGTCATCGTGTCTCTGTGTGCCTTTCCCGCTCTTTCTGTGCCATAGTCTCTCTCTCTCTGTGCCGTCGTCTCTCTCTCTCTTAACCATCGTCTCTCTCTCTCTGCCATCGTGTCTCTCTGTGCGTTTGGGGCTCTCTCTGTGCGTTTGGGGCTCTCTCTGTGCGTTTGGGGCTCTCTCTGTGCGTTTGGGGCTCTCTCTGTGCGTTTGGGGCTCTCTCTGTGAGCCATCGTCTTGCTCTGTCTCTGTGCCACCGTCTCGCTCTCTCTGTGCCACCGTCTCGCTCTCTCTGTGCCACCGTCTCGCTCTCTCTGTGCCACCGTCTCGCTCTCTCTGTGCCACCGTCTCGCTCTCTCTGTGCCACCGTCTCGCTCTCTCTGTGCGTTTGGGGCTCTCTCTGTGCGTTTGGGGCTCTCTCTGTGCGTTTGGGGCTCTCTCTGTGCGTTTGGGGCTCTCTGTGAGCCATCGTCTCGCTCTCTGTGAGCCATCGTCTCGTCCTCTGTGAGCCATCGTCTCTCTCTGTCTGTGCCATCGTCACTCTCTCTGTGCCACCGTCTCTCTCTCTCTCTGTGCCACCGTCTCTCTCTCTCTCTGTGCCATCGCGCCTCTCTCTCTCTGTGCCATCGCGCCTCTCTCTCTCTGTGCCATCGCGCCTCTCTCTCTCTGTGCCATCGCGCCTCTCTCTCTCTGTGCCATCGCGCCTCTCTCTCTCTGTGCCATCGCGCCTCTCTCTCTCTGTGCCATCGCGCCTCTCTCTCTCTGTGCCATCGCGCCTCTCTCTCACTCTGTGCCATCGCGCCTCTCTCTCACTCTGTGCCATCGCGCCTCTCTCTCACTCTGTGCCATTGCGCCTCTCTCTCTCTGAGCCATCGCGCCTCTCTCTCTCTGTGCCATCGTCTCGCTCTCTCTGTGCCATCGTCTCGCTCTCTCTGTGCCATCGCCTGTATTTGTGCCATCGTCTCGCTCTCTCTGAGCCATTGTCTCGCTATCTGAGCCATCGTCTCTCTCTCTCGGTGCCATCGTCTCTCTCTCTCTTTGCGTTTGGGGCTCTCTGTGCGTTTGGGGCTCTCTCTGTGCCATCGTCTCGCTCTCTGTGCCATCGTCTCGCTCTCTGTGCCATCGCCTCTATCTCTCTGAACCATTGTATCTTTCTCTGACCCATCGTCACTCTTTCTATCCATCGTCACTCTCTCTCTGTGCCATCGTGTCTCTCTGTGCCATCGTGTCTCTGTGTGCGTTTGTCACTTTTCTGTGCCATCGTCTCTCTCTCTCTGTGCCATCGTCTCCCTCTCTGTGCGATCGAGTCTCTCTGTGCGTTTGGGGCTCTCTCTGAGCCATCGCCTCTCTCTCTGAGCCATCGCCTCTCTCTCCCTTAGCCATCGTGTCTCTGTGTGCGTTTGGGCGGTCTCTGTGCGTTTGGGGCTGTCTCTGTGCGTTTTGGGATCTCTCTGAGCCATCGTCTCTCTCTCTCTGAGCCATCGTCTCCCTCTCTGAGCCATCGTCTCCCTCTGTGCCATCGTGTCTCTCTGTGCCTTTGCCGCTGTCTCTGTGCCTTTGCCGCTGTCTCTGTGCCTTTGCCGCTCTCTCTATGCCACCGTCTCGCTCTCGGTGAACCATCGCCTCTCTCTCTGAGCCATCGTCTGTCTATCTCAGCCATCGTCACTCTCTCTGTGCCATCGTGTGTCTCTGTGCGTTTGGGGCTCTCTCTGTGCGTTTGGGGCTCTCTCTGTGCGTTTGGGGCTCTCTCTGTGCGTTTGGGGCTCTCTCTGTGCGTTTGGGGCTCTCTCTGTGCCTTTGCCGCTCTCTCTGTGCCTTTGCCGCTCTCTCTGTGCCTTTGCCGCTCTCTCTGAGCCGTCGTCTCCCTCTCTCTGAGCCATCGCCTCTCTCTCTCTCTGAGCCATCGCATCTCTCTCTCTGTGCCATCGTCTCTCTCTCTCTGTGACATCGTGTCGCTCTCTCTGTGCCATCGTGTCGCTCTCTCTGTGCCATCGTGTCGCTCTCTCTGTGTCATCGTCTCTCTCTCTCTGTGCCATCGTCTCGCTCTCTCTGTGCCATCGTCTCCCTCTGTCTGAGGCATCGCCTCTCTCTCTCTGAGCCATCGCCTCTATTTGTGCCATCATCACGCTCTCTGTGCCATCGTCACTCTCTCTGTGCCATCGTCACTCTCTCTGTGCCATCGTCACTCTCTCTGTGCCATCGTCTCTCTCTCTGTGCGTTTGGGGCTCTCTCTGTGCGTTTGGGGCTCTCTCTGTGCGTTTGGGGCTCTCTGTGAGCCATCGTCTCGCTCTGTCTGTGCCATCGTCTCGCTCTCTCTGAGCCATCGTCTCGCTCTCTCTGAGCCATCGTCTCGCTCTCTCTCTGTGCCATCGTCTCTCTCTCTCTGTGCCATCGTCTCTCTCTCTCTGTGCCATCGTCTCTCTCTCTCTGAGCCATCGTCTTTCTCTCTCTGTGCCATCGTCTCTCTCTCTCTCTGTGCCATCGTGTCTCTCTGTGCCATTGTCTCTCTCTCTCTCTGTGCCATTGTCTCGCTCTGTCTGTGCCATCGTGTCTCGCTCTGTCTGTGCCATCGTGTCTCCCTCTCTGTGCCATCGTGTCTCCCTCTCTGTGCCATCGTGTCTCCCTCTCTGTGCCATCGTGTCTCCCTCTCTCTGTGCCTTTGCCGCTCTCTCTGTGCCTTTGCCGCTCTCTCTGTGCCTTTGCCACTCTCTCTGAGCCATCGTCTGTCTCTCTGAGCCATCGTCACTCTCTCAGCCATCGTCACTCTCTCAGCCATCGTCACTCTCTCAGCCATCGTCACTCTCAGCCATCGTCACTCTCTCAGCCATCGTCACTCTCTCTGTGCTTTTGGGGCTCTCTCTGAGCCATCGTCTATCCCTCTCTCTGAGCCATCGTCTATCCCTCTCTCTGAGCCATCGTCTCTCCCTCTCTCTGTGCCATCGTCTCTCTCTGTGCCGTCGTGTCTCTGTGTGAGTTTGGGGCTCTCTCTGTGCCACCGTCTCGCTCTCTGTGAGCCATCGCCTCTCTCTCTGAGCCATCGTCTGTCTATCTCAGCCATCGTCACTCTCTCTGTGCCATCGTGTCTCTCTGTGCGTTTGGGGCTCTCTCTGTGCCTTTGCCGCTCTCTCTGAGCCGTCGTCTCGCTCTCTGTGAGCCATCGTCTCTCCCTCTCTGAGCCATCGCCTCTCTCTCTCTGTGCCATCGTCTCTCTCTCTGAGCCATCGCCTCTATTTGTGCCATCGTCACGCTCTCTGTGCCATCGTCACGCTCTCTGAGCCATCGTCACTCTCTCTGAACCATCGTCGCTGTCTCTCTGTGCGTTTGGGGCTCTCTCTGTGCGTTTGGGGCTCTCTCTGTGCGTTTGGGGCTCTCTCTGTGCGTTTGGGGCTCTCTCTGTGCGTTTGGGGCTCTCTCTGTGCGTTTGGGGCTCTCTGTGAGCCATCGTCTCGCTCTCTGTGAGCCATCGTCTCGCTCTGTCTGTGCCATCGTCTCGCTCTCTCTGTGCCACCGCCTCTCTCTCTCTGTGCCATCGCGCCTCTCTCTCTCTGTGCCATCGCGCCTCTCTCTCTCTGTGCCATCGCGCCTCTCTCTCTCTGTGCCATCGTCTCGCTCTCTCTGTGCCATCGCCTGTATTTGTGCCATCGTCTCGCTCTCTCTGAGCCATTGTCTCGCTCTCTGAGCCATTGTCACTCTGTCTGAGCCATCGTCTCTCTCTCTCGGTGCCATCGTCTCTCTCTCTCTTTGCGTTTGGGGCTCTCTGTGCGTTTGGGGCTCTCCCTGTGCCATCGTCTCGCTCTCTGTGCCATCGTCTCGCTCTCTGTGCCATCGCCTCTATCTCTCTGAACCATTGTATCTTTCTCTGACCCATCGTCACTCTTTCTATCCATCGTCACTCTCTCTCTGTGCCATCGTGTCTCTGTGTGCGTTTGTCACTTTTCTGTGCCATCGTCTCTCTCTCTCTGTGCCATCGTCTCTCTCTCTCTGTGCCATCGTCTCTCTCTCTCTGTGCCATCGTCTCTCTCTCTGTGCGATCATGTCTCTCTGAGCCATCGCCTCTCTCTCTGAGCCATCGCCTCTCTCCCTTAGCCATCGCCTCTCTCTCCCTTAGCCATCGCCTCTCTCTCCCTTAGCCATCGCCTCTCTCTCCCTCAGCCATCGTGTCTCTGTGTGCGTTTGGGGCTGTCTCTGTGCGTTTTGGGATCTCTCTGAGCCATCGTCTCTCTCTCTCTGAGCCATCGTGTCTCTCTCTCTGAGCCATCGTCTCCCTCTCTGAGCCGTCGTCTCCCTCTGTGCCATCGTGTCTCTCTGTGCCTTTGCCGCTGTCTCTGTGCCTTTGCCGCTGTCTCTGTGCCTTTGCCGCTGTCTCTGTGCCTTTGCCGCTGTCTCTGTGCCTTTGCCGCTGTCTCTGTGCCTTTGCCGCTGTCTCTGTGCCTTTGCCGCTGTCTCTGTGCCTTTGCCGCTGTCTCTGTGCCTTTGCCGCTGTCTCTGTGCCTTTGCCGCTGTCTCTGTGCCTTTGCCGCTGTCTCTGTGCCTTTGCCGCTGTCTCTGTGCCTTTGCCGCTGTCTCTGTGCCTTTGCCGCTCTCTCTGTGCCTTTGCCGCTCTCTCTGTGCCTTTGCCGCTGTCTCTGTGCCTTTGCCGCTCTCTCTGTGCCTTTGCCGCTCTCTCTGTGCCTTTGCCGCTCTCTCTGTGCCTTTGCCGCTCTCTCTGTGCCTTTGCCGCTCTCTCTGTGCCTTTGCCGCTCTCTCTGTGCCTTTGCCGCTCTCTCTGTGCCTTTGCCGCTCTCTCTATGCCACCGTCTCGCTCTCTGTGGACCATCGCCTCTCTCTCTGAGCCATCGTCTGTCTATCTCAGCCATCGTCACTCTCTCTGTGCCATCGTGTGTCTCTGTGCGTTTGGGTCTCTCTCTGTGCGTTTGGGTCTCTCTCTGTGCGTTTGGGTCTCTCTCTGTGCGTTTGGGTCTCTCTCTGTGCGTTTGGGTCTCTCTCTGTGCGTTTGGGGCTCTCTCTGTGCGTTTGGGGCTCTCTCTGTGCGTTTGGGGCTCTCTCTGTGCCGTCGCCTCTCTCTCTCTGTGCCATCGCCTCTCTCTCTCTGTGCCATCGCCTCTCTCTCTCTGTGCCATCGTCTATCTCTCTGTGCCATCGCCTCTCTCTCTCTCTGAGCCATCGTTACTCTCTCTCAGCCATCGTCTTTCTCTCTCTGTGCCATCGTGTCTCTCTGTGCCATCGCCTCTCGCTCTCTCTGTGCCATCGCCTCTCGCTCTCTCTGTGCCATCGCCTCTCGCTCTCTCTGTGCCATCGCCTCTCGCTCTCTCTGTGCCATCGCCTCTCGCTCTCTCTGTGCCATCGCCTCTCGCTCTCTCTGTGCCATCGTCTCGCTCTCTCTGTGCCATCGTCTCGCTCTCTCTGTGCCATCATCTCCCTCTGTCTGAGGCATCGCCTCTCTCTCTCTGAGCCATCGCCTCTATTTGTGCCATCGTCACGCTCTCTGAGCCATCGTCACTCTCTCTGTGCCATCGTCTCTCTCTCTGTGCGTTTGGGGCTCTCTCTGTGCGTTTGGGGCTCTCTCTGTGCGTTTGGGGCTCTCTCTGTGCGTTTGGGGCTCTCTCTGTGCGTTTGGGGCTCTCTGTGAGCCATCGTCTTGCTCTCTGTGAGCCATCGTCTTGCTCTGTCTGTGCCATCGTCTCTGTCTGTGCCATCGTCTCGCTCTCTCTGTGCCATCGTCTCGCTCTCTCTCTGTGCCATCGTCTCTCTCTCTCTGTGCCATCGTCTCTCTCTCTCTGTGCCATCGTCTCTCTCTCTCTGTGCCATCGTCTCTCCCTCTCTCTGTGCCATCGTCTCTCCCTCTCTCTTAACCATCGTCTCTCTCTCTCTGCCATCGTGTTTCTCTGTGCGTTTGGTGCTCTCTCTGTGCGTTTGGGGCTCTCTCTGTGCGTTTGAGGCTCTCTCTGTGCGTTTGGGGCTCTCTCTGTGCGTTTGGGGCTCCCTCTGTGCCACCGTCTCGCTCTATCTGTGCCACCGTCTCGCTCTCTCTGAGCCATCGTGTCTATCTTTGCGTTTGGGGCTCTCTCTGTGCCATCGTCTCGCTCTCTCTGTGCCATCGTGTCTCTCTGTGCCATCGTGTCTCTCTGTGCCATCGTGTCTCTCTGTGCGTTTGCCGCTCTCTCTGAGCCATCGTCTCACTCTCTCTGAGCCATCGTCTCGGTCTCTGAGCCATCGTCTCGGTCTCTGAGCCATCGTCTCGGTCACTGAGCCATTGTGTCTCTCTCTCTGTGCCATTTCCTCTCTTTCTGTGCCATTGCCCCTCTCTCTCTCTGTGCCATTGCCCCTCTCTCTCTCTGTGCCATTGCCTCTCTCTCTCTCTGAGCCATCGCCTCTCTCTCTCTCTGAGCCATCGCCTCTCTCTCTCTCTGAGCCATCGCCTCTCTCTCTCTGAGCCATCGCCTCTCTCTCTCTGAGCCATCGCCTCTCTCTCTCTGAACCATCGCCTCTCTCTCTCTCAGCCATCGCCTCTCTCTCTGTGTGAGCCATCGCCTCTATTTGTGCCATCGTCACGCTCTCTGTGCCATCGTCACGCTCTCTGAGCCATCGTCACTCTCTCTGAACCATCGTCGCTGTCTCTCTGTGCGTTTGGGGCTCTCTCTGTGCGTTTGGGGCTCTCTCTGTGCGTTTGGGGCTCTCTCTGTGCGTTTGGGGCTCTCTCTGTGCGTTTGGGGCTCCCTCTGTGCCACCGTCTCGCTCTATCTGTGCCACCGTCTCGCTCTATCTGTGCCACCGTCTCGCTCTCTCTGTGCCATCGTGTCTATCTTTGCGTTTGGGGCTCTCTCTGTGCCATCGTCTCGCTCTCTCTGTGCCATCGTCTCGCTCTCTCTGTGCCATCGTGTCTCTCTGTGCCATCGTGTCTCTCTGTGCGTTTGCCGCTCTCTCTGAGCCATCGTCTCACTCTCTCTGAGCCATCGTCTCGGTCTCTGAGCCATCGTCTCGGTCTCTGAGCCATCGTCTCGGTCACTGAGCCATTGTGTCTCTCTCTCTGTGCCATTTCCTCTCTTTCTGTGCCATTGCCCCTCTCTCTCTCTGTGCCATTGCCCCTCTCTCTCTCTGTGCCATCGCCTCTCTCTCTCTGAGCCATCGCCTCTCTCTCTCTGAGCCATCGCCTCTCTCTCTCTGAGCCATCGCCTCTCTCTCTCTCAGCCATCGTCTCTCTCTCTGTGTGAGCCATCGTCTCTATTTGTGCCATCGTCACGCTCTCTGAGCCATCGTCACGCTCTCTGAGCCATCGTCACGCTCTCTGAACCATCGTCACGCTCTCTGAACCATCGTCGCTGTCTCTCTGTGCGTTTGGGGCTCTCTGTCTGTGCCATCGTCTCTCTCTGTCTGTGCCATCTTCTCTCTCTGTCTGTGCCGTCGCCTCTCTCTCTCTGTGCCATCGCGCCTCTCTCTGTGCCATCGCCTATCTCTCTGTGCCATCGTCAATCTCTCTGAGCCATCGTCTCTCTCTCTCTGTGACATCGTGTCTCTCTGTGCCATCGTCTCCCTCTCTGTGCGATCGTGTCTCTCTGTGCATTTGGGGCTCTCTCTGAGCCATTGCCTCTCTCTCTGAGCCATCGCCTCTCTTTCCCTTAGCCATCGTGTCTCTGTGTGCGTTTGGGGCGGTCTCTGTGCGTTTGGGGCGGTCTCTGTGCGTTTGGGGCGGTCTCTGTGCGTTTGGGGCGGTCTCTGTGCGTTTGGGGCGGTCTCTGTGCGTTTGGGGCTGTCTCTGTGCGTTTTGGGATCTCTCTGAGCCATCGTCTCTCTCTCTCTGAGCCATCGTCTCCCTCTCTGAGCCATCGTCTCCCTCTGTGCCATCGTGTCTCTCTGTGCCTTTGCCGCTGTCTCTGTACCTTTGCTGCTCTCTCTATGCCACCGTCTCGCTCTCTGTGAGCCATCGCCTCTCTCTCTGAGCCATCGTCTGTCTATCTCAGCCATCGTCACTCTCTCTGTGCCATCGTGTCTCTCTGTGCGTTTGGGTCTCTCTCTGTGCGTTTGGGGCTCTGTCACTGCCTTTGCCGCTCTCTCTGAGCCGTCGTCTCCCTCTCTCTGAGCCATCACCTCTCCCTCTCTCTGTGCCATCGTCTCGCTCTCTCTGTGTCGTCGCGTCTCTCTGTGCCGTCGTTTCTCTGTGTGCGTTTGGGGCTCTGTCTGTGCCATCGTCTCGCTCTGTCTGTGCCATCGTCTCTCTCTGTCTGAGACATCGTCACTCTCTCTGAGCCATCCCCTCTCTCTCTGAACCATCGCCTGTGTTTGTGCCATCGTCTCGCTCTCTCTGTGCCATCGTCTCTCTCTCTCTGTGCCATCGTCTCTCTCTCTCTGTGCCATCGTCTCGCTCTCTCTGTGCGTTTTGGGCTCTCTCTGTGCGTTTGGGGCTCTCTCTGAGCCATCGTCTCTCTCTCTGACCCATCGTCTCTCTGTGCCTTCGTCTGTCTCTCTCAGCCATCGTCACTCTCTCTAGCCATCGTCTCTCTCTCTCTGTGCTATTGTGTCTCTCTGTGTCATCGTGTCTCTGTGTGCCTTTCCCGCTCTTTCTGTGCCATCGTCTCTCTCTCTCTGTGCCATCGTCATTCTGTCTGTGCCTTCGTCTCTCTCTCTCTGCCATCGTGTCTCTCTGTGCGTTTGGGGCTCTCTCTGTGCGTTTGGGGCTCTCTCTGTGCGTTTGGGGCTCTCTCTGTGCGTTTGGGGCTCTCTCTGTGCGTTTGGGGCTCTCTCTGTGCGTTTGGGGCTCTCTCTGTGCGTTTGGGGCTCTCTCTGTGCCATCGCCTCTCTCTCTCAGAGCCATCGCCTCTCTCCCTCTCTGAGCCATCGTCTCTCCATCTCTGAGCCATCGCCTCTCCCTCTCTGAGCCATCGCCTCTCCCTCTCTGAGCCATCGCCTCTCTCTGTGCCATCGTCTCGCTCTCTCTGTGCCATCGTTTCGCTCTCTCTGTGCCATCGCCTCTATTTGTGCCATCGTCACGCTCTCTGAGCCATTGTCATGCTCTTTGAGCCATCGTCACTCTCTCTGAACCATCGTCTCTGTCTCTCTGTGCCATCGTGTCTCTCTGTGCCACCGTCTCCCTCTCTCTGAGCCATCGTAACTCTCTCTGAGCCATCGTCTCTCTCTCTCTGTGCGTTTGGGGCTCTCTCTGTGCGTTTGGGGCTCTCTCTGCTCCATCGTCTCGCTCTCTGTGCCATCGTGTCTCTCTGTGCGTTTGGGGCTGTCTCTATGCGTTTGGGGCTGTCTCTGTGCGTTTGGGGCTCTCTCTGTGCATTTGGGGCTCTCTCTGTGCCATCGTCTCGCTCTCTCTGTGCCATCGTGTCTCTCTGTGCCATCGTGTCTCTCTGTGCGTTTGGGGCTCTCTCTGTGCCAGCGTCTCGCTCTCTCTGTTCCACCGTCTCGCTGTCTCTGAGCCATCGCCTCTCTTTGTGCCATCGTCACGCTCTCTGTGCCATCGTCACGCTCTCTGAGCCATCGTCACTCTCTCTGAACCATCGTCGCTGTCTCTCTGTGCGTTTGGGGCTCTCTCTGTGCGTTTGGGGCTCTCTCTGTGCGTTTGGGGCTCTCTCTGTGCGTTTGGGGCTCTCTCTGTGCGTTTGGGGCTCTCTCTGTGCGTTTGGGGCTCTCTGTGAGCCATCGTCTCGCTCTCTGTGAGCCATCGTCTCGCTCTGTCTGTGCCATCGTCTCGCTCTCTCTGTGCCACCGCCTCTCTCTCTCTGTGCCATCGCGCCTCTCTCTCTCTGTGCCATCGCGCCTCTCTCTCTCTGTGCCATCGCGCCTCTCTCTCTCTGTGCCATCGTCTCGCTCTCTCTGTGCCATCGCCTGTATTTGTGCCATCGTCTCGCTCTCTCTGAGCCATTGTCTCGCTCTCTGAGCCATTGTCACTCTGTCTGAGCCATCGTCTCTCTCTCTCGGTGCCATCGTCTCTCTCTCTCTTTGCGTTTGGGGCTCTCTGTGCGTTTGGGGCTCTCCCTGTGCCATCGTCTCGCTCTCTGTGCCATCGTCTCGCTCTCTGTGCCATCGCCTCTATCTCTCTGAACCATTGTATCTTTCTCTGACCCATCGTCACTCTTTCTATCCATCGTCACTCTCTCTCTGTGCCATCGTGTCTCTGTGTGCGTTTGTCACTTTTCTGTGCCATCGTCTCTCTCTCTCTGTGCCATCGTCTCTCTCTCTCTGTGCCATCGTCTCTCTCTCTCTGTGCCATCGTCTCTCTCTCTGTGCGATCATGTCTCTCTGAGCCATCGCCTCTCTCTCTGAGCCATCGCCTCTCTCCCTTAGCCATCGCCTCTCTCTCCCTTAGCCATCGCCTCTCTCTCCCTTAGCCATCGCCTCTCTCTCCCTCAGCCATCGTGTCTCTGTGTGCGTTTGGGGCTGTCTCTGTGCGTTTTGGGATCTCTCTGAGCCATCGTCTCTCTCTCTCTGAGCCATCGTGTCTCTCTCTCTGAGCCATCGTCTCCCTCTCTGAGCCGTCGTCTCCCTCTGTGCCATCGTGTCTCTCTGTGCCTTTGCCGCTGTCTCTGTGCCTTTGCCGCTGTCTCTGTGCCTTTGCCGCTGTCTCTGTGCCTTTGCCGCTGTCTCTGTGCCTTTGCCGCTGTCTCTGTGCCTTTGCCGCTGTCTCTGTGCCTTTGCCGCTGTCTCTGTGCCTTTGCCGCTGTCTCTGTGCCTTTGCCGCTGTCTCTGTGCCTTTGCCGCTGTCTCTGTGCCTTTGCCGCTGTCTCTGTGCCTTTGCCGCTGTCTCTGTGCCTTTGCCGCTGTCTCTGTGCCTTTGCCGCTGTCTCTGTGCCTTTGCCGCTGTCTCTGTGCCTTTGCCGCTCTCTCTGTGCCTTTGCCGCTGTCTCTGTGCCTTTGCCGCTGTCTCTGTGCCTTTGCCGCTCTCTCTGTGCCTTTGCCGCTCTCTCTGTGCCTTTGCCGCTCTCTCTGTGCCTTTGCCGCTCTCTCTGTGCCTTTGCCGCTCTCTCTGTGCCTTTGCCGCTCTCTCTGTGCCTTTGCCGCTCTCTCTGTGCCTTTGCCGCTCTCTCTATGCCACCGTCTCGCTCTCTGTGGACCATCGCCTCTCTCTCTGAGCCATCGTCTGTCTATCTCAGCCATCGTCACTCTCTCTGTGCCATCGTGTGTCTCTGTGCGTTTGGGTCTCTCTCTGTGCGTTTGGGTCTCTCTCTGTGCGTTTGGGTCTCTCTCTGTGCGTTTGGGTCTCTCTCTGTGCGTTTGGGTCTCTCTCTGTGCGTTTGGGTCTCTCTCTGTGCGTTTGGGGCTCTCTCTGTGCGTTTGGGGCTCTCTCTGTGCGTTTGGGGCTCTCTCTGTGCCGTCGCCTCTCTCTCTCTGTGCCATCGCCTCTCTCTCTCTGTGCCATCGCCTCTCTCTCTCTGTGCCATCGTCTATCTCTCTGTGCCATCGCCTCTCTCTCTCTCTGAGCCATCGTTACTCTCTCTCAGCCATCGTCTTTCTCTCTCTGTGCCATCGTGTCTCTCTGTGCCATCGCCTCTCGCTCTCTCTGTGCCATCGCCTCTCGCTCTCTCTGTGCCATCGCCTCTCGCTCTCTCTGTGCCATCGCCTCTCGCTCTCTCTGTGCCATCGCCTCTCGCTCTCTCTGTGCCATCGCCTCTCGCTCTCTCTGTGCCATCGCCTCTCGCTCTCTCTGTGCCATCGTCTCGCTCTCTCTGTGCCATCATCTCCCTCTGTCTGAGGCATCGCCTCTCTCTCTCTGAGCCATCGCCTCTATTTGTGCCATCGTCACGCTCTCTGAGCCATCGTCACTCTCTCTGTGCCATCGTCTCTCTCTCTGTGCGTTTGGGGCTCTCTCTGTGCGTTTGGGGCTCTCTCTGTGCGTTTGGGGCTCTCTCTGTGCGTTTGGGGCTCTCTCTGTGCGTTTGGGGCTCTCTCTGTGCGTTTGGGGCTCTCTGTGAGCCATCGTCTTGCTCTCTGTGAGCCATCGTCTTGCTCTGTCTGTGCCATCGTCTCTGTCTGTGCCATCGTCTCGCTCTCTCTGTGCCATCGTCTCGCTCTCTCTCTGTGCCATCGTCTCTCTCTCTCTGTGCCATCGTCTCTCTCTCTCTGTGCCATCGTCTCTCTCTCTCTGTGCCATCGTCTCTCCCTCTCTCTGTGCCATCGTCTCTCCCTCTCTCTGTGCCATCGTCTCTCTCTCTCTTAACCATCGTCTCTCTCTCTCTGCCATCGTGTTTCTCTGTGCGTTTGGTGCTCTCTCTGTGCGTTTGGGGCTCTCTCTGTGCGTTTGAGGCTCTCTCTGTGCGTTTGGGGCTCTCTCTGTGCGTTTGGGGCTCCCTCTGTGCCACCGTCTCGCTCTATCTGTGCCACCGTCTCGCTCTCTCTGAGCCATCGTGTCTATCTTTGCGTTTGGGGCTCTCTCTGTGCCATCGTCTCGCTCTCTCTGTGCCATCGTGTCTCTCTGTGCCATCGTGTCTCTCTGTGCCATCGTGTCTCTCTGTGCGTTTGCCGCTCTCTCTGAGCCATCGTCTCACTCTCTCTGAGCCATCGTCTCGGTCTCTGAGCCATCGTCTCGGTCTCTGAGCCATCGTCTCGGTCACTGAGCCATTGTGTCTCTCTCTCTGTGCCATTTCCTCTCTTTCTGTGCCATTGCCCCTCTCTCTCTCTGTGCCATTGCCCCTCTCTCTCTCTGTGCCATTGCCTCTCTCTCTCTCTGAGCCATCGCCTCTCTCTCTCTCTGAGCCATCGCCTCTCTCTCTCTCTGAGCCATCGCCTCTCTCTCTCTCTGAGCCATCGCCTCTCTCTCTCTGAGCCATCGCCTCTCTCTCTCTGAACCATCGCCTCTCTCTCTCTCAGCCATCGCCTCTCTCTCTGTGTGAGCCATCGCCTCTATTTGTGCCATCGTCACGCTCTCTGTGCCATCGTCACGCTCTCTGAGCCATCGTCACTCTCTCTGAACCATCGTCGCTGTCTCTCTGTGCGTTTGGGGCTCTCTCTGTGCGTTTGGGGCTCTCTCTGTGCGTTTGGGGCTCTCTCTGTGCGTTTGGGGCTCTCTCTGTGCGTTTGGGGCTCCCTCTGTGCCACCGTCTCGCTCTATCTGTGCCACCGTCTCGCTCTATCTGTGCCACCGTCTCGCTCTCTCTGTGCCATCGTGTCTATCTTTGCGTTTGGGGCTCTCTCTGTGCCATCGTCTCGCTCTCTCTGTGCCATCGTCTCGCTCTCTCTGTGCCATCGTGTCTCTCTGTGCCATCGTGTCTCTCTGTGCGTTTGCCGCTCTCTCTGAGCCATCGTCTCACTCTCTCTGAGCCATCGTCTCGGTCTCTGAGCCATCGTCTCGGTCTCTGAGCCATCGTCTCGGTCACTGAGCCATTGTGTCTCTCTCTCTGTGCCATTTCCTCTCTTTCTGTGCCATTGCCCCTCTCTCTCTCTGTGCCATTGCCCCTCTCTCTCTCTGTGCCATCGCCTCTCTCTCTCTGTGCCATCGCCTCTCTCTCTCTGAGCCATCGCCTCTCTCTCTCTGAGCCATCGCCTCTCTCTCTCTGAGCCATCGCCTCTCTCTCTCTCAGCCATCGTCTCTCTCTCTGTGTGAGCCATCGTCTCTATTTGTGCCATCGTCACGCTCTCTGTGCCATCGTCACGCTCTCTGAGCCATCGTCACGCTCTCTGAACCATCGTCACGCTCTCTGAACCATCGTCGCTGTCTCTCTGTGCGTTTGGGGCTCTCTGTCTGTGCCATCGTCTCTCTCTGTCTGTGCCATCTTCTCTCTCTGTCTGTGCCGTCGCCTCTCTCTCTCTGTGCCATCGCGCCTCTCTCTGTGCCATCGCCTATCTCTCTGTGCCATCGTCAATCTCTCTGAGCCATCGTCTCTCTCTCTCTGTGACATCGTGTCTCTCTGTGCCATCGTCTCCCTCTCTGTGCGATCGTGTCTCTCTGTGCATTTGGGGCTCTCTCTGAGCCATTGCCTCTCTCTCTGAGCCATCGCCTCTCTTTCCCTTAGCCATCGTGTCTCTGTGTGCGTTTGGGGCGGTCTCTGTGCGTTTGGGGCGGTCTCTGTGCGTTTGGGGCGGTCTCTGTGCGTTTGGGGCGGTCTCTGTGCGTTTGGGGCGGTCTCTGTGCGTTTGGGGCTGTCTCTGTGCGTTTTGGGATCTCTCTGAGCCATCGTCTCTCTCTCTCTGAGCCATCGTCTCCCTCTCTGAGCCATCGTCTCCCTCTGTGCCATCGTGTCTCTCTGTGCCTTTGCCGCTGTCTCTGTACCTTTGCTGCTCTCTCTATGCCACCGTCTCGCTCTCTGTGAGCCATCGCCTCTCTCTCTGAGCCATCGTCTGTCTATCTCAGCCATCGTCACTCTCTCTGTGCCATCGTGTCTCTCTGTGCGTTTGGGTCTCTCTCTGTGCGTTTGGGGCTCTGTCACTGCCTTTGCCGCTCTCTCTGAGCCGTCGTCTCCCTCTCTCTGAGCCATCACCTCTCCCTCTCTCTGTGCCATCGTCTCGCTCTCTCTGTGTCGTCGCGTCTCTCTGTGCCGTCGTTTCTCTGTGTGCGTTTGGGGCTCTGTCTGTGCCATCGTCTCGCTCTGTCTGTGCCATCGTCTCTCTCTGTCTGAGACATCGTCACTCTCTCTGAGCCATCCCCTCTCTCTCTGAACCATCGCCTGTGTTTGTGCCATCGTCTCGCTCTCTCTGTGCCATCGTCTCGCTCTCTCTGTGCCATCGTCTCTCTCTCTCTGTGCCATCGTCTCGCTCTCTCTGTGCGTTTTGGGCTCTCTCTGTGCGTTTGGGGCTCTCTCTGAGCCATCGTCTCTCTCTCTGACCCATCGTCTCTCTGTGCCTTCGTCTGTCTCTCTCAGCCATCGTCACTCTCTCTAGCCATCGTCTCTCTCTCTCTGTGCTATTGTGTCTCTCTGTGTCATCGTGTCTCTGTGTGCCTTTCCCGCTCTTTCTGTGCCATCGTCTCTCTCTCTCTGTGCCATCGTCATTCTGTCTGTGCCTTCGTCTCTCTCTCTCTGCCATCGTGTCTCTCTGTGCGTTTGGGGCTCTCTCTGTGCGTTTGGGGCTCTCTCTGTGCGTTTGGGGCTCTCTCTGTGCGTTTGGGGCTCTCTCTGTGCGTTTGGGGCTCTCTCTGTGCGTTTGGGGCTCTCTCTGTGCGTTTGGGGCTCTCTCTGTGCCATCGCCTCTCTCTCTCAGAGCCATCGCCTCTCTCCCTCTCTGAGCCATCGTCTCTCCATCTCTGAGCCATCGCCTCTCCCTCTCTGAGCCATCGCCTCTCCCTCTCTGAGCCATCGCCTCTCTCTGTGCCATCGTCTCGCTCTCTCTGTGCCATCGTTTCGCTCTCTCTGTGCCATCGCCTCTATTTGTGCCATCGTCACGCTCTCTGAGCCATCGTCATGCTCTTTGAGCCATCGTCACTCTCTCTGAACCATCGTCTCTGTCTCTCTGTGCCATCGTGTCTCTCTGTGCCACCGTCTCCCTCTCTCTGAGCCATCGTAACTCTCTCTGAGCCATCGTCTCTCTCTCTCTGTGCGTTTGGGGCTCTCTCTGTGCGTTTGGGGCTCTCTCTGCTCCATCGTCTCGCTCTCTGTGCCATCGTGTCTCTCTGTGCGTTTGGGGCTGTCTCTATGCGTTTGGGGCTGTCTCTGTGCGTTTGGGGCTCTCTCTGTGCATTTGGGGCTCTCTCTGTGCCATCGTCTCGCTCTCTCTGTGCCATCGTGTCTCTCTGTGCCATCGTGTCTCTCTGTGCGTTTGGGGCTCTCTCTGTGCGTTTGGGGCTCTCTCTGTGCCAGCGTCTCGCTCTCTCTGTTCCACCGTCTCGCTGTCTCTGAGCCATCGCCTCTCTTTGTGCCATCGTCTGTCTCTCTCAGCCATCGTCTCCCTATCTGAGCCATCGTGTCTCTCTTTGCGTTTGGGGCTCTCTCTGTGCCATCGTCTCGCTCTCTCTGTGCCATCTTGTCTCTCTGTGCCATCGTGTCTCTCTGTGTGTTTGGGGCTCTCTCTGTGCGTTTGCCGCTCTCTCTGTGCCATCGTCTTGCTCTCTCTGTGCCATCGTCTTGCTCTCTCTGTGCCAACGTCTCGCTCTCTCTGTGCCATCGTCTCGGTCTCTGAACCATCGTCTCGGTCTCTGAGCCATCGTCTCGGTCACTGAGCCATTGCGTCTCTCTCTCTGAGCCATTGTGTCTCTCTCTCTGTGCCATTGCCCCTCTCTCTCTCCGTGCCATCGTCTCGCTCTCTCTGAGCCATCCCCTCTCTTTCTATGAGCCATCGCCTCTCTATCTGACCATCGCGTCTATTTGTGCAGTCGTCTCTGTCTCTCTGTGCCATCGTCTCTGTCTCTCTGTGCCATCGTGTCTCTCTTTGCCATCATATCTCTGTGTGCCTGTGCCGCTCTCTCTGTGCCATCGTCTCGCTCTCTCTCTGTGCCATCGTCTCTCTCTCTCTCTCTGTGCCATTGTCTCTGTCTCTGTGCCATCGAGTCTCTGTCTCTGAGCCATCGTCTCTCTCTCTGTGCCATCGAGTCTCTCTCCCTGTGCCATCGCCCCTCCCTATGCCATCTAGTCTCTCTCCCTGTGCCGTCGCAGCTCTCCCTGTGCCGTCGCAGCTCTCCCTGTGCCGTCGCAGCTCTCCCTGTGCCGTCGCAGCTCTCCCTGTGCCGTCGCAGCTCTCCCTGTGCCGTCGCAGCTCTCCCTGTGCCGTCGCAGCTCTCCCTGTGCCGTCGCAGCTCTCCCTGTGCCGTCGCAGCTCTCCCTGTGCCCTCACCTCTGTCGCCGTGACGTCATCTCTCTCTCTGAGCCATCACCTCTTTATGTGAACCGTCGAGTCTCTCTCTCTCTGTGCCATCGTCACTCTCTCTGAGCCGTCGTGTCTCTCTCTGAGCCGTGATCTCTCCTTGTGCCATTGCAGCTCTCTCTGTGTCATCGCACCTCTCTCTGAACCATTTAGTCTCTCTCTGTGCCATCGTCTCTCTCTCTGTGCCATCGTGTCTCTCTCTCTGAACCGTTGTCACTCCCTGTGCCGTCGTCACTCTCTCTGTGCCGTCGTCATTCTTTCTGAGCCATCGCGTCTCTCTCTGTGCCATCGTCTCTGACTCTGTGCCATCGTCTCTCTCTTTGTGCCATCGTCTCTCTCTTTGTGCCATCGTCTCTCTCTTTGTGCCATCGTCTCTCTCTTTGTGCCATCTCCTCTCTCTTTGTACCATCTCCTCTCTCTTTGTGCCGTTCTTTCTCTCTCTGAGCCATCGTCTCTCTCTCTCTCTGAGCCATCGTCTCTCTCTCTCTCTGAGCCATCGTCTCTCTCTCTCTCTGAGCCATCGTCTCTCTCTCTCTCTGAGCCATCGTCTCTCTCTCTGAGCTGTCACCTCTCTCTCTGTGCCATCAAGTCTCTCTCCCTGTGCCATCGCCCCTCCCTGTGCCATCGCCCCTCCCTGTGCCACCGTCTCTCTCTCTGAGCCATCGTCCCTCTCTCTGAGCCATCGTCCCTCTCTCTGAGCCATCGTCCCTCTCTCTGAGCTATCGCCTCTCTCTCTCTGAGCTATCGCCTCTCTCTCTCTGAGCTATCGTCTCTCTCTCTGTGCCATCGTGTCTCTCTGTGCGTTTGGGGCTCTCTCTGTGCGTTTGGGGCTCTCTCTGTGCGTTTGGGGCTCTCTCTGTGCCATCGTCTGGCTCTCTCTGTGCCATCGCCTCTCTCTCTCTGAACCATCGCCTCAGTCTCTGAGCCATCGTCTCGGTGTCTGAGTCATCCTCTCTCTCTCTTTGCCATCGAGTCTCTCTCCCTGTGCCACCGTCTCTCTCTCTGAGCCATCGTCTCTCCCTCTGTGCCATCTAGTCTCTGTCCCTGTGCCATCTAGTCTCTGTCCCGGTGACGTCACCTCTCTCCCGGTGACGTCACCTCTCTCTCTGAGCGGTCGAGTCTCTCTCTCTGTGCCATCGTCACTCTCTCTGAGCCGTCGTCCCTCTCTCTGTGCCATCGTCTCTCCTTGTGCCGTTGCAGCTCTCTCTGTGTCATCGCAGCTCTCTCTGAGCCATTTAGTCTCTCTCTGTGCCATCGTCTCGCTCTCTCTGTGCCATCGTCTCTCTCTCTCTGTGCCATCTTGTCTCTCTGTGCCATCGTGTCTCTGTGTGCGTTTGGGGCTCTCTCTGTGCCTTTGCCGCTCTCTCTGTGCCACCGTCTCTCTCTCTCTGTGCCATCGTCTCTCTCACTGTGCCGTTGTCTCTCTCTCTCTGTGCCATCTTGTCTCTCTGTGCCATCGTGTCTCTCTGTGCGTTTGCCGCTCTCTCTGTGCCATCGCCTGTCTCTCTCTGTGCCATCGCCTGTCTCTCTCTGAGCCATCGCGTCTCTCTCTGAGCTGTCGTGTCTCTCTCTGTGCCATTGCATCTGTCTCTGTGCCATCCTCTCTCTCTCTGTGCCATCCTCTCTCTCTCTGAGCTATCGCCTCTCTCTCTGTGCCATCTAGTCTCTCTCCCTCTGCCATCGCGGCTCTCCCTCTGCCATCGCAGCTCTCCCTGTGCCCTCACCTCTGTCCCTGTGCCCTCACCTCTGTCCCTGTGCCCTCACCTCTGTCCCTGTGCCCTCACCTCTGTCCCTGTGCCCTCACCTCTGTCCCTGTGCCCTCACCTCTGTCCCTGTGCCCTCACCTCTCTCTCTGAGCCATCGCCTCTCTCTGTGAGCCGTCGAGTCTCTCTCTCTGTGCCATTGTCAGTCTCTCTGAGCCGTCGTCTCCCTCTCTGTGGCATCGTCTCTTCTTGTGCCATCGCCTCTCTCTCTGAGCCATCGCCTCTCTCTCTGTGCCATCGAGTCTCTCTCTCTGTGCCATCGAGTCTCTCTCTCTGTGCCATCGAGTCTCTCTCCCTGTGCCATCGAGTCTCTCTCCCTGTGCCATCTAGTCTCTCTCCCTGTGCCCTCACCTCTGTCCCTGTGCCCTCACCTCTGTCCCTGTGCCCTCACCTCTGTCCCTGTGACGCCACCTCTGTCCCTGTGACGCCACCTCTGTCCCTGTGACGCCACCTCTGTCCCTGTGACGCCACCTCTGTCCCTGTGACGCCACCTCTGTCCCTGTGACGCCACCTCTGTCCCTGTGACGTCACCTCTCTCCCGGTGATGTCATCTCTCTCTCTGAGCCATGGCCTCTCTCTCTGAGCCGTCATCTCTCTCTCTGTACCATCGTCTCTCCTTGTGCCATTACAACTCTCTCTGTGTCATCGCAGCTCTCTCTGAGCCATTTAGTCTCTCTCTGTGCCATCGTGTCGCTCTCTCTGTGCCATCGTGTCTCTCTGTGCCATCGTGTCGCTCTCTCTGTGCCATCGTCTCTCTCTGTCTGAGGCATCATCACTCTCTCTGAGCCATCCCCTGTCTCTCTCTCTCTCTGAGCCATCGCCTCTCTCTCTGACCATCGCCTCTATTTGTGTCATCGTCACTCTCTCAGAGCCATCATCACTCTCTCTGAACCATCGTCTCTGTCTCTCTGTGCCATCGTGTCTCTTTGTTCCATCGTGTCTCTCTGTGCCCTCGTCTCGCTCTCTCTGTGCCATCGTCTCGCTCTCTCTTTGTGAGCCATCGAGTGTCTCTCTCTGTGCCATCGAGTGTCTCTCTCTGTGCCATCGTGTCTCTCTCTGAGCCATCCTCTCTCTCTGAACCATCGTCTCTGTCTCTCTGAGCCGTCGCCTCCCTCTCTGATCCATCGCGTCACTCTCTGTGCCATCGAGTCTCTGTGCCATTGCCTCTCTCTCTGAGCAATCGTCTTGGTCTCTGAGCCATCATCTCTCTGTCTGTGCCATCGAGTCTGTCTCTCTGTGTCATCGAGTCTCTCTCTCTGAGCCGTTGTCACTCCCTGAGCCGTCGTCACTCTCTCTGTGCCGTCGTCATTCTTTCTGAGCCGTCATCACTCTCTCTGTGCCATCGAATCTCTCTCTGAGCCATTGCGTCTGTCTGTCAGCCGTTGGCTCTATCTCTGAGCCATCACCTCTCTCTTTGTGCCATTGCAGCTCTCCTTGTTGCATTGCAGCTCTCTCTGAGCCGTCACCTCTCTCTCTGAGCCGTCACCTCTCTCTCTGAACCATCGTCTCTCTCTCTGAACCATCGTCTCTCTCTCTGAACCATCGTCTCTCACTCTGTGCCATCATCTCTCTCAGTCTGAGGCATCGTAACTATCTCTGAGCCATCCCTTCTCTCTGTCCGAGCCATCGTCAGTCTCTCTGTGCCATCGTCAGTCTCTCTGTGCCATCGTCTCTCTCTCTCTGAGCCATCGTCTCTCTCTCTCTGAGCCATCGTCTCTCTCTCTCTGAGCCATCGTCTCTCTCTCTCTGAGCCATCGTCTCTCTCTCTCTGAGCCATCGTCTCTCTCTCTCTGAGCCATCGTCTCTCTCTCTCTGAGCCATCGTCTCTCTCTCTCTGAGCCATCGTCTCTCTCTCTCTGTGCCATCGTCTCTCTCTGTATGAGGCATCGTCACTCTCTCTGAGCGATCGTCTCTCTGTGCCATCGTCTCGCTCTCTCTGTGCCGTCGTGTCTCTCTTTGCCATTATGTCTCTGTGTGCGTTTGCGGCTCTCTCTGTGCCATCATCTCGCTCTCTCTGTGCGTTTGGGGCTCTCTCTGTGCGTTTGGGGCTCTCTCTGTGCGTTTGGGGCTCTCTGTGTGCCTTTGCCGCTCTCTCTGTGCCTTTGCCGCTCTCTCTGTGCCTTTGCCGCTCTCTCTGTGCCTTTGCCGCTCTCTCTGTGGCATCGTCTCGCTCTCTCTGTGGCATCGTCTCGCTCTCTCTGTGCCGTCGTCTCGCTCTCTCTGTGCCGTCGTCTCGCTCTCTCTGTGCCGTCGTCTCGCTCTCTCTGTGCCGTCGTCTCGCTCTCTCTGTGCCGTCGTCTCTCTCTGTGCGTTTGGGGCTCTCTCTGTGCGTTTGGGGCTCTCTCTGTGCGTTTGGGGCTCTCTCTGTGCATTTGGGGCTCTCTCTGTGCGTTTGGGGCTCTCTCTGTGCGTTTGGGGCTCTCTCTGTGCGTTTGGGGCTCTCTCTGTGCGTTTGGGGCTCTCTCTGTGAGGCATCGCCTCTCTCTCTCTCTGTGAGGCATCGCCTCTCTCTCTGTGCCATCGTCTCTCTCTCTGAACCTTCGTTTCTCTGTGCCACCATCTGTCTCTCTGTGCCACCGTCTCTCTCTGTGCCATCGAGTCTCTCTCTCTGTGCCATCGTCTCTCCCTCTGAGCCGTCCTCTCTCTTAGCCATCGTCCCTCTCTCTGTGCCCTCACCTCTGTCCCTGTGCTCTCACCTCTCTCTCTGTGCCATCGAGTCTCTCTCTGTGCCATTGAGTCTCTCTCTGTGCCATCGAGTCTCTCTCTGTGCCATCGAGTCTCTCTCTGTGCCTTTGCCGCTCTCTCTGTGCCATCGTCTCTCTCTGTGCAGTCGTGTCTCTCTGTGCCATCGTCTCTCTCTGTGCAATCGTGTCTCTCTGTGCCATCGTCTCGCTCTCTCTGTGCAATCGTCTCGCTCTCTCTGTGCCATCGTCTCGCTCTCTCTGTGCCATCGTCTCTCTCTCTCTGTAAGCCATCGTCTCTCTCTCTCTGTAAGCCATCGTCTCTCTCTCTCTGTAAGCCATCGTCTCTCTCTCTCTCTGAGCCATCGTCTCTCTCTCTCTCTGAGCCATCGCCTCTCTCTCTGAGCCATTGCCTGAGTCTCTGAGCCATCGTCTCTCTCCCTGTGCCTTCCTCTCTCTCTCTGTGCCATTGAGTCTCTCTCCCTGTGCCATCGCCCTTCCCTGTTCCACTCTGTCTCTCCCTGTGCCATCGTGACTCTCCCTGTGCCATCGCGGCTCTCCCTGTGCCCTCAGCTCTCTCCCGGTGACGTGGCCTCTCTCTCTGAGCCATTGCCTCTCTCTCTGAGCCATTGCCTCTCTCTCTGAGCCATTGCCTCTCTCTCTGAGCCATTGCCTCTCTCTCTGAGCCATTGCCTCTCTCTCTGAGCCATTGCCTCTCTCTCTGAGCCATCGTGTCTCTCTCTGTGAGCCGTGGAGTCTCTCTCTCTGTGCCATCGTGTCTCTCTCTCTCTGTGCCATCGTGTCTCTCTCTCTCTGTGCCATCGTGTCTCTCTCTCTCTGTGCCATCGTGTCTCTCTCTTTGTGCCATCATCTCGCTGTCTCTGCCATCGTCTCTCTCTCTGAGCCATCGTGACTCTCTCTGAGCCATCGTCTCTCTCTGTGCCATTGCTTATCTCTCTCTGTGCCATTGCCTGTCTTTCTGTGAGCCATCGCCTCTCTCTCTGAGCCATCGTTTCTCTCTGTGAGCCATCGCCTCGGTCTCTGAGCCATCGTCTCTCTCTCTGAGCCATCTAGTCTCTCTCTCTGAGCCATCTAGTCTCTCTCTCTGAGCCATCTAGTCTCTCTCTCTGTGCCATTGCAGCTCTCTCGGTGACGTCACCTCTCTCTCGGTGACGTCACCTCTCTCACTGAGCCATGGCCTCTCTATGTGAGCCGTCGAGTCTCTCTCTCTGAGCAGTCGTCTCTCTCTCTGAGCCGTCGTGTCTCTCTCTGTGCCATCGTCTCTCCTTGTGCCATTGCAGCTCGCTCTGTGTCATCGCACCTCTCTCTGAACCATTTAGTCTCTCTCTGTGCCATCGTGTCTCTCTCTCTGTGCCATCGTGTCTCTCTCTCTGAACCGTCGTCACTCTCTGTGCCATCGTCACTCTCTCTGTGCCGTCGTCATTCTTTCTGAGCCATCGCGTCTCTCTCTGAGCCATCGCGTCTCTCTCTGTGCCATCGTCTCTGACTCTGTGCCATCGTCTCTCTCTTTGTGCCATCTCCTCTCTCTTTGTGCCGTTGTTTCTCTCTCTAAGCCATCGCCTCTCTCTCTCTCTGAGCCATCGTCTCTCTCTCTCTTAGCCATCGTCTCTCTCTCTGAGCTGTCACCTCTCTCTCTGTGCCATCGAGTCTCTCTCCCTGTGCCATCGCCCCTCCCTGTGTCACCGTCTCTCTCTCTGAGCCATCCTCTCTCTCTCTGAGCCATCGTCCTTCTCTCTGAGCCATCGTCCCTCTCTCTGAGCTATCGTCTCTCTCTCTCTTAACTATCGTCTCTCTCTCTGTGCCATCGTGTCTCTCTGTGCGTTTGGGGCTCTCTCTGTGCGTTTGGGGCTCTCTCTGTGCGTTTGGGGCTCTCTCTGTGCGTTTGGGGCTCTCTCTGTGCCATCGTCTCTCTCTCTGTGCCATCGTCTGGCTCTCTCTGAGCCATCGTCCCTCTCTCTGAGCCATCATCCCTCTCTCTGAGCCATCGTCCCTCTCTCTGAGCCATCTAGTCTCTCTCCCTGTGCCATCGCGGCTCTCCCTGTGCCATCGCAGCTCTCCCTGTGCCCTCACCTCTGTCCCTGTTCCCTCACCTCTATCTCTGAGCCATCGCCTCTCTCTGTTAGCCGTCGAGTCTCTCTCTCTGAGCCATCGTCAGTCTCTCTGAGCCGTCGTCTCTCTCTCTGTGCCATCGTCTCTTCTTGTGCCATTGCAGCTCTCTCTGAGCCATCGTCTCTCTCTCTGTGTCATCGTGTCTCTCTCTGTGTCATCGTGTCTCTCTCTGAGCCATCGCCTCTCTCTCTGAGCCATCGCCTCGGTCTCTGAGCCATCCTCTCTCTCTCTGTGCCATCGAGTCTCTCTCTCTGTGCCATCGAGTCTCTCTCCCTGTGCCATCTAGTCTCTCTCCCTGTGCCATCTAGTCTCTCTCCCTGTGACGTCACCTCTGTCCCTGTGACGTCACCTCTGTCCCTGTGACGTCACCTCTGTCCCTGTGACGTCACCTCTGTCCCTGTGACGTCACCTCTCTGAGCCATGGCCCCTCTCTCTGTGCCATCGTCTCTCCTTGTGCCATTACAGCTCTCTCTGAGCCATTTAGTCTCTCTCTGTGCCATCGTGTCGCTCTCTCTGTGCCATCGTGTCTCTCTGTGCCATTGTATCGCTCTCTCTGTGCCATCGTCTCTCTCTGTCTGAGGCATCGTCACTCTCTCTGAGCCATCCCCTGTCTCTCTCTCTCTCTGAGCCATCGCCTCTCTCTCTGACCATCGCCTCTATTTGTGCCATCGTCACTCTCTCAGAGCCATCATCACTCTCTCTGAACCATCGTCTCTGTCTCTTTGTTCCATCGTGTCTCTTTGTTCCATCGTGTCTCTCTGTGCCATCGTCTCGCTCTCTCTGTGCCATCGTCTCGCTCTCTCTGTGCCATCGTCTCGCTCTCTCTTTGTGAGCCATCGAGTGTCTCTCTCTGTGCCATCGTGTCTCTCTGAACCATCGTCTCTGTCTCTCTGAGCCGTCGCCTCTCTCTCTGATCCATCGCGTCACTCTCTGTGCCATCGAGTCTCTCTCTGTGCCATTGCCTCTCTCTCTGAGCAATCGTCTCGGTCTCTGAGCCATCATCTCTCTGTCTGTGCCATCGAGTCTGTCTCTCTGTGTCATCGAGCTCTCTGAGCCGTTGTCACTCTCTGAGCCGTCGTCACTCTCTCTGTGCCGTCGTCATTCTTTCTGAGCCGTCATCACTCTCTCTGTGCCATCGAATCTCTCTCTGAGCCATTGCGTCTGTCTGTCAGCCATCGGCTCTATCTCTGAGCCGTCGCCTCTCTCTTTGTGCCATTGCAGCTCTCCTTGTTGTATTGCAGCTCTCTGTGAGCCGTCACCTCTCTCTCTGAGCCATCGTCTCTCACTCTGTGCCATCACCTCTCTCTCTCTGTGCCATCACCTCTCTCTCTCTGTGCCATCGCCTCTCTCTCTCTCTGTGCCATCGCCTCTCTCTCTCTGTGCAATCCAGGCTCTCTCTCTGTGCCATCCAGGCTCTCTCTGAGGCATCGTCACTCTCTCTGAGCCATCGTCTCTCCTTGTGCCATCGTCTCTGTCTCTCTGAGCCGTCGTCTCTGTCTCTCTGTGCCATCACCTCTCTCTCTGAGCCATCGTCTCGGTCTCTGAGCCATCGTCTCGTCTCTGTGCCATCGTCTCGGTCTCTCAGCCATCGCGTCTCTTTCTGGGCCGTCACCTCTCTCTCTGAGCCATGGTCTCTCTCTGAGCCATGGTCTCTCTCTGAGCCATGGTCTCTCTCTGAGCCATGGTCTCTCTCTCCGAGCCATCGCCTCTCTCTCTCTGAGCCATCGCCTCTCTCTCTAAGCCGTTGAGTCTCTCTCTCTGTGCCATCGTCACTCTCTCTGAGCCGTCGTCTCTCTCTCTGTGACATCGTCTCTCCTTGTGCAATCGCAGCTCTCTCTGTGCCACCGTCTCGCTCTCTCTGTGCCATCGTCTCGCTCTCTCTGTGCCATCGTCTCGCTCTCTCTGTGCCATCGTCTCGCTCTCTCTGTGCGTTTGGGGCTCTCTCTGTGCGTTTGGGGCTCTCTCTGTGCGTTTGGGGCTCTCTCTGTGCGTTTGGGGCTCTCTCTGTGCGTTTGGGGCTCTCTCTGTGCCTTTGCCACTCTCTCTGTGCCATCGTCTCTCTGTGCCATCGCATCTCTCTGTGCCATCACGTCTCTGTGTGCGTTTGGGGCTCTCTCTGTGCCTTTGCCGCTCTCGCTGTGCCATCGTCTTGCTCTCTCTCAGCCATCGCCTCTCTCTCTCTGAGCCATCGTCTCTCTCTCTCTGAGCCATCGTCTCTCTCTCTCTGAGCCATCGTCTCTCTCTCTGTGCCATCGTCTCTCTCTCTGTGCCATCGTCTGGCTCTCTCTGAGCCATCGTCCCTCTCTCTGAGCCATCGTCCCTCTCTCTGAGCCATCGTCCCTCTCTCTGAGCCATCTAGTCTCTCTCCCTGTGCCATCGCGGCTCTCCCTGTGCCATCGCAGCTCTCCCTGTGCCCTCACCTCTGTCCCTGTTCCCTCACCTCTATCTCTGAGCCATCGCCTCTCTCTGTTAGCCGTCGAGTCTCTCTCTCTGAGCCATCGTCAGTCTCTCTGAGCCGTCGTCTCTCTCTCTGTGCCATCGTCTCTTCTTGTGCCATTGCAGCTCTCTCTGAGCCATCGTCTCTCTCTCTGTGTCATCGTGTCTCTCTCTGTGTCATCGTGTCTCTCTCTGAGCCATCGCCTCTCTCTCTGAGCCATCGCCTCGGTCTCTGAGCCATCCTCTCTCTCTCTGTGCCATCGAGTCTCTCTCTCTGTGCCATCGCCGCTCTCTCTGTGCCATCGAGTCTCTCTCCCTGTGCCATCTAGTCTCTCTCCCTGTGCCATCTAGTCTCTGTCCCTGTGACGTCACCTCTGTCCCTGTGACGTCACCTCTGTCCCTGTGACGTCACCTCTGTCCCTGTGACGTCACCTCTCTGAGCCATGGCCCCTCTCTCTGTGCCATCGTCTCTCCTTGTGCCATTACAGCTCTCTCTGAGCCATTTAGTCTCTCTCTGTGCCATCGTGTCGCTCTCTCTGTGCCATCGTGTCTCTCTGTGCCATTGTATCGCTCTCTCTGTGCCATCGTCTCTCTCTGTCTGAGGCATCGTCACTCTCTCTGAGCCATCCCCTGTCTCTCTCTCTCTCTGAGCCATCGCCTCTCTCTCTGACCATCGCCTCTATTTGTGCCATCGTCACTCTCTCAGAGCCATCATCACTCTCTCTGAACCATCGTCTCTGTCTCTTTGTTCCATCGTGTCTCTTTGTTCCATCGTGTCTCTCTGTGCCATCGTCTCGCTCTCTCTGTGCCATCGTCTCGCTCTCTCTGTGCCATCGTCTCGCTCTCTCTTTGTGAGCCATCGAGTGTCTCTCTCTGTGCCATCGTGTCTCTCTGAACCATCGTCTCTGTCTCTCTGAGCCGTCGCCTCTCTCTCTGATCCATCGCGTCACTCTCTGTGCCATCGAGTCTCTCTCTGTGCCATTGCCTCTCTCTCTGAGCAATCGTCTCGGTCTCTGAGCCATCATCTCTCTGTCTGTGCCATCGAGTCTGTCTCTCTGTGTCATCGAGCTCTCTGAGCCGTTGTCACTCTCTGAGCCGTCGTCACTCTCTCTGTGCCGTCGTCATTCTTTCTGAGCCGTCATCACTCTCTCTGTGCCATCGAATCTCTCTCTGAGCCATTGCGTCTGTCTGTCAGCCATCGGCTCTATCTCTGAGCCGTCGCCTCTCTCTTTGTGCCATTGCAGCTCTCCTTGTTGTATTGCAGCTCTCTGTGAGCCGTCACCTCTCTCTCTGAGCCATCGTCTCTCACTCTGTGCCATCACCTCTCTCTCTCTGTGCCATCACCTCTCTCTCTCTGTGCCATCGCCTCTCTCTCTCTCTGTGCCATCGCCTCTCTCTCTCTGTGCAATCCAGGCTCTCTCTCTGTGCCATCCAGGCTCTCTCTGAGGCATCGTCACTCTCTCTGAGCCATCGTCTCTCCTTGTGCCATCGTCTCTGTCTCTCTGAGCCGTCGTCTCTGTCTCTCTGTGCCATCACCTCTCTCTCTGAGCCATCGTCTCGGTCTCTGAGCCATCGTCTCGTCTCTGTGCCATCGTCTCGGTCTCTCAGCCATCGCGTCTCTTTCTGGGCCGTCACCTCTCTCTCTGAGCCATGGTCTCTCTCTGAGCCATGGTCTCTCTCTGAGCCATGGTCTCTCTCTCCGAGCCATCGCCTCTCTCTCTCTGAGCCATCGCCTCTCTCTCTAAGCCGTTGAGTCTCTCTCTCTGTGCCATCGTCACTCTCTCTGAGCCGTCGTCTCTCTCTCTGTGACATCGTCTCTCCTTGTGCAATCGCAGCTCTCTCTGTGCCACCGTCTCGCTCTCTCTGTGCCATCGTCTCGCTCTCTCTGTGCCATCGTCTCGCTCTCTCTGTGCCATCGTCTCGCTCTCTCTGTGCGTTTGGGGCTCTCTCTGTGCGTTTGGGGCTCTCTCTGTGCGTTTGGGGCTCTCTCTGTGCGTTTGGGGCTCTCTCTGTGCCTTTGCCACTCTCTCTGTGCCATCGTCTCTCTGTGCCATCGCATCTCTCTGTGCCATCACGTCTCTGTGTGCGTTTGGGGCTCTCTCTGTGCCTTTGCCGCTCTCGCTGTGCCATCGTCTTGCTCTCTCTCAGCCATCGCCTCTCTCTCTCTGAGCCATCGTCTCTCTCTCTCTGAGCCATCGTCTCTCTCTCTCTGAGCCATCGTCTCTCTCTCTCTGAGCCATCGTGTCTCTCTCTGAGCCGTAGCTTCTCTCTCTGTGCCATCGTGTCTCGCTCTCTCTGTGCCATCGTGTCTCTCTGTGCCATCGTGTCTTTGTGTGCGTTTGGGACTCTCTCTGTGCCATCGTGTCTCTCTCTCTGTGCCATCGTGTCTCTGTGTGCTTTTGGGGCTCTCTCTGTGCGTTTGGGCCTCTCTCTGTGCGTTTGGGCCTCTCTCTGTGCGTTTGGGGCTCTCTCTTTGCGTTTGGGGCTCTCTCTGTGCCATCGTGTCTCTGTGTGCGTTTGGGGCTCTCTCTGTGCCTTTGCCGCTCTCTCTGTGCCACCGTCTCTCTCTCTCTGTGCCATCGTCACTCTCACTGTGCCGTTGTCTCTCTCTCTCTGAGCCATCGTCTCTCTCTCTCTGTGCCGTCGTGTCTCTCTGTGCCGTCGTGTCTCTCTGTGCCGTCGTGTCTCTCTGTGCGTTTGGGGCTCTCTCTCTGTGCGTTTGGGGCTCTCTCTGTGTGCGTTTGGGACTCTCTCTGTGCGTTTGCCGCTCTCTCTGAGCCATCGCCTGTCTCTCTCTGAGCCATCGTCTCTCTCTCTCTGTACCATCGTGTCTCTCTGTGCCTTTGCCGCTCTCTGTGACATTGTCTCGCTCTCTCTGAGCCATCGTCTCTCTCTCTGTGCCATCATGTCTCTGTGTGCGTTTGGGGCTCTCTCTGTGCATTTGGGGCTCTCTCTGTGCGTTTGGGGCTCTCTCTGTGTGTTTGCTGCTCTCTCTGTGCCATCGTCTCGCTCTCTCTGTGCCATCGTCTCGCTCTCTCTATTCCATCGTCTCTCTCTGGTTTAGGCATTGTCACTCTCTCTCAGCCATCGCCTGTCTCTCTCTGTGCCATCGTGTCTCTCTCTGTGCCATCGTGTCTCTCTCTGTGCCATCGTGTCTCTCTCTGTGCCATTGTGTCTCTCTCTGTGCCATTGTGTCTCTCTCTGTGCCATTGTGTCTCTCTCTGTGCCATCGTGTCTCTCTCTGAGCCATTGTCTCTCTCTGTGCCATTGCGTCTCTCTCTGTGCCATTGCGTCTCTCTCTGAGCCATCGCCTCTCTCTGTGAGCCATCTTAGCTCCCTCTCTGTGCCATTTTCTCTTCCTCTCTGTGCCGTCGTCTCTTTCTCTCTGTGCCATCTTCTCTCCCTCTCTGAGCCATCGCCTCGGTCTCTGAGCCATCGCCTCGGTCTCTGAGCCATCCTCTCTCTCTTTGTGCCATCAAGTCTCTCTCCCTGTGCCCTCGCAGCTCTCCCTGTGCCCTCGCAGCTCTCCCTGTGCCCTCGCAGCTCTCCCTGTGCCCTCGCAGCTCTCCCTGTGCCCTCGCAGCTCTCTCGGTGACGTCACCTCTCTCTCGGTGACGTCACCTCTCTCTCGGTGACGTCACCTCTCTCTGTGAGCCATCGCCTCTCTCTGTGAGCGGTCGAGTCTCTCTCTCTGTGCCATCGTACCTCTCTCTGAGCCGTCGTCCCTCTCTCTGTGCCATCGTCTCTCCTTGTGCCATTGCAGCTCTCTCTGTGTCATCGCATCTCTCTCTGTGCCATCGTCTCTCTCTTTGTGCCATCGTGTCTCTTTGTGCCTTTGCCTCTCTCTCTGTGCCATCGTCTCTCTCTCTCTGTGCCATCGTCTCTCTCTCTCTGTGCCATCGTCTCTCTCTCTGTGCCGTCGTCTCTCTCTGTGCCATCGTGTCTCTGTGTGCTTTTGGGGCTCTCTCTGTGCCTTTGCCGCTGTCTCTGTACCATCGTCTCGCTCTCTCTGTGCCATCGCGTCTCTCTGTGCCATCGCCTCTATTTGCGCCATCGTCACTCTCTCTGAGCCATCGTCACTCTCTCTGAGCCATCGTCACTCTCTCTGAGCCATCGTCTCTCTCTCTCTGTTCCATCGTGTCTCTTTGTGACTTTTCTGCGCTCTCTGTGCCATCGTCTCTCTCTGTCTGTACCATCGTCTCTCTCTGTCTGTACCATCGTCTCTCTCTGTCTGTACCATCGTCTCTCTCTGTCTGAGGCATCGTGACTCTCTCTGAGCCATCGCCTGTCTCTCTCTGTGCCATCGTGTCTCTCTCTGAGCCATCGTCTCGGTCTCTGAGCCATTGTCTCTCTCTCTGAGCCATTGCGTCTCTCCCTCTCTGTGCCATTGCGTCTCTCCCTCTCTGTGCCATCGCCTCTCCCTCTCTGTGCCATCGCCTCTCTCTCTCTGAGCCATCGTCTCTCTCTGGTCCATCATGTCTCTCTGAGCCATCGTCTCGGTCTCTGAGCCATCGTCTCTCTCTGAGCCATAGATTCTCTCTCTGAGCCGTTGAGTCTCTCTCTCTGTGCCATCGAGTCTCTCTCTCTGAGCCATCGTTTCTCTCTCTGAGCCATCGTTTCTCTCTCTGAGCCATCGTTTCTCTCTCTGTGCCATCCTCTCTCTCTCTGTGCCATCCTCTCTCTCTCTGTGCCATCCTCTCTCTCTCTGTGCCATCCTCTCTCTCTCTGTGCCATCCTCTCTCTCTCTGTGCCATCCTCTCTCTCTCTGTGCCATCCTCTCTCTCTCTGTGCCATCCTCTCTCTCTCTGTGCCATCCTCTCTCTCTCTGTGCCATCCTCTCTCTCCCTGTGCCATCCTCTCTCTCCCTGTGCCATCGTCTTGCTCTCTCTGTACCATCACAGAATCACAGAACAACCAGGTTCGAAGGGACCCATCGGATCTTCTAGTCTAACCATTCCTATCTAACACTAAACCAAGTCCCTCAATACCTCATCCACCCGTGTCTTAAACACCTCCAGGGAAGGGGATTCAACCACCTCCCTGGGCAGCCTGTTCCAATGCCCAATGACCCTCTGCGTGAAAAACCTCTTCCTAATCTCCAGCCTAAACCTACCCTGGCAGAGCTTGAGGCCATTCCCTCTTGTCCTGTCCCCTGTCACTTGGGAGAAGAGGCCAGCTCCCTCCTCTCCACAACCACCTTTCAGGTAGTTGTAGAGAGTGATGAGGTCTCCTCTCAGCCTCCTCTTCTCCAGGCTGAACAACCCCAGCTCTCTCAGCCGCTCCTCATAGGGTCTGTTCTCCAGCCCCTTCACCAGCCTCGTTGCTCTTCTCTGGACTTGCTCCAGAGCCTCAACATCCTTCCTGTGGTAAGGGGCCCAGAACTGGATACAATATTCAAGGAGCGGCCTCACCAGTGCTGAATACAGAGGGAGAATCACCTCCCTGGACCTGCCGGTCACACCGTTTCTGATACAAGCCAGGATGCCATTGGCCTTCTTGGCCACCTGGGCACACTGCTGGCTCATGTTCAGTCGGCTGTCGACCAACACCCCCAGGTCCCTCTCCTCCTGGCAGTTTTCCAGCCAGGCTTCTCCCAGTCTGTAGCTCTGCATAGGGTTCTTGTGCCCCAAGTGCAGGACCCGGCATTTGGCCGTGTTAAACCTCATGCCGTTGGACACTGCCCAGCAGTCCAGCCTGTTTAGGTCCCTTTGCAAAGCCTCCCTACCCTCCAGCAGATCGACACTTGCACACAGCTTTGTGTCATCTGCAAACTTGCTAAGGGTACCCTCAATGCCCTCATCCAGGTCATTGATGAAGACATTGAACAGGACTGGACCTAGTACTGAGCCCTGGGGGACACCACTTGTCACTGGCCTCCAGCTGGACTTAACACCATTTACCACCACTCTCTGGGCCCGGCCATCCAGCCTGTTTTCTACCCTGGAGAGTGTGTGTCTGTCCAGGCCAGAGGCTGACAGTTTCCGCAGCAGAATGCTGTGAGAAACTGTGTCAAAGGCTTTACTGAAATCCAGAAAGACCACATCCACAGCCTTTCCCTCATCCAGCAGCCAAGTGACTTTGTCATAGAAGGCGATCAGGTTGGTTTGGCAGGACCTGCCTCTGGTAAACCCATGTTGACTGGACCTGATCACCCGGTTCTCTTGTAAGTGCTTCATGATAGCACTCAAGATCACCTGTTCCATGACTTTCCCTGGCACTGAGGTCAGACTGACTGGCCTGTAGTTCCCCGGATCCTCCCTGCGACCCTTCTTGTAAATGGGAACTACATCAGCCAGTCTCCAGTCCAGAGGTACCTCCCCAGTCTTCCAGGACTGCTGGAAGATGATGGAAAGGGGTTTGGCCAATACATCCGCCAGCTCCCTCAAAACCCTAGGATGTATCCCATCTGGCCCCATAGACTTGTGGGTGTCCAGTTGGCCAAGCAGGGCTCTGACCACCTCCTCTTGGACTATTGGAGCCTCATATTTCTCCTCTGTTTCCCGGGTGTCTACAGAGAGGGAACAGCTTTCTTTACAATTAAAGACTGAGGCAGAGAAGGCATTAAGTACCTCACTCTTCTCCTCGTCCCCTGTCACTGCTGTTCCCTCTGAGTCCAAAAGGGACTGTATGGTCTCCTTTGTCCTCCTTTTATTGTTTATATATTTATAGAAAGATTTTTTGTTGTCTTTTACAGACTTAGCCAATCTGATCTCTAGTTCAGCCTTAGCCCCTCTGATTTTTTCCCTACATAGCCTCGCTTCCCTCCTGTAGTCCCCCCAAGAGGCCTGTCCCCTCTCCCAGAACTTATAAATATTCCTTTTTTTCCTAATTTCACTCAAGATTTCCCTACTCAACCAAGCTGTTTTTTACCCTTGCCGGCCTTTTTTCCAGAACATGGGGATGGCTTTCTCCTGAGCTGCCAGGATCTCCTTTTTGAGGAACTCCCAGCCCTCATGGGCTCCCTTGCCCTCAAGTGCTGTCTCCCAGGAGACTTTGCCAACCAGCCTTCTGAACAGTTCAAAGTCTGCCCTCTGAAAAATTTAGTGCAACCGTCCTGCTTAGCACCCTCTTCGCTTCACCTAGTACAGAAAACCCTATCATCTCATGATCAGTAAGACCTAGGCGACCCCCTACTGTCACATCCCCCACAAGCCCCTCTCTGTTGACAAACAGCAAGTCCAGGAGGGCACCTTCCCTCGTAGGTTCGTTGACCAGCTGTGCAAGGAAGTTGTCTTCCACGCACTCCAGGAACCTCCTAGACTGCTTTCATTCTGCTGTGTTGTACTTCCAGCAGATATCAGGGAGATTGAAGTCTCCCACAAGGACAAGAGGCACTGACTTGGAGATTGACCCCAGCTGTTTGTAGAAGAGCTCATCAGCTGCTTCTCCTTGGCTGGGTGGCCTGTAACAGACTCCCATCACAAAGTCTCCCTTGTTATGGGCTCCCTTGATCTTAACCCACAGGCACTCAATCTCCTCATTGCCACAATCCATCTCAATGGTGTCCAAGTCCTCCCTTACAAAGAGGGCTACTCCACCCCCTCTCCTACCCTTTCTATCCCTCCTGAAGAGTTTATACCCCATCGTCTCGCTCTCTCTCTCTGGTCCATCGTGTCTCCCTGGTCCATCGTGTCTCTCTGAGCCATCCTCTCTCTCTCTGAACCGTCGTCCCTCTCTATGAGCTATCGCCTCTCTCCCTGAGCCATCGTCTCTCTGTCTAAGCCATCGCCTCTCTCTCTGTGCCATCTAGTCTCTCTCCCTGTGCCATCTAGTCTCTCTCCCTGTGCCATCTAGTCTCTCTCCCTGTGCCATCTAGTCTCTCTCTCTGTGACGCCACCTCTCTCTCTGTGACGCCACCTCTCTCTCTGTGACGCCACCTCTCTCTCTGTGACGTCACCTCTCTCCCGGTGACGTCACCTCTCTCCCGGTGACGTCACCTCTCTCCCGGTGACGCCACCTCTCTCCCTGAGCCGTCACCTCTCTCCCTGAGCCGTCACCTCTCTCTCTAAGCCATGGTCTATCTCTCCGAGCCATCGCCTCTCTCTCTGTGCCATCGTCTCTCATTCTGTGCCATTGCATCTCTCTCTGAGCCATTACATCTCTCTCTGAGCCATTGCATCTCTCTCTGAGCCATCGCATCTCTCTCTGTGTGCCGTCGCGTCTCTCTCTGTGTGCCGTCGCGTCTCTCTCTGTGTGCCGTCGCGTCTCTCTCTGTGTGCCGTCGCGTCTCTCTCTGTGCCATCCAGGCTCTCTCTCTGAGCCATCGCCTCTCTCTCTGAGCCATCGCCTCTCTCTCTGAGCCATCTAGTTTCTCTCTCTGTGCCATCATCTCTCTCTCTGTGCCATCGTCTCTCTCTTTGAGCCATCGCCTCTCCCTGTGCCATCTCCTCTCTCCCTGTGCCATCTCCTCTCTCCCTGTGCCATCTCCTCTCTCTGTGCCATCGAGTCTCTCTCTCTCTGAGCCATCGCCTCTCTTTCTGAGCCATCGTCTCTCTCTCTGTACCATCTCCTCTCTGTTCCATCGTCTCCCTGTGCCCTCACCTCTGTCCCTGTGCCCCCACGTGTCTCCCGGTGCCCTCACCTCTCTCCCGGTGACGTCACCTTTCTCTGTGAGCCGTCAACTCTCTCTGTGAGCCGTCAACTCTCTCTCTGAGCCATGGCCTCTCTCTCTGAGTCATGGTCTCTCTCTCCCAGCTATCGCCTCTCTCTCTGAGCCGTCGTCTCTCTCTCTGTGCCATCGCAGCTCTCTCTGAGCCATCGCCTCTCTCTCCTTGTGCCATCGTCTATCCTTGTGCAATTTCAGCTCTCTCTGTGCCACCGTCTCTCTCTCTGTGCCACTGTCTCTCTCTCTGTGCCACCGTCTCTCTCTCTGTGCCATCGCCTCTCCCTCTCAGCCATCGCCTCTCTCTCTGAGCCATCGTCTAGGTCCCTGAACCATCGTCACTCTCTCTGTGCAATCGTCACTCTCTCTGTGCAATCGTCACTCTCTCTGTGCAATCGTCACTCTCTCTGTGCAATCGTCACTCTCTCGCTGTGCCCTCATCTCTCTCGCTGTGCCCTCACCGTCTCCCTCGCTGTGCCCTCACCGTCTCCCTCTCTGTGCCCTCACCGTCTCCCTCTCTGTGCCCTCACCGTCTCCCTCTCTGTGCCCTCACCGTCTCCCTCTCTGTGCCCTCACCGTCTCCCTCTCTGTGCCCTCACCGTCTCCCTCTCTGTGCCCTCACCGTCTCCCTCTCTGTGCCCTCACCGTCTCCCTCTCTGTGCCCTCACCGTCTCCCTCTCTGTGCCCTCACCGTCTCCCTCTCTGTGCCCTCACCGTCTCCCTCTCTGTGCCCTCACCGTCTCCCTCTCTGTGCCCTCACCGTCTCCCTCTCTGTGCCCTCACCGTCTCCCTCTCTGTGCCCTCACCGTCTCCCTCTCTGTGCCATCGTTTCTCTCTGAGCCGTCGCCTTTCTCTCAGTGCCATCATGTCTATCTCAGTCATCGCCTCTCTCTCTGAGCCATCGCCTCTCTCTCTGTACCGTCGTCTCTCTCTCCTTGTGCCATCTTCTCTCCTTGTGCCATTTCAGCTCTCTCTGAGCCATTGCCTCTCTCTCTCTGAGCTATCGCCTCTCTCTTTGTGTCATCGCCTCTCTCTGTTCCACCATGTCTCTATCTGCGCCATCGTCTCTGTATCTGAGCCATCGTCTCTGTCTCTGAACCATCGTCTCTCTCTCTGTGCCATCGTCTCTCCCTCTGGTCCATCGTCTCAGTGTCTGAACCATCGTCTCTCTCTCTGAGCCATCGTCTCTCTCTCTGAGCCATCCAGTCTCTCTCTCAGCCATCGTCTCTCTCTGAGGCATCGAGTCTCTCTCTCTTAGCCATCGTCTCTCCCTGTGCCCTCACCTGTCTCCCTGTGCCCTTACCTGTTTCTCTGAGCCACCGCCTCTCTCGCGGTGACGTCACCTCTCTCGCGGTGACGTCACCTCTCTCGCGGTGACGTCACCTCTCTCTCTGAGTCATGGTTTCTCTCTCCCAGCCATCGCCTCTCTCTCTGTGCCGTCGTCTCTCCTTGTGCCATTGCAGCTCTCTCTGTGCCATCGTCTCTCTCTCTCTGTGCCATCGCCTCTCTCTCTGTGCCATCGTCTCTCTCTCTGTGCCATCGTCTCTCTCTCTGTGCCATCGTCTCTCTCTCTGTGCCATCGTCTCTTCCTCTGGTCCATCGTCTCTTCCTCTGGTCCATCGTTTCTCTCTCTCTCTGTGCCGTCGTCCCTCTCTCTGTGCCGTCGTCCCTCTCTCTGTGCCGTCGTCCCTCTCTCTGTGCCGTCGTCCCTCTCTCTGTGCCGTCGTCCCTCTCTCTGTGCCATGGCCTCTCTCCGTGTGGCCTCGCCTCTCTCCGTGTGGCCTCGCCTCTCTCCGTGTGGCCTCGCCTCTCTCCGTGTGGCCTCGCCTCTCTCCGTGTGGCCTCGCCTCTCTCCCTGTGGCCTCACCTCTCTCTCATAGACGTCACCTCTCTCCTTGTGCCGTCGCCTCTCTCTCTGAGCTATCGCCTCTCCCTGAGCCATCTCCTCTCTCTCTGTGCCATCTCCTCTCTCTCTGTGCCATCTCCTCTCTCTCTGTGCCATCTCCTCTCTCTCTGTGCCATCTCCTCTCTCTCTGTGCCATCGTCTATTTCTCTGAGCCATCGTCTATTTCTCTGAGCCATCAAGCCTCTCTCTCTGGTCCATCGTCTCTCCCTCTGGTCCATCGTCTCTCCCTCTGGTCCATCGTCTCTCCCTCTGGTCCATCGTCTCTCCCTCTGGTCCATCGTCTCTCTCCTTGTAACATCGTCTCTCTCTCAACCATCGTCTCTCTCTCAACCATCGTCTCTCTCTCTGAGGCATCGAGTCTCTCTCTCTTAGCCATCGTCTCTCCCTGTGCCCTCGCCTCTCTCCCTGTGCCCTCGCCTCTCTCCCTGTGCCCTCGCCTCTCTCCCTGTGCCCTCACCTGTTTCTTTGAGCCATCACCTCTCTCCTTTTGCCGTCGTCTCTCTCTCTGTGCCGTCGTCTCTCTCTCTGTGCCGTCGTCTCTCTCTCTGTGCCGTCGTCTCTCCCTGTGCCCTCGCCTCTCTCCCTGTGCTCTCCCCTCTCTCCCTGTGCCATCACCTCTTTCTTCCATCGTCTTAAATTTCGAAGAAATTAACATTGAAATAGATTTGTGTAAAAATTACACATGTAAGTTACTGTCGTATGAATGTCGTGAATAATGCAGAAATATCTCATTACTGATTTATTCTTTGTGTCAGGATTCAAAATGTGTTACCTAAGATCTCTTGTATCAGAAAATCTAAAAAGGTAGTATTGGTGTTGCAGTATCACACACAGAGGAGAAAATGAGGTCGTTGTTATTAATAAAAAATTGTTAAATAGCATCAAACGTTAGTTGAAAATTTAGTGTTTTTAGAACACAGAATTATTTGGTTTGTTATCAGATGCTAACTTTGTATAATGTGTGAAATGCTGCTGGTGACAGACTTAGTGAAATATGACTTTCTGATTTCACATCTGTTTCCTTGTTAGCTTCTGTTACAGGCAAAATGAAATTTTAATAGACTGCAGTCTCTTAGGAGACTCATATTTGACATGGAGACATGGTCGCATTTTCAGTCATATCCTGAGTAGCTTACAACAAATTGTACTGAGAAATCAGGGAAGTGGGAAAAAGTCTTTAGGTTCATGAACGTATCTCTAGCCCTTTAAATTGCTACTAGCAGCTGGCAGTAACATCAAACCAAATCACTTAATCTCTTCCCAAGTGGATACCCTATTTTAAGTACCTCACTGGCATTTGCTTGCACAGCATCCCTGACAGTCCTGAACTTGGGAGCAGCAGGCTTGGAAAGCAGATTTTCTTCTTAGTGTTGCTGATCATGCATGCCAGCCTTGTACATTTTATAATTCTTATAAAAGAATGGGGAGAAGAGATGGATAGCTTGCTTAGGCATGTTATAATTCTGAGGGGGAACATGTTTTCTAATGTGTTACACAACTAGTTTGGTTATAGTAATACATCGTTGCAAGTGTGCATGGCACTGGCCATGAGAAGGGGAGGTGGCATTGCACAGAAACTTGAAACACAGCCAGGAAATGATCTGCATTGTGATATACTGCTACAGTTCTATAAAGATATGAATTGCATGGTTGTATGTCCATGTGTATTCTATTTGATGATCATAAAATATACTTAGCTTGCCTATGAAAACCACTTTATTAGGACCTGCGGGAAGGGCCAAGGGCTGAAAACACTGGTAAATTTTTTATATGTGTATATATAAATATCCTGTGAGATTACTGGAAGAAAACCAGTCACATTATTATGATTAAGTAATGTTTTGATAAGAATTATTTCCTAGATAATAATTGATATGTATATGTATGTAGGCATGGGTATGTTTGTAATGTGCAGATTCATGTTTTGTGCCTTCAGTTCCCTACTCTGGAAGGAGTAACTCAGCATTTTTAACTTTTTCTGATACTCTCAAGCACTGTGGGTTCCCTGTTTGAGGAAGCACCTGTAGTGACCAATGCAGAATTTTTAAACGACAGTCTGACATCTGTTAGCTGTGTGTCTGGTAACATTTGATGCACCGGAAGAGCTAGGAGGGCGGAGAGTTAAAGTTCAGCTGGTTTTGACTGTGTATCATGTTATATCATACAGTACAGATATTTTTAATTGTTTTTAATGATAATCCTGTTATTTCTATTTTACTTATGGCTATGGCAGAAGTGTTGAAAAATGAGAAATGAAACAAAAAATACTGGAGCTGCTACTGATGTGTTGTGTGTTTTCATGTGCAAAGAAAATGTTCTTACAAATAAGGAAGGTACTCCCTTCTGGAGGAATGTGCACAGTAGGGGAGATTTAGGCTGGACATTAGGAAAAAATTTTTCACAGAAAGGATCATTTGACACTGGGACAGGCTGCCCAGGGAGGTGGTTGAGTCACCTTCCCTGGAGGTGTTTAAAGCACAGGTGGACGAGGTGCTGAGGGACATGATTTAGTGTTTGATAGGAATGGTTGGACTCGATGATCTGGTGGATATCTTCTAACCTGGTTGTTCTGTGATTCTATTCTATGCATTCACTAGAATGTACATTTTTCTAATTCCTTTTGACTTTTTTGGCCTAACTTCACCGATTTTATTACTCACTGTATGCGTTGTTATAACTGGCTGTGTTATAAGTAAGCAAACCTCTAACAAGTGCACTTACACAAATGTATTTAAAAGAATCAAATTTTCTTTATGGTTTAACCTTTTGTACATCTTCTATTGAAGAAAACTCTGCACTTCTTTTGTCATGGAATTTTAATTTTACTTTGTTAGATATCTAAAGTTATGTTAATAGTAGAATCATCATAAAATGGTTTGGGTTGGATGGGAACTTAAAGATAATCCAGTTCCAATTCTCCCTTGCTGCTGGTAGGGACACCTTCCACTGGATCAGGTTGCTTGGAGCCTCATCCAACCAGGTCTTGAGGACCTTCAGGGGTCGGGCAACCTGTGCCAGTGCCTCACCACCCTCACAGTAAAAAAATTTCTTCCTAATATCTAATCCAGATCCTTCCCTCTTTTAATTTAAAAGCATTACCTCTTGTCCTGCCACTACACCTCCTAATAGAGAGCCTCCTTGAAAATGGAGATATCATTCAGTGACGTTAATTTCATTAGGCTTCGTTAGGAAAGCATGACATTCATTTTATTAAGCTTTACATGGAGTTTTTACCAGTCTGTTCCTTGTTTACTCCTATTGGTGTTGTTTCAGTCTGTTGATAACAAGCAACTGTATTTTTTTTTGTGATTTTGAAATAACAGTATGTTGCTTATGGCTTTAGTTTCTGTTTGCAATTCAGAGCTACATTCTGTCATTTTTTCAAAATATACTAGATGTTATCAACAAGCATTGTTGATACAGTACTGTATCAGCAGTAGAGGAGAGGATGTATGTGGCTTAGAAAGAAAATGATAGTATTATTACCTTGTTCTAGAAGCACTGAGGCTGTTAGAAGGCAAGGAAGTAACTGAATATACTTGTTAAAATTGTTGTGAATGAAGCTGTTGAAATGTGATTTGAGGCTTGGCTCTAGCAAGCCTATTACTGGAAATCTGACTAGAGTGGTTGGACCTTACTGATTTCTAGGACAAAGAAGTCTGATAGCTCACTGTAAAGCTTAAATATAAGACTTTGATTTCTCTCAAGGGAAAAAGTGTTTTGTAAATGTGCTAATGCTTCAGAACTGTTTACGTTGTGTTTTGCTAATAGCTAAATGGCAAACTTCATTTTGTTGGACTCTTGTTCCAAAAATAATGTGTTAGTGAGTTTCAAGAACTGTAACTAAAGCTCTAAGAAGGGACACAATTACAGTCTTAATGAAATTAGTTGTCTTACTGTCTGTCCAATTATTCTCCCTCCCCCCTTGCCAGTTTAACTGCTGGCACTTACCAGTTCTGAAGGGACCTTTCTGGGATAGCCCCTGCTCCCCCCTTAGGCTGCATTAGTGTTTACGTGCTGGCTGTTAACGTTATAGTGGCGCCTGTCTCGTTGCTGCAGCTAAGACTGTGTCACTGATGGTATTATAAAACTTGAGATTTAAGGCTTTTATAATTTGGTTGTAAAATCTTGCTCTAGGCACTATTGGCAACATGTTTTCAGTTGAACACTGGGTGTTTTTTATCAGAATATTCAGTATACCGAACTCTCAGAAAAATATTTCAAGTATGTGCATTTTAAGAAGTGATACAGTGCAACAATACACGTTGTAGAGCACATCTATGTATTTACGCATGTATTTAGTGTTCTTGGAAGCAAAAGTATTGCTTGGAAAAGCAGCAGAAACATTTGTGTAAGAACCAAGTGGAATTTTTTTACTCTGTTTTGTTCTGCTGATGAAACATTGAGTTACTGCAGGAATTATGTGCTTACTGTAAATGCCAGTAGTTTAAATACATTATAGTGGCAGAATATATTAGCATAGTAATGGTAGAAAGTATACACTGTAAGCAAATGCAGAGGTTTTGTAAGTGCCAATTAAAATGGAAAATTGTTGATATATGTTTCTATATAGTATTATAGTATGTTTAGACTTAAGATGACAATTTCCTTTCCCCAAATGTTTCATGTTTATTCAATTTGACAAATTTTAGGGAATTGGTGATCAAATCAAGTAAACTGTTTTTGCAAGCTTAGACCTTACTTGCTACAAATAAGAAATTGAGAGAGTAAGCTACATTGAAGGGTGATTTTTTTGCATCGTTTTTATGTTGCAGTGAAAAAAACCCTTCAAGTTTGGATCACTTGTGTGATTATTATTTTGTATTGTAATCTGATGAGGACAGCTAGCAGGGAAACAAGTTATTTTGGAGTTTTATACCTTTAGAGTGATTTTTATTGTGAAATATGGAGCCAACCTATAGAAGTTAATATGAATGCTTTTTGTTTCTAAATCAAAATATATTAAAATCCATTGCACTTTGGCACTTGCCAATGACAGCCAATGCTTGAGAGACTTGTGTCTTTATATTAACAGCATGTAAACATTTGAACAAGCTTTGCTGCGTACTTTGGGGGCTGCTACTGCTATAGTTATCAGAGGGAGGGAAAACACTGGTGGTTCGAGGTTGCCTCGGAGTGCAAGAGTTGATCTGGAAGATGCTGTGATTGTGGAAACATGGTGAATGGCAGGTAGCTCAGAGTGGTCATCTCTTGGGAGTGTTTTCCGTGGAAAGTAGCATCTGTTGCAGACTTTAGATATCAGTGGGAGTTATTGACCGGGCCAGGTCTAATGTATTTGTAATCAATGATTTACAGTAATTTGTCTTTCTGAGAAGATTACCTGGCTTGTGCCGTGTTTGTCCTGACACTTGCAGTTTGCAGCTTGGAAAAAACCCCAATAGCCTCATGTTTTACATTTGAAATACTGATATTCTTTGTTGGCTATGTCCCTTAAAATGATAACTCTGTTGATGTTTTCAGAGAGGTTTCTGTTTTTCACTTATAGCATTACATGTGAATTCTAGAAAAAGTTCCTGAAGTTTATTCAACTGTATTCAGTTAAATGAATATTAATGAAGTTAGTATTTAAGGCCCACCTTTTATAAGCACTGGGGCAGGCGATTCCATGGTGTCATAAATGGGGCAGCAGACCAGCTTGGTTGAATGGGGAGCTTCTCAAGGAGCTCAAGAGGAAAAAGAAATTGTATGATTTTTGGAAGTGAGATCAGGCTTTGCAGGAAGATTATAGAACTGTGGTTTGCACGTGCAGGGAGAAGACACAAAGGGCCAAAAGCCCAGATAGAGCTGAATCTGGCCAGTGGTGTTTCTGACAGCAGGAAGGGCTTTAAGTATGTCAGTAGCAAAAGGAGATCTATAGAAAACATTTGGCTTACTGAAGATGACCACCTAACTAATAGGGATGAAGAAAAATAGATGCCTTCAATGGCATTTTGCTTCACTCCTTAACAATCATGACAGACCTTGGCCTGCCCAGTCCTGAGTCAGAGGAACACAAGTGTGGGAATGGTACATTTCCCTTTGTGGACACTGAAATTGTAAGGGACTGGCTGAATCAGCTGAATATTCATAAGTCCATGGGGCTTGATGGGATTCATTCCAGAGTACTGAAGGAGCTAGCAGATATTATGGCAGGACCTCTTTGATCATTTGCCAAGGGTTCTGGGAGTCTGGAGGGGTCCCTGCTGACTGTATGCTAGCCAACATTATTCCAGTTTACAAGGAGGGCGTGAGGGAAGATCCAGGAAACTACAGACCTGTCAATCTGACCTCAGTTCCTGGAAAATTATGAAGAAGATTCTACTGGGTACTATTGAAAGCCAGTTGAAGAACACTGCAGTTACAGATACAGTCAACATGGATTCACCAAGGGGAAGTCCTGTTTAACGAATTTGGTGTACTATGTTGAGGCTCTGGAGCGTGTCCAGAGAAGAGCAACAAAGCTGGTGAAGGGGCTGGAGAACAAGGCTTACGAGGAGCAACTGAGAGAGCTGGGGTGGTTTAACCTGGAGGAGGCTGAGGGAAGACCTTATTACTCTCTACAACTACCTGAAAGGAGGTTGCAGAGAGGTGGGTGTTGGTCTCTTCTCCCAAGTGCCAGGAGACAGGACAAGAGGGAATGGCCTCAAGCTCTGCTGGGGACAAGGGTCAGGCTTGACATCAGAAAAATATTTTTCACAGAAAGGGTCATTAGGCAATGGAACGGTCTGCCCAGGAGGTGGCTGACTTGCCTTCCCTGGAGGTGTTTAAGGTGCAGGTAGATTAGGTACTGAGGGGCGTGGTTTAAGGATTGGTGGGAATGGTTGGACTTGATGATCTGGTGGGTCTCTTCCAACCTGGTGATTCTGTGACGAGGTTACTCACCTAGTGAGTAAATGGAAAGGTGTTGTTTACGTTGAAGGTAGATTTTGAAGCAAAAAGGAAAAAGATGTCCTCTGTGTGTCATTAAAAGGCACTGTGTTACTAGCAAACCGTGTTCCATTTGTAGAAGTAGTTAGAGAGTTAAATTTGCTACCTTTAAGGGAACTGTGGAAACCATTTTGTTCTTTATGCAAGAACAGTCCCATCTCCCATGCTGTGGTCTTAATTATTCCTACCGTCAGTCTATCCTTCACCCCTGCCCTTTACTCCTTGTAATTTTGCGTGTGCATAGAAGATGTAGGTATAATCCTTATACTTCTGTGTGTCTTTTTAGAAGAAGTTGCTAGAAAAATCTTGTAACCATCTGAATTGTTTATTTCTGTTTCGGACCAGTCATCTCTTCCCAGTCATTTGAGTGAATCACCATCATGTGTCACAGGTACAGAGGCAGTCTAGATAACTGTCTTAAGTTAGATTTCATCCACTTAAGATGGCAGAAGTTTGGCAAGATGAATCCTGTAGTTGTGAACAGAGCAAGAAGGATTTCTTGGAGTTCAGTGATTCTGGTCCTGTGCATTTCTTGTCAGTCAGCCCAGTTTATAAACTAATCAGGCTTCCGAAGAACTGTAACTGTGTCAGCAGAAGTGCTCAGCAACCAAGTTTCAGGAATTTTCAGGCCACAGTATTCGAGTATTGGAAAAATTTGGTCCATCCTGCTTGTGTGGTCCTTGAAGTCTTGCTCATGGGGGAGGAGCAGGAGGGTGGCTACAACTTTATAGTTGATAATCCATTTTCTGGTATAGAACTGACAGAGTAAGAATATTGGAAGATCCCATGATAAAATATATACCTGAGATGCTGGAGAACGTGTTGCAGATATCTGAGTGTGTTTGTATAGACTGGTTTTATTTTCATAGTGGTGTTACAGTCAGAGTTGAGCTGGATCATGGAGAATTACTTGGTTGCAATTGCTCAATGGTGTCCAGTTCCCCGAGTTTCAGGAGGATTTACCATCTTAACCACAGCACTGGCTATGAGGTTACTTCATGAAGAATAATGTGAAGACATCACAGGCAGTACCCATTAAGCTCTGGACTACCTCTGTCAGTTCACATGGGACCAGCCTGGATGGACAAAGGGTAGTGCTAAGGTGAAGCTACAAGCTCTGATAGATCTCACATGACTCTTTCTACACTGCTCCACGAGTAATTGACACTTGATTACAGTTAAAGTTTAATTTCTTTTATTATGTTAAGGTCCACTTTTTGGCAAATTTGTCTTTGAAATGTTCACTTTGTAGGCTGAAAATGAGGTAAAAGGGATTTAGTCACTTGAATATTAGTATAATTTCGTGTTCTGTTATTATCATTAGCCCCCTCAAAACCCACAACCTCCTCTAGAAAACTTAGTCTTATCAAAATGCCTACAGATAAAATGTTAGAATTTAGACTGTTGCTGAACATTGGACTATTCTGCAAGTCTGGCTTGGATTCAAATGCCACAAGCAGTGGATTAATTACACTGTTCTGTCTGCTCAGCACTGGCATCCAGGAGACGCTCATTTGGACTTCCTTGGTTTAAGCAAACACTTAATACATCTTCTGTGTCTGAATGCTTACACGTAACATGCGGCTCCCAGAGGGGGAATAATAAATATTCTGCTAGTGTAGAATAAACTTCAGGTGCTGACTGGGTGAGCTGGCAATAGTGCTGGCGGATGTGGCAATGAAAAGCTTGATATTTGCCTGGTGAGATAATGTTTGTGCCTACCATGCCTCTGATTCAAAGGCTGAAAGTCTCTGAGGGTATTACTATGTGATATGTTCTTGAGGTCTGTTCATAGGATATTGCTTTTAGATAGTACAGATGAAGGAGCTTCAGTCTTTGTTCATGTGAGCCACACCTGTAAACCCTCTGTAAATGAGGTGAATCTTTCTGGTAGCCTTGCTGCTCCCAAGGAATTAATATTTTTGTTAGCTTCTGCAGCAGGAAAAGTGTGCAAGTAGAAACCTAGAACAGTAATGACTTCCTTTATTTATTGAGCGACGAAGCTGGTGAAGGGGCTGGAGAACAGACCCTATGAGTAGCGGCTGAGAGAGCTGGGGTTGTTTAGCCTGGAGAAGAGGAGCCTGAGAGGAGACCTCATTACTCTCTACAACTACCTGAAGGGAGGTTGTAGAGAGGAGGGAGCTGACCTCTTCTCCCAAGTGACAGGGGACAGGACAAAAGGGAATGGCCTCAAGCTCCGCCAGGGGAGATTTAGGCTGCAGATTAGGAGGAAGTTTTTCACACAGAGGGTCATTGGGCATTGGAATAGGCTGCCCAGGGAGGTGGTTGATTCACCTTAGAATCATAGAACAACCAGGTTGGAAGGGACCCATCGGATCTTGGATGAGGTCTTGAGGGACTTGGTTTAGTGTTGGATAGGAATGGTTGGACTAGAAGATCCGATGGGTCCCTTCCAACCTGGTTGTTCTATGATTCTATGATTCCCCTTCCTGCCCTCTGCCCCCCACATCCCAGGACAGAAAACGGCACATTTTTATTTCCTTTAATAAGTCCTATGGATTACATAGTGTTTCTTGTAATCAAGTGACTTCCACTCCAGCTGGAAGCTTTTTAATAAAGTGTGTGTGCTGTTAAACCTTCTCCTGAAGATCATCTGTCTGAAGAGCAGGAGCAACAGAGTCCATGACATCACACACCAGCATAAAATGGGTCTCAAGAATTTGGACCAGTACCTGTCATAGCAGTCCAGACTGCTCCAACTTTCGTGAAAAACTAAAGCAATATGGACTACCCCAAGTACAATATCATTTTGTCTCCTTAAAAAATTGGTATGTATTCTACCTTGCTTCATCAGTTTTGAGGTTTTCCTTTTAAGCTCTTCTTCTATGTCTGTTATTTATTCCTTGTGAGCAATGGACCAAGGAACTAGCAAAAATGCTCTAATATCAGCTACTGACGTTTTGGATCTATGAGCTTGAAATTTGAAAATACAAGGTATCAAACTGGACTTGGCAAAAGCTTCTTTCTGTCTTCGGCAGGTGACTTGTCACATTAACGTATCTGTAGTACCTGGCACTGTTAATCATTGAATATTGATGTCCTGCCAAAAATTGACTTTCTCAGTCAATAGGTTCTCAATCAAACGGTTAGCATGTCTTATCTACCTTTCTAGAGGAGGTCTGCACTGGCTTTTAATACTGACGTTCCTTGGGATTCCTTGTGGTCCAGGCCTTCCAGATACAGGCACACTTTTAACAGCCTTAAATCCATCTTTTGCATAACTAATTCAGAGTTCCTAACTGGGTTTGAAGCCTGTTTTTAATATGACTTAATATGCTGTTGTTTGGGTTATCCTGAGGGAAGAAGACCCACCCAAGTGGCTCTGTATATTGGCAAGTTGGACTCCATCCCCTCTTTCTGTTGGAATGGCTGGTCTGCTTTTTCTGAAGATAAGGGCATTTAGAAATTAGTTGCACCATGTGAAAAGCTACAATAGTCTTCTGTTTGAGTTGGATTGATTTGTCATGTTAGCATTTTGCATATTGCTTCAGGTATTTGGCAAACAGTGTAATCCAATCACAAACGTAATCATTAAAACATTGTGGGTTGAAAGAGAAAATTAGCTCCAAACATGCAAGTAAACCAATAGCTACTAGTTTGGCAGACTAGAAAAAAAGAGCGTTAGGCTGCCTTTATATCATCTTTTGAAATAGATGAAAAACCTGACGAGTTGAGTAGCTTATCAAAAATTCGTAATGTGGAATGGACTGCCTCAAACTAGGCACAGAATATGAACTGGGGAGGAAAAGGCTGAAGATAGAGAGAACAGTCAAGTAATTTATATCAAAACTGTTCTAATTTGAAACTATCGCAAGAAGTCCCTTGAACCACTTCTTGTCACGCTGGTGTGAGCTGGGTTTGGGATGTGCAGATAGGGTATGGCTTTTAAACTGAGAAGGACTGGAGGGTAGAGTAGAGGAGAAAAGGCCAAATACTGGATGAATTTCCACTGGCTTTGGGACAGCCCCACGCTGCCTGATAGAGTAGTAGCCTTATATAATATTTTTTTTTCTCCTTCTTCCCGTCCTTCTCCCAAAAGTTTAGGTTCAGGGTCAGTGAATAATGTGTATCTCTGCAGCTCTGAAATTTCCATGCGTTATTCGGTTTTCTTCCTAATTTTTATTGACTGTTCTGACCGTTATATCCTCTCTTCACTATGAAGTAGTAGTAGTTGCCTGCAAAATATGTAGAAGCACTGACTGTCTCCTGCGAAGGGTCCCCAAAGCAATTTTGCTCAAAAAGAGGGTATTTGCTTGTGTGCTCTAACACATACACCTTCCAGACAGGGCAGCCAAGCAGCACATGATGTGTCTTGACTGAGAATGTGCCCAGAAAAGAACTGAGTGTTTTCTTTTTGATTGACTGAGCTGATTAAAAACAATTCTGTGTTAGTATCAACAGTCCAAAGAAATTGTTATTTGGGACCTTACTTAACAGTAGATAGGCTTTCTATACCAAGAATGTTAATAACTTAAAAAATTGCTGGAAATCCTTCATTTCTTTTCCTGAGGTTTGATTAATTTGTTATTCTTCTGTTATCTACTAGTAAGTCTTTTTATGAAACTAATAAGCTCTTTGGAATTTGATTTTTATCTCTTTATGGAATCTTGTGAGGTTAAATCACACTTTAATTAAGAGGGTTCTTTTCCCCTCAAAGGTTTTGACTGTATTGGCCTTGTAGCTGTCATAGAGGGCCTGAGAGAGGGGGGAGAGGAAGGGAATGTTGAAATAAATTCTGTATAAAATAGAGTATAAAAGAGGTAAAAAATTGAACTATAGATGTTATCTTGTGTTGCACTAACTGCAGACTCGGTAAGAATTATTGGTACTAATTTAACTGGTATGTATTACTGTAGATATATTTTCTTTTTGGCTTCTCTCCCTTTCCAGTTTTCTCATACCCTTTCCCTGGCATGTATTCAAATCATAGAACATGTTGAGTTTCTTTCCTTTTAAGAACAATAAATTCCAGGTTGCAAGGGAAAATAACTGTTATACTTAACATGTTATGCACTCAAGGCAAGTATTACTGATTTGCAGTTTTGAGCAATGTCAGTTTCCCAACCAGTAGAGTATCCGTTTCCTATTTTAAACAACCCAAAACTTGGAGATAGTAGCCCGCGGGTCCTTAAATTGTATTTTTTTTACATAAAGTTATGTGCCTGAACATTATCTTCTTGTGAAAGGCTTGCTACTGGTAATTACCAAGCTCAAAAAGTAATAATTTTCTTTTTTTGAAAACTTATTGCTTAGGTCTGTTTTCATAATTTTCAGCATTATTTTCAAAGCTTATCTGTTCCTGCTGATTTTAAGTGAACTTTTGCACCAGGATTTCGCTGCTGGCCTCCAGCTGTCAGTAGGAAATTGGTGGGTGTGAGAGATTAACGATACCCTAAACGTAATCTGTAGTACTTGTGTTATTACAGGGATGCAATCGCAACTCCAGATCTATAGTTGGGTTAGCTTGTGGTGTCAAGCCTGCTGTAGAACAGTCACCTCTCCCCCTCTTCCATTCTGACCTTTTTCTTTTTTTGCGGGGGAAACCTGTGATTTGTGTGTTTGACTTAATTCTGCAGGTTATAAAGTGGTGTGTTTTACAGTGGCGGGGGAGGGGGAGCGGGGGGCGGGGGGGGGAGGAGGAAAGCTGGGGGGAGGAAGTCTTCCTGTTTTTGCAGACCACAAATCCTGTCTGGGGAGCCATTACAGACTATTATGGTAGCTTCTTGGTTTATGTTCAGAAATAAAGTCAGAGTTAACTCACTTCTTTCGATATTTCTTTCACTTGCTCGTTCTTTCATTCTTTCTTTCAAACAAAAGACAAATGTAATGTGTTTAAATTTTACTTTAACAAGTCAGTGTAGCCTAAGTTGTATGCACTTCACCTTTTTTTTTTTTTTTTTACATTCCAGTCTATATACTCCTTTGAATCCACTGATTTCTTTGAAAATAATTGTTTGTGATTTCTTAGACTTGTAGAGAATAATAATAAAAAAAGATTGTTGGTTAAAATAAAATAACTGTCAGAATATACAGCAAACTCAATGGTATTCATATAAAATTCAAACTTGAATTTGTAGGAAACTTTAAAAAATATATTTTTTCTAAATCCACTGTGTCACCTATTTCACATCTTGTCATATCAGTCACAACAGAAGGTACATTTGACTTGTTTTATTCTAGTTCCTACTTATTCTCAGATCAGGCTTTTTGGTTTGACAACACTAAGAATTTTTGAGAAGTAGATAGTAAGAACATGGTGTTTTGGACTGGGGATGAAACCGGAAGGCAGTATAGCAAAGCTAAAACTATTACCTTAGCAACAATTTGGATATTTTTATTTTGTGAAGTGTTGCCCTCCAACTGCTTAAATTTACTATATACATGGAGAAATAAAACCTGTCACAGTGATTGTTCAATCAGAGAATCGAGCTTTCATTTCTCCATTCTGCTTTGTCCATTTTCTAGCCACCTCTGCTACTAACTGCTGCTGTACGTTGTGTTGCAAGAACTGTAGCAGGGAATGGGGCCTGAATGTACTTGCTTGAGTGTGTACCTTGCCCTGTGGTATGAATTTACTGGCTAATTGTTACAGCTCGCACCTAGAACTGTTCTCACTGAACGAGGAATGTTTAGTCAATTTATGTGAGTTTTGTACCGAGTAGTATTCAGCTTGCCGAGGTTATTGCCTGTTATTTCTGACATGGTCGCTTACTTCCCCTTTCGTTTTGAGAGGAGGGAAGTGATCATAAAACCCACAAGACTGGTTAAAAAAAGCGATTATAGTAGTTCGATTATGTTCAATCACAGTGAATATTTAGGTTTCAGAATGTCTGCTCAGACAGGTTTGCAGTTTAGCTGAAGCAATAGAGAAAACAATGCTTTAAACTTCATATTGCCAAAAAACATCCTTGATGAAAAAACTGCAGGGACTGCAGTGCTGTGTATGAGACACGTGAGGTGGACAGGACAAGGCAAAATGTATGAAAGAAATAAATATTGAAAAGGAGGAATGAATATTGAGAGTGGAACAGCTTAAAAATTATAGGCATCTGCTTCTTCTGTGGTGCCACTTTTTAAAGAAAGAGATGGTGTTCACTTTCTGTTGGAAATTTGCTTTAGGTGCTGTTGTTGTTGCAATAGTAAATTTTTGGTAAAATTGTTGTGACCATAAGTACGTTCCATGGATGAATCCCACCATCAACCACAGTTATTTATGTATTTTGTTGTAATTTTTTTTTAGCTTAGCAAGAACTCAAATATAAATATATTCAATATAAATATATTGAAGGCAAACCTCAGTTAAGAGGACAGAACTGGCAGTGAATTTTGTAGGAAAAATATCTCTTGCTCATATTTTCAAAATTGACGTTTTGTTTGCTATTATATGAAGAAAAGTAAAGTTATTCTTTGAAAATTATAATTTCTCAAGCTAAGCAAGAAAACATTCTTTAGGAAAGTTTTCCACAAACAACATGTTGGCATGCAGATTTGGACAGTTGTCATTGCTTTGATTGGATAAATAGGATTTTTAACTCATGTAAGGGGACCTGGACTTTTACCTCAATGAAATAAGTTTTCCAGAATTTATAGCACACTATAAAAACCTTGCTCACAAGCAGACAAGTGACAATTAATGATTTCTTTAAAATATTATTGATTAAGCAAAAATTAGAAAACTTTTAATCTGTCTTTTATTTCCCATTTTTTCATTTTAAGTCCTTGAAGATGATTTCTTAAAAATTGGAACAGTTCTAGTAAAGAACCATGAGTGTGTTTAGAATCTTAGAGAACATTGTGAAGGAGCTTGGTTTTGTTTAAGAAATGGTATGTTTGGTCTCTGTAGTCTTGCAGTAGAAATAAAGATGTAACTGGTTTCAGTGATCATAGAATCATAAAATCATTAGGTTGGAAGTGACCTTTGAGATCATCAACTCCAACTGTACCTGTGTACTACTAAATCATGTCCCAAAACCTCTAATCTACCCGCCTTTTAAAGACCTTCAGGGAAGGTGACTCAACCACCTCCCTGGGCAGCCTGTTCCAGTGCCCAGTGACCCTTTCTGTGAAAAATATTTTTCTGATGTCAAGCCTGACCCTCACCCCCAGCAGAGCTTGAGACCATTCCCTCTCATCCTGTCCCCTGTCACTTGGGAGAAGAGACCGATACCCACCTTTCTGCAACCTCCTTTCAGGTAGTTATAGAGAGCAATAAGGTCTCCCCTCAGCCTCCTCCAGGCTAAACCACCTCAACTTTCTCAGCTGCTCCTCATAAGATTTGTTCTCCAGCCTCTTCACCAGCTTTGTCGCACTTCTCTGGACTTGCTCCTGAGCCACAACATCTTTATTGTGCTGAGGGGCCCGGAACTGAACACAGGTTCAAGATGTGGTCTCACCAGTGCTGAGTACAGGGGGAGAAGCCCTTTGCTGGTACTCGCGGTCACAATGTTTCTGATACAAGCCAGGATGCCATTGGCCTTCTTGGCCCCCTGGGCACACTGCTGGCTCATGTTCAGTCGCTGTCAACCAACACCCCCAGGTCCCTCTCCTCCAGGCAGCTTTCCAGCCAGTTCCCCAAGCCTGTAACACTGCACAGGGTTGTTGTGTCCTAAGTGCAGTGCTCAGCACTTGGCTTCGTTGAACCTCATCCCATTGGCCTCAGCCCAGTGGTCCAAGACTTTTCAGATTCCTCTGTAGAGCCTTCCTACCCTCCAGTAGATCAACACTTCCTCCCTGTTTAGTGTCATCTGCAAACTTGCTGAGGATGCATTAGATCCCCTCATCCAGGTAGTTTATAAAGATAGTGAACAGGACTGGACTCAGCCTTGAGCCCTGGGGGACAGCACTTGTGACTGGCCTCCAGCTCAATTTGCCACCACTGTTTGGCCTCAGTCATCCAACTAGTTTTTAACCCAGCAGAGGGTGCGCCTCTCCAGGCCAGTGGTACCTAGATTCTCAAATAGGATACTATGAGAAACTGTGTTAAAGGCTTTACTGAAGTCTAGATATGCTACATCCACAGCATTTCCCTCATCCATCAAGCAGGTCACCTTGTCATAGAAAGTGATCAGGTTAGTTTGGCAGGACCTGCCTTTTATAATCTCATGCTGAGTGGTCCTGATGACCTAGTTGTCCTTTGTGTGCTGTGAGATGGCACCTGAGGTGACCTTAACCAGCTCAGAGGTCAGAATGACAGGCCTCTAGTTTCCTGGATCCTCTCTTTGGCCCTTCTTGTAAATGGGTGTAATGTCTGCCAGTCTCCAGTCCAATGAAACTTCCTCAGTCAGCCAGGGCCACTGGTAGATGATGGAAAGAGGTTTTGCAAGCACCTCTACCAGCACCCTCAATACCCTTGAGTGGAGCCCATGTGGCTCTATAGACATAGGAATATCTAATTTGCCTAGCAGGTCTCTAACCCTTTCTTCTTGGATCAAGGGAGTTTTGTTCCACTCTTCCTCCCTGTCTACTGGCTCCTGAGATTGGGCATCCTGGGAACGTGTCACTTTGATAGTAAAGACTGAGGCAAAGAAGGCATTAAGCACCTCGGCCTCATCCTTGTCCTTTGTCACTATTCCCCCTGCATTCAGTAAAGGATGGAGATTCTCCTTGGCCCTTCTTTTGCTATTGATATATTTGTAGTAGGATTTTTTTATTATCTTTTAGAGAATGGGCTAGCTCAGACAGAATGATGCATAATATTTTGAAACCAGCTTGCTTAGGAATTTGACCGGTCAGGCCTTGCAAACCTCAGCCTTGGTCTGCCACTCATGAATTGTGCCGCCCCTGCCTCTCTTCATTTTTCTTCCTGAATGAAAGATCTCTTATGTCACCAGATACAATACCAGTTAAAGAGGTGAGAGAGAGTCAGTGGGAAGCCAAAATCAAATGCAGATCCTGATGAGAGCAGCCCCTGGACGAAAATGGCATGACACAGAGGTGACAGAGGAGCAAAGGGTAGTAAGGAATTCTGTGTGTCTGCTTAGGCTTTACAGTCGTGACCTTGCCTGACCATCACTGGAGTAACTGCCTGTGGATGCCGGTGCTCCTGAGATTAACATTGAGCACTGGTTCATTGATTTTGACCATGAAGTGTGAGGTGTTGGCTGACTAATTATTTTTGTTGTTTAATTCCAGAAGTTTCGTGCTTGCGTCCGTTCATTGTCTGCATGTTTCCCCTCCTCCTGACCACCAGCGTCTCTCATCAGTCTTGCTGCAGCTGCACTGCAGCTTCCGATGTCTTTCCTTCCTCTTCTCTAACTCCTTTTCTTTTCTTTGTCTTTGTGACTGGCAGCTTACATTTTACACTTAGCCAAAAGGGACCACAACAGAAGCTAAAATTTTGTTATGTCAAATTTTTAGTTTTTTAGTATTTAACAATAAAGTTCAGTGGGATCCTGCCTGCGTGTCATACCTGCTTGTGTGACCTAGAGACTGAAGGAGAGAATCCACCAAGTAAATTATGTGCTCATACATTAGTCATGCTGTTTTATGCATGCTATGTGTAATGTTATTGAACACACTGAAGTCTTAAAGCTGTGTCTTTCATTCAGGTGCTGGTGGTAGCTTCTCACAGTGTGTTACTGCTGGACATACTTGAAGTTCTAATGTATTCCAGAATACTCAAAATGCACTGAGTTATCAAATTGGCTCTCATTGGTAAATTTAATTCTGTTTTTCCAAAGAGATGAGTGTTTGGATATTTATCCTATACTTTTAATACTATTACACATGTTAAAAAAAAAATCAGGAATGAAATAGCCAGTATTTTTCCCAGTAAGAGTGAATTAAAAGGATATTTGCATTACACAGAACTCTGTTGACTGCCATTTTGGTAATCAGGAGGGTCAGGACAGCAATATTATTTTATCATCTCAGCTAATCAGCTGAAAAACTAGGAGAGTGTTTGCAGATCAGCTTAAGAGTTGAATTAATCTGTTACATGAGGTGAATATTCACCTCTTCCTGGTCAGAAACATCATGTGGTATTTTGATGCTTTATTACATGTTTTAGGGATGTCTCTAATGTTTACAGATCCCATTTTCTGTCTGCTTATTTCTTGTGTCCCTCTCTCACCAAATCTTGCTGCTTCAAGTTTTGGCTTTTTTTAGGTTTCTGCTTGTTTCCAAGATCTGGCACAGAAGGGTACTTGGAGGAGAAGTTATACAAAGAGCAGATTTGTATTGAAAACAAATAAACAAACACCACCTCAACCCAAAAAGTCCTAACCAAAACCCAAGCAAAAAAACCAAACCGATTTTGCTAGTTAAAGTTTTGAACTTAAGCCAGATTTGAATCTTCCCTGTGAGCAGAGAACAGCTTGTGGAACCCAAGACTGGTGCATCATTGCTGCTGCAAATGTAATGTGATATGAAAGCACCAAAGCTTTTAAGTAGAATATGTACCTGTACCATAGGTACCTGCTGTGAAAAACCCTGATTTGGATGCATGAATTGGCAAAATTATAAAGACCTAAACATAGGATCAGAAAATACCGAATAAACTTTTTTTTTTTTTTTTCAGAGAGTTGAAGCTGAGACTTATGTAATGAGGAGTTCTTTTGTTTGCTGCTACCTGTCGTTTTGGTTTGCTTGTTTCTTCATCTGGTGTAATAGCAAGATATGTTCGGGCAACTTAACCTTCTCTTAAGCACTCTCTGAATACTCAAAAACTTAGTTTCATGACAAACTGGAACATACAAGCCTAGGCTGAACCTTCTGTTATTTATGTAATAGCAATAATCATAGAATAGTAGCCCTTCTCTGGACCCGTTCCGACAGTTCCATATCCTTCTTATGCTGGGAATTCCAGAACTGGCCACAGTACTTCAGATGAGGTTCTCACAGCTCTACTTCTCCAGCCCGTCCAGGTCGCTCTGCATGACATCCTGTCCTTCTGATGTGGCAGCTACGCCACCCAGCTTGGTGTCCCCTGCGAGTTTGCTGAGGATGCACTCAATCTTGCTATCAGTATCATTGATGAAGATATTAAACAGCACTGGTATCAATACAGACCCTTGAGGGACACCACTAGTCATGGATCTCCATCTGGACTTTAAGCCATTGACCACTACTCTCTGAATATAATCCTCCAACTAGTTTCTATCCACCATGCCAACTACTCATCAAATCCATATCTGTCCAGTTTAGAGAGAAGGATATTGTGGGGGACTGTGTCAAAGGCTTCACAGAAGTCTAGATAGGTCACATCTGTTGGTTTACCCATGTCCACTGCTGCAGTCACTCTCTGATAGGAAGCCACCAAGTTGGTAATACAGGATTTGTCCCTGGTGAAGCTGTGCTGACTGCCATTAATCACCTCCGTGTGCTTTAGCACAGCTTCTAGGAGGTTCCATGACCTTCCCAGGCACAGAGGTGAGGCTGACAGGTTGATAGTTCTCAGGGTCATCTTTTCTGCCCTTTTAAAAAATGGGCACAACATTATCCTCCTTCTGGTCACCAGGGACTTCTCCTGATTGCCATGACTTTTCAAATACCATGGAGAGTGGCTTGGCAACCACATCTGTCAATTTCCTCAGGACTCTGGGATGCATCTCATCAGGTCCCATAGACCTGTTGATGTTCAGGTTCCTCAGGTGGTCATAAACCTGATCGTCCTCTACAGTGGGAGGGGTTTTATCCCCCTGGTCACCATCTTGCTCTCCTATGACCCAGAGTGAGGAGAGCAGTCATCGGTGAAGACTGAGGCAAAAATGTTGTTGAGTTCCTCAACCTTCTCCTTGTGTCTTGATACAAGGTCACCATTCCCAACTATCAGTGGAGATATGTTCTCTTTGACCTTCCTCTTTTGATTGACATACCTGTAGAAGCCTTTCTTGTTAGTCTTTACTTCCCTTTCCAAGTTTAGCTTCAACTGTGCCTTGACCTTCCTGACCCCATCCCTACACATCCAGGCAGTGTCCCTATACACATTACAGGTTTCCTGTCCCTGCTTGCACTGCCTGTGTAGTGTAGCCTGTCCCATTATCAAAAACCCCAAAGTTATTGCTGTGACACCAGCCACAGAGCCATGTGTTAATTGACTGGATCCGTCTGAGCTGTGCTGTGTCACCACCTGTAGCTGGATGTGAAGACTAATATCTAACCTGCAATTAATGTGAAGATAAAGATGAAATCAGTTTATAAACACAGTTTACACTGAGAAACTTTAATCGTTAAACATAGAATGGTAGAATCATTAAGGCTGGAAAAGACCCCTAAGATCAAGTCCAGCTGTCAACGTGTGGTGCCTGCTGTGTTCTTTCAAGTTTTGTGTGCAACAATGCTGGAGCCAATAAGGAAAATCCCCAATACTGCAAGGATGACAGTGACTCTATGATTATCCCAGTAAGAAATATTAAAAGTTGTTTTTCCAACCTTTGGACGTAATTGCTAAACTGAATTTTGGAGAAGATGAGGAAGGAAGGAAAGCAAAAGAAATCCATAGTGGTAACGTTCTCCAGTTTCGCAAGGCCAGTGGTGACTTGTGAATGAAAATAACTGTATTTTTTGAATGTGGACCCTATGGTTGTGTCTAATACAGTCAGATACTGGGGCTGTTTCCATCTGCATCGTCAAGATTTCAGTTTTGGTCTTCTGCTGCAGTAGCATCAGCAAAAGCGTGAGTGTGTGAGCTCAGGTTTATTCTTTCCCTGTCTAAGTAGCAGTGTGCTGTGGGCTGAGACATAGGGACAGATCCAGAAACAGAAAAGGGGAAAAAAAAGTAAATAAAGGAGAAAATGGTGGCCAGGGTGCCATTGGTGTTGTGATTCCCAGCTGCAAAAGGCAGGGCATACTGGTTTGAGCCAACATTTCTGCATCATCAGCCTTGGAAGAAACACTTTCCATGCTAATGTAAGCAGAAGGTCTAAGGTGCTTTGGGTTGCCTAGCACTGATCACAAACCAGAAGCTCACACACAAGTGATTTCCTGTAAATTCACAGTTTAGCTTAGGTTTTGGCCACTATTTTTATTCCGTATGTTACCAACTCCTGTGTGGATTTTATTTTGTAGTAAGTGCTGTGTAATTCAAGGTGCCTTACACCTTCATGAAGACTTCAAGACTTGTGCAGTAGCAAGTTCCTATATATAATTTGGTTCATGTAATTCCTCACTGCTTGGATATCGTGCTGTCAAGGTGCTGATTTTGGTTTTGTACTTATTTTTTTTATAGGATGGTAATGATTCATTTTCCATCAATAACCTGTTTTTAAAACTCTAATAAAATGTTACTACTTCAGTTGCTTTTATTTCATGTGCAAAATAACGCTTCATTCATTCACTAATTTTATTATTTCTGTTTGTAGGAGAGGTCTCCTCACAATTTACATGGCCAATCAAGTAAGTAGATGTTTATTTCAAGAATTAAAATATTTAAGATTAATTGGAAATGTATCTTTTAAAACTCATGCTGAGATTCATTGCCTTCTTAATGCTTTTTTTCTCCTTGAGAATTATGTGTTATTTGATAAGTAAAATGATCCTAAGAGCAAATTGTGACTACAGGTCTTTTGGAAGTAGCTGTAAAGCAGAGTCTGAAATGTATTTCATTGTGCTATGTTCAGAATTTCTTGTATCATAGCATCAGGAAAATGGATGGTTTTACATTTCCTCTTCATAGCAGAATGACATCTGGTACTTTAAATGTTCATTATTTTGCACATGAGGAGTCCAACATCTTATAGTTTGGTTTTGTAATTACTTATTTCTCAAATTGATATCAGTTATTGCATATGCACACATTTTCGCCACATGGTTGCATAGATTTAATTTTTTTTAGTGTTGTATTTGTTATAGTCTTATTCAAATATGTAAATGTAGTGAATTTATCTCAATGATGCTTTGTGCGTTAACTTTAAAAGTCTGAGTTGTGGAAAGTGTCACAGAAACTACAGGAAAAGGAAAACACCTAAAAGCTGTATTCCAGACTACTGTAACAATTTGCTGGCGGCCTCAATAGAGCCATGCAAGCCTAGAACTCTTTGGTGATGATGAAAAGACTCAAAAATGATTAGACAAAGGCAGTGTGTTGCAATATGGACTAGGGGATAATATTGATACCTTCTCTTCCATCCTTGTAATTGTGAAGATTTTGGGAGGGGAGGCTTTAGGAAGATGTCATTTTAGGTTTGCTAGCAGGTAAATAACCTGGAAAACATGTGTTTTTCACTCCCCGTGCAGACTTCTCTCAATTTCTAGTGTTTAACAATTTCTTTTTGGCAGAACTTTATTCTTGTGTTATTCTGTAGTTGTATACTGCCTGTCATTGCAGACAGACACGAGTGGAGTCTTACGGACTTCAGATGAGAAGAAATTAATTCTTACCATTAATTCATACCATATGTATCTTTTGGGATTTCTTTTCTTTGTAATGCTTTTCTTCTAATTTGACAAGATGACAGATCCCTTTTTTGAAATTGAATTACTTAGATGTTCAAACCCTCAATAACACATGGAAACAAAGTTTGATCCCTGCAATGATATGTTAAATTTGAAAGGTTTGAAGGTTTCCTCGAATTCAAAAGAGCAACTGTGTAGAAACTAGAAACTCCTTGTTCAGGAACCATAGGCTATGAAAATGGTGATAATTAGTTGGGCATGCCGTCATTCATTTGGGATAGACTTTTCAAGAGCAGGGTGAAATAGGTGTGCTTAGTGACACCTCTGAGTGTCCCATTGCATTCACGGCTCTTAAGCTGTGGTGCCACACAATTCTCTTGGATGGTGTTAAAAGGAAAAAGTGAATTGATGCAGTTATATTTTATTGACGCCATTCAATGAAGTGGATATTCTCTCCAGCATAATGGTTTATTTTGGTAAGAAGGCTGCGGTGAACTTAGGACTGCTGGGTTTGCTTTGTGAACCGCCCTTGATCGTTACGTACTTGCCTTGCTAGTGAACTGTGTAATCACAGTAATTGTTTCCCCATTTGTGTTGCTTCTGTTTGGTTTAGAACTTTATATGCTTTGATAAGATTAACTTATAAATTTACTAAACCAATAAAACATTTATTTCTGTCATCTTTAGATTGCAGCATGTCCCATTCTGAAACCTGGCAAGTTCTAATCATGACTGACGGCAACTAGATTATGAAATTACACTGCATTTCTTGCATTGTATAAAACTTATGACAGGACCTACTAAGATATTTATTGAACTAAATGTTTTTTTTTTCTTTCACTTTCTGCTAAACTATGTTTTTCAGCCTGAGCAATAACAATTGAGGCATTTTGTGGGATTCTTTGTGTGCGCCTTTGCTCGGTTAGGCAGACTGGAAGTAATTGTATTTAGGTTTATTGGTTAGTATAAGCACTCATCATGACTGTTGCTGCAGCAAACTTCTGTCGCCATATTAGGGCTTTTAAATCAGAAAATTGTATTTCTATTGTCCTGTTGGCAGTACATGACAGTTTGTCCTCAAATATGATTTTACTTGGTGAAAAGCAGAAAGGTGTGTAAGATGCATGGCTGCTGTTTCTCAGTTTGTGAGGGAAATGCAATAGAACGTGAAAGGCAGTCAGTTCAAGGACTCTTCATTTGGAAGGTGTCATTTTTATGGATTCCTTATCTGGACCTACTAGAAACATTTGAATAAGTGTCCCGGCTAATTTGAAATACATCAGTGATTACAGATTCCAGAGGGACCTGGACAGACTGGAGAAGAGGGCCTGTGAGCTTCAACAAGACCAAGTGCAAGGTCTTACACCTGGGCCAGGGCAATCTCCAATTTCACAGAATCACAGAACAACCAGGTTGGAAGGGACCCATCGGATCTTCTAGTCCAACCATTCCTATCTAACACTAAACCAAGTCCCTCAAGACCTCATCCACCCGTGCCTTAAACACCTCCAGGGAAGGTGACTCAACCACCTCCCTGGGCAGCCTATTCCAATGCCCAATGACCCTCTGTGTGAAAAACCTCCTAATCTCCAGCCTAAATCTCCCCTGGTGGAGCTTGAGGCCATTCCCTCTCGTCCTGTCCCTGTCACTTGGGAGAAGAGGCCAGCTCCCTCCTCTCCACAACCTCCTTTCTTGTAGAGAGTAATGAGGTCTCCTCTCAGCCTCTTCTTCTCCAGGCTAAACAACCCCAGTTCTCTCAGTCGCTCCTCATAGGGTCTGTTCTCCAGCCCCTTCACCAGCCTTGTTGCTCTTCTCTGGACTTGCTCCAGAGCCTCAACATCCTTCTTTTGCTGAGGGGCCCAGAACTGGACACAGAATTCAAGGAGCGGCCTCACCAGTGCTGAATACAGAGGGAGAATAACCTCCCTGGACCTGCTGGTCACACCATTTCTGATCCAAGCCAGGATGCCATTGGCCTTCTTGGCCACCTGGGCACACTGCTGGCTCATGTTCAGTCGGCTGTCGACCAACACCCCCAGGTCCCTCTCCTCCTGGCAGTTTTCCAGCCAGGCTTCTCCCAGTCTGTAGCTCTGCTTAGGGTTGTTGTGCCCCAAGTGCAGGACCCGGCATTTGGCCATGTTAAACCTCATGCCGTTGGACACTGCCCAGCAGTCCAGCCTGTTTAGGTCCCTTTGCAGAGCCTCCCTACCCTCCAGCAGATCGACACTTGCACACAGCTTTGTGTCATCTGCAGACTTGCTAAGGGTACCCTCAATGCCCTCATCCAGGTCATTGATGAAGACATTGAACAGGACTGGACCTAGCACTGAGCCCTTGTTAACCCCACTTGTCACTGGCCTCCAGCTGGACTTAACCATAGTGGGGGTGATGTGATTGAGAACACCCCTGCAGAGAAGGACTTGTGGGTGCTGGTCAATGGGGAGCTCCACATGAGCCAGCAATGTGTGCTTGCAGCCCAGAAAGTCAACCCTATCCTGGGTTGCATCAAAAGAAGCGTGGCCAGCAGGGCGAAGGAAGTGATTCTGCTCTTGTGAGACTTCATCTGGAGTACTGTGTCCAATTCTGGAATATTCAACATAAGAAGGATGTGAAACTGTTGTTGGCTGTGTTTCCTTGCTGCTTATACAATAAAGTAATAGTTTAAAAATAAGCTTTTTAGGCTCTATTGAAAAATCAACTAAAAATTATTTCTTAGGTGAACATTCTGTTAAATTGATGCTATTTAGAAACATTTCACATGTATTTCACAATATTATTTTTTTATAAATCCTGTTGTTAGAAGGTTGTTTCCATAGCAGTTGAGAACTCTTCTAATATAATATGAGGAGCAGCTGAGGTAGCTGTGGTTGTTTAGCCTGGAGAAGAGGAGGCCGAGAGGAGACCTAATTACTCTCTAGCACTACCTGAAAGGAGGTTGTAGAGAGGAGGGAGTTGGGCTCTTCTCCCAAGGGACAGGGGACAGGACGAGAGGGAATAGACTCAAGTTCCACCAGGGGAGGGTCAGGCTGCACATTAGGAGGAAGTTTTTAACAGAAAGGGTCATTTGACAGTGGCAGAGGCTGCCCAGGGACGTGGTTGATTCACCTTCCCTGGAGGTGTTTAAGGGACGGGTAGATGAGGTGCTGAGGGAGGTGTTTGATAGGAATGGTTGGACTCGATGATCCGATGGGTCTCTTCCAACCTGGTGATTCTATGATTCTATGATTCTATGATTACGGCAATGAACTTCAAGGGCCTGGGTTTTCTTTTTAAAAGGAGAACTAGGAAGTATACGAATAAAGGATTTGTAGTTTTAATTATGATATACAGAGTCTAAAATTGGCTTCTGTGCTTTTGACTGGAAGTCAGTCAAGGTTTTTTACAAGGAAGTCAATATGCCTGAGCCCCCTAACATTACTGAACATGTCATTTCAACTACTTACAGTCTGAAAGCTGCCCTTTCTGTAATACCCTAGAGCAGGATAGCAGTAGTCTGCGCTGTGGACCACACAGAGGCATAGAATCTTTCAAGTTCTATTTTGGATTGCACATGTTACAGTCAAGAAATTCCTGATATCATAAGAGATGCATTGGTAGTGAACAAATAAGATGGTCCTTCATGGATCATTTGAGATCAAAAGGAACCCCAAGGTGGAAAGTGAAATACAATCTGTTCAGTTATTTTTATCTGGAAAAGTAGATGATATTAATGACTGCCCATGAGTAATATGTATAGCCTGTCATGTTTCAAAACTGTTATGGCATACTTCATTGTGAACAGCTCAACAGTTGAGTTGTTGCTTTTAAGTGGAAGAAACTGTGTCTTTGGATTAGGTTTTTTTTTTTTTTTGCATTGAAAATGTAGCAAACAAAGGCTGCTTTCAATATGCAGGATAGGAGAAGGCTAATCTGGACTAGGACCAATTTGATATAAAACTTTTGAGAAACAAAAAATTTAGGAAAATTGATATGTTGTCACTGAAAGGCTACACAAGAGAGGTAGCTATCCTAGCATATATTGAACTACAAAATGCATTTATCTTCCTGTATCAGAAAAAATGGGAATTTTTTTTTACATGTTTTGTTTAAAACTCAAACTGTGGATCGCTCAGTCAAAAGCTTTCTTTGTTTTGTACAATGACTTCTAATGTATGGATTTAGGAGGAAGATTTTCACAGAAAGGGTCATTGGGCATTGGAATAGGCTGCCCAGGGAGGTGGTTGATTCACCTTCCCTGGAGGTGTTTAAGGCATGGGTGGATGAGGTCCTGAGGGACGTGCTTTAGTGTTTGATGGGAATGGTTGGACTCGATCCGATGGGTCTCTTCCAACCTAGTGATTCTATGATTCTATGATTTGTACTTATGAAATTGGAAATATTAAAATTAAGAAGTTACTCTTGAGGGTCACAGGTTAAATGATATAAAACTCAGCATAAAATAAAGCAGCTGGATGCAGAAGGCTGAGTGATGCTGCTGAATTACTGGTTCTTGAGTGTGGTGGAAGGAAGAGGTGTAGGACTTAGACCCAGCCACAGAAAAACCATTAGGGAGCAGAAATGTAGAAATTGGAAAAATAAGGCAAGAAGGGTAGAAAGAAAAGGAGGCAGAGAAATACAATCTAAGGATGAGAAATTAGAATTTATTGTGGCAAGAAATGTGAAGGGACTGGAGCTGGGCTAATGTAATAGGAATTGGATTGTTGGAAGTGATACAGGTGTAACGAATAGAAAAAAAAGGTAAGATAATGTAGAGTCTGTTTTAGTTAAAGTAGTGAACAGATGATAAAGAAAATGATGGACTTGCAGGGAAAGGGAAGGGTGAAACTTGCAATTAAGAGAAATATAGCAAGAGCTCAGAGAGACAGACAGAGAGGCTGTTATTGAAGTCCTAGATATGGGAGATGGAGAAATTGTCAGCAATTGCATCACAGAAATATGAAGATCCTATGTTTAATTTATCACTGTGCTGATGTTAGGTCATCAGTGCATCTGCCATTTATGAAGTGTTGTACGTAGTTCCTCATATACAGAGGAAGAAATCTTTTTCCTCATATACAGAAGAAATACACAGCTATCAGTACTATTGAAAGCAAAGCATGGGACGAAGGGTACATCTTCCCAGGTATGGGGAGTGTGGTGATCACACATTGAAGACCAGTGATAATGAAGAGAAATGCTGAGAGGAAAGTGAGGATGGTAAGGAGGGTCCAATAGGGGAAGACTTTAAAAATTTTGTACATCCAAGCTTGTGAGATTTTTATGGAGAGCTTCTGGGAGCTGCTGTGACCATGTCCACTTTAACTGTCTGCCAGTGAAACTGAGAACCTGCTCACCTTGTTGCTGTGCCTTACACAGACCAACTCCTTCCCTATGTCTGCTTTTAAGAAATAGTTTTTCGCTTATATTTCAGGTCCAGTTCAAAAATAGTTAAAGCTACTTAAGGATACTGTTCACATTAACCACATACTCAGCTAAACCGAGGTGATCAAAGGCATTCCAGTGGGTGATGCTCTGCTTCTGTATAAGGTAGAGCACAAGTACTGCAGCTGAGCACTTTTAAAGGAGTCCAGGCAGTTTCACAGTTGAATTGGTTTGATTTTTTCCAGTTGCATAAATAGACTAAATGTGGGTTCATTCTAGCTGTATCTTTTTTTTTTTGTTCCAAGTAGTCAATGTAAAGGCTAAGTGCATGTTGTACTCTTAAAACTTGAAAAATTCGGTCTAGTAGCATGCAAAAAATGTTGGAGCACAGGCTTGGAAAGAAATCCCTCAGGATCTAATGGAGAAATGAATATCCAGTGCTCTTCAGTAAGCTGTAAATCCAGTTATTTATTCGTTTGGGGTTTTTTTCTGGATGGAAGTCATAATGATTCAAAATGTCATTAAATCTTTGTGCTATGGAGCATTTAAAAAAAAAAATCAAAGCCATTAGCCTAATTTAAGATACATGGCACACGTTGACAGCAAAGGAGATACCAAGCTTGGCAGAGATATGATACAATATAAAACATGGTTTGAACATTTGGAGCTGGGGCCCTCCAATATCACTTTAGTGTACACTGGATTTGTTGTCGTTGGACGCTTTGTGGGGGTGATATGGGGAGGGATGAAAGAGGAATGAGGCTTGTTATGGCAGGAGAGAAAAACAACAGAAATCCACTTTTAAGCTGTGCTTTTGCTGATCGTGTAGTTTTAAGCTTTTGCAAAGGGCGAACTGGTACTACTGTAAAGGAAGATACTTGCACACAAGAAGTACTCTGACATTGAGCATTCCTGAGTGATTTTTCTCACCAGCTTATCAAGTGCTTTCTGTACAAAATTACCAGTGTATCTAAGTTTTTATGGATGTTTCAAGAAATACCCTGTGCCAGTTGCAATTAAATGTGGGAGGATTCTATGAATAATACAGGTTGAAGGTTTTATTTTATTTTTTTTTTTTACTAATGCACTGTTTAACTATAAAAATCATGTTTCTGTCATTTGTATAACTTAAAATTCTGAGAAATCATCACCTAGTGCTGTTTTATGATATAAAATCTTGTGTAGAGATTCAGAGATATACTTTAAAATATAACAAGTTAATGGTTGTCACTTCTTCAGTGATGATTCTGTGAAATAATAGGTATTTAATGTAGCCCATTTGTTTTGGCAAACTATTACATTTGGTTACACTGTTTGTTATAACAGAAGAAAATGTTTTCAGTTTAAACTCACTAACGTGGGATTTTATAAATAAGGCATTGAGTGGCTCCTTCTCCATTCGGAACAATTCAGTTTTAGTCAAAAGATGAAGGCAATGAGGGAAGGGGAGAAGGATTTAACTTTACCCAATCTATATTTTTTAAGTTTTTAAAAGTGCTGGGTTCTAGTAAAATGGATTTGACCACTCTTTTCTTTTTAAATAATTAACATTTTATTTTGTACTTTCATGTGATTCTTAGTATTAACATAATGTGAGGGCTGTTGGGATGGGGGAGCTTACCTATCCATTCTGGAAATCATCTTTTATGACTGAAAATGCATCAAAAAGGTCTTGAGACACTTGTCTCCAAGGACACCAGCTGTCTTCTGCCACTATCTCTTCCTCGCATTGTCTCTATTATCTGCATCCCTCTTCTGGAGCGACAGTAGCTTTGGTTATAGCTGCAGTTGGCAGGGTATGTGCGTATATATTCCCTAATGGTGTCCAGCATAGATAACCCTCCCATTCCTTGCATTGTCACCTTTTGAGTGTGTTAGCTGAAGTAAAGCAATTGCTTAGTTTCTTCTTGCAGGGTAGCTTTATTAGAATAGTAAGTCATCTTAATTTTCTATTCTGTAAGTTGTTACAACAGCACACAAATACTTTGTGATTTGGTTCAGATTGGATATTATGAAGAATTTCTTCACCAGAGGGCTTGTAAAGCTCTGGAACAGGCTGCCCTGTCACCATCCCTTGAGGTACCTAAACGATGTTTAGATGTGGTGCTTAGGAATATGGGTCAGTATGGACTCAGCAGTATTAGGTTAATTGTTTGACTTGATGACCTTAAGGATCTTTTCCATCCTAAATGATTCTGTGATATTGTGCTTCTGACCTCCTGGTTAACTTAGAGTTAAAAAAAAAAATTCCTTTTTGAAAGCTTCCATGGAAGCTGTTGGGTTTTCCTCATTGAAAACCACACTGAGCTAGAACCCCGGACTGTAAAGAATTTATTTCCTGCCTCATGGAGGACAAAGACCAATGTTAGGACAGTGTTCTGAAGTGATGCACCAATCTTTCTAGGGAAGAATTGGTCATCACTGCCTTGATAAGGGAAGGAAAAAAGGACAAAATTCAGTACTTGTCTTAGAGAGAAGCCTCAAGTCTTCCTTTTTGGTAAAATTTCTGCTGTCGCATGGACAAACTGCCTCAAGTGATGACTTACCCCTGACTGTAGTTGATAATTTTTGAGCTTCTGTCACAAGTTAAGCTTTTAGTTTTAGTGCTAACAAGGAACAAGTCTTCTCTGGTATTAATTTAGGCATCAATATCAACTCACTAGCGTTTTCCCTGAGGCTAAAATTCTAATATATGCTTCTTCCCTAACACATGTCAAATTTGGAGCTCTGCTGAGGGTCCCGAGACACCACTTCTAATAGTGTGATTTTTGTTACTTTTTTGGTTCGCTTTGTAACCTGGGACTTTGTAAAGCGTTTTTTTTTTGCTTCTGCTTTATCAGGTCATGTGATATTCCTGAAGAAGTCCTACCTTTTGTTGTGGAGTGATATTTTTCTGCTGTTTTGTCACCTGGATTTAGAGCCTCTTCGATAGCTTCTGGTTTTTTACTGCCAGGATCTTGGTGGAAAAACGAGATACAAAATGAAGAACTCACATCTTTTGCATTTCATAGAAGGGATACTCAGGTGGAGCCTATGTAACATTTGTTCTGTGGCCTTCATGTCATATACTCTGTCTTATGGTTCAAAGCCAGGCAGAGTCAGCCCCTCGTTCTCAGTGTGACCCTTTGGGGTATGGCTGGTGTCACAGTACACGTAGTCAGGCATCACAAATGCACTAATTGACAATGACAGAGGACTTGAATGTACTCTGGTTTATCAAACTCAGGAAAAATAGCCAAGATTGATGTATTTTTATCTTTTAGATGTTAAAGTGCAAATCTCAAAGAAGACAGCTAATCCCATATTAGTTTAGACTTCAGGGCGGTGCTTGAGTGAGAAATGTGGTTTGTTTTTTTATATAATTTCAACAAGCAATCTTTAATACTCTAAGTGAATGGTAATGAGATATACCTTTCTCATGCACTAATGGCACGTAGATTATTTTGCAAAATAAAGCCTCAAAATACAAGGTCGCCTTTCAGAAACATATCAAAGGAAGGATAAAATCATAATGAAACAAGAAGGCTTACAGATCTGCATAAATAGAATACTTATTCTGATCTCTTTTATTTGGTTTGCAGTCTGACAGGTAGAATAAATAATTGAGAAGTAGTTTTTATTAATTTTAAGCTCTTGTAATGCTACTTATTTACCATAATACCTACATATGTATGTGCATGTGTGTCCAGGAATAATTAAAATACTTTAGCTTTAGAAACTACGGAAACTATCTAAACCTGATTTTGAATAAGAATGTGGAAAAGAAAACTTTTTTTCTCTTTTCAGATGGCTTGTAACTCTTCTTAACTTTGTCGTACTTCTGCTTTTGTCTCATTCTCTCAGCTTCCCCGGGGTAAAGAACAGCTGAAGAAATGATGCTGGTAATACAGTGTGCCAGTTGTAAACTGGAGTGGTAAAGGAGAGGAGGTGTAAATGTAGTAGTAGCAAAAAGCCAAAATGGTTTCTATTAAAAGGTTAATAAAGTTACACAGATTACTTGAAAAGGAGCAAATTTTTCTGAGCAGTTTGGAGGAATATGGAAGTTATTAAAAGGAAATGGGTGCCTTTTAATGCCTTATAGTGATGTTCAGATCTATTTCACAGGCACCTAAGCAGAGGAAAAATTTTACCCTTTCGTGGAATCAGAGAGTTCATTGTGGTGACTGTGCAGGGAAGTGTACTGTATGATCAGTGTTTCCAGACTCCTGCCTTAGAAATTAAATGCAGATGTTTTCAAATAATCAAAGACCTGGGCATGTTTTATTCTAGTCGATAACTGTTCAAGACACTTTCCAAAATTTTGGTTTGGAATTCAGAATTGGATGCCATAAATGGGTAAGCTGTATACTTTACACATATCATGTTCTGCGGGATAGGCAGTTTGGCAGCTGAAACAGGCAATATTGAAATAAATTGCTACTTTTAAATACAAACATTACATAAAATTCATACGAGGAGGGAAATAAACTGTAGTCTTACTTTCTTTTAAATAGAGTATAATCCAAACTAATTTGATTAACAGAATACTTTATATAATCAAATTATGGATAATACATGGCACTCTGATGATTTTAAAAGGTCAAATCTTAAGGTCATTTTCACTACCCCCTCCCTAAATCTTTAAAAGGCAAGTTTTAAAATTAGGAGTCATGTGAACTTCAACATTGCTGATGTCTTCACTTTTAAGTAATACAGTAATAAAGCTAGATCCTGGCAGCTGGCATTCGGGTGGATTGACATGGCTAATTGACTTTGGCATCTTAGCCTCAGGAAACCTCATGTGTCATTACAGAGCAGGATGCTTGGCAAGAGTCAGAGAAAACATTTAATACTTTGTCTCTTGCTTTCTATGCAAATCTGCTTTGCATTTTTGAACTTTCTAGTTAGAAGCTTGATGTGGTACTTAGTCTTTGTGCTCCTTTAAAGTGATCTTTGATAGTGAATTACAACCCGTTTGACTTTCTAGAATTAGCAAAAATGTCAATATTGCAAATTAGTTTTGAGGTTTACCTCTCAGCTAAAACTTACACAGAATTTCATATCAGAAATATACTAAGTACTAAAGAAAGCTATTCAACTTTTACAATGAACTCTTTGCTAGTTAGTAATTGAGATGCAAGCAAAGCTTCAGATTCTGAAGAGCTCTCAGGCACCTGTCTCTACTGCATGCACATAGCATTTCTGATTACAAGAATTTCAATTTGATAGATCAGAAAAATGGATCAAGAGATAATTCAAACCTTCCCAGCACATGAAATCTAAGGAGTGTTTTCAAGAAAGCTGAGGGTTTCCTGGTGGAAGGAAAGGGTTTCAGAGGTCTCCTGGGGGAAGCTGGTGAGAGCAAGAGTCTCCTCTCTTTTTACTTCACAACAATCTTACTGGTCGTCTCAGATCTTTACATTGTCAGGTAGTCACATATTCCTCCTCAGACCTTCAATAAATTGCCTTCCTCCTCTTTCAGTAGCAGTCCCTGTTGCCTGGCAGCTTCTGCCTCCCTGTCATACTTCTGTGTTTTTGAGGTTTGGGAAGAAGGGGAAATCACTCTATTCTGGGAGAAGTGGGGGAAAAATGCAACCTGAGTGCTGAAGAAATTGAGGTGGAACTTTAAGCAGAACTAATGTGTTCTCTTTCTGTATGTGATAATGTGGATGTAGAAATGGAGGGATATTTTTTCCGTTTGCAGCAATATTTGCCATCTTCGCCTCAGCTTCCAAACAGCACTGAGTCCTCCTAGTGCTGCTGGCAGGAGGGAAATGCCTTGAACGTTCAGGGAGTCCATGTAAAATCCTGCTTGCACATCCATCACTCCTCCTCTTGCCCCAGATGCTCAAGTCCTCTGCTGGAGCTTGAAAATCAGAGTGAATATTGTGCTGTACCTGGGAGTACTGCACAACAAAGCAGAATTTAAGGCCATGGACTCCGAGCATGTATATTTTATCGAGTGACGAGCTGAGGCATAATGAATGAAGGAAAGGTGTTCTTGAGCTGGGTTCTCTACAAATGCTTGATGCTTTGGGGAAGAGTTGTAAGAACCCATTCTTAGATTACTAGATGTACCAGAAACACACAAAATTTAATTGACTTGCATGTGGGGCACAAATGAAATAGGCAGAAGTGTGTTTGTGTGTAATCAAAGATACAGAGGCTGATGGATCAGCAAAACTGCAGACTTGAGTACATTGGTTGAGATACTTAAATATGCACTTTAACTATGTCTTTCTACTGCCTTTTAACAAAACTGGTATATTTTTAATGTGTAGAATTTTTGAATCTTTATTTTTTTTAGGTTTTGGCAGTCCAACTTAAAATCTTTCACTCACTGTGCCGATAGTTGTTGTTAAGCTGTTTCTTTATACTTTTTGGGATTTTTTTTTTTCTGATTAATCATATATTACATTTAATTGTTATTTTCTGTGCTCCAAATGTTTCAGTTGAAATTAAATCTTTTGTGCTTTTACCTGCCTGTATCCACTCCTAGTATATTATTACCAGTTCTAGTCTGATATTGTTCCTGCCATCATTTATAAGAACATAATTAAAGAGAGCAGCCGTCTTGGCCTAGAAATAATTTTGCTCCTTTTAAAATTCTGAGCTGTCAAAATAAAAGTCAACTGTGTGTGTGCAGTGCTTTACTGCCAGTTCCATGGGAAGCTTTGGAGCAAAAGAAAGTTTGGTCCAAAAGTTACAAACAGCATTTTCTATGCAAAAGTGAGTTGTCTTGGAAAATATTGAATCATAGAATCACTTGATTGGAGACGACCTTTGTGATCAAGTCCAACTGTATGTGTCTGCTACTAAATCATATCCCTGAGCACCTCATCTACCCTTCTTCTAAATACCTCCAGGGCTGATGACTCAGCCACCTCCCTAGGCAGCATATTCCAGTGCCTCATTACCATCATGGTGAAGAAATTTTCCCTAATGTCCAATGTGAACCCCCACTGGCACAACTTGAGGCTATTCCCTCTTGTCCTATCGCTTGTTGCTTGGAAGAAGAGACCAATATCTGCCTGGCTACACCCTCCTTTCATGTGGTTGTAGACAGTGATAAGGTCTTCCCTCAGCCTTATCTTCTCCAGTCTGAACAACCCCAGCACCCTCATCTGCTTCTCATAAGACATGTACTCCAGACCTTCACCAGCTTTTCTACCCTTTTCTGCACACGCTCCAGCCCCTCAGTGTTCTTGTAGTGAGGGGCCCAAAACCGAACATAAGTATTTGAGGTGCGGCCTCACCAGTGCAAGTGCACAGTTAGCTTCTCCTTATTTGAATTTCTGTGGTGCACAACATAAGTTATAGCTTTGTGCCTACAGTCTGAAAAAATAATTGTTTTTATAGTTTCACTTCTCAATTTTTAAGTAGTGTTTTCTGTGTTAAAAAGTGTGTCTCATGACTGTGTATGAAAATGATTTTCAAAGTAATTGTAAATAAATAACTATTCTTACTCATGTTAATAATAAAATATAATGGATGTGCTGGTGTGTAGCTATAACCAGGTGTAAACTGGCAAATGTTAACGCGTGTTTAAGTTCTTTTACAGGATGCTGTTACAGGATACATAGATTTTTAAACAGTTCTGAGACTTAAGTTTTTTAATTGTGTAAACAGTCACTGGTTTGGCATTCAGGGGGAGGTGGTTCGTTTGAAATCTTGTCTCTGTGATGTGCTCCTTATGCCTCTAATAAGGTTAGAAAAGCGGAGGAGGACAACTTCTAGCACAGCTTGTAAATGTCAGTCTGGATGGAAGACAGGTCAGCCTGAAAACAATACTTGTGTTGGAAAAGTGAAAGGAAAATTATCCTTCCTCGAAGCAGAGCTCTTACAAGGAAAAATTGTTTCAGAAAATGTACAATTATGATCGTTTCTGGTAAAGCAGCAGGAAGCAATTCTGAAGTATCAAACTACATCTAGTGAAATTTGGGGAAAGTTGAAGGCAGAGTAAGATTTATTTTAGCTATATCTGAAGCTGACTCGTTTTCCTATTGCAGTTTTTTTACATTGGTTTGAACTGTGTCCATGTGTGAAGCTTTGCAATTGATGCCCTGGATTTAAGACTTCTGTTTTTAGAAGATAAACTTGCTTTCTTAACATTGTACTGGAAAATTCAGAGATGAGTGTGGGGATAGGATCTCTTCTGAATCTCATCCTCTATCTTTTCTATGCTTTCTACAGTATAGGGCAATGATCAGCAAATCAGACCATTAGTCACTATGACTGTTCCAATAGTGCGTCTTAACTATATTATTCTGATAAATAGGGTTATTTTGGAGGAGCTGCATCATTTGAGGTTATTTTCATATTGTTGCTTCCCTGTGACTCTGAAGTGCTTGTGTAACATGGGTGGTGTGATTCTTTGAGTAGTTTCTTTGTGGCATGTTCTTCATCTGTCCAGAAGGAGTGGAGTGTTTCAATAGCTTCTGCTCTTATCTAAGACTGCACCATTGCCTGGGTTGTGAAAAGGGCGAGCATTTCAGTAAGATGTGTTAATTGGTTTCCTCTAATTTTTAAATGACTTCATACAAAATGCTCTGGATTTATTTAACCTTCCCCCAAGATTCAACTCATTATTATCATCCTTGAATATTTAAAAATGTTATTGGTTTTACTCTTTTTCAGTTGTAAATCTTTTCATCTTGAAAATATCTGCTTTCATTTACATAAAACAATTTGTGTCATTGACCTCAAGTAAGATATGTGGAGTCTTCAGTCCTTCGTACTCGTGCAATTTTTGAGGCAGAATTCTGTTTGCTGCATTTAATTTGCGTGATTCTGCTATTGGTTTTGCAGAGCAGTATGTTCATTAAAAGGTCTTTAAGTATCAGTCACATTGCAGAGGTCTTCAAAGAACACTTGTTCATTTGGATTGGAAATAAAAGCTCCATGTATGTGTAAGCTCTGACCCCTGTAGCTGCTTACAGATACTTTATAAATAATTGTATCTGTTTTGATTATTCAAAAACTTTCGATATTTCAGATTTTCATATAGGAACTTTTTTTCATTTAAGAAAAACAAAACCCCTTCCTCTCTTCCTGACAGACACACCCATGCATGCACGTGCACACTGTCTTTGTCTCCAATTTTCTGTCTTTTTTGGTCTGTAGGGCTATTTTTATTAACAAACAAAGGTGTTAAAAGTTATGGTCATTCTCCCATATAAAAAAGATGCAGTTATCTTCGGTGACAGCATTTCATTTAACACACTGATATCCTCTGCCATCCAAGAAATGACTTCTTGAATAACCCTTTTGCTTTACATTTGAACCTTAGTGTTCACTGTGTCTTTTGTTCTTAGCCTAATTAAGACTGCTGGGAACTGAACCGGTTTCCTGAGCACGTTAAGCTGTGCAAACTGGCCCCTTGGGTCCTGAGCCATGACTCTGGTGTACAATATCAACCATTTTGTGTTGAAACGGATACACTGAACTTGAATATGAGCATTGTTTGCTAATGGTTGCAAATCATAGTAAGTTAGTGGCCTTAGGCAATGCAAGAGGTAATGGGAATTCAGTGATGTAAATAACCTTGCTGGAGGACTCAGCCATGGTCATAAATAACAAAGCTCCTGGATACCTTCCCCCTTACCTCCCAAAAAAAGTCTACAGAGGATTTTTACTGAATCGCACGAATGCCTGCTTAGAGAATCATAGAATCATTTAGGTTGAAAAAGACCTGTAGGATCATTGAGTGTGAGATCATAGAGCTCAGCTGTTCACCTAACACTGCCACTAAACAGTGTCCCTAAGCACCATGTCTGCACATCTTTTAAATGCCTCCAGGGATGGTGACTCCACCACTTCCTTGGGTAGCCTGTGCCAGTGCTTGATAACACTTTCAGGGAAGAAATTTTTCTTAATATCCAGTCTAAACCTTCCATGGCACAACATGAGACCAGCTCCTCTTATCTTACTGCTTGTTACTGAGGAGACCAACACCACCATTTATTAATTTAAATATACCAGAGGTTGAAGATGTTTCTGTTTTGATAAATCTTGGAATAAGGCTTCTCATTAATATATTTTAAAAACTCCTACAAATGGGTTAAAGTCTCTTTTTGCCCCTCTGTATTCTATCCTGTCTGTAATGAATCATAGAATAACCAGGTTGGAAGAGACCCACTGGATCATCAAGTCCAACCACGAAGTTTTTATATTGTGCATGTGGGGTCTAGGGAGTGGAAAAACCTACAGCTTATGCAGTGAAAGTTTTCTGAAATTGCTGTGAATTGAAAACAAAAGGGTGTTTTAAGCAGTATTAGGAAACAATAGCGACAGGAGTTTTGCCACTGGGTTAAGAAGAAAGGCCAGCATAGTAGTTTGTTGCTGAGCATCATGACCTTTAGCAAAAATAGGTGATATGAAGTACTTGAGATTCACTGAAATCATTAGATCAAAGGAACTGTGAAACACTAAAATGAAGAAAATTTAGTCGGTCTGTTTTGCAATCCCCTAAGAAACCAAATCTGTAGTTTATATTAATTTTTGCATTTTTAACATTTTGCATTTCATTTCATTTTTTAGATGGACAATTGAGATTATATTGATGAAAGTCTGAGTAAGGACATGTGATAGTCCTTGAGATCCATGTCCTAACTAGCTGCTGTATTGGGTAAAGTCACTTGTGACTGTCAGAAAGGTGCAAGTTGGTGCAAATGTAGTCTGAGATTGTGGGCAAGTGGTGAGACTACAAACAGTGAAGATGCACCACTGTTCTGTACACATTGCCACTGAGAAAAGCTGGCAGTTGCCTTCCTATTGTCATTGCACTGGTAAGCAATTGGGTAGGTGATAGAGAAGCAAAAATGAGCAGAAAGGGAAGATCTTGAATTTTTGAATGTGTTACATGATGGCTGAAGAGGAAAAGGGAAGGTGAGAGTAAGGGAAAGTTGTATTGTAGTTTGTGTGCTTAGCTCAAAAGCTTGTTGTTCACAACTTAGGTGTTTTATTTAAAAAAACAGCATTTAAGAATTTTAAGTATGGTTAGATTTTCCTTTTCTATACTAATGTGAAAAGCTTCTCGGAGACTTGCAAGATATGCCTTCAGAAAAAAAACGGAGAAGTAAATAGGTCAGAAAAAGAAGAATAATTGTTCACAAAGAGAATGCCAAGATATTGGTTGATTAAAGAATTAATAGTATATTGCTGTTCTGCAGGCTAAAAACAAATACAGAGAAATTGTATACACATCTTTATGCTGAACTTAGGAGCACAGATTCTGACTTTTGTTTCTTTCTTTATATTGCTACTTTCATGGAACCATGCTCACCAGCTCCATTTTGACTTCTTTGAATTCAGCCACAGAATTTCAGGTTGGTACTGCACAAATGAATCATGCAGTTCTGGTGAAATACTAGGTAATGGGGCAGAGCACTGATTGTTGTTGTCATAAATACTCTGGAAAAGGGGAGCCTGTGAATACGGTTTTACTAGTAATTTGTCTAGGATTGTTGAAATGAGAGCTGGTTGCAGAGATTTGCAGAGGACTGTTGTGCTACTTTGCTGCTGACCAAGTGGCAGTAACTCAGTGCATGTGGAGAGAAAAATCCCTTTTTGTATCCACAGAGTTGGACTTTGTATTGTTACTTGGACAGGCAAGCAAGTTGGAATTATGAGGAGAATGTCACTTCAAGGCTTTGTGGCTACTTGAACGCTTTCCATCCCCTAATTTAATATTAAGGATGGTTGGGAAAGGAGTAGAGGGTAAACAGAAAAATTGTTAGCATACTCCTGTATAAATCATGAACGTGGTGACAGGTTTATTACTGTCTGCAGTTCTTATCCTCTTTATAAAAAGTGTAATAGAAGTAGAAAAAAGTAACTCGTGGAAAATTAAAGATTAAAAGGTGTTCAATAAAACTTGTAAATGGAAGAGCTAAGTCAATCTAGCCTAGGGAAGGATGACTAAGGAGAGAGGAATAGGAGACAAGGATGTCTCCTATTGGAGAGGGTGAACAGTGCCGAGTTATTTACTTGTGGTATAAGAAGGGAAAGATGCCAAAGAAAATTGTTAGCTGATCAAAACAAAATGATGCACACACATGCAAAGCTATAGTTGTTGATGCAGAAGGTTGTGGATACCGAAAAGCTTTCATACCTCTTCTGGTATAGCCATTTCTGTGCTCTCGGGTTAATATAGGTATTATATTTATTCTGCTTTTGGAGGCCGACTTCAAAGACTTCATACATCTGCGTTTAGGTAGGTGAGTCTTGTACCTGGGGCCAGTTCAACTCCAGCAGGACGAAGGTGTTTTGTGGTGTGAGAAGTGATTCCAGCAGTTAGTTAATGGGCCCATCGAACCTTGAGCAATCTGGCAGAGAGCCTGCTGAAGCACATTGTTTTGCTTCCTACTGTGTCTTGGTGTGCAGTGTGTTACCTGCATATTTGTTCTTCATTATCCTAGCCTGTAGTCCATGCATTAATTAATAGGACGTATATGAGCTGGATTTTCTCTATGCTGGTTTCTTTTCACCTGCTGTAGAAGAACTGGGCATCTTGTGGCAAGCAGTAAGAGAAAATGCAGGGGAGGGCCACATGGCATTTGGGGCTTTGGGGTGTGTTTGGTGGTGTCTCTGGGCACACAGTGCATGTCTGTTGTTAGCACCCTTCTTAGCTTATTAAATCCTTTATTAGTGTATACAGATAATGGAAAGTGATCACTTCAGCAGAGGTTATTTGTCTCTGAGATGTACAGAAGTCACTGAGGTGGGGGGAGCTTTTTAGCAACACGATTACCAAGACCTTTGTAACACTGGCACTGTAGTTTTGTTTTTACCTTACTGTCAGACAAAGCAGACCTCTTCCCTTCCTTCCTCACTTTAAAAACACTTGGCCTGGTTAATTGTCATAGAAAAAGTAGGCAGAAATAACACATTTTTTAAAAAAAAGAACTGTGAAGAAATTCTGGAAGGTTTTAAAGAACTGTAAAAGCCATTAGCGGTTCTGCCTGTAACTCCTATTTATTCTCTGTTTATCTACTTAGAAACAAATCTCCTGGAGAGGTATTTCTTTTTTTTTTCAGGCTAGAGGGAGGGAAAAGATGATGGCTTCATGACCGCAGAAAGCCACCGAGGAGGTAGCTTCTTTTTAAAGTGCTTTTGAGTCTTGGCAATTTCCTTTGTGTACTTTTAAGTAGGGAAATACAATTGCTGTATTTGGAATCTTTGGTATAAATAGCTGAAAACACAGAACATTATTTAATTGTAATAAAGTGCACTTCCTAAGTAATTAAAACAAGAAATGGAATCATTTAGGCAGTTAGAACTGTTACGTCATTTGAAGGGTTAAATGGTATTTTTGTTAGAGACCTTTAATTAAAATAGATTGCATTAATGTTTTCCTGAAGTAATAGATATGTCCTCCCATTACATATCTAAGTATTTGGGTAATAGTTTAAAAAGTTTCCTAAATTTAAAGAGAGAATGGTTAAAACACTAGCCTTTATAAACTTCACTGTATAAGAAGCTAGAAATAAGGGAGTTTTTTTATTTTGATGGTTTGAGCATCTTTTCCATATGGATTCAATTCACATCATAGTTGGAATGTGGAAGTCATTACTCTGACATCTGAAACTGAGGTAGCAATAAAAAAAATTATCACAAACAAGACAGCAGACACAAATTATTTTGTGTTTATTACTGGGTGGCCCTTTGAAACTTTCCCAAAGTTAATTGGTTCCAGATATTTGAGAATTGAAATTGTATTATGACAAATTTATTTCTGGTCATATTTAACTTCAGTCTTCTCAGTAAGGCTGACTTAAACAAACAGAAAAGTTGTCAACCCACTCATGTCTGTCTCCACTTTTTGTTGTAGTAGCTTTAATCCTAGTGATTTGGTTTAATAAAGACCACTGAGAAAACAAACACTTGCGGCGACTGCACTACTCTTGTAAATTATTTATCATATCTCTAAGGTTTTACTGTGGCATAAGTGCTGCTGTGTTAGCTTAAATTGTTCACAAAGATGTCATGTTGGATTAAAAGCCTGTGTAGAGTTTCCTGCTGTCCGTGATGGGAATGAGTGTATGCACGGCTGTGGGTCTGCAGACCTGTCCTTGCTGTCATGGCGAGTGAATGACTAGAACAGGCTGAAGCACAAAACCTGGAGTTTCACCCTCTGCATTTTGGGGTTGTAGGTGTTCAGAGGGATCTTGGTCACAGATCAGTAATGGGGTTATTGCCGTTGCTTACCTTAGGTTATGTGTCCTGAAAGGCAAGAGGCTCCAGGGCAGTGTGCACAGCATGTCAAGTTCTTTTTATGAGTTGGTACAGTGTATTTTCTGTAGAAAGAACAACAGAATTTAAAATATTTGCAAATAAGAGATAACTTTGTCTAAATATTGCCTTAAATGCGTATTACATGTGTTGTCACATGTGCCATGTATATCTTCCTGTGTTGTTGTGTGTTCTGCTACTACTACTGTAATTGATGAGAAGCTCAACATGAGCTACCAGTGTGTGCTCGCAGCCCAGAAGGCAAACCGTAATGTGGGCTGCATCAAAAGAAGCGTGGTCAGCAGGTTGAGGGAAGTGATTCTGCCCTTCTATTCCTCTCTTGTGAGACCTCATCTGAAGTACCGTGCCCAGTTCTGGAATCCTCAACATAAGAAGGATATGGAGCTGTTAAAACAGGTGCAGAGGAGGCTACAAGGATGTTCCGAGGACTGGAGCACCTCTCGTACAAGGACAGGCTGAGAGAATTGGGGTTGTTCAGCCTGGAGAAGAGAAGGCTCTGAGGAGATCTTATAGCTACCTTACAGTACCTAAAAGGGAGCCCACAGCTGGGGAGGGACTATTCATAAAGGCTTGTGGTGATAGGACAAGAGAGAATGGGTATAAACTGGAGAAGGGCAGATTTAGACTAGACATAATGAAGAATTTCTTCAACATGAGAGTGGTGAGGCACTGGCACAGGTTCCCCAGGGAAGCTGTGGCTGCCCCATCCCTGGAGGTGTTCAAGACAATATTGAATGGGATACATCCCTACCCATGGCAGGGGATTTGGAACTGGATAATTTTTGAGGTCCCTTCCAACCCAAACTGTTCTGTAATTCTGTTTATTGAATATTTATTCAATATATTTCTTGACTATCCATATGCCTCTGTTGTATAACAATAGCTTTACTTTTCCTTTTTAAAACTAAACTTAGGCATGAAAAACATCACAAAACCAAAGTTACCTTAGCTATCTATTAAGATGTACCTTCATTTTGTTCCTGCAAGAAATAAGCCTGTTTCAAGTTCCCCAACTTTAATTGTGGATGTCAAGTTTTACTCTTTAAACACTTAACACTTAGAGTTAGAAATAGGTAAAGCTATTTCTGACGAGTATATTAAGTAATGGAAGTCTTGCAATAATAAAGTCAGAAGTGGAAATTGCTAAGAATTAATTATGTTTCTCTTAATGAAAGTATCTTAATTTGTAACTTGGTATGCCAAGTCCTTGTAAGACAGTCTTTTTCCTGTCAGAGGTTGTGTGTTATCAGCTGTGGTGCACTGGTAGTAAGATATATACAAAAAGTACACACTTATATGTATATATGAACTTTAAAGACACACCTGGTGAAAGGAGAGAGAAAGCCTTTGTCCTTCTGTGTTTTCCAGAATTAGCAGCAAGTAAAAATGTTAAAGGAAATGTTAGATTTGTGTAGGCATGGCTTTAATTAATACAGGTCTATGTTCTGTAAGTGTCATGTTTGTAAAATTTATGAAAGAGCATTAAAATGCATTAGGGTAATTTATGGACCAAATAAATGTCAGTTGCTAAGGTAAACTAGACTACGAAACAGTGTAACTAGGATAAAAAAGTGAAGAACTAGAGTAAATTGTAAGCATAGTAAGAACAGTGATCCAATTGTTTCTTTATACCCAACCAAGCAAGTATAAGTTTGTTTACAATATATTTATTAACAGTCTCAGGCTAATAAAACGACACTTAAAATTTTGGACACCCTCCAGATCTCTGTTTTGTGTAGCGACAAGTTAGGTCAATGCTTTTTTTCTTTAATAAGAAAAAACCCAACCACAGAATCTGTATTCCTAGCTCCTTTATAAGGTAGTTAAATACACTGTTTGGCATTTCAGAGCAGTGTTTTGTGTTGTGCTCAATTAGTGCAGATGAAGCAATTGAAACACCAGTTTCAGAAATGAACCTAATTACTATAAAACACTGAGGGATCCATTCATTCTGCGTTTCTGGCTCAGTGGGTGCCAGCCACAGAGGCTCCAGCAACTTCTGAAGCCTAATCCCGATCCACGTCTCCACGTTTCTGCGGCACTTACATTTTGGAAGCTGGAACGGGGTCTGGTTGTTTACAATGTGTTGCTGTGCCTCCCATTTGTAGTATGTTATCAAGTGAAACCTCGGTGCATCGGAAGAAACGGAGCAAGATTCACTGTGGTAGGAGTCAATAACATAAAACATAAAATGCCACCTCCTTTTTCTTGGGAAGAGGAAAGGCTGAAGGGTCTTTTTTAGATATCAGGGCTCTGGATCAATCTTTGGAATAGGATTTACTTGCAGCTTGTACTAACCATTATAGTTGAATGGCTAGTTGGATGACAGACCTCTCCCAGCTTGGTGACAAACTTTTCCCGTTAGCCTTTTTTTTTGAGAATTCTGGTTATAGCATCATAGAGCAGTTTGGGTTGGAAGGACCTTAAAGATCATCTAGTTCCAACCCTTGTGGTATGGGCAGGGACAAAGGCCATCCAGTTCCGACGCCCCTGTCATGGGCAGGGACACCTCCCACTAGATTAGGCTACTCAAGACCCATCCAACCTGGCCTTGAACACCTCCAGGAACGGGTCATCCACAACTTTCCTGGGCAACCTGTTCCAGTGCCTCACCACTCTCATGGTGAAGAAATTCTTCCTTATGTCTAGTCTCAATCTGCCCCTCTCCAGTTTATACCTGTTCCCCCTCATCCTATCACCGCACGTCTTTATGAATAGTCCATCCAGCTTTCTTGTAGGCCCCTTTCAGTTACTGGTTGATAACTTATTTCTTATACAACTACTGGGCCTTTAAACCAAGAATTAACACAGATGGCATTTGCTGCCTCCTTTATTAAGAGCTGTGTTTGAAACAATAAAATCACTCCTCACTGCTCTAGTTGCAGCTGTTTTATCTGGAAGCTTTTGTGAAATGGAAGTTCATCCTTCCCTCTTTATGTGGAGTGAAGGAACTGGCTGCATTCAGAAAGTTTTCCCAGTAGATACTTGTGCTAGCGTAAAACCTGCAACGCAGCTATGTCTGGGGAGCATCTTGCAGTTGACAGTTCATTCTTACAATTTTTGTAATGTTTTGACTGTGCAACTTCTCTAAATGCTCGCAAAACTCATTAGTTTCAGCGGCTTCAGCACCACAGTTTTTTTCCCTTTACAACATGTCCATGAGACTTTAAACATCTGATAGATGATAGGGAAAAGCTTGTAGTGAAGACCTGTCCTGATATGTCGTAGTTTAACCTGTTGTTAGCTACTCTTAATGCTTGCAAATGAGATGCGTTGTTTCTTCAGCCATGTTCTGGAAGCTTTGTAAAGTGTAAGCATAGATGAGACATCGGACAGTCTGGTTTATGAGCCCATTTGATGTTTCTGCACTTATCAGGATAAATTGACTCATTTGATGGGCAGCACAGCCTGTTTTAGGCACAGTTAATTGTCTGCCATGGTCTCTAAGTTGTTTTTAGTGTTGCTACATTCCTTATACAGTTCCTTCTCTAAGTGTAATTTATGTCCTATTCCCCCAGGAGGTATGAGCTGTTATTTGGCTGTGCTAACGTACAGGATGTTCAATTGAACATGCTTATCCATGCAATCCAGTGCAGTTTACGTAACAGACCTACTACATGTATTTGTTACCTTTAAACCTTGCCAGGAATAACTGTATTCTTTGTTTATGGTAAAAAATACTCTTTCTTGTTATTTTGTACTTGGTTAAAGTGTTTGTTGTGAATCTTAAAAGCTATATTTTTTTTTTAGCTTCCTTACATAAAGAGAATGGGTAAGTGTAAAGTGAGTAAAGTGATCTGGTGAAGGTGTTCTTTAGTTTGAGGTGAGAAGCAAGAATTTGAGCTTAAAGTGAAGTTTAAGCCATCTCATTGCCATCCTTGTTTTCCAGTATTGTGGTACAGCTCTGTATCACTTGGAGTAGCTTAGGACCATGCTGCAGTTTCTGGGTTTGGCAAATCTAGCAGGTGATTTACTGATGATGCTTCTTGTGTTAGCCTAAGAAATGTGCAAATTCAAACTGCAGGCTTAAAAATCTCTTACTTTGTCTTTGCTCTGTGTGAATGTCATACATTGTGCATCAGGACATGCAGGTTTCCTGTTTTCATGAAGAGAATGTTTTGTGAACAGAGCAAACTATTATGACAGGATATACAAACCTGCGTTTATTGTACCACCAGACATTCACCTCCTACTTCTTATAACAGTTCAATTAGTTCTGGTCTTGTGCTGCAAAAATGAAATGTGAGTGTAAGGTTTTCCAAATAAGTGTTCTCCAATGTTTTGTAAATGAGAACTCAGTATTATTGTCTTTGTGTACTGGAATTATGTACTGGACAGTGTAACAAATTATCTGAATAGTGAAAATGCATTCTGAATAAAATGCTGGTTCCAGAGAAGCATTTTGTTATAGCAAAGCATTGGTTGTATGTTTTTTCTAGATTGCTAAACCTAGCTTCAGGGATCATTATTCTTACATATTTCATCTTTTTGTTACTAACATGATGCTTCAGCACTAAGGTTACAAGTCTTTCAGGATAATGAGAATTGAGAAGAATACAATTCTGAATAACAATACTGAATGATAAAGTTCTCTATATCATTGTGAAAGGAATTGAATTTGGAGTGCAAAATATTAGAGTCATAAAATTCATTTGTATGTATATAAAGGTTATGTTTAAAAGCAAACCAAAGAAAGATTTTTTTTTTTCACCCCAAAGTAAGCACTGCATTTTTTTTCCGCAATTATATTAAAATTTAAGCTCTACTTACAGAATATTCATAGTATAGCAGTCCCATGAGGGTCAGTTGTTGCACTAAGCAGCTGCTTATTTAACTTAAATCTGTAGAAATGCATAAAAATGGCTTTGCACTGTATGATCACATCATATCTTTTCCTTAGGAATCTTGCTTGTTCCCCATAAATGATTGAAAATGTCTTCTGGATTAGCAGCTGATAAACGTTTTGTTTTTACCTTTGGTTTCCCACTTTTGGGCAAGAAGACCGTAATATGCCTTTTTACAAAAGAATCCTCCACATTTCAGTTGTCTTGCCTGATATCAGATGAGAAGAAGAAAAGCTAGAATGCAGTTATTTTGTGTGAACTTTACTTGTTTTTTGAATACTTTCATTGTGCTTCTTCCTGCTTTGCTCATGACTTGCCTTCCAAATTCCAGAGAAAGTGAAACAGGGGTTTTACAGACCTGGCATTGATCACCATGTAGTATTATTTCCTTCTTTTACCATTGTTTGCAGCAACCATCAAAATATTGATTGAAAGGCTAATGTCCTGTAGGACCACTCATAAGTGATGATACAAATTAAGTCTCTTTTTTTTTTTTTTTTTTTTTTTGCATTAAGAGTAGGCTAAACTTTTCTCCCTGTATAAAAACATGCCCAGTTATTGTTAGAATTACAAAGCTAGTGTGGAATAATTACCACGTTGTTGTATACCAGGCATGGATTTTTCATAGCGTTGAAGACAATTCATGACAGTAATTTTAGTGATTGTGATATTATTGAGCTATTTCCTGACTGAAAGGCCCTTTGGATCTCATGTCTTTCAGCGCATGGAGGTTGGAGCCAACTTCATTCTCAAGCGGACTGAGTCTGAGTCTGACCAATGCCTTGATTTTTAAGGGTGTTTTAGTGTCCTAGAAGCCTTTTCTTTGGCATCTGGTCTTTGTCCTCTAGTCCTGCTGCTGGGTTGTCTACAGTAATTCATCAGTTTTGAGTGTTGGTCGAGTTAGCTTCATGTTGTGCCAAGCGTTCAATAACAGAAAGGAGGAGTTAGTGAGCTCCTGGCATGAAAGAAGGACAAGTGAAGTCTTTTAAACTTAGTTACTATACACAGGTAAGTTCTTAATTTTTGGAAATTCAAGATTCTTTAGCCACAAAATTAGAGGTGGTGAGTTCTTAGATTTTTTGGTTGAGCAGGTTGAACAGATTTTACTACTTTTCACTGTTGGATGTTTATATAATGTCTTAAGATTGTGGATATGTGTTAACATCAAACCCCTGATGTTTAAAAAGTAGGGCTTCTTGAATACAATTGCACTGTGGCTTCTGTCAACAGGCTTAGTATTAAGAGTAGACATGGCCCTTCTGATAGTATATGTAAAGGAGAAGCGTGGCTTCCTTCAGAGACTGGTTTTACGATAAAAGCTTCCTGCCTTTCTTGAAAAGAGAAAGCAGTATGCAAGTGTGCTTTGCTGTGACCCCCACACTACTCAGCAGAGGCAGCTTTTCTCAAATCCCAGTTCCAAGTTTGGAGAAAGATGCTTGAGAAGAAGAAATCTTGATTGTTCACTTCATCTGAAATGGCTTCAGTCACAAACTCATGACAAGCTTTGTTGAGCATTATGGAACCTGGAAGTGAAGTTTTTTTATTGGTTACTTTTGGGCAAAAGAACAACTTTCTTGAGAACAGGAAGAGCTTGAACAGTGTTTCTGCCAACTCTCAAAATAGCGTTCTAAACCCTGAAATTTTTAGAAGAAGACTTTTTTAATAATGCAGAAATACAGCATTATGTTAGTAGTCTGTTACCAGTCCCCGTATAATCCGTGACTTTCTGAAATTTCTTGCTGATTATTGTGCATAAAGTGGTTTTAATCAGTTGGAGTCAGCATTTAATTTTTTTTTTTTTAACAGACAACAGCATATGAGGAATAAAACCACACCAACTCATTTTTTTTGTTAGGTCATCTCCAGAACATAGATATACTTAATAGAAAACAATTTAGGTGTTGTCCAACACAAGTGAAACTTCTAGACAGAGGAGGGAGGCATTTTTTTAAGCTGCACCAAAAATGTATTGACCTGTGTGTTCTGTTTCTGATTAGTTCAGAAAGATTATGTGACATACATATGTTTAAACAATAAAAGTGGTAAGTCATTTGAGTGTCTCATCCAAGGTAGATGTCATCTATATTACTTATTATTTATGCATGGTGATGATAAATCACTAGTTTGAAAATGTTTTTTAGATTAGGTTTGTATTTAACTCATAACTCTGGGGGTCAATTACACTACATGGAAACAAACCAACTGAGACAAAGAAATTTTTGTTCCATTTGCAGATATTGAGAGCTACTACTTAAAATTGCTACCAGTGGGAAATGTAAAAGATGAGATAATCCCCTAAAGAAAAAAGTCCTTGGTTGTGAAACACATTAAACATAAATCTCGTAAAGTGTGTAGGGAATGCGCTGATTTGAACCTGTTCAGAGTTCATGCTAACAAGAAATCCTGGACTATGAAGGCAGATAAAGGAACTGTTAATGACTGTGTTTAAATGAGTCTGGAATTCCAGAACACAGGCTTGGATAATACGAACCAAAGCTTTCTAAATATGCAGCTCTTATTAATTTAGTGGTCATAATTAAAAATTGTCTATGTAATGGGACCCAAGACTGCTGGAATAACTTGCTGGTGTCACTGAGTGTATAAATCTCTGCCATTTTCCAGAGGTTAGAGTGGAGAATAGGGTCCAGGGATCTTTGGAATTTGCTCCCAGGTGCTTCAGTAACCAACCGAGGATCTGTGGGTGGACCATGACAGCTCACCTTAGCCTGCATTTACTTGAATCACAGAAGAGTTCAATTTAATTTACTCAATAGTTTGGGAAGTAATTCCCCAGGAACATCATGGTACTAAGTGTCACATCACAAACCTTTCCTTCTCAACTGTTGTCTTTCTTTCATAATGGTCGTCACGACCGCTTTTCAGACCAGCAGGGCCAGGCACTAGAAAATCTCATTAAGGTGCCAGAATGGGCAGGCAGGCAGGGATGTAGCTAAGTATGAGCAGTTCAGTAAGGCTAAGTGCAAGGTCATGTACCTGGGTTGGGTAATCCTCAGTGTCAGTACTGACTTGGGGCAGTCCCTGGTATGATTCAGGCTTGTGGATGAAACAATAGAGATCCTCTTTGCTGAGAAGGACGTGAGGGTACTGGTGGATGAGAAGCTGGACATGAGGCAGCAATGTGTTCTTGCAGCCCAGAAAGCCAACTGCATCCTGGGCTGCATCAAAGTAGCGTGGCCAGCAGGTCAAGGGAGGTGATTCTGCTCTTCTACTCTGCTCTGGTGGGATCTCACCTGGAGTACTGCATCCAGCTCTGGAGCCCCCAGCACAGAAAAGACATCAGCCCATTGAAGCAGGTCCAGAAGAGGCCACAAACGTGATGAGGGAGATGGAACACCTTTCCTATAAAGAAAGGCTGAGAGAATTTGAATTGTTCAACCTGGAGAGGAGAAGGCTCCCAGGAGACTTTATTGCAGCCTTTCAGTACTTTAAGGGAGAATGTAACGAAGATGGGAATGAACATTTTATCAGGGTCTGTAACAACAGGAGAAAGGGTGATGGGTTTTAAACTGAAAGAGGGGAGATTTAGATATAAGGAAGAAATCATTTACTGTGAGGGTGGTGAGACTTTGGCAGTAGTTAGCCAAAGAATTTGTGGGGGTTGAGCTAATCTTTAACGATCTTTTCCAACCTATGCTATGGTTGTCTGTAATGTTGGAGTTTTGTATAGCTGTAAGCTTGGGGCAGTGTTGCCCTGTTACCCTGTCACTCGGTGGTTACACTAAGCGTGGGTAGACCTGTTGTTGCTGTGTGTTTTTCCTATGACCTCTGACCAGGCAGTGGAAACATGCTCTGTGGATCAGTTCCAAATAGGATGGAGGTAGGTGGGAAGCTTTTGTGCTGCAGGGACAGTACAGGATGGACGGATGGGTGCACGTGTGCCTTCTCACCATTTTAGAGCTGGAAATCTGAAGACTTCACTACCCTCAAGTCCCATGGGAGCACTGAGTACGTGCAAGTGTGCTCATATACTCCTGGGCTGGCCAGAGTGGTCTTTTAGCTCTTATCATTTGTTCTATCTGGCAGCATTACTAATCAAAAACATTTTTGACAGTTGTTCTATGTATTCTGCAGACTGGGTTGCAGCTGTTTTCTGTCCTTCTGCTGTGTGATTGGAAAGGAAGAAGGTGCCTGGCTTTGGTGGTTTGCTTCTCAGACGCAGAAACCTCTGCTCGGTACTGGTGGCGAGGCTGCCTTTCTTAGACCTGCTTCCCTCTGACATTTCTGTCAAGGCAGAGGAGATTAAGTGGCCTATTTCTCTGGTTTCCCATGCTGGCTGCTAGCCTGGTTTGTGGGTAATTCAGAATTCAGTTCATGAGCATTATACTGCTGGATTTTGGTATTTTTTTTTTCCTGGCTTCCTGATGTTTATTTAATTGGAGCAGTGAGCCCTTTACTGCTTTACACAGAGACAACTAGAAGAAGGTGGAAGTCAGTTACAGGCTGGGACCAGAAATCCCTGTTAAATGCCAAGCATTTTTTGGGAGGGGGGTAGGAGGATGGAAAGGGAGAAGAACAGGTAGAGATGTCAAAAGAAAAAAAATTATCATCATCTTGGAAAAAGTTACAGATACCATAACTGCAATGTTACAGATACCACAAGGGATTAAGATAAAAAAAGGAGAGGATGAGGTTCCTGAACCTGTCTGCAGCCAGGGGCTGTTCTGGCAGCGAGGACTCAGAGTGTGAAGTCTGACACTATGATGTATGTTATCTTTTGAGAGTTGTGAAGAACAGGGTAGTTTAGTTAAGGAGTAGGTTGGAGGTAAATTACTACATAGGAGAGTTCATTGGTCCTGAAAGTGCAGATTTAGTTCAATGGGCAAATGGATCTGTTGTTGTAATAGAAATTTCACTGAACTGATCGTATATATATCTGTAATTCAAGCATATGTTTACATGACAGATCTGCAGATACTGTAAGGAAGGAGTGAGATGTAACTCAAAAAGAGCTTGCTGTGCCATTAATTTTGTTACTTTTAATACTGATTTATTTATGCTATATTAGTGATAAGTTTTACAAAACTCCAGACACCTGGTTATTGAATCAACATACATTTATTATTTGAGAAAGGAGAACCATCTTCAGTTAGTACACGTGTTGTATGAGATACGTGGCCATATATGTGCCTTATTTGCTTTCTACCCTCTAATCTTCAAGCTGATCTTCCCTCCTACCCCATACATTTGAGCAGACTTGGCTCTTCTCTTGTGCATCCAAAGGTTCCACAAGATGGTCTTGCAAGCTGGTAGTTGCTAGGGCTGGTGAATATTTTGCTTGTGTCCCTCCATTCCTTACATGTGTCTTTATTTTCGTTTGGAACAGGCAGTAAAACATGATTTGTAATATGGAATTGTATTATCCTTCTAATAAAGGTGCACAAGGAAGATGTTGTTTAAGTAACTAGAGGAAAAGGAGAGCAAACGTTATGGAATGCAAAGGTGGGAGGTCAGTGCCGTATTTTCTCTGGATGTTTACATTCTGAAAGATGAAAATGGAAAAAAATTAGGCAAGTTTCAGGAAATGGATGCAAAGCTATTCTGAGTTCTGTCAAACGTTCCTTTTCAGTGGATCTCATTTGTTTAGTCTTTATAGACTTCATAGTGAAGTTACTTTTATAGAAGATAAAGGTGGGATGTGATTTGATCTGCTAATGAGTGAACGGAAAGAACTCCTGTCTCCAGATGCCAAGTACATGCTGATCTACTTATTTTACAAGTAAGGTTCAAATGGTTCTGTAATGGTGGCAAAGACATTCAGACTCGTTTATAAAAGCAAAGGACAGAGGAATGGAATAAATAACTTTTTTACGGATATCCAGATAAAAAAATTAAATAAACGTCTCTTTTAAAGCATCAGTTCGGCTTTAGTGTTGTAATTTAATGTATTTTAAATATATTTAATGTCATAAAATACATAGAATGGACATAAGTTTTTTATTGCTATTGTAGTTTAATGAAAAGCTGTAACAATAAGTAAGCTTATCAGTTAAGTTTGTCATGTTCATTAAGGTTTAGATGGAGAGGGTTGCCTTACACTTGAATTTTTATGGACTGAAGTTAGGGAAAAAGAATTGATTTCACAAACTTCTTGTATGTTTTCCTATTTATTATTGCTTCTGAATCTCGCCAAATCATTTTTTTTCTAGTACTCATGGTTCTTGTCAAAAGCCATGTGCTGGTTAGCTAACAATGATTCATTTGCAATATGCAATCAAGTTAAAAAGTGTTATTGATGATTTTGGGTAGACTGTCAAGAGCCTTTTTTTTAATGTAATTTACTTTTCATGAAGAAACACAAATTTTACCGGCCAGAGGTGTCAGCCAGCTATTGTATAATAGCCAAGATCAGCAAACTTAATAGGGCTGAAAAAAAAGTCTTTGTGGTATTCCATCCATTTTTATTGTTCCAACAAATTACAAGATTTTCATCATCGTTAAATGGATAAATTGCTGTGAATGACTTCCAAAGATCTATGCCTTCCAGGACATATCTTGATATGATTTTTTTTTTTGTATAAATGTGTTTAGAAATAGGTGCCAGATTTTTTCAGGTGATTAGAAAGCATGCATTTCTAAATTAATTAATTTGCCTTAGCAATCCCCTCTACTGGTTGCATTTTTACCTTTGGTAAATCAGTAACTGTTTTGATGAAGTTTAATATAACTGTTTTATTTTTGTGAATACCTAGAAAATTCAAAACATCTGGAAACTAAAGTACTGTTTTTCTTGCTGTTTTTCCTACAATTTCCATCAATAATGCACAATTATTTTCGACTTTAGTTCTGGTTCATCCAAGTGGTTTCTCCTTTTTTTTTTTAACCCACTTGCAAGGAATTTGAACAGAAGCAACTGCTTTTTTGGAGGGGGAACAGTTGGTCATCTTTGTCTGGAGATGACATTAGAGCCTGCATGGCGTTACAGAGTGGTAAGACACATAAGGCTGCTATTTCACCTTATGTATAACATAACACTGTGTACATTCCTTACAATGAAGACCAATTTTAGGATTCAGTAACTATCAGCTTGGCGATGCATTTATTTCACACTGAGATCATGAAAACCATCTGTTGATAATTTGCTTTCTTCTGGACCTCTGGCTCTCATCTCTGAATAGAAGAATCTAAGATCATTCCCCGAGCCTGTAATGCTTCTTATTTAAGCCTTACTCACAGTAAATTGAATACAAATCCAACTTAAATTTCTTCAGCTTCATAAAAATCTGATTGTAATAAAATATTAATGCTAACAGAGCACAAGCACTTAAGAATTACCTAAATTCCTAGTTAGCAGTTTCTGTGAGAGGACTGTTATTATTTCTTACGTGGACAGTTTTGCCTTTTAGTCATTTATCCTGACATGATGATAAATATTTCCAGTCAGTTGTAATTCATAGTCCCAGTTACGTATCCTACCATAAAATATAAGGTTATTTTAATATTTTCAGCATTTAAAAATTAATGTAATTTATGCTGTATTTGTAAATTAGGAGACAATAAATGTAATTATATGTAAAAACCTGGCATTCAATGGACAGATGTCTAATATAAGTACAAGAATTTTAAAAGGTATTTTAAGGATTGAAAATGGCTGATGCTACAAACAGAATCATAGAATCACCAGGTTGGAAGAGACCCACCGGATCATCGAGTCCAACCATTCCCACCAGTCTCTAAACCATGCCCCTCAGTACCTCATCCACACGTGCCTTAAACACCTCCAAGGAAGGCGAGTCAACCACCTCCCTGGGCAGACTGTTCCATTGCCTAATGACCCTTTCCGTTTATAATTTTTTCCTTATGTCAAGCCTGGACTGAAAACGTTGTGAAATACTGGAACAGGTTGGTGGTCAGAGAGGTTGTGGGACCTCCATCCTTAGAGATGCTGAAAATGTGCCTGGAGAACCTGCTCCAGGGGACCTGGGTATGACCAGATGACCCTAGTGGTCTCTGCTGAAGGATTCTGTCTGTACTCTCATTTGTGAGGCTAAAAACCTCGAAATTGAAGACAGAATGGGAGTTTGTCCAATATAGAAGCATTAGACAGAAGTTTAGTTTTTAAGACTGGCCAAGTTTTCCTGGCATGATCACTTTTGTTGCTACTCTGTGTGATGTTATAATTTTGTGAAGGTGTTAAAGAAATTTCTGAATGCTTTCATCTTGTGCTTCTCGCACCTAAGACATTGACTGTTTCTAATCCCAACATGTTGTTCACATGTAGTTTTCTTTGTAGAAGGGATACAAACTTGAAATATTTTCTGCTTAACACCCTTCGCCTTCAACATTACACCAATAGTGAGCTTGGCTCTGATTACTCTTTTGAGAAATGAGCTTCTTTAAGCATCCTCTTGGATTTTGCATACCCAGAGTCCCAATAGCTTTTTCCCCAGCCTTGCCATTGTTGGTGTATGAATGGCTAGAGGTGGCCTCATCCCCTGCGTGATGTCTGAGTAGGAAGCTGTGATTGTAGTGCTAATCTTCTTAGTGATACTCAGCACATGAAGAGTAAGGCCTGTAGGAGGACATCCATGTGCTGGATTTGTTGGTGCTGTGATTTTTTTGTTGTTTCTGAATAGTTTTGACATCTGGCATTAATGTGAGTACAAGTGCATTAAGAGAGATCTTTTACTAGCAGATGTGAAAAGAAAGTCACACACACCAGTGGTTTTCAAAAGAAACAAAAGCGGCTTAGCTGTATTGACAGAATGCTCTATTAGGTTGAAACATCCTTAAAAGTGTTGGTGAAAGAAACCAATTTTGGGGAATACAAAAGACTGTATGAGGTTCACTTTATTTCTCAAAGAAGAAAGGTGTGAGAAGAGGAATCCCACTTGGGCATTGCCCTGCATCTGCATCTGGGTGTAGATGAAGTAATGCGTTTTGTACTCCAGTGTTCTGGAGCCCACACATTCATTTAGAGATGAAGAAGAAAGACAAGATAATTGAAAGCTCTTTTGTAAAAGCATTTTCTGCAGGCAATTATTTAGAAAAGAGTAAATCTCACTTAATCTGTGTCTAGGAAGACTGAGGAATTAATATTGTATTGCTATTGATATTACACTTGCTGAGATACAACTGTATTAAAGCAGCGTAACACGAATGCAGCAAGTCTTGCAGTCATGTAGGCACTAAACTTCTTTTTTCAAATCACTATTTAGAAAGACATCCACTACTGCAAACTAATTCTGCTTATAAGCTTTATAAATTTTTGTTTTCAAACAACCTGATGATTACTTTTTAACACAAATCCTTAAATGTTAGAGTATATTTTTATTAGAACCAAATATTAAACACATGCTTCATTACTACTAAAATTGAAACAGGCTTCACTACTTCCTATGGAAACGAGTTGTTAAAACAAAACACTCAATGTGCCAATCCATGTTTTTTTGTAACCACATAATTTTTTCATGCCTTTTTTTGCAAGCAGCTTGTAGAATGGAATATGATAGAGAACTTATACTTTATATTATAGTTTGCATTGAGAGTTAGTAATCTGTGTTTGTGTCAGAAGTCTGTAATAATTGTCCCAGTTAAAGAGAGGATGGGACAACTAATAGAGAGAGGCCTGCAACCTAACTAAAGACTAACCTAATTAAAGATTGCCCCAAAGTTGTGTCCCCTGTCATTTGTAGATGCTGATGTCGTACCACCATCATTAAGAGTTAAGAGGGGCTCAGGTGCTTTTTAGGAAGCAAGTTGCATCGTGCTCTTTTTCTTTTACATTAGTTTGTTGATTTAAGTGTATACTATTAAACAGCAATTTTAAAAATACATTACTTTCGTAAGTCGTAAAGTATCATATAGCTATTTTTTCCCCTTAATGTGCCACTTTTACCTGCCAGCCTTTGGCACCCCTTTATATTGGGCTGAGCATCTCTGACCTGAAAGAAGACTCTTGTTTAGCTGCTGCTGAGCTGTGGGGGAGACCATGCCCTGTCCAGGGAATTTCTTACAGTGAGACCCAGTTCCTCAGCAGGCCTCTTGCCTTGCCGTAAACCTTTGCCAAACCCGTGCAGTCTGTTCTAAATAATTTACTGAAGTGATTAAGTTGTGAAATGGGTGTTAATAAAAAATGGTGTAAAAGTTGAAAGAAATCTTGTTATATAGGTTGTCTGCTTTTTAAATAACTTATTTGTGTGTTTTTGTTGATGCAGGCTGCAGAAACATTGTTCCGAATGGCAGTAGCAAGAGGATCTATTACACCGTTAAGACATGGAGAAGTAAGGCTAAATATATCTTTCCCCCTACCATGTGGTATAATGTTTTATTAATATAATGCTTAATAAATTCTTGAGAGACATATTGTCTTAAGGTAAGTGAAGAGGGCTGGGCTAGTTATAACTTGCGTACATACATTGTATTTTTTTAATAAAGGAGAACAAGAATTTAAATCCAGCCCCATGGGAAATAAAGTAGTCTTAAAAAAAAGCTGTTTTTCTTTTGGCTTGAATGATGATTTATCCTTAGAGTAGAACTGACTCATGAGACCGTCCTTTTAGCCAAGCATTTTTTCACTGAATTATCTTTACTAAAAACTGTAGAATCTAGAGAAATTCATATGAGATTGAGCTTTGTTATTGGGTAGCTGCAGAGAGGTTTCTTCATCCTTCATCAAGAAATCTGTTACTTAAAGTAGTACGTGAAGTATCAATACATGAATTATTCTAAAAAAGATAAATATATTTGAATATTATAATGTCCATAAATGCTTCTGTTGATGGTGAATATTTATTTCCTTCTTCATGTCATTTTATAGAATTATAGAATAATCAGGTTGGAAGAGACCCACCGGATCATTGAGTCCAACCATTCCCATCAATCACTAACCATTCCTATCAAACACTATCGAAACATTCTTCCCAAAGCCCAACCTACACTGGGTGCTAAAGAACAGAGATTATTGAAAATGCCTAAAGGATAAAAAAAAAGAGATCATAAAAAAAAGAGATTTTATATCATGTAAGCATTGTTATGATCGTTGCTGATTAAATGTCTACGATATTAGGGGATGGAATTTATGCTTAGGCTGAATTTCATTCAAAAATTAAAACCTTTCTATAGTCAGTCATTGCACTGGGATAGGGAAGTGATCTGGGTGTTGTCGCAGGTAAATGCTACAGTATATAGGGTTTTAAATGTAGGAACCTTGTTATTTAGTCATGGCAGTTAGATTTTAATCAAATTCATATGTGCCTTCCTGAAAAGTACAGTAGAGACAGCACTCAGTCTGGGATCTAGACCTAGACTTGTACCAGAATCCCAGCTGCGTGTAAAAAAAAAGTCCTTATGCTGATAAAGTTGTCTTAACTTAGTTTTTGATATAAAGATAACTTGTGTCAGTGTCGGAAGGTGTACCTGAGATTTTTGTGTCTGTAATTTTAGCTTTTCTGTTTATAGATCCTTTTTACTTTATATGTATCCATCATCATTATTTTCTAGAGAAGAATGTAATGCAGTTTCCTGAAGTGTTAATTATGGAATATGTGCAACCCTTCTAAATTCTCTCGTGTTTAGGTTTTTTTCAGTGAAAGGTGTATAATTTTCTGTGATTCACTGACTAGGTTCCACAGAGAGTTTGTAGAATCTCTATCCTTGTCATTAAACGATGAATGGTGTGAATTATGGAAAAAAAAATCTCTCTTTTTTTTTTTTTTTTTAAGTGTAAATAATTGTACCATGCAGTGCAGAGTACCAGGACAATTACAGGCATAAGCATCTCTGTCGTGAATGATTTTAGTAATTTCTGTGTCTGATGCATCTTATGCTGAGCCAGTTCAGCTCACTGATGCCACAGAAAACATTTGAGATATTTATTCTTTCCTTCAGGTATTCCCTCTGATCTTTTAGCAATTAAACCACCTCAAGGGATAGAGAGAACCTGATGAGAAGCGGGAAGATAAATGGTGAGAGGAGGTAGCCATGATTAGCAAGAAAGAAACAGGGTGAAAGTGCATCTGTTTAATGAAGGTGAACTTTACACTGGTGTACTGTGTCTGGTGACAGTTTCCAAGGTGTTCTTTGGGCTTCAGTGGAAATGCAGTTAATGCTAAGCTAGGTAGTTTATAGATAAAAGATGTAAGAATTATCTAGAGGTGGCTTTTTGTGTAACAAGGCAGTGGGAGGAGCAAAAATACTTTTTTTCTGTCTTCTATCTTCATCAGGCTATACACAAGGGGAGGAAAATGTTTTCACTCAAGGAAGATCTTTTCTCTGAATTCCATTGTGGAAATATAATTTATTTAGTCTGAAAATGAGGGATGACGTTAATCAAATGAAACAAACTTTTCCAGAAGAAACATACAATTATCAAGAGTAATATTAAATTTGTTTTAGCTTTTCCAGGAATTTGCTGAATGTTTGCAGAGTGCGTAAGTAGAAAGGGAGCCAGAAAAAAAAGTTGAGTATGAACTAAAGTTGACTGTATTCTGTTTTAAGAAGTGTGAACTTGGCAGAGAAAATCAAAGCAGAGCAACTTGTTTATTGGAAATTCCAAACTAAGGGGGCAGGAGTCCAAATATGCCAGAGTGCTGTTCAGCTTTTGTAGCAGTATTAAAACAACATTTAACATTTAAGAGGGGGTAAAATTGTTCTAAACTATAAGGCAAAAATAATGTAAGTACATACTTGTTCTAAATTCATAAATTATAAACCTGTCAATATTCTATCTGCACTGCTGAACAGATTAATGTGCAAACATTTGTTCTGTGCAGGCAAAACAGGGTATCCAAAATAATCTAGCTGTCATCACCAAATGTATTTATAATTTCCAATATTGTATGTCACAGGGAAGTCCCTTTTCTGCTTTTCTTATTCATTGGGACTCACCAAACCTTTATGCTTATCAATGTCTTTTTTTTCCTGTATTATCCTTGAAGGAATTGAAAATGGTGTTTTAATATTTTTTTGTCTTTGATGTATGGTTTGTAAAATTACTGTTCAGAGTTTAGAAAATGATACTGCCAAAAGCAGTTGTCAGATTTGGGTAGTAATTATTTAACTGTGGGATACAGATCATACAGGTTCCTGAAGAATCTTCACAGCAGTTCCCTTGCTCCTAGCTGGATTGAAGTGTAGTAACATTTCATGGGAGGGAGTCACACTCAAAAAGAACAATTCATTTTCAGGATTCAGCGCATTGTTTCTCATGTTAATTAGTTACTTCTATCAGTTGCTCTGTGTTGGGGTTGGAGCTTGAGACCAAGCCTTGTAGACTTTATTCATTTCAGTTAGTGCTTCTAGCCCATTCCCAAATGATCCCAAAGTTGTATAAACCATGTGATCACACCAAATCTGTGGCTGCACTTGTGTACAGAAGCCTTAGGATTAATTTCATTGACGTCACAAGGTCACCTGATGCCACATAGAGAGATCCTCTAGCTAGTTCTTCTGCTTCTGGTCTTCATGCAACAGGTAAAGATTTGCTGCCATCTCTTCCTCCTATCCTCCAGCCTCTTCCAGACAGAGGTGCTGTCTTCTGGGTGCCCTCCTGATGTGGCAACAGGGATGAAGTTGAGGAAATAGTTTTATTTCCTATTATTGAGTAATGTTCACAAAGGTATGATTATGGTTGGACTCGGTGATCCGATGGGTCTCTTCCAACCTGATTGTTCTATGATTCTATGATTAAATGAGCAACTACATCCTGCCTGCTGAAGAGGGTGAGAGCAGGAAAAGGAGGAGGGGAGTGCTTCAGAATTGACTGTTCATGCTTCCTTGTTCTACATCTCCCCAGAGCTTCTGCTCATTTTGTGCACAAGCCCCAGGGGAGGCAGCCAGGAAGAGGAGTAAGAGTTGGCAACAGTGGCTCTGAAAAGTCACTGGATGCATTGTAGGACGATGTAATGCATTTGACACATTCTATAATGACTTTTGGTGACTATACACAGAGGGAGAAAATTTCCTTAGTTTTAATTGGAAATGATCAGTTTTATTCACATTGAGCAAATGATACACCAAACTCAGAGTTTTGCAAATATGATTTGTATATCATGTGGAGCTACTGAACTAGGAGAGATGTGAATATGACAGTTGTCTTGCAGGACTGATATTCTCAGTCCCTGTAAAGGAGGGAGGCAAGTACACACAGCAGAGCAGGAGGACGAGTGGCGAGAGTGGAACTCCTAATGGAAAAAATACTATGAAATATACAGGCTGAAATGGACAACAGAGATATAATGGTATCGACATGGATCCCAGAGAGTGGGAATTGATATGAACCATGCATGAACTCCGTGGATGCTATTTATTTCTTGTAACATCCTTATGAATTTGTAAACTGTCCTAATCTCTGGGACTTTAGGGTGGAATAATTCAGGCATATATCTTCGGAGTTCGTTAAGTCTGTCAGGAAGAGACCCATAGCTGCCTCAGAGCTGAAGAGAAAGGCCATACTCCATGGATTGTGCGCTTCTCTCTGATGTGCTAAGGCATATGGGGAAACCTTCAACATGGAGCTTTCAAAACCTTCATGTAATGTCTTGTGAGGACAGACAGGAAAAAAATAATTTCACAGGAGAAAGACTTGCATAGGAGAGCCAGAGCAGAAAAAAGAGTTTATGCTATATGATAGGCTACATTTTGTAATTCCTGCAACAGCTGAGATGTTTTGAAGAGATTTCAAAGAAAGTAATGGAGTCTTCAGTCGGTAGCATTACAATATCCTATTAATTTAGGATATTTGGTAGTTTTTTTCTCTACCCCCGCCCTCGAGTTACATAAAAGCCTTTGTTCATGAAATGCAAACAAAATATGTAAAAGGATTTCCAGGCTGTGCCTTCTGGTTTGTGAAGAAGGTTCATTTCACAATGGTAATTGAATTTAGCTGGGGTACCTGGAGAGATATGGCTCTGAAGCTGTCTGAGGCTCTGATGAGTATTACAGTATAAAAACCAGGCAGAGGCTGAATGATGTGTTGTGTCTTTCCTTCTTAGCCTATTTAGTTCATTTCTAGGTGAGTTAATGAACAACCACCAACTGGAATTTATACCCATTTACTCTGTGGCTCTTTAGAGGATTACCCATAATATTGTCTGCTTGGAAGAATGGGTAGAGCTCAACAAACCCTCACTTCTATGCGTGTGTCTTCTGTCTTGAAGATACAGCAGCAGTGCAGCTTCCAAGGGAGTTGTCAAACCAGTGCTCTCATACATAATGAGGCTATAAAAATACTGTTGTCAACCAAATCTGAACTACAAATAGGTATAAAAATATAAGTACTTTTTGTGCTTTCCAGCCTTAAATTATTTGTGGCCTTACGGCGTAATACATAGAATCATAAAATCATAGGATCATCGGGTTGAAAGAGACCCATCGGATCATCGAGTCCAACCATTTCTATCAAACACTAAACCATGTCCCTCAGGACCTCGTCTACCCGTGCCTTAAACATGTGGCTAAGGCAGTAGACTACTTACTACTGCTTGGAGGTGTACTTTGTTGTCAAAAGACGTGTCTTTGTTTATGCTTAAAGCTGTGTTTAATAGATTTTAGAATTAAATTTTCATTCATGTATGTTGTCTGTAAGGTAAATAGTGTGACATGCAAAACTTTATGAGTTTAGCCCAGACATCTGTAAGGAATTATTTCTATGGATTTTTTATTTGTAGTAAATACCAGTGATACACTTGTGATAGAATTTTTAGCTAAAAGTTAAACCAGGGGATTAGTAAGAATCTTAAAAATGCAATTTTATAAGTAAACATGTAAAAATGGAAACAGTAATATATTAAATACTTCTTCATGTGGCAGTTAATTCCCTAGACCTTATCTTCTGCTTTAGTGTTTGCAGTTGTGACAGATGTAAGATAACACAGGCCAAATGCCACCTGTGTGAATTGGGTTCAAGCTTTAAAACAAGCCCTTGAACAACTCTCAAGATAACATTGGTTTGTTTTAGTCTGAATAGGAAGGAGCTTGGTAACAACAATGCAGTTATCTCCAAATGAGCAGTTCCTACGTTTTTTGTAAAAAAATACTTGGTTTAGAATTCTTCTTCGATAGAGTATTCTTTCTTTAGAAATCAAACTTGCTATGGAGTTTCAAAGGCTACTTTTTTGTATAATGAGATGCATATTTTAGAATAATGCTGTTAAAGTAAGTAATAAATTTTATAGTGTTATTAAAAGCTGAAGAAGATATGAAAGCATTCGTTCCTTGGACAGTGGGTTGACTAAATGATAGATCACAAAATTTTGCAGTCACTGAAGTTGCATTTCTAAATGATTTTTGTCTCTTTAATGGAATCACGGAATTGTTTAGGTTGGAAAAGACCATTAAGATTATTACATCAACTGTAAACCATGGACTGCCAAGTCCACCATGTCCTGAAGCACCACGTCTACATGTCTTTTTAATCCCTTCAGGGATGGTGACTCAACCACTTTCCTGGGCAGCCACTTCCAATTCTTGACAACCCTTTTGTTGAAGAAATTTTTTCCTAATATCCAGTATAAACTCTCTGGTGCAACTCGAGGCTGTTTCTTCTTGTCCTGTGTATGAATATAGGCATGCATGTATATATGCGTAGCTTCTTTTTAACAGTGAAATTTTATCTTGTGTTGATTTCAAGAAAGAATTTCAGCCTAAGAATTGAGGTGACTGTTAAAGTGATATTACTACTAGCTCAAAGTTCCTTTGCCCTCTTTCTTCCCCACCCCCTGCATCAGATTGCCGTGTGAAGTCCTGGAAGCACAGCTGTGGAATTAGGTCATGTGGATAAGAATCATTAATTAATAACAATGCCTGTAATAATTTTTTTCATGAGAAGGGACTTTCTTAATTTTACTTGCCATTGAAGCAATTTAAAAGAGATCTTAGGGCACCTCAGTCATTATATTTAGTTTTGTGCTGTAAACACGACACAGAACAGAGTGCTTCTTTAAATGATGATCTCTTTTCCATATAACGGTGTTTATTCTAGAAATTAACAAATTCTGCGTTTGATTCTTGAATTCTGGGGTTTGTCACAGTTATATTTCTACTTGTAATTTTGGCAAGCTTCATTTGTAATAATGAAATGCATGAAGGCTTCATGAACTACAACATTTTAGGTTCTGAAGAAGTACTGTGTTTCACTTGAAATTAATTTTCATTTAAATAAAATTGCTGTGGGCACAGTGCTTCCTGTGATCTTGGCTTCAGGCCATACCAGCCCTAATCACTTACAGGCCCATTAGGAGGTGAATGGCTATGGGATAGCAGACATCTGATTCCTTCACCCTCGTGCCTTCCTATCACAAAGATGCCTTTATTATCAGAGGTTCAAAAGTTCTGCGCTCATACAGTACCCCAAGGTCTCTGGTTTCCATGCTTCTTTCCCGAATACTTTGTTACTTTTATGTTAATATGTGAGGAAAGATGCTTTCCCAGATTTACGTAAATCTTACAGATGTAGAGACACTGTAGTTATGGTCCTGAAGCTTTTCTACTTTTGTAGCCTTCTGTTTCTAGCCAAGGGCATGTTTAAAAAGCAGCACTGTTGGTCAAAATGAGCTTTGGTTGTTCTCACTGAAATGATAAAATTTCCTAGCAAACCATGTTTGACATTAGTTTGCTGTACCAAACCAGATTTCTTTTTAAAAATTTTTGTAAGGTCATGCTGTAATAGTCATTTTTTTTTTTGTGCCTCCAAAGCAGCATTGTCAGTCTCTTGGATCTTATCCTATGGATTTTTTTCCTTCTCAGTTAAGAGTTGTGATTACACAGAAAAATGTGTATTTTTCAAAATATAAAATGTTGCAAAACATCCTCAGTTTAATTTACCTGATATTTGCTGGTATCTGCTGTAAGATTCAAAGTGCCAGGAGGTTTCAGTGTTAATTTCTCTTATCATTACCCTCTTATTTATGAAAGGAAAAACTAAACTAAAGGAACTAGAAGGTAAGAGTTGCTTACAGGCAAGTCTGGGTCCCTTTTCCTCTAAAGGGAAGTCTCTCTTCTCTGTGTCACCAAGAGCATAATCTGTACTTTGATTTTTACCCTTTTCAAAGGAAATGTGGTTTTTTTTTTTTTTTAAAAAAAAGAAATAAGTATCCTAAATTGGTGTTCTAAAGCATCAATTAAAAAAAGCTTTTAAATTATTGGCATGCCGTAATTATGGTTTTCTGTTTCATGAAATCTTTTTTTGGAGGTAGTATTGAGCCTAGCTTTTATAACTTCTGTAAGAACAGAAATGTTTTGTTGTCTACATACTTAAGATTTTGGTTTGGGATATGTGTCAGAAGTATTTAGAACCAGTACTGATTTCTTGAAAATCTGTATGGCAGGTCACAATGGGTAATAGTTCAAAGGTAATTTAATTGCTGAAGACTGGCATACCTTATTTATTTTATCTGGAAGGAAGTCAAAAGTAACTCACTCTTCTGATTAAATGCAGTGAAAAGTACAGCTTGATTGGAGAGAGAGTGAAAGAAAGAAAGAAGGAGGGAAAGAGAATGCCATTGAACCCTGGGGAGAAAACCAGCAGGTTGCCTTTGAGGTGTTCCAGTGTAAAGGATTCAAGAGATGTTTTTGCCTTGTATGCAGTTGTATGAAGGTGTTATTTGTCCAGTTTGCCTTGGATTATAAATTTTATGGGGTGTATATATTTTTAATACTTTTTAATCACAAAGAGGAACATAAATTTGTTTCAAAACCTGAGTTATATATGAACTTCTCTGCTCTTTTAATATGCACTATGCCTTATGGTATTTAGTTTCTTACTATTGTGAGCCTATTTTCCTACTCCAAATAATTTTTAGGTCTAGAATATGGAAAATGAATCCACTATTGTGTATGGTGCAAGATTAAGGAGTGTGTGTGTATATATATATATGTAAAAATAGAATAGTGGCTGTATTTTATGATTCTATGATACATTTTCCAGAATATTGAGAGTAACCATTGAAGGAAAAAACACAGAAATTTGGAAACTTAGACAACTTATGTTTTTCATTCTGTTTTGAATCACATAGTTGTCTAGGTGATTCATGTTTTCTTTGGTTTTTTTTTGGTTTAATTGTATGGAAAATATAGTCTATTTTTCATAGATTGGAATGGTGGAGTTTAGTACGTAGGCATTTGGCATACCATGCTATGCATTATTTTTGCTATAAAGTATTGTTATTTTTTATTTTTAGATATTTTTTTAATGCAGACCGATGGTGTGTATTCATAGAATCATAGACTGGTTTGGGTTGGAAAGGACCTTAAGGATGGTCTAGATCCAAGCCCCCTGCCATGGGCAGGGATGCCTCTCACTGGATCAGGTTGCTCAAAGCCTCAGCCAACCTGGCCTTCAAACCTCTACTTCTCTGGGCAACCTGTGCCGGTGCCTCACCACCCTCAAGGTTAAAAATTTCTCCCTAATATCTAATGTAAATCTTTCCTCTTTCACTGTAAAACTGTTACCCCTCATGCTAGCCCTGCATACCCTAATAAAGAGCCTCTCCCTAGCTTTCCTATAGGCCCCCTTTAAGTGCTGGAAGGCTGCTATAAGGTCTCCCTGGAGCCTTCTCTAGGATAAAACCCCCCAACTCTCAGCCTCTCCTTATATGGGAGGTGCTCCAGCCCTCTGATCATCTTCGTGGTCCTCCTCTGGACTTGCTTTAACAGATCCATGTCTTTCCTGTGCTGAGGACTCAAGAAGTAGACATGGGACTCCAGGTGGGGTCTCATAAGAGTGGAGTGGAGGGGCGGAATCGCCTCCCTTGACTTGCTAGCTTCTTCTTTTGATGCAGCCCAGGGTATGCTTGGTTTTCTGGGTGCAAGTACACGTTGCTGCCTCATGTCGAGCTGCTCAGCCACGAGTAATATAACAATAATAATAACAACTTCTACTTTGAGAAGTAAAACATAGGGCTAAAAAGTAACTTGAATTATTTGCTATTTATATTCCACCAAGAAGTTTTTGAGTAAGGAAGGAGAAAATTAACTATTTTAAAGATTTTTCTTTGTAATACCTTTCCTGTGTATTCCAGATTTTTTTATTCTTTTTCATCAGCAAATCAGTGAGTGCATGGAAAATGCTGACAACAAAATTGCAGCAATAAAACAGAATATGAAGAAATATACTTACTTCCCAATCTTGTTTTTGTTTTAACATGACTTTGAGTGGCCAAGAAGTGTTGTCCTAGGAAGTAAATGAGATTGTTTTATTAAGATATTTGCTTGTTTTCTTTCTCATTAAAAAAGGTAGTTAGTGTTTGTCATTTCAAATGTAGCCATTTTGTTTTTTGTAACCTGACAGCATTTGTTCAGTACTGTGGTCCTACATGTCGTGGCCTTGGAATGAAACTGTCATCTTGCTTTATACTTAAAACTTGTCTCCAAAGACAGGGTAGCAACTCCACTGTTCTGCAGGGGGGGAAGATAATCTGTAGGGAGAATTTTACGTATATACACGAGGAAAGGTAAAGTGGATATTATAGGAGGTTGGTACTTGAATACTGCTGCTTTCTCACTTTGAGACTGTTGATGCTAATGTTAAATCAATATATTCATATAGGTGAAGAAATAGGCAACTGGAACAAGCTGTTTAAACTGATAAAGCTAAGAAATTGTTCACATTCCTGCATGCCTTAAGAATGCTTAATACATGCTAAAGACACAATTAAAGCATACATTCAACTGACCTGCAGTTTTCTTGCACTGGGAGACCAGCCCTGTACTAGACAGCAGCATGCTTAGGAGAGCAGTCTAGCCTTAGACATTTAAGGACCTCTGCAAATGTAAAGCGAGTCTTCGTTACAGAAAAGGTCAAATACCATCGCTCAGGACTCAAATGTGACCATTGGAGGTACTTGAGAATCAATAGGTAGTGAGTGTTGATTCAACTTTAAATTGTCAAAGTTCTTTAGTACTTGCCTGCATTGGTGCATTGTAATAGTTTATGGTAATATTTTTACAGTGTTAAATTACTATCTTCTCAGAAAGAATTATATTGTTTTTCTTGACTTAGTGTGAGACGGTTACTATAGGTGAAGATCTAGTCTGCCAGCAGTGGGAATGTTAGAGTGCCTGAACTGTTGGAACAATTCTCCCACCTCGAACCATGAAACCAATCTGTTCCTGTCGGTTACAATTTTATGGAAACTAATTCTTTGTTGATGGAATCCAGTGAAAAATATGTGGTTCTAATTAACAAGCGGTATGCAGAGTTTCCTAAGGTCATGGAGAACATTCCTCTGGACATGTGCACATGTTCAGATGTGTGTATAGGACTACACGTATATATATAATGTATGCCTCTTCCTCAGTTAAAAAGGATGCACAGTTTAGTTTTTTCTGTATACTTGTTTCAAGATATTTGCACTATAAATAATAAAACTGTAGTATTATTACATATTTATATATTTATTATAGTCGAATAAAAAAATCTGTTGTTTCTGAATTTCAGAAACTTTTGGTTTTGAATCTAGTAACTCTCAAAATAATATTTAATATAACTATGTACCATGAACTCAAATAATGAGCTTTTTTTGAAGTAGCACTGTTTTCTGCAGGAAGTATGTCCTATACAGTTGGCTGTCTTGATAAAACAATGACTTTCATTTTTATGTGTCCTGCAGAGCTGCAAAAAATAAACTGCTATCTGTAGTCTGCCTAATAGACTGCTCACCACATCACCACATGCAATTAAGCATAAGTGATTTCTCTGCTCAAGACAAGCTCAGGACTGATTTAGCTATGAAATTTAATTACTTCTTGCTATTAGAGAAAATGGCCCAACAAGGTTGAGGTTATTGTCAGGACAATATGGGAAAGCTGTTGCTGAAACTTACTTTCTTATTTCTGATTTTCTGTTAACAAGACTTATCACTGTAAACCTTCAATTAAGTGAATATTCCCACCAAAATCGTGCATTATGTTGTTTCTTCATGACAGGCTAAAGGCAAAGGGAAAGATAATTAAACTCTACAGCTTCTTTAAAACACATATTCTGATTGAATCCAACTGCTTTACTCTATGAGTAAAGTACTCTGCTAATGGAAATTAATACTCAGTTCTCAAATGCCTGTGTAAGGTCACCATTCTGGTCATAGAAATCTCAGACTGAAAGCTAAAGCTAAGTGCACTTGTGATTCTTTACAATGGAATATGCCACTGATAAATTGTTTCTTTTGTACTGATGTTATAGGAAAAATAGTGGAAGAAAGGGATATTACAAAAAATGTTAATCATATTAATAAATTACTTCATACTCAAAATTGCTTCATTTGAGTTTTAAGGTATGTGTTATTTAAAGGAAATGGGAACTTCAATTCTGTGACTCCAAGGAATACATCTGGAATAACAGTTTGGGGGGACATATGGCATCAATTGGCTTATATTTTCTCATATGGGGGTTCTGATTGCAGTAAAAGGGAAAATTGTTCATTAATTATGCAGAAGTAAAAATGCAAATACTGTATTGTTCTTGTGTCAGTTTATATGCCCAGTTGAAGTACAGTGAGTTCTAAAAACAAATTTGGAAGTTGAGCTAAGAAAATTTACTTTTCTGTTTGTCAGTTGTGACAATAATTGACTTCAATTCTGTAGTGTATTTTTCCCCTCAAATATTTTAACTCCCTTGCTTTTACCTCTATGTAGAGATAAGTCCCCCATTCGCTTCTGAGAGATTTTCATTTACAAAGAGAAGTAATACTTTAGTTGTAATTCTTTAAGTGTAATTGCTTTCCCAGTAGTGCTCAGAGTCTTGTTGCTGCTAACAGCTCTGGATGTGTTTATCAATGGAAATATTCAGGGCAGCAAAATTAAGCGTGTGCCCTAGTATTTGCAAGGGCGTGCAGCGTGAGACACTAATTCCCAAAGGCATGTTTAGCACATGCTCTAGTGCTTTACTTGGTAGGGTGCAAATTTAAGTATGTGTATATGTCCCCGTGATCTCAGCAGTATTTAACTAAGTAGGTGACTTAAAATTTTTGCTAGGCAGGAAATAATCATTTAAGCCTGTGCTTAAATTTACTTTTTTTAGGTCAGAGCATTGAAAAACCCATTGCAATGAGCACTGACTTAGTCTTATATTTCTGATCCCTAGAATATTTATCACCCCAGCTTCCATTTACTGTCCTTGGTGTGTCTGGGGTATTTCTCATTAAAAGGTGTACCCTTTTTTGGGTAGTAAACAGCCATTTTAAAAACTACTCTGAGATTCTCCTTGAATGCATAGATATACTTTTCAGTAAGCTATTTTGTAGATGGGCTCGTACCACCACCAGTCAGTAGAGTTTATCAGTCTGTCCCTTTCTAAACCTGTTTTCAATTGCATTGCACTCGGACTTTGAACTAAAATTTCTTGAAACAAATAGGGCTGGTGGCCCTCAAATAAGTTCTCTTTGCTATGCAGTGTTGATTGAACGAGGCTGAGGCCTTTTGCAAATCTTGCCACCTGACGAAGTTATGAAAAACACGTTCACATAGACCAGAAAGACAGTCGCACCAGCAACATGTTTTAAGAACCACATAAACCACATGATTCCTGCCCTGACTGGTTACCTAAATAAAGCTGGAAAAAGGCTGTAAGAAAGTGTAGCATTAACATTCCTGTATGAGGCTTGGGTAGATAAGGGAGTAGCTCAGTCAAGGAAAAGTGAAACCCAAGTTTCTGTTCTTACCTATTCTCGATGGGCGAAATTTCACTGATTATTTTGCAATAGCTCATTCAATGGCCATATTTAATTCTTATCGTGAACTAATTAACGCTCATCTCGATGACCCAAGTGGTCTCCTGCAGTTATAGGTTCCAGTGGAGTTGGGTCCCAGTGGCTTAACCGCTCAGTTCTTTGTAGCCACTCAGCGATAGAGTAATGCTCAGGGCACCCTGTGTCATTCTGCAAATTTAGTGACAAATAATGTTGTTGGGATGTTAGATGGATTGTATAACTTCGCCTGGTTCTTGAATTTCACCGAGGGTCGATGTTTTGCTGGGATAATACAGCATTGCTGCCTCCTTTCATAGGTTACTGAAGCATTTGTAATATGTGTAGGGATGAACTGTGTTCCTTACAAAGTTCCTCTCTGGTTTTATAATTTCCTAAGACAGGCACTTTGACTTCCATGCATGTGTTGTATTTTAAAATATCGTTAACTTGTTTGTAAGAACACTTCAACGGTCATTTTTAATTTATATCTGAATTTTCTTTGCTCTGTCTGAGTTGTGTCATTTTACACTCTCTGTAGGACAGAACTGAACAGAGGCAGATGTGGTAATGCTTCTTTTCACTCACTGTGTTTCCTGCACTATGTACTCCTCTCCTGGAGCATTCATTACAGCTCACTGGACCTTGTGTAAATACAGGAGAAAACATAGACAAATAAATTTGTGTGTCATCTGCATGCCCTTGAACTTAGTTTTAATTTGCAAGGACTATGTGCGAGAGACTATGAGTCATGAGAAAAGTGTTTGGAATTCCAAATGTTTGGAAGTGTGCACGTATCTTTAATACAACTTTTTTTTTTTTTTTTTTTAAGAAAGAACTTTTAAGTTGCTGAAAATCAGAATTAAGGAAAATGTCCTTTACTTACTTTTTAATTGAATGTAGTGATGTTGTGCAAAAGGAAGACTGATCGATACCTGTTTCCATGTTCTTGGTAGACACTGAAGGGCCTAAAGTTCATTCTCATTTCATCTCAAATAGAAAAGAGCCATTTAAAAGCAGCACCTGGTAAACGAGATGACCTGGTATAGGTGTGGTTATCAAGAAATAATTTCAGTGTGAGTCATTAACTGCCTATTTTCAAAGCATGTCCTTCAGCAGTTAACTGTACTTGTGAAACTTTCTTAAATTGGTATTTTTTCTTAATTTAATCTTCCAATATGAATTATTCCAGTTCAACTATATGCAATTTGTAGAAAGGCCGCTTAACATTGAGGTTCACAAAATATTTTCATTATCTTAAAATTACAGGCATATGGGAAATATTGTTATGTGTGATGGAACTCTGTATGCAAAACACAAATCCATCGTTATGGTAAACTGTATCAGCTTGGTGAAACTCTATTAAATGCAGACTCATTTGAAATTAACGTGATACTGTAAAATATCACTCATTGGTACTTTGCTAACATTGTATGAATGGTTTATATCACAATTGATCAGTTAATGCAGAAAAAAGGTAATTTACCTTAAAATACACTATAGAGAGATTTGTATTTATTGAGTTTAATAACTGCTTTGGGATGTATTTTACCCTAGTATATATTAATCAGTACAATATTTTACTGCAACAGCTGTTATAGTGCTGCTTAACAATGGAAATACTGACAAGGAACTGGTTAAAAAAAAAAAAAAATCCCCCTCAGTCACTTACCCCAAGGCATTTTTATGCAAACAAAGTTATGATTTGAGGTTCTGTTCCTGATAGTGGACTGACAAGTGTCAGCTGTTGAACTTTGCAAGTGTACACTTGAAACAGAACAGTTTGTGCCTTTGAAAATTATGGAGACTTTTAGAGAGGCTGTATAAAAGTGTTCTGAAATGCTTGACTCGCACAAAACCTTCTTGGTTTGCCAGACGTGCCCATAAGAAGCTGGTGTCATGAGTAGGTGGGACTGTGCAGCAGGCAGGGAGGGCAGTGTCTGCCTCCCTCCTCTTTGCTCTCCTCTCCAAAGGGGTGTTATGGGCTGGCTTTGCACTGTGCATGCATCCGTGCCGCTTGGGCAAGGAGGATCCTGCAACCAGCCATGGGCAGGCTATCTGACACTTAACACAACCCCTACTTGTTGTTTTTTTGACAAGTCTTAATATCTTCTCAACCAAATTGCACACTCTGCTCACACTGTACCAGCACTTGTCACTTCACTTATTACTGACCCTGGTTTCTTTATGGCACATAATACACTTACAAGTTTTGTCTTGGAGCGTTGTGGTTTTGAGATTTTTTCGTTTGAAGAGGTTGTGCAAAGATGTGTGCTCGTACTGGTTACTGTAACAAAGCCCTGCTGTGTCTCCGTTAGGTGGCCAAGCAAGGACTTAACTGCCATCCAGTCCCCATCCATGACTCACAGAAGCTCAGTGCACGTTGACCCAGGGACCTAGGTGTCCTTAAATCTTGTCCCTTCCTCCTGTTTGTGTTCTCCCATATTTCTGGAGGATTTTTTTAAGGTACTACCAAGACTAATTTCTTTTTTTTGGTTATGATTTGAAACAGCCTGCTAGATTTGTGCTTCTACAGCATTATCCCCAAAGTGAGAGCTGAGTGCAGAGAGATGTGGTGAGAGAGCAAGCCTTACTGGAAAACTGAGCCAGTCTGATGAAGGGGCTGTCTTTGAAATAATCTAACCATTTGATCAGGAGAAGACTATGGAAAATGTTATCTGCATGTCACAACTTAATTTCTGTGCTGTCTACTGTTAAGATGTTTCCCAACTCACAGCAGTAAACGTGGATTTCCCTGAGCAGGGATTCTAGGAAAGCTAACATTAGGCAAAGTTACTCTTGCTGCTGGAATATCTTATTTCAGTCATTTTCCAAGTACAGATGAAGGTTCAAAGTTGTCTAAATTAATTCCTTCAGAATGTCTTAAAGGAATTTTAAACAAGATCTTTTAAAAAAAAAAGACAAAGAGTTGTGTTTCATTTTTTGACATTCTTCTCTAGTATTATGTTAAACATTTGAAAATATATGTATTAAACATTTAAAGATATACTAATGAGCCAGGATTGCTTGAATTTTTCTTTGGCCTATTCATGTATTGTAGGCAGATTATAGTATCAAAATACTGTAGTAAATCACTTCATAATTAAATTCTTTGTTGATATCTCAGGGGTTTGAAATTCCTTTGGGTTTTCTCACCACCAGTTTTGAAGATAAGACCCAATTTCTCATGATTTCCACTGTTCTAAAGTAGTTTCTGCTCAGGTGAGCTAATAAGCAGATAAAAAAAGTGTTATATTTGGGGGAGAGAAAATATTTGAGAGTTTTATTTTTTATATCCATTGGTTGGATTTTTCCTATAGAGTTGGCAAAGGTACAGCTTTTCTTAATATCCAAGAATTTATAACCATTTGTGTAAGACTGTCTTTTTAGTGACTGACACCTTTCTAGTGCAAACATTTTTTAATTGGAAGAACAAATCTTCTCTAGCAATTCAGTACTTATTGTAGGTGAGACCTGAGAAGGCTCTTAACTTTTGTCTCAAGTCTGTCCAATAGAGTAAGTATATTCAGAACAAACCAGAAAATAAGAGAATAAAGTTCTAAAGTATTTTTGAGTTCCTTAATCTTGTCTGGTTTGTGTCTTGGATTTATTTCTGCTTAAAAGCACAGGGACCTAGGTCAAATTCATATAGGCGTCTCAAATTAAATCTGCTAGTATTAAACTCTTGTTCTGTTTATTGTGGAATATGTGTGTTGTGAATTTGGTTTTAACAAGACAAATAGTAATAATAATGTTCTGTGATTTTCCCCCAGAACAATATTTTTATACGTGCTTCTCCCTTGGTAATGTGCCACAGTATTGGTCAGCGTTTGAAGAATCATTTCATTATCCCAGTAGAGAAGTAGATGTTCTTCAAATCGTATGAAACACTTCCAGAAGTTCTGGAAGCAATTGGAGAATCACTTTGATGTTACAATATTTGTACATGGATACCAAGTTAAGGACCTTGTAGAAGACTCCCTGTTCTTTCTTATTTTGCTGTTTAAACGAAAGGTCTTTATCACAAATAGAAAGCCCCTAACACAGGGTAGGGTTGATTTGTGTTTTTTTTTTTTTTTAAACACAAAAGCAAAGCAGCTTGTAATTAGGGCTTAAAAGGACATCTAATGGTGGACTAATTTATTCCTTTTCCTTGTCCTGACAGGTTTAATTATTTCTAAATATCAGTGAGCAAACTGATGATTAGCCCAGAACTGACCACTGATAATGGGACAATGGTAGAACTGTTCTTGCTGCTTTCTTTCATTTTTTTGTAAAGTTATGCCAGTGAATTATTTTTCTTCAGGTAACCTGTGTTTTACTTGCTTGTAAATAAGTCATTCAGACATTTCTTTGGATATAATAGGTCTTTTTTTTCAATTCCTTTGTAATCATCCTGGCTGCAATTTAGAGGGTTTGAGTTTTTTAGTTTTACTGGGTGCAATGTTTTTCCTTAAAGTTGTACTCTAACTATGTAACACATTTTAAAGAAATTAAACTAAAGTCACCTCTTCTTATAGTATTTTTTCTTTACTGGATTCCTGGTAGTTTTCCTCAACGTAAAATAACTCAGCATGTTGGACATTTCCATACTGTCTCCACTGATGACTTCATCGTTATTTCCTTTTTACTTTTTGCTTCAGGAAATGCATCTTTCATTTCATTTCACTCTCAGCCTAGAGAATTGTGAATTTATATAAAATCCCAACCCTCTCCTAACCATCCTCTTTTAAAAATTTCCAGAAGAAATTACTTTTTCTTCAGTGTGAGCCTTTTGCTGTTGCCTCCCTCAGTGTTTTATATAAAGTTCTATACTGTTACTAATCTACATCTGTGTGATCCATCTCATCTTATGAATAGCTTCTGGTTGTGCACTGCTCTGCTCAGTTATTTCTGAAGGAATGCAGAAAGACTCTGATTTTCAATTTCACTTTTTCCAGGGGTTGAGTTGCATAATTCTGAAGTAGCATTTGATATATGGCGTGAGTGATAAGGAGGTAGGGCATAGAAAAGTGAGGCAGTGATGTTCTTGTCTAAAAAAAATGTCCTGGGGGAGTAGATGAGGAAAAAGCCATGATATAATGGGAGAACAAAATGTATTACTCTGTGAAATCAGAATAATTCATATATTGTATCAAATATCTATGAATTCATCTCACGGTGAACAGCCTTTTGTCTAAGTTTTGTTGTACCTGTAATAGAAGTAACTGAATTACCCAGGAACAAAGCAGCATTAACGCTTGAGCAAATGCAATGTCCTGTGCTGAGGAATGACTTGGAAGTGTATTCTGTACTCACCTGCTGCTCCAGACTCTGTGCATCACAGAATCACAGAACAACCAGGTTGGAAGGGACCCATCGGATCTTCTAGTCCAAATATTCCTATCTAACACTAAACCAAGTCTCTCAATACCTCATCCACCCGTGTCTTAAACACCTCCAGGGAAGGTGACTCAACCACCTCCCTGGGCAGCCTATTCCAATGCCCAATGACCCTCTGCATGAAAAACCTCCTCCTAATCTCCAGCCTAAATCTACCCTGGCGGAGCTTGAGGCCATTCCCTCTCGTCCTGTCCCTTGTCACTTGGGAGAAGAGGCCAGCTCCCTCCTCTCCACAACCACCTTTCAGGTACTTGTAGAGAGTAATGAGGTCTCCTCTCAGCCTCCTCTTCTCCAGGCTAAACAACCCCAGCTCTCTCAGCCGCTCCTCATAGGGTCTGTTCTCCAGCCCCTTCACCTGCCTCGTTGCTCTTTTCTGGACTTGCTCCAGAGCCTCAACATCCTTCTTGTGGTGAACGGCCCAGAACTGGACACAATATTCAGGCTGTCTCCTACTTGAAAGCTTTGTCATTACTACAACTGAAACTGGAAATTACAGTGATTGGTCTGAAGATATCAGTTTGCTCAAAGAAGTGGTGTTCTGATGTTCAGAAAAAACCCCAGCAACCTAATATGGCATGCGGGTGCATGTCGAGTATGACAGGAGAAAACACCTCAAAGACACAAGCTTGTGAACTGAAATAATAGCATGTTATTTTCCCCTTGGCTTACATTTAATATACCTTTGTACCGGTAAAGACTAAACGTTTTTTCTTTTAGATACTCAAGCTGTAGTCACTACAGAAACTGGATGCACTCATCAGTAAAGTCGAGTACTTTCCACTCTGGGAAGGGAGTAATTTTCTAACCTTCCCCCCAACACTTTATTACTGGTGATTTTACTTTACTTGATGCCCCCTCTCAGCATGAATCCTTTTATTTACCTACTGAAAGTGTCTTTTCACAAAAAAATGTATATCTAAGTCTTATGTGCTCCTCTTAAGAACTTGTTGAGTTTCTTTCAATATTTCTTTTGTTCTCAAGGGGGACTGTAACTGGTGCCAAACAAGAAATCTAAAGTGTTAAAACCATCAGTGCTGCTGATGCATGTTTTTTATGTTATTATATTATTGTGTATTTTAATTGTATAAAGTATCTTAAAGTGTTATTTGCAAGATGATTATTAAAAAGAGAATTATGTGAGCACAAGAGTTCTTTTTTATTCACCGAGGCTATTACATTTATTTTCAAACTTTAGCCAAATATCTGTAACGTAATCTATTGAAATATGGTCCAGATGAAAACTTTGTGTAAGAGCACTGTATTTTGACAAGTTTTTTTTTCTGTAATTTGATAGCTGGAACTATCATTCTGTGTTTTACACTGGTGTATACTTACTTGACTATATGTAACCCGATCTGTTCAGCTGAATTTTAGCTGCACTGGGGCATGTGCTGCCTGCTCTGCTTGATTCTGCCTTTGTTGTTTTCACTTTTGTAATGATTCCCCGCAGTCCGTGAACATTAAGGTCCATGTGAGGTCAGCCTTGCTGATAGTGACAGTAGTGCAAATAATGACAAATGAGGGGGGATCCCATGGCGTTTCCTGTGTTTATTCTGGAGGCTGGTGATTTGTGAGCAGCCTGCAATGATGCTACACACAGTTTGGTTTGACTTCAGGTTCAGATTTGAATCCCTGAATATTCTTGTGCTCCCAATCTCGTTTTGGTTTTTTTGTTGCCTAAATGCTTCCTGGAAAAGAAGCAGATTTGGGGATCTTCAGTCACAGATTTTGTCTTTTTTGTGTTTTGCACATATTTTATTTCACTACTTTTAATGGGTGTGGGTTAACAAAGCTGTTTCTGTTTAACCATCACCTGAACTAGTAGTGTAACAAGGAAATTGATCCAGCTAAGGAATAATTTTAGTCATTAATGACTATGAGAGCCCATGGAGGGAATCCCAGTCTTCTGTATTCTGTAAAGGAGAGGAGACTCTAGGTTGGAAATAACTTTTTCAAAGTGGGAAGTGATGTGTAAGTACATATGAGTGTTAGCTCAAAGGATTTTTGTATTCACCAGCTGATGCTATGAAGTAATTTAATAATAATTGTAACTGTTGGAAGGTAGAAGGGCAGGCAGGATATTCTGAGAAGAAAATAAAACCAGCAACAGCAAAACTGTTTTTCTTTAACTTTTTAATAAGCTTGTTCTAAATTGTAAGACTGTAGACTTCTGCTCTCACTCTGATGAACACCTCTTATTGGCTGGTAGAAAATACGGAGCTCTTGGACTCAGTGTGATAACCCTTTGCCTGTACAAATGTGAGTGCAAGTGGCTGTGCTGGGCCATGGCTGGTTCTTGCGGTTGCTATTAAGGTTGCTATTTGTTACTTTCTTGGATTTCAGAGAAATGACTGAAATCTCTGGAATTCTGATGTAGCAGATTTCAGGAGTATTTGTGAAAGCATTCCCTTGAATATGGAAAAATGAAATTTGATGAGATAAGGTATAATGTTGTCTTTATCTCAGGTGTCCGTTCTTAAGTTAGTAAAAAGCAGCTTTTCCTTCAGGGTACTTTCACTAAGATTTGCTGGGATCTTTCTTTGGTTGTTTGATGTATTCTTACATGCTGTATTGGGAAATGAAAAAATCAAATTTTCTGCATGTGATGGATGCCCTGACTTTATGGACTGTGACATTTTTCAGAGTAGGATGTTCACTTAAGCTGTTTTACATGAAAGTCTTTTGAGACTGTTGAGGAAACAGGCCAGAAGTATAATTGTGCCAAAACTGCTGACTTTTTAAAAAGAGTTTCCAGTGGTAACAGGATTTAAACTAAAAGCAGTTTAATTCCAATTATATTGCTGCAGTTTGCAGGAAAGAAATGACCTTTAGTTTAAATTTTTCTGTACTTGAGTTTGTTAACCCATTGATAGAATAGCTTAGTGAGCTGTGACTTTTTGTTTAGCTTATTTTCAGTGTTAATGATATAAAAATGCTAAATTTATGGTTGGAAAGAGAGGATTCTAACTTTGCATGGTGTTTAGATGTTTTCATTGCTTATTTGTGCTGTGCAGTACAACTAACTTCAAGATAACATGTTTTGGTGGAGTAGGGGACTCACCCCACAGCTTGTTCCTACTACTGTTTTTGCAAAGACTGTCTAGGAGTAGCTGAGATACGAAGAAGTGTTTTCAGCTGCTTGTCCCTGTTCCCCAGGACATTTAGTTGGTTTCATTTATGTTATAATCGACTGCCATCTCTGCAGTTTTAATAATATTTTCTCAATATGGTCCCATTTTAATGCCATTTTACTTAAGTAGTTGGCAGTTCATCAATTCACACACCTTGCTTTGGGAAATTCAGAATTTCTCAGTGGTGATGTGGAAAACTTGAGTCAGTTTAATGGAGCAATTATCCATGGCCAGCCATGGGTACGTTTCACCTCTTGCTGTGCTACTTTCAAAGTACCTGTCCTGTAATCAGAAAGACTTTTAACTGCTGGGACCCTGCATTGTTTGTGATGTTTTTTGAGATGCAGAACTTACAGGATCAATTTATGTTTCCTGCAAGAGTGATCTGTGGAGCCCTATAATCTTTGCTAGAAAAAGCTCAGTGTCTTTGTGCTTCAGAACAATACTTAATAAGACAGTTCAAAAGGACAACCGATGTGTTCTGGAAAGCACAAAGAAATTGGTTGAGATTTTGGTGTTTGAAGACGTTCATGTCTAGTCATTTTACACAGTTCAGTGTTTTAAGTGATTTCATGATGTACTTTTCTTCAGTTTTTCTCTTAAACATGCAAAGTCTTTGTAGAGTTATTGCTCTGGACTAGAGGTTGTTCATCCATTCCTATCAGCCAAAATGAACAAGTGTTTCAAATGTGAGTACCCATATTGTGGCTCACCAGGGAAGCTGAGGTGGGCTGGTGGTATTTAGACCTAATCCAGTGCTGAGGATTACTTGAATGAAGTATTGTGTGTGTGCACGTGTGTAGGAAATTATGTTTTTGGCGATTCAAATCTATCTCTCTATAGCATTTATTAGGGAAGTATATAATTGATGGTGTCTTTTAGGGGTGATCTACTGTATGAAGTACAGATGATTTGTTAATGAAGGGGGTGGTGCTTACTCGGTCTCGCCTTACTGAGGAGAGAAACCCTAAATTAAAGAGAGCTGAAAGTAAATCCCTAAGTCTTTGGCTAACATTACATAAGGTGAATTCCTTGTCATTGATTATTTTACATTATTTGCATAAAATAATGAAAAACATGTGATGGTTCCGTGTGCTGACACTCTTGTTCCAGTTGCAAAGATCATTTTCATTACTTAGGAAGATGGGGAAAAGACCCATCCCTGTAGATCATAGGCAGCCCAGCCGCAATCTGTTTGAAGGGCTTCAGTTTTATGTTTCTTCAGTAGCAAGTGTCTCTGCAGAAGTGAATTCTGCAGTTGAGTTTTTCAAGTGAAAGTTGCAAGTTTTAAATTTAGTTTTGTGTACGTGCAGAGTGATGATATAAATACTTCTTTTTGATGCATCTTTTAATTGGGTGAAAGTTTGATGACCCATTTGGCAAGAAGTGTTCTCCACTCAGTTGCTTGATTTCCAGGAGTTGTGCTCTGTGTAAGTTTTCAAGCTTTATTCTTTGATGGCTTTAAACAATACTGACCGACACTGAAGGATGCAGGTCCAGTCTTCTGTCTTAGTTTTATCATCAATGCAAAGCTCTTTGAGATTTGGTCAGATACTTTTTAAGGAAGTCCAGTATTCTTCTCCATCAGGTACTGCACAGCCTTGTGAATGTATTATCTTCCTGTTCATAGAAGTCAGCCAAAGGACCTGTCAGGGACTCAGCTTTCTGATCCTTCTCTTTATCCAATATGTTGCCAGGTTCAAAGTGATTGTCTGGATGAATGTACTACCACTGTAGCCCAGGTTAAAAAACTCAGAAGTAGCGTGAATTGAGTAGTTGTATCCAAAGTTAAGAGACTGACAGCCCAAGTAAGTTTAACAATTTCAGTATGGGTGTGGAAGTGTGCAGGCAGAGAAATGAAGGTGTATTGTCTCAGCCTGGTGAAGTAGAAGTGATTTTATCCAGCTCACGTAGGGGTTGCCTGCTTCAGGAAGCAGTCTTTGCTGCAGATGGAGCGTGACTGTCCAATCTCATCTGTTTGTTACGGTGCGATGGGCATTATTGGTGATGTTTCCTGAGTTTCTACATCCTGTACATTAAAGGCATTGTCAAAAGGTCTGCTTTCTCCAGTTTGCTGAATTACTTATTTTTTAAAGTTTATTCTGGTGAGAACCTTTACTTTTTAGTTAGTCTGACGAAATATTGTGTTAAGAATCAAATTCTGGTCCATAACAACAGCAAGGAGTGGTTGGTGGTTGTCAGATGTTGTATAGGGAATTCTGTCAAGGCATCCACCATACTGTATATGTTTGTATACAATATTTAGTATGCGTGTGCATTGTACACTTTTTAGAGTTCTGGCTTCTTGGAAATCTTGATAGTACTTTTCTGTTGAGGGAATAGATGTGTAAATATAGTATAATTTAATTCTTAATGTTTCTGCAAGACATGACCTTGCTTGGAATTACACATGTAACTGTAAAAATTAATTTCTAATAGATCTGTGCATTTTATAATGAAGAACGGAAAAATATTTATTTTCTGAATTTTCCTTTCTTTCAGAGGTGTCTGTAGCTGAGAAAAAAAAAGTATTTGCATAGGCCACTTGTCCACTTCATGAAAAATACCTTGCTTAAAATGTAAAAGGGATCATTAGGAGAAGCAGAGTAACATCAGTTACTACTTTTTGACAAAAACTGATTTTGCTAAGATTCCAGGCACATGGTTGCATTTTGTCCAGTGCTGGTGAACATAAATTGTAAATTCAGATCTATATACAACAGTAATAATACTGTAATAACATTATGTCTTGGAAGAGTTCGGGAACTGTGAGACAATGCTAACAGAAACTTGAAATCTCTGGGTAGGTTCCTGAAATGTGTCCTGAGATTTGAAACAGCTGCGTGCTGACCGTTGACAGTCCAACAATGTCAAGAACTCATTAAATTTAGCTGAATGATTGATTGCATGGGCGATTTGAATGCAGCTGATCTCCCTTTAGTAACTTTTTCATGTTCCCAGTAGATAATTTTTGGGTAGCAACTCTGTGGTATTGCAAGTGGTTGCTGTCTGCAGCTACAGCAATGGATTACACAGCTACTTTAGAAAATTGGCTTTTAATTCATTTCCACAGTAACAATTAATTTTCCTAAGTAAAAATAATCTTTGCAAAGGAATTGTTTTATATCTTGATAACCAACTCATAGCTATATGTATATCTATTGAAAGACTTTTTGTGAACTGTTCGACAAGGTTGCAGTTCTTTCTTTGAGTTGTTTTGTATACAGTTGTTAAGTGATATTATTTAAGTCTACCCTCATTTATATTTTAAAAAAGGAAAAAAATCCTGAAGTACTATCAAGTATCACCATACTTCTGCAATTCACAAGCAGACTGGTAAGATTTGGTATACCAGGTTGCCCACTACCTCTCTCCTTTCCACCTTCTCCACTCTCCACCTTTTCCCACTGCTCTGATTTGACTGTGTGGATGTGACTTGCCACTGGGCACTTGATCCACTGAGCTGGCTGCCATGAAGACTGTCATTTTGGGGGCTGAGACATTTCTTGTGGCAGCCCTTTTCTCCCCAGCTCCCAACCAGGAGCTGCTGGGTGCAGGTAACCCTCCCACCTTCTCAGGGAAAGGCAAAGGATGAGGGAGGTGGGAGATGCAGAGCAACCGAGAAGGTGCAGAGCATAACAGGACAGTAGCATAATATTAAGGAAATTGTGATGTTTGTAGTTCTTTCACTACATACCAATTTTGAAATGTCATATTCTGTACAATAAAAATTGGTGGATTGCTGTGATATGAGCAATGAAGTAATGCCTCTAGGCGTGAAATAACATCTGTACCAGCTTTTAAACATTTAAGAGAATATTTAAACAGTCACCAGAAGGCATAGTCTTATACTGAACTTGTTTCATGTTACTTTTGTTGTTTTAATTTTTTTTTTTTTTTTTGGTGTAGTGGTGGGAGTAACAGTAGCACAAGGAATGAAAATTAATCTGGCTTTTCTGTAATGTTCTCTGCTTGTGCCAAGGCTTTTTCTTGAACCTTCTGCTTTTGTGTTAAGAAGTAGATCTTCTAATATTTAAATGACTTTTGGTGAAATGAAGGAAGATAAGTTTGAAACTGCCAGGAGAAAGAGGAGTGTAATGTAATGTAAACAGTTTATCCTTATCAAGTTGTAATAAAGTTCTGTAATGGAAGAAAAATGCACGTTTCCTGATGTGCGAGCCTTTGTGGTGTAATCTTTTAAGAAGAAGTACATTAATAAGTATTTCAGTAAAACACCACGATTTTTCTACTGACCTCTATACCAGTTATGAGTTGTTTTTTATTATGTGTAGGAATCTTACAGCCCTCCAGGTTCTCCTGCAGTTCCATATCGTTCTCATGTAGGCGATTCCGGAACTGGATGTAATAATCCAGGTGAGGTCTTACGAAAGCGGAGTAGAGGGGCAGAATCACCTCCCTTAGCCTGCTGGCCACGCTTCTTTTGGCGTAGCCCAGGATGAAACCTCGTGAGGTTCTCACAGCCCCACTTCTCCAGCTTGTCCATGTCCCTCTGGATGACATCCCATCCTTCTGGTGTGACAACTGCACCACTCAGCTTGGTGTCATCTGCAGACTTGCTGTGAGTGCACTCAATCTCACTGTTATTATCATTGATGAAGATATTAAACAGCATCTGTCCGAGTACAGACCCCTGAGGGACACCCCTTGTCATATATCTGTATCTGGACATGTTTCTGAACTATGAAAATAAATAGTTTCTTTCTACTCCTTTAAACTCCTCCCTTTACAACTTTTTAGTGCTTAAATGAATTTCATTATATTCTGATAGTGTTTATGGTGATTTTAACTAGTTTGAGTGATTACTGATACAGTGGCTTTCATGACACTGCCTTGCACGGAATATTATACTTGGAATGTTATTTTAATACATCTGTTTTGCAGCAATTAAATTATTTCAATACCTGTGACCTTTTAAAGATTAATATGTCTTGCAGTTTCTTTTTTGGTTCCTAAGCTAATATCAAGCCTTGTAATTCTTCAGTGATCATGAACACTAGAAGAAAAAGGGACAAGCAGAAATCCTCCTGGTGGAGATGAAATCTTGTGTGATGTCCATAGCGTAAGCTAAGGAGTTGTGTTCGGGAGTCTAATGTGAGACATCCCCACAAATTACTAAGAAAATTTATTGTTATTTTAGTATTTGCATTTGTAATGCTCTTGTAGGGTAAGTAAGCAGATTTAAATTTCAGCTTACACGTGGATCTAATATTTAGAGATGTTGATATTTTTGTAGTTTTTATTTGCAACATATTTCAAGTGTATTTCTAATTCTTCCTTTTCAGTGCATTGTATTTTGAAGAGCTCACAACCGTTTCACATTTATTCATCAAAGTTGTGAAATTGGGAGGTTCAAATTGTCCTCATTGAATCAATTGTGTTTGTTGTTAGGAGTTTGCAGTGTGGAACAGACTATGATTTGATCTCGATGTGGCCTAAGCTGATTTGGGTAGGTGTGATCCCCAGCTGCCTCCCCCTGCGCCCTTGCAGCTCTTCGGAGGGGAAAACAGTTACTTTCAGATGGATCAGGTCCATCAGGATTTGTTATTCTGTGCACCTTTGTGCCAGGAGAAGACATCTGGCAGTAACTGGCAAAAAACTGTGCTGAGTGGGGGAGCAGGGGCTCTGTAAATTGACATTTTCTCAAATAATTCATGAAAATTCAGCCTTCACAGAGAGCATGGCCCAATGATAAGTGAACCTGCACAGCAAAATGTGTAGGTGTCACAAAGAACTCATCAGCCTGCGATTGTGTTGCAATGATCCAATCTTAGACAATCTTAGACTTTAAATGTAGATTTGAAGTGTAGGTTTTTAATTTAAACTCTTGCATGTCTAGCCAGTGGATATGCTGCACCCTGTTGTATATATTAACAATAAATATAATTTTATGTATATGTGTATAAATAACTGAAAATTGAAAACAATAGTAATAACAAAATAGTAATAAGAGTAGAGGTGTTCAAGGCCAGGTTGGATGGGTTCTTGGGCAGCCTGATCTAGTGGGAGGTGTCCCAGCCCATGGCAGAGGGGTTAGAACTAGATGATCTTTAAGGTCCCTTCCAACCCAAATGTTTCTGTGATTCTAATTTTGCAGGTTGGTTGTAGTTCTGAAGTGAATCTATATTTAAAACAGTGAGAATAAAGCCCTGTATAGCTTTGTAGCATCTTGAGGGCTCAAATTCAATTAAACAAGCCTGCTTCAGGTATTTCAGAAGTATGTTACTCCGACATAACGTGATGCTTTTAAAGAAACATAGAAAAGTTTACTTCTGATAGACTATATATGTTTAAGATATTCCTGGCACAATTTAGGATAAAGTTAGAATTGGATGTGGAACAGATGCTAATGTTCCTTTCATATCATTTAAAATTTCTTGTGTATTGATTTGGTGTTGTATTCAGAGGCATTGTGTATTATTTAGGGTGTTTGGCGTAATGTTATTTGTCTGTTTTTCCCTCAAGTCTAAATTGCATGTGTGAAACACAGATGTTAACTGGAGCTGTTTTCAGCTATTTTATTGAAAAATAGCAGACCAAAGGGAGGAGATGACTTCCACGTGCAGTCAGAAAGTTCTTTTGGTAGTAGTGGCCCTGATTTTGTTTTCTCTCCACCACCCAGCTGCCCATTTCAATGACTTGCAGGAGTGTAATTCTCTTTGAGGCGTGTAGTTTCACTGAATTTGGCTGAAGCCAGGCTGTACATTTGAGAGATGTAGGTGGGTGATTCACAAAGAACTCTCATTTCTTTAGGCAATTAAACTCTAAAGGATAGGGAGGCTTTATTCTATATAAGTTTGTTAATTACCTGGAATTAGTGGTTATAAATGTGGTGTCCTTGCTGGAGTCAGACTAGCATGCAAACTAATATGGTCAGAAAGAGGAAACTAATTGTAGGGCTGCTTTGGTTTCTAGGATTAAGAAATGAGAACCACTTCAGCTAATGGGTGAAAGCTGGCAAGAACAGATTTGTATGAGGCAAAATTTTTACTTAAGGTGTTTGAGAGGATAATATTCACTGATAAAAATTGACACTGGTTAAAATCAGGTGAGGAACACCTTTGTATAACTTGAGGGTGATGAAAACAACACCGGAGAAAATTTACAGTTGTCTGGAACTGATAATTTCAAGTACAGGAAATTTACAGCTGAAATCACTCTGATAAGAAAGCCATGAAATATTATACTCATTGGAAGTTACTGGGAATATGTGCAATGAATGTAAGTGGCCGCAAGATCAGGTTATTATTCAGAAGTGTAAATCAGCTTTGCTAATCTGTTTGCATTTTGAATTTTACTGCAGCATGTACTCGATTGAATTGCAGTTTTATTACTTTGTCATTTTTTAAGCTATTTATTATTGCATTAATGGCATAATGTAGCTTTGTTACATCACATGGTATTATTCAGTCCAAGCAATTGGACGTTTTTCTTTCTAATCTGTGTTAATTTATCATCAATTTAGAAAAATGCTTAGGCAAACAGATATGTCTTTAATAATGATTGGGAAAAAATGCTTCTTAATATAGTTCAGTATAGTTAGTCTCTGTGCAGATGCCCTTTGCTAGGCTATTCTAAGATTTTGCACTTCACCAGCTTACAGGAGGGTTGATATTGGAATGCATCCCTGGAGAACAGCCATGTCCACCTTCCTCCTCAAAGCAGGCTTCACTGAAGCAGGTTCCTCAGGGCTTTGTCCGGTTGACTTTTGAGGACCTCCAAGAATGGAGGCTTGGTGGGGCAACCCATTCCGATTCCAGATTTAAACAGAATTTCCTGTGTTTCCACTTGTGCCCGTTACCTCCTTTCCTGTTATTGGGTGCCACTGAGAAGAGTACAACTCAGCCTTATTTATTCACATAACCAGTAATTTACTTACACACGTGGCTAAAATCCCTCTCTAGGTCTGGTCTTCACTTCTCTGGACTAAACAGCCCAGTCTCTCCTCTGAGCCCTAGATCATCTTTGTGGTCCTTTGCTATACTGTCTCTTGCATGTCTATATATATATATATATATATATGTATCTGTGTGTGTGTATATATATATAAGCACACACATATATATGCACACACATGTGTGTGTATATCTCTCCTTAAAAATTTGCAGTCACATGAATCCTGTTCTTCTCAAAGGTGCTACCTATTAATACATTTACTGTATTAATTCTCTTTGTACGCAATGTTTTTGGTGACATATTGGCTCAGAACATAGTTATCTAACTTCTGCTCCTTTCCATAGTTTCAGAAGACCTTTTTTTTAAATTTTTTGGGGGAAGGGGAAGGAGTTTTATTTTGTTTTGTTAGGAGATCTCTGAAGAACTTCATCAAATGTCACAGATTTCCCGCAGTAGTCTTTACTACAACTAACCTTGTACAATTTAGAGACTGTTTATATCTGAGAGGAAAAGAAACTTCAACTATTTCAGTTTCCGGGTGCCTGAGCACCATGAAGGATTATATGTTACCGAATGACTCCGCTTTGTGCCTAATCACTCTCTCAGCAGGAAGGTATCGAGTTGTTGTTCTGTCCTGCCTAATTGCATATCTGTCTTACTCCCGGTTCTTGGACTGAGACAGGTTGTGTATTTAAACAGAGCTTGACCTACACTTTTACTGATTGATAATTGGTTTTGATATTTTTTATTGAGAGTTTTCTAGATTCCTTGCTTTGAAAAGCTCTAAGAAAACTTTCTCGTTCATAAGCAATAGGAAGCCTTTTAAGGCACAGAATTGATCAACTTGGTTTTTTTTCATAAGTTAAATTTTTTACTTTCAAAAACCTGTAGAGAAATTTTCTTTGTGGCAACTTTCTTTGGGACTGTTAGAAAAATATGATCAACATAGCTGCAAATATTCCTGTTAATTAAAAATGAACTATAAAATCTGATGAATGGCTGTTAACTTCTCTTTTAAAACACAATAATGAAAATCAGGTTTCAAAAGTCATAGAAGTTCTCATCTACCGAGGCAGGCCTAATGTAGCAAGGCTTGCCCTACTGAGAGTGTGCTGATTTTCTCAGGGGGCCTCCAAAAACAAAGCAAATCCAGAAAACAAAAAAGCCCCCAAACCTCCAACTGTCCAAGTATTAAAGTCATGTTTGGGGAGCTTAAAGCTGAGCTATGTCAGGAAATTGGGCAGAGTCCAGTGGTATGACGTTTAACAAGGCTGGGTCCTGCACTTGGGGCACAACAACCCTATGCAGAGCTACAGACTAGGAGAAGTCTGTCTAGAAAGCTGCCTGGAGGAGAAGGACTTGGGGCTGTTGGTTGACAGCCAACTAAACATGAGCCAGCAGTGTGCCCAGGAAGGCCAAGAAGGCCAACGGCATCCTGGCTTGTATCAGAAACGGTGTGACCAGCAGGTCCAGGCAGGTTCTTCTCCCTCTGTACTCGGCACTGGTGAGGCTGCTCCTTGAATCCTGTGTGCAGTTCTGGGCTGTTCACCACAAGAAGGATGTTGAGGCTCTGGAGTGAGTCCAGAGAAGAGCAACAAAGCTGGTGAAGGGGCTGGAGAACAGGCCCTATGAGGAACAACTGAGAGAGCTGGGGGTGTTTAGCCTGGAGAAGAGAGGGCTGAGGGGAGACCTCATTGCTTTCTATAACTACCTGAAGGGAGGTTGTGGAGAGGAGGGAGCTGGCCTCTTCTCCCAAGTGCCAGGGGACAGGACAAGAGGGAATGGTCTCAAGCTCCAACAGGGGAGATTTAGGCTAGACATCAGGAGGAAGTTTTTCAGAGAAAGGGTCATTAGACATTGGAACAGGCTTCCCAGGGAGGTGGTTGATTCACCTTCCCTGGAGATGTTAAAGGTGCCAGGTGGATGAGGTCCTGAGGGACATGGTTTAGTATTTGATAGGAATGGTTGGATTTGATGTGATCCGGTGGGTGTCTTCCAACCTGGTGGTGGTGATTCTATGAAATGGGAAATCAACTGAAAATGGGGAAGTGTTGTGTTTCATACATTCTTTTGGTGTGTAAACCGGGAATTTGCCATTTCTCATAGCAAAAAATCTTGTCTTGTAGGGTGTAATCACTGAAGCTGTTGATTTTTCCCTTCTTAATCAGAATTCCAAGTGTAACCTTTCAACAGCAACCCATTTGAGAGTGTTTCTGTTGAAGTTAGAATGCACTGATGCCATGTATCAAGGTACAATTTTAGGAGAAGGATGTGTGATTGTGAAGCAGGGTGTGCGAGTGCCTGCGCCACTGTGAGCAGAATGGAGAGCTTGGATGTGAACATGTTGCAGAAGCACCAAGTGCGATCCTCCTCTGGTAAATACAAAATAAGACAAAAAAAAAATTTGACAGAAGGATTATGTTGAATAAAATGCATCTAAATGTTGTTTTCATAATACAAAGATGATACTTGCACTCCTAACCTCCTCCCTCCTTGATTCTGGTGCAGTGTCTTCAGTGTCTTGGTGGTCAGTGAATTGACTGCAGTGAATTTTGGGGCATTTCATTATAGTCCTACTACTGAGTGATAGAAACTTAAAAATGAGCTGTCTTTAATGAAATATAATATTGTTCAGTTCTAAGCATCCAGTTTAAATTGTATGATAAACACATGATACTCTACATGTCTCTGTTCCCAGCCACTGGGTCCATAGTGTCATCCAAACAAACTCATGGGGAAAAATAAGTTTGCTTAATTTAAATGCACCTTCCAATATGGAAAAAAAAGACTAGATTTTTAAAAAGTTATTATATTTAGAATATTTGATTGGAGGTTTAATTGTTATTTTTAAAGAGGTGTCAGTGGTGCTGAATAATCCAAATCAAACTCAAGCATGCGTACAACAAAGCATATAAAAGTTCCCTTAGACCTGGTACAAATGATTAATACTTCTGTAGTTAATATTTATCTGAAAATAAAATGCAGAGTGAATTAGTACAGAAAAAAACCCTTAAAATATTATATTGTCTTTGATAATCCAGTACTGGAAAATTTGAGATTTGACTGTAAACAGGAAGAGCTTTCATACTAGAGAGCGGTTTAGATTTTAATCCTTTATAGAGCAAAGAGTGAACAGCACAAGTGTTTCTTTAGCCGCTGGTAATGAGAAGGCTCTAGGTCAGTTTGAAAGCTCAGCAGGGTGAGAGCAGGTGCTGATGAGATACAGCTGATGGGTGAGGTAGGACAAGAACATTCTGGAGGTCATAAACTGCTTTTGCTGGTTCTGCATCGGTCAGTCTGTGCCCGGTCAGTGATACAAGAGTACCCTGACCTCACTGAAGTGGTGGAAAATGGTGGTCATTGGGCATTGGAATAGGCTGCCCAGGGAGGTGGTTGATTCACCTTCCCTTGAGGGGTTTAAGGCACAGGTAGATGAGGTCCTGAGGGACATGGTTTAATGCTTGATAGGAATGGTTGGACTCAATGATCCAATGGGTCTCTTCCAACCTGGTTGTTCTATGATTCTATGATTTGTTGTGATTAATTCTGAGTATTTTTTTCAGGAAGGTGATTTCTTGTTTGAGTGATATATTGGTTTGAGTTTCATCCTGTTCTTTTCTTCCCATTTTAATTGCTACTAAGACAGATGAATACTTTTTTTAGTTCAGGAAAGAGTGTTCTTCCCAAATAATTTGATATTACTGTAGCCTTAACGTACTTTCTATCTCTATATATATATTTGTGGATGCTATTTTTCCCTGGTGAGATACTTTTTGAAATGAGAAGATGGCTGATTGTCAGCATAACAGAATGGTTTTACAGCTTATAATTTGTTATTTATGTTTTATAGCCTTGGACATGACTTGGAGAATTTTTGGTACCAGAAAGCATAGAATAGGACGGGAGATGTGTCCCAGTTGTCTGGTGTTGGAGCTGCCAGCAAGTTGTTTATCAGAGGATTGATTAGTTTAAGAAACAAGCAGAGCAGCCCAGACCCACCCCACTTTTCCAACATGACACGCTGCAAAATAGCTCTTCTCTGCTCTTTCAGGAAGGTGTAATAGTAAGATACTTCTGTTTCATTTGACAATTGCTTTTTCCTTTTTTTTTTTTTTTTTTTCTTCCAGTCTGTGCATCCTTGAAAACAGTAGAGTCTTGTCAAGGGCTTTAAGAAAGGTTGTTTCATGCCTCTGTTACAGTATGTTATAGGTTTGTTTACTGTGATAAAATTAATACAGAAAACAAGCAAAGAGACTTGATGAGTGTTGTTTGAGAAAACAGATGAAGGATGCTAAAGTGCTTAACTACACATGTATATATGGAACTCATGAACTAGAAAATCAAGGATTTAATTTTCTCTTTTATTCTTTTCTGCTCTTTTGAGACTGGCAGATACTCCCCTTTTTGGCTCAGTCACCTTCTACATTTGCCAATTATAATCATTTAATTATGATCAAACAGTGCTTTAACATGAATCTATATAATCTCTTGTATAATAACACATACAAGCGTTTCTTTTGATCTTATCTGTTTAGAAATTGCTTGAAGGTGTTGCTAGTAGAAAGAAATCAGGAGGCTGTAACAGCTGAAGCAGTGTAGGTGTAGTTAAATTGGCCAAGTGCCCAATAATCTGACAAAATGTTTTCTACGTTTTCATAAGCCTTTCAGTTTTGAAGCAGCAGAAATGCTGCATTACTTCAGAAGTTACCTAATTTCAACAAGAAAAATAACCATTTTGTGGATGACCAAGATTATGACAGGACTTTCTGTGGGTACTTACGATAGCTCGTAAAGTCCTTACCAAACACAGTGGGTTTCCACGTAGAAAAGAAAACCAGGTGTTCTAAAGGTTTTGACTTAACAGGGTTTATTATAGAGAGAAGGTAGAGCATTGCATAACTTGAAATGTGTTCAAGGCCAGGTTGGATGGGGCCTTGGGCAGCCTAGTCTAGTGGGACATGTCCCTGCTCATGGCAGGGAGTCTGGAATTAAGTGATCTTTGAGGTCCCTATTCCATGATTCTATGATTCTGTGTCCAGAGAGAGATTATTTCATTTTAGGATTTTCATTTGGCGCTTGACTTTTGGGATCTCCAGAAATTTGAGCTTGAAAAGCTGTTATGCATTTATACAAAACCAAATTATCTGTTTTCCATATAAAATATATTTTATAACTTGGGTTAGAAACTTCAATAATGACGTTTGTGTGCAGGAGCTGTGTGGCAGTTTAATAACACAAGCACAGTTTTTCAATTAATGTATGAATGAATGGTGGTGCCATATAACTTCAGAGTAACTAGACAGTGCCAGACTTTGTACATAGTTATACCAAAGAGATACTGAGAGTGATATTTGATTGTGCTTGTGTTTTGTTAAATCTGTATCAGAACTTGGATTTGGTGGATGTATTATTCAAGACCTTTACATGCTTGTGGAAACTCAGGGTGCTTTGCGTTCCATGCTGGCTCTTTCTGTCTTCACAGGGTTGTGAAATCTGAGGAGTTTGTGGCTAAATACAGAGGTTAGTTGTTAAATACAGAGGTTAGTTGTTCAAAATACCCTGACCCTGCCTAAGGGAACTGTTTGGTCCTCTGAGGTGCTGTCTGTGAGGCTGCTCTAGCTTTGGAGAGTGCAGTGAATGACTCTGAGGCACAAAAAGCTGGAGAGTTGTGATAGTGCTGGAGCTACTGCAGGATTTGGGGAGTATATTTTCCCTCCAGCCTTTGCTGTGTTTTCACATAGGTCTTACTAGTCATCAGACAGTCCTGAAGTATTTATTTTATTCAATACTGAAATTTAAATAAAAAAGAAACAACTTGAGAAGTGTTTACCGAAGTATGTACAAATGTACATTTTAATATATTCAGTGCGTTCATTTTAGAGACATACACATCAGTAGTACTCTTCTTATGAATGCTGATGCTGCAGGAGACTGTATAATCCAGTTGGTTACTGGTTGACACTGGCTGGTGAATCTCACCACATTGTACGTCAAGTGTATGCAACAGTCTAATTGTATTTCATTAATTCATCTTGCTAACCAGAGAAGTTGCCATCTTACTGGTCTGAATTTGACAGATTAGGTTCTAGCCATCATTTATTGTTTTCTTTATGTTGTCTTTTCTCATCCAGGTTGTTATAGTGATACCCCATTCACCTCTGCATCTTCTCTTGAATAAACCAAAAGTGTTGAGATACTGGCAACTTTAGTCTTATTGGAAGTCATGTTTCTGGGCATTTAATTGCTCTTTGTAGCTGCTTCTTCTCTTCTGGGTTTGTTTGTTGTTTGTTTGGGTTTTTTTTTTTAAGCTTTGTGACTGATGAGAATAAAATAATGCTGGTGTTGCTCTCAGGAGAATCCACTGTGCTAGCCCAAAAAGAACTAAGAGGTGGGGGAAAAGTGAGGAGAGACACAATAAAAACCGCCCCAAGTGATTTCACTCATGTGGGACAGAAAATAGAGAACTGAGATGGATCGTGGGAGAACAGTTAGAAACTAATTCAGTGCTCAGGAAAATGGTTTGCCAAAGCCATTGCTGATATAATCTAGTAGTAAGTGGCTGCTGCAACCTTTTTCTGCAGCGTGTCAGAGTGTAAGTGCTGTTTATAGCAGTGAACTCTGACAGTTTAGCTGATACTATTAGCAGGTCATGGGTTTAGGGTTGAAATCCTGCACTTCTGTTGACTGTCATGTGCAAGAACAGCCTTTTCAGCAATGGTGACTAATTCCATCATGTAATTATTTGCTATGATAATTTCTGGCCTGGGACATTAAATAATAGTAGAAAATGACTGCTTGCATTGGTAAGAATCATCATCAGATCAGATGGAGGGGCTTCACATAACTTCTTTTTCTTTGTCTTCAGGGGTCTTGTCTAATAAATGAGAAAGATTCTATGATTTTCATCCCATTTAAACTGCTATAAAATTATAGAAAAGTTTATGCTTTTTAACCAGGTATTTATTATTGGAAAAGAACAGCATGTCGATTTTATACAGACAGTTTAAGATCAGAACACTACTGTTTACATTAATGTAATGTGCAGGTAGAACAGCTGTATTCCATGTGCATTTATTTCCTTGGACTTGGAGTATAAGGCCATTGCATTAATCTGTGTGTCTATTTCCATTACTTTAAAATGTTTTTTTTTTACAAGGGGGCTTGCTTAAGAGATAAACTTAGTGACAAGAGCTGTAGAAAGCATTTTTATTGGAGCAAAAACATGTCTTGGAATGAAATTTAGGAACCACAAGCGACAGTTGACAAATTTGTATGATTTTCAACAATATATATTTATAGTTCTCTTCATGTAGCTCTATGGATTTATGGTTAGAGCTAGTAGGTTTTATTAGGACAATTAATATGTATGGGAAAAAAACCCCAGAATGACTGTTGGGCACAAAAACTCCTCACTTCTGAAGTAGGGGTAAATCTGAAGAATGGATTATATACTCAGAAATCTGAGAGTAATGTTAGCTGATAAAACAAAAGATACTACAACTACCACAGTACTGTTCAGCTGGATGTATAAATGTCAAAGGATACGTTCAACTTCCGTCAACAGAGACAGCACTACACTCTTTTGTGGGTAAAGGGCTTGTTTTGAGGATTAAAAAAATAAGTGAAATAGTTATTTTTTTTATGGATCATGTGTTTTAAGTGTTAAAAATTGTGACTGCTATACAAAGCTCCCAGATTTATGTACGTATATCACAAAATGCTAGTAAAAAAGAAAAACTGTATTAAAAAGTAGTCATGTGGGAAAGTACCTATTAGTACTAAGTTGTTACTGCTATTGCCATACTTGTAGAAACAGTAATTGGGCACTGGTTTAAAAATGTGTGGTGTAGAGTAAGTCCACTTTCTCTTTTTTTGCAACTTTTGGAAGAAATAGGGTCAAGTATTAATCATTGGAGGGAATTCTTTTAACTGGGTATTTAATTTTCCATGATTTTAAATTATAAATATTTCCTTATACTGACCATAGCTGACAGTACCAGACAGCGGTCAGGGACTACGAGTAGTAACTATTTTTTATCATATTTAGCTCTAGCTCTCACACGCATTGCAAGGTGGTTGATCAAGAAGGTGATGGTTTTCAGGCTTCCTGAATATGTGTGAGGTCAAGTGTTGATGTGCTGGTGGCTGAAAAAGCCTGAGGTCTTCTGTGAGCACTATCCAGTGTTGAACTGTAGCTCTGACACTAAATACTTCTACCAACTGATATCACCAGTCTGTCCCTTTCGTCTCCCCCTTCTTCATTTACATAGATTATGCTGTATCTTCAGTGATTTTTTCTTTTTAATTACAAGATCTATATTACCGTATCTCAGACTTGAGCTCTATTTTTATTCTGACTGTATGGGAGAACCAGCAGGCTCCAATCAGAGACGTTATTTACGCCAGGAATTGTGGCTGTGGTGAAAATGCTTACGGAAAATGCACATAACCTTGGGATTAGGTAATATGCACAAAAAATGTGTATGCGTGACACTTGAGAGAAGTTTTAATACTTCTTTTTTAATACTTTTTATGTTGCCTCTCTTTGATCCAAGATTTCTATCTGTGGATCTGACCGAGGAGGGAGGTTGCCTGTGTGCTGCTGCTGGTATTACTGGGGCTGCTTTCAGCCAGAGCTTTTGTGTTTGTGCTCAGAATTGGGAACTGCTGAATGTTACATGATGATGCTCTTTATATGAGAGCTAAGGTTTCTTGTGGAATAATAATTTAAAAAAAAAAAAAATTGGCTTTGTCAGCCAACAGAGATCTGGAAAAGGTACCTCTTCAGTTTTGTTAGCAACTTTCCTCTTTTTCTCTTAAAGCTTGCTATAGTACAGTAAAGTGTAATCAACTAAATTATATAGCTCACCTTACACACAAAATACACTAGCCTGTCCTGGAGCATAGGGTTTTTTCTTTGTAAGCTATGTGAGTCTCTTTAAAAATGTTAAAATATTTAGGGTGTGCCATTCTCCATATAAACATGTAGGTTGTGGGTTGTCTGCTCCTTGTATCTCTTCCTACAGCTGGAAAGTTTCAAGGTCTGTGTGTTGCCAAACACAATTCGTTGTCCTTGTGTCATAAATCAAACAGTGATGGACTTTGCAAGAAAAATCTGACACGAGACTTCCTGTTCTCTAAGTTTTTTTAAGGCTTAAATGCACTCAATATTTAAAATTATATTTCTGTAGGCCTTACTATTTTTCTTTTTTATTATAATTACTTTAAAATCTAAAAATAAATATTGCATATTATAATGAGGATCCTGCAAAAATGTATAGAACAGGGGAAAGTTGAAAAAAGGGCTTAGTGGAGGTAATTGGTGAATGGACCCTCCCTCTCCCAGAAGTTTTGCCTTTGTTTTTTTCTATTTTCTTGATTAGAAGGGAAAGGAGTGAGTGAGGGGCTGCGTGGCTATTTCAAAACCATGGCACTAACCTTTACATACTGGGCTGTGCAGTTCATTTAAACCAGTCTGGTTTAGCAGTTCTTGCTGTCCTTCAGTTGTCTAAATGTTGAGAGAGAGTGTGTCAAACATGCCCAGAGCATTGCAAGTTGTTTGCCTCTGACAGTTTTAAATGTCTGTGGTAAAGGGGGATCTACAGTCTCACAGGCAATTTGTTTTAGTGTATCACTATCCTATAGAGAGTCCTCTTTATATTATCTTTACTGTAGATTCAGCCCTGTCTTCCTCCTCGTGTACTCAATGAGGCAGATTTGTCAGTGTATGGTAATGATATGAAAGTAGTTGTCATGTTTGTCACTAGCTACCACTTCTCTAGTTTAAGCTGTCCCAGCAGTCCTGTACTACATGACTTATTTTCATTGTACTCTTCTGGAGTGCCTTGTCTATACTTTTCTTTAACTGTAGTGCCCAGCACTGTGTATTGGGATGTTACTAGCACCAGGTTGTTAGTATAATACACTGCTATGTTTTACTTCCTCTGCTTCTGAGAGAGTCTGATATTTTATATCTTTCTGCAGCATTGCATTGCGCCTGGCTATTTATTTCTAATCTGTGGAATTTGTTACACTCTTGCACTGCCTACACAGTTGTTTCTTGTCATGGGTTTTACGTATGTGATTTCTCTTGCCAAGTTCTTCATATTTGTTTTTGTTGAATTTCATCTTGTTGACTTTGGGCAATTCAGTCACTTGCCATGAAGACTTAGCCTCTGAAGGATTTTGTGAATTTGTGACATAATCTCTATTCTGCCATTCAAGTCATTACTGAAGAGGGAAGCAAAACCTCATTGGTGACCACAAGTAAAATGTCTTTTAGTTTGATAAACTATTAGAGTTTTTCCTTGTAGTGTTCTTGAAAAACTCTGTGCCCACTTAGTTAATATAAAGAACTGCCAAAGGTGCATTAAAGTTCAGATAAATTACCCCCCCTTTCCTTAGAGCAGCTGTCAAAGAAGAAGATTACAGTAGTTTTAATTTACTTGTTTATTTTGTCGATTGTTTCTTATCATCTTGTTATCTAGGTGTTTATAAACTGACTGTTTCATGTGATTTATTCTAGAATAGTTGTGAATATTAGAAGTGTCCTGGTTGAGTGTTTAGTTTTCCCTGAGCTTCTAATCTGCAAAAAATGGTACCAGCTGCTTCATTTCCACATGGCTGAGGTCTTCCATGTCTCGTTTTTTTCAAAGAATATTTTTAAGTACTGGAAGACATCTGATAATTATAGAGGTTGACTAAGCAAGTACTTTAAGTTACTCAGATTTTGCCAAATAGAATACAGATTATAAACAAATTGATGGTAGGTGGACTGAAAACTGACTGGACAGAACTGACAGGCTCAAAGGGTTGTGATCGGCGTCACGAAGTCCAGTGGGAGGACAGTCACTGGTGGTCAAAGTCCAGGGGTCTATGCTGAGGTCACTAGCATCTTCGTTAATGACTTGGATGAGTAGACAGAACCTGTACCCTCAGCAAGTTTGCAGATACAGATGTGTGAGAGTTTTGCCCACACGATGTAGTTTTACTGCCATCCAGAGGAACCTCAGCAGGCTGGGGAATTGGGCAGACAGGAACCTTATGAAGTCCAACAAAGGGAACTGCCAAGTCCTGCTCCTGAGAAGGAATGACTCCCAGCACCACTATATGCTTGGGACTTCTGAAAAGCAGCTTTACCGAAAAGAACTTTGAGGTCCTGATGGACACCAAGCTGAACGTGAGCCAATGGAATGTCCTTTCAGCAAAGGAGGCCACCAGCCTTTTGGACTGCATTAGAAACAGCATTGCCAGCAGGTCGAAGGAGGCAATCCTTCCCCTATTACTCTCTGCTGGTGAGGCACATCTCTAGTGTTGTGTTCAACACTGAGTTTCCCAGTATGAGACAGACATGGATAGCCTTGAGTGAAGGGACACAGAGATGATTAAGGACTCGTACACGGAGATGCTGAGAGAGTTGGGAAGGTTTAGCCTAGAGAAGAGAGAGCTCAGATGGACTCTTAATGATGTGTATAAATTCTTGTTAGGTTGTTCCCCACCTTATATAAAAAAAAAAGTTGAAAAGGAAAACAAGATAGAAAGAGCAAGAAAAGGAGACTATTTGGTGAAGTGTTTTTAATATTCAAAGACATGCTTTCTTTTCCTAGAAAACTGATTCTTTACCATTTCATATTTCTCAGTATCATTGCATTAGCTGTCAAGGCTTCTTGTTCGCCATCTCCTAGAAAAGACATCCAAAGATCTGATGATTGTTGCTTGACTGATTAAATATGAGTGGAACTTTGAAGGAGGGTTAGGGCAGGTCTTTTTAAGTAGAACTCAGTTTTAAATGTGAGTCTGCTTTTGCTGCTAGTTTAAACTGAAGTGTATAATTTTCGTCACTTAATGATTTCATATAAAATTATTTCAGCTGTTCACGCTTTAGATGCAGAATTGTAAAATACAATAGTACTGGTGAAGGAAAAGGAAAACATTGGGTCATTTATACAGTGAACATTGTCTTGTGTGACCTAATTTTAAATCACATGCCAGAAGGCTTGGAAAAGAGGAAAAGTCTCATGGTAAGGGCTTTTTTCTTCTCTGAAAGTCATTGTAAACTTTTCCTATTCAAAGTTTTATCACACATTTTGATCTGTATCAACATGCAACAACTTACTGGGCTACATCTTTATAACCTTCAAAAATGCACGACTGCTGGCATTTCCATTTCTTTTCACCTAAGCTGTCTGTATCCCGTCATGATCAACACTGGTGAGAATAAGTCTGTAAGTTTTTTGCCTCCTGGGTAATATTATGAATATGGGCCAGTGGATCTAGAGCAAAACAGTATTTTCTCACTCTTGGGCTTTATCTGGTTAACATGGCACACATTAAAGCAGGTTATGAATTTAAAGCATGGTAGAGCTGTTCCCAAAACACCTGTATGTGCAAGCAGTTCTGCAGTTAAGGTACAACAGTTTGTTGGTTTTTCAAGGAGCATGACTTCATCCTTTCTCCCCTTCTCTGCTCCTGACACCGAGGTCCCTCTCCTTCCCTTTTCAATGTGCCTACCTGCTCTGGTGCTTTTACATGCTTCCAGCAATCTTCTTATCTCCCTAAATTGGCAGAAGAATCTCCAAAGTTTTACTTGTTTTATTCCTCGTCGAGTTAGTTTTCTTCAGAATTTGTGAGCCACTGTGCAGGTGGTAAGGAGCCCCAGCAGGGAGGATGGGAAGAGTAGGACGTTTCCCTCTCGGTGCTAGAGAGCTGCTTACTTTTCTCACTGAGGCTTGTGTAATCACATTGATAATCTAGAGCAAGGTGGTAAGGTAAACTTCTAGAAAGGATACCCTTGTTTTGGGATAGAATTATCTACTCTGAAACTTGCTGGACAGCAGTTGCAACAGTCTGGACAGGCATCTTAAATGTCCCACTATTTAAACTGAAATTAGCAATATAATATTAGAATAAATCAAAAAGCAAAGACAGATGAAATATAATGTTTAGATTTCCATTCTATTGCTTTATTATTTTTGTTCCATTGTTTTTATTATTTATTTATTATCACCTGCCTGGACTTGTGGGAAGTATTTGACACAGTCCTGCACAAGGTCCTCATTTCTAGATTGGAAAGGCAATGGATGGACCACTCAAGGGATAAGGAATTGGCTGAGTGGTTGCACTCACAGTTGCGGTCAACAGCTCAGTGTCCAGTAATGAGTGGTGTTCCTCAGGGTTTGGATTGGGATTGCAACTGGATGGTCTTTAAGGTCTCTTTTGACCCAAAGTATTCTATAATTACTATATTATTATTTTATTCCAGACTATTTTAAGTGGCATCTCTTGTTCTGTCTGTTACCCACTACCCCAGTTTGGATTTTATTTTTTTTTAACTTCTACAGTAATGACTTAGAGTCCACTGAAAACAAGAATCTTTTTTTTTTTTTTTTTTTGGTGGATTCAGACAGGCTTCCATTCTGGCCCATCAAGTGTGTAAATAAGTGTAACTTTTATAAATTCTTCATGATCCAGAACGTGCTGTAGTAGTAGTGTGATGTATGTAATAATACTCTTTCTTCTTCTTGTAGGTCCTTTTGTTCTGCATCACAGCTGCTCTGTTCATGTTCTTTTTCAGGTATGTTGCTAGTATATCTGTTTATGTTTGTAAAGATTATTTTAAACAGTATTTCTAAGTGCTTACTTTATTTTTGATGTTCGTCTGAAAACTTGTATACTCTTGACTTGGGCTTTCTAAATTGAATAGAGTGCTTCTATGGTGTTAAAACCTCATTGCTGTGAATATAGTTGGGCTAAAAAGGGAATTGATGAATAGGATACTTTAAATCTTCTGGAGATTATACTGATTACTTAAGGAGCCTCCTGTCTTCTTTTAATTATGACCCTGGAGATCTAACATGACATAGTATGAAAACCACTGGAATGCTGCTTTTCTTGTAAGTTTTTAAATATCTTACAGCAGGAAAGATAACATTTTTTTCTTCTGGTGATAACAGGAGGGGCACAGAAAAATGAGATTTTATAGTCTTAAATAGTATCACATATTTGACATGTGTGCAGATGTGACTGCCTTCTTTTATTTTTAGAGTAAAATGGACCAGGTACATTTTCAGAACTTATTAATTGTATACCTTTATTAAAACGAAGAGGGATGGAGTCAGGTGAAACACTCATTTTAATAACTTTCTTTCCCCCTCTCAGTTTGCATGGTATATCTAATAAATCACTTGCCTTGTCAGGGTTTCCCCTTTAAATACCAAACGTCTAAATTTTTCTGTATGTCTCTTGTTGGAAAGTTGCTTGTTAAAGTAACCTTTGACTGCAGCCCTTTGACTTAGAATTTTCTGTGGCATGTAACCATTTGTGGTTCTTCAAGCCCTATGATCCCCTGGTAATTGCAAAACTCTGGAGGCTGCAGCTTGTTGTTTTTGTAATTCCATTACTTACGAATTACTTACGGATATTGGCCAAGAACAGTCTGTGAATAAGGGAAAGCTATTAATTTAAAGGATTCAAAGAAGCATTCCTCCTTTCATCTACCACCCATTAAGACCCTTATAATGGCAGTCTTCTCCTTGTTTTATTTTCTTCTGCTTCCCAGAGTCATGGCATAAGAGTCTTGGAGAATTTGACTTGTAAGGTTAAAGTTAGACACCTGTCTGTGTGAATGCTGGTTCGAACTACACAAACCACTAAAATACTGGCCAAAGCTGTAAGTGTTGTATGATTCTGGAGGAAGCTAATTGTCCTCCATTTATGTCTTTGGTAATGGAGAAGTGTTTCAGAGACCACTTGGAGAGGAGAATGGGAACTGACCAGAGCCCAGAGATATCTGGTGAATTCCTCCCTGATCAGGCACGCCAGCGCTGGCAATTGAATGGGCTCCAAAACACTTTCTCTTCTAAAATTAGTTTCTCCGTGTCAGGGTTGATGGAGATCCTGTTGAGTAATCATAAGCAACACTTAATTCCTTTGTCCTTGATGTTGCAGTGAAGGAATTAAAATAGAGGAATAGTAGTAGGATCTCTCACGTAGTGAGAGATCCATTAGTTTAATTCTCAGGAATAAACCTAAATCTATTATTAAACAGCAGCAAATATGCTAAGGCAGAGTAGGTTTATCAAAAGTAATTAGCACAGAGCAGGTGCTTGTTTTTTTTTTTTTAACTTTATCAGTGTAAACAATATTGTGACTAGAACTTCTTCACAGTGATCCATGTGTTGCTTTCCTAAGGAAACCAGGTATAGATGATCTGGGTGAAAATACCTCTGGGTACACATAGCATTCCCTGGACAAAGTTGTTGTCAGAGGTTGACTGTCAGACAGAGCATGTATTGATTGGTTTGACAAAGACCTGCTCATGTCCTCTGTTGTTTAAAAATTTTGTATTTAAATAACAATAAAGATTACAGTGGAAATGCTGATTATGTGTGAGGGCAAATCTGCTGGGTGGGAACAGCAGTTACTTCGCAAAACAGACTTGGAACTCAGATAACTGCAAACTAGAGCTACAATTTAAGAAACTATAAAGCTATTTAGTAACGCAAAGGCTGAGGTAATATAGCTGTGGGGAATCAGATGGTTAAGGATTAGTTAACTGAAAAAAGGCCCAATGGTCGTTGTTGCATAACCAGCTGAGTGTAGGTTAACAATGTCACTTTCTCGTAGCAAGGGAAATGGCATCTGTAGAGACTGTGAAGTACATAAAGTTGTCTTTTTGTGGTACTTAAACATTAAGGTGTTTTCTGTGGTTTTGCATCCCTTTTGATTTTTGTATGCCAAGCAACATACAGAAGAGCCAGAGAAACCTCAGAGACTGATCTTGAGTTTGGAAATATGGCTTGTTTGAAAGGATGGATTATGGTGCTTAATTTAAAAAAAAATGGGATGGGACAACTGTTATCATGTGTGTACATGACTGCTGAAAAGAAGAAAAGCATATTCTCACTGATTGGGGTAGAAGGGGTAAGAGATAACAGAGCAAGACATTTGTTCTTAAAATGCTAGGTTGCAGCAGGGATGAATTCCCTCAGATACTGAGGACGGAAGTCTTAAGAAGGAAACAATGAAAAGATTCCCTGGTGAGACTACAGACTGTCTGTCCTTTCAGATCCATATGAAGAGATTTTGGGTAACATTTCTACTTAATGAAAGAAATAGACTATTTCATTTCCTGAGTCTCTTCCACTTTTTGATGTGTATCTATGGCTCTTGTATTGTGAAACGTTTGATGTAATAAACTGTCAAAGACAGTGGCTGGTAAAGTCTTTGAAGGAGAACAATCTGACTATGAATTGTTAAAGGCAACTTGAAAGGTACACTTGGAAAAAAATCCAAATTATTGATCTGTGCTATAGAAATCACCATGTTTTGTGGAACATGCTGGTTTTTGTATGTTTTGTATGGAGTGGGGACAGGCAGGCAGAGGAAAGCAAAGGCACAGCACATCAATGATCCAGGTGGACAGAGGCATCTCTGAAAATTAGTAGGGGGGAAATGTGACTCTTCCACCACACTGAGTTGCAGAGTTCTTCCGCAGTGTCTACTCGTAGACATATAATAGGAGAGAAACAACATGACAGAGAGGTCACTCGACCAGTCTGCGGAGTTTCATTCCTACTTATCTCGACTGGGATTGCAAGTTGGTCATTGTCTTATCCCATATGTGAATTTATCATTCATCTTTGGTAAGAGTTTGGGCAACCCTCAGAGGAATCCTCTGTGGATCTATCCAGAGCCCTGAGCGAAGCAGTATTCCCATCTCCATTATTATCTAAAGCAGAAAAGAATTGAGAGGGTTGTTAAAGTGCATTTCCTCTGTTTAATGACTAAAACCAAAATCATGTTAGAATTGTAGTACTTTCAGAAAAGTCTCAGAAAAACACCTTATTCAAAGTCAGATCTGCTTGGCTTGTGGACTGTTTTCCCATGGACAATAAAATGTGGTTCACCACCAGCAAGCATTTATAAACACTGTCATCAGAGGTGATTTTTTTTTGTCCTCCCTGCCCCAACAAAATGGCCTGAAAGGTGCTGAGAGCAGTAGCACTTGGGGTCACCAAGATCATATATAATGCCTTTAATCATTAAAGATAAAATCCTCATATCTAAATGGTGTAATTTGAAGCTTAAAACCTTTCTAAAAAGAGACTTCAGTGTCAGTATACCTCTGTGCTACCTAAATACTTGAGAGTCAAATGACACAAGGAATACAAGCAGAGTAGTCTTTACTTTCTGAGTTCATATAAATTGCTTTATCTGAGACTTTTAAAGCTAAGCAGCAGAAAGGCTCAAAAGCCTGTGTAATGGATCTGAGGAGTCCATTATTTAAAAAAAATTGAAGTATCCAGGTAGTCTTCATATTATTTGATATAGAAAAGGTTTCTCCAGTTGTAAAATGAATGCTCTTTACTCTCTGTTGGAAGGCTTTGTCCTCACATTGTGTTGACGTGCCACTCTGATCCTCTTAGCTCATCATAGTGGCAGATGTTTCACACTAGTGGAAAACTACCCAGTAGCCGTGGTATTTATCACTGGAGTTATCTCAAAATTCTGTTGGACTGTTCAAATATTATTGTGTCTTCAGAGGAAAGCAAGAAAAAGGAGTTAAGAAGTAAGGTTACAGAGCTGACGTAGTAGAATCAAAGCCGGGAATAATTGCTCCGGAATAGGTAGAATGATAAAGGAGTAAATTCAGAAGAGCTATGTAGAAAAGAAGACAGTAGGAAGAAGGAAGGAGAGAGTGACTGAAGAGAGAAAAAGTAAGATTGTGTCAGCAGACAGGACAAAAAATAGAAGAATATACTAAGAAAATAGCAGCTGCAATGCAGATGATAGGTTTACAACAACAAAGTTATATTTACAGACAGAGGAAGCACATTTTAGCATCAAGTCTTTTTGGTTTTGTTTTTGGGTTTTGTTTTTTTGCCTTCTCCTCCATCCTCTCTTTCGGGTACTTTTCTACTAACTTGTGCCTCTGTTTTGTCTCAAAATGCACTGTTCAGTTCCACTGAAAATGATGAAATTATGTATCACTCATTTGTGAGTAACTGTAGTGTACTGGAACTTGTACAATGCAGTCTCCCATAGCGTGTGTTTAATGCACACCTATAGGAAACCGCGATTGAAACAAGATTCTTTCCTCTTCCACCTTTTTGTCTCTAAAACTTACATACAGAAGCATGTCTGGGGAGGGGAACATTCCCATATCTTTAGGAACTCATTTTCAGATGATATGGAGCTCCACTGGGAATGTAATACTTAACACTTCCATTAAAAAAAAGTAATTTGTAATGTTAATATGATGTTGTGTGTGATTTATTTAAAAATGTACTGTTTTTCAAAGTGTCTTGGAAGAAAAGCACACTTCTCTTAAAAAAAGAAATATCGTTTGCATGGAATTGAGATGAGTGGAAAGGTTTTGGTTATACCAAACATGTCGTGTTATTAAAGTTCAAGCAATTCATGGTAGTTTCTGTCTGCGATAGTGTTCTGTAATAATTGAATAGAGTAAAATGAACGAGCAAGGGGAGTCTCATTATATGTAAAATATGATGTAATTAATATTTTAGTAGCAGTTTTATTTTGAATAACACACTGGATTTTTTTGGAAGGGTGAGGCAATGGCTCTGCTTTTATTCATATTTGAGGAAAACCACATAATAGAAAACTTGCAGTCTCTGCACAGTAAATGAACACCTACATATAAATCCTATCCACATAAACTTAGAAAATCCAGCAATTTGGATGACTATGTGTTGGCAGACTACAGCACTGGTTGCTATAGCAGATAATCCTTAGACTATATGCTACCATTTTAAAATAGGCATATGTTAGTTTATCTGCCCTGAATTTTAGAAGGGAAAGATCCGTGTAGGAGCTGAAACCAGCTATTATGGGAAGTGGGATGCTTCTGATGATTGATTGATCACCAGTGGAAGATGAAGCCTGTCTTCTATAGAGATAAATGTTAAAATATTTTCCTAAACAATAATTTTAGACAATTAGAAGTTATTGCTGTGATTTCAAAAAGCAGAACGTGGTATTTTTCATAACTCAAGGTTTGCTTAATTCACAACAAGTTCCTGGTCTCATAATTCTCTTTATATATTATCCATTGATTGAAAATGAGTAATGAAAAATATAATGAAAAGAACATCTAATAATAAACGCAGATGCACTGGCATAGACTGCCGTTAAGATGGAATATTGAAACTTGTGTAAAGTCACTGAAAACCTTTAAGAAAGGTCCTTTTGTTTGCAGAGCTCTTTACTGTATCTCATTAACGAAATTCTAGCCTCCCAAATTACAGCTATTTGCTCTTCTTTCCCGGTGAAACACATATCCTATAATTTATTTGTATTTTTGACGTGGTATTTCAACATGCCTGTATTTTCTGTTAAAAATGTGTGGTACCACTGCCATATCAGTCTCATGTAATCACCTAAGCTCCTTTTTGTACAGAAACAACTACTTGAAAGATATTTGGGTCTTCTATTCCACTCTCTTTTTTACAGTAGGTTAAGCAAACTTAATAGTAAGAGCTGCTATTACAGGGAATTCATATCAAATAGTCTTTCCTTTCTTATAAAGATTATTTTTAAGTCTTTTATATTTGCTGTAGGATTACAGAAGTACATTAAAAATCCTCTCCTATTGAATTATTTAGGTAATAAATCAGATAAAAATAGCAGATGAGATTTTTTTTTCTGTGTTTATATATGTTCTTTACTATCCTTATATAAACATCTCAAATTTAGTGTTTCAAAGCACTGTTTTGATAACTGTCATGAAACTTGATTTCTTAGGTATTTTGGATGACCTGGTGAGAAGATGAAAACAACCAGTCTCATAAGAAATGCCATAAATATCAGTCAGTTTTATTTTGTATGAGCGAAAGTAAAACATGGCATTGCAGGAGGGGGTTGTGGGTGAGAAGTTAACCTTCCAATTTAACTGTGATGCTTCTCTGGCAGAGCACTGCTTTTAGCAGTTGTGTTTGGTTAGTTGAGATGCGAATACAGTGAGATAATATATAATCTGTTTGTACACCAAGAGAATAAAAAGTGGAAAAGTAATTTTACTTTTCTTCATTCGCCCATTTTTTTTCTCTCTCTTTCATACTGTTTTACCAGATTTCCACTGCACTTCTCTTTTTCTTGTTTTGACCCTTTAAAACTTGCAGTGCCATGTAGGATTGTTTTGGTTTCAAGGGAAGTTGCTGCCAAGTTTTGCAGAGCTCTGGTCCTTGCTCCCTGCTACATTCATAGGAGAGGGAGATGGGATCCCCAGGCTCACATTGTGTATCCCCCGACGTCTCAAAAGGGATGTAGTAGAACTAGTGACACGTCTTAAGCATTATTTTAAGTGCAAGAATTTCAGATAACTAGCTTTTCATACAGGTAAGAATTTCTTGACTTAAGGTTGTCATTAAAAAATACATTAGGGCACGAAATTGTAGTGTCCAGTGGGATGTGGTGGGCATCTTTCATAGATTTGGGAGCTTCTCCTGGTTATGTGCTTGCCCGTTCCTTTAATAATCTGCAGTGGCTGCTGTAGGACATACACGAGCATATCCCACTCTTTCTATGTTCTTATGTTTGCAAGTACCAATTGTTTTTTCTCACGTGTTCATTTGGGTAGTGTAGGAGTAATGGGATGATAGTGACATCAATAAAAATAATCAGTTCTGATTTTCAGTCTGACATTGTAGACACCCTTACAGCAGTGAGATCTCGAGTGGGCTGATAGTGCCTGTTGTTTTGTGTAGAGTTTTAGACACCAGTCTCTGATATATTAAGGTATACAAGGGAAAAATCAAAGAGGACAGTTCCTGTCTTTTGTGGGCTTAATAGATGTCACAGAGCTGCCTGTCTAGTTGATGATGGCACACCAGATTTAATTGCATAAATCTACGCAGAATAAATCTAGAGTAATGCCTTTCCTTAAAGTTTCCTAGAGACTGTATTAAAATAATTCTGAGAGGTGGTGAGTGTTAAGAATTTGTGAAATGCTGAGAGGTCATGGAAGGTGGTTTTCCTAACTTATTCTGCACACGTGGTGTGCACTGTCCTTCTGTTTCATGAACCAGTTGTATGGCACTAATATGAAAAAAGGTAATTTGTGTTCTGCTAATAAGAGCAGAAAAGGAAGGCGACACGCAAATATACGCACACATGTATGTGTGTAAATGTATGTGTGCTTGTATATTTCAGTGATGACTTTTCATCACCAAAGTCTGCGGATGGGAAAGACAGGGAAAAAACATCATAGAATTAATTCTTTCCTGTGTGGAAAAACTGTGTCAAATATTTGAAAGCCTCATTCTGAATTCTAAATAAGATTAGTTTAATTTGTACAGTAATAGAAGATACAAAATTACAGTTAACTTTATCATCTCTCTAGATCCTTGTAAAAAGTAAAAAGAGAGATCAGTTATACTTCTGGTGCATCCTAGAGATGTTTCGATTTTATCTTTTGAAAAAATGCATGTCCATTTTATCATTAACTTGTTACTGAATTCCACGTGTGTTTTTGGAAATATTCACCTGATGTCTGTTTTGCTTTTTTTCCAATCTGGGTGTGGCATTTAAAGTATGCTTTTAAATTAGGCGTCTGCCAATGTGCAGTTTAATAAGTTTCTTTTTGGTATGCCATATAAATTTTATTGAGAAAATATAGTCAGTTTAGGGATTAAAATGTTAACATTTCATGTTCATGTTTACCTTCTGAATATATATGCTTGTGATACTGAAATGTTACTAGAGCATGCTTGTTTTAGTCTTATGATACCAGGAGTTATTGGACTAATTTCCTGAAAATATCCTGAGAGGAAAATTCTGACATTTTGATGATGATCATTAATCGCTCGATGCCTGTTGTATTTACAATTTCTTGTGAGGAAATCAGTCTTTGTTGCACTCGTTATTTTACTGTCAGATGTGGTATGGCCGTCATGCCAAGGCAAGCAGAGTTGAGCAGTCCATGCGTGTCTCCACTAAGAGATTATGGAGCGCATGTCTGTATGCATTGTGGGGAATGAAAACAAACATCAGCATCTGTATCGTGAGATTTAGGCGTGCAAAGGGATAAGCATAAATATTTTTACAATATCTCAAACACTCTTTTTGATAGTACGTTTTAGGAGGAGAAAAGCACCTCTTACAAATCAGAGCGACTGTTACCTGGTGCTCTGCTGGTGCCCAGTGCTGGTCTTTGCCTCCCCTCACCCCAGCCGGCAGCTCTGCAGTCTCTCCTGAAGAGCAGGTGAGAGGGTAGGAAAGGTGAGATAGAGTCCACGACAGCAGTGGTGTTGTTATTAGTGGAGATGGATGATTTGTGTCACTTTCCCCGTTTTGTGATCAATTGTTGGCAATGATGACAGGAGCCATGGGGTGGGAAGGGGCTGGGAGGAGGTGCTGGGTGCAGCAGGGAGAGGGATGGTCCTCGAGTGCCTTTCAAAATGGTGTTGTCTTTGAATCCCTCTCACTCCTTTGACTCTATATACACTTGAGAACGACTGATGGGCTATGCTGAGTGCCAGCACTGGCTGCTTCCCTTTTACTTGCTTTTGCTATCAGAAACGCCAGCTGAACAGAGAAGAAAAGAAAAACATGAAGAGAGAAGACAGAACAGTATCCGTGGAGAAGGAGTAAGGGGCCAAGCAGGACAGGGTTTCCTCCAGACATGAACCAGCTGTAAGAGAAAGAATGGGAGATAGTTGATTTCATTATTAGGGCTGTGGTGCACCTTTGTGTCTTTGGTTTTACTAAAAGTCTTCAGAAAGAGTTTATAATTAAAAACATACTGGATCATCCAAGTACCTAATTTACAAGTCACTGGGTCATTTTTTTTCTTGCTTCTCAATCTATTAAGGAACCATTATATACTCTTACAGCACTCTGTGTCTTCAACTCTGTTTTTATATACCTAAGCATTACCTAAACATTTATTATGCTCAAATGATATCCCAGAATAAAGATGATCATTATTTTATTGGCTTTTTTTTTAATGACTACTGCCTCAAATCCTTTGAACCACCTTTTCTGTTAAAGAAGACTTGCCAGTCCCAATTCATACTATTTTTCACTTTCTCTTTCTACTTGAAAAGGTGATAGTGGATTGAAATAAGTAGGTGTGTATTTTACTACTGGATTATACTTGCTTTCAAACAATGTCTTTACTTGATGGTATGATTAGATTCAAATGAGAAATATTAACTGTGTGGGCTGAAGTTGAGCTGTTTTTTTTTTATTTAACCGTAGTTAAAGCGTGCTGCTCCTGATCCTCCAATATGCAGAAAAGCACAGAGTAGGCTTTCTCAGTTGTCAGTGACTGAAGAAAGTGCTGTCTTAATTTCTGTCTCCTAGCTTTTATTGTAGTTGCAGCTTTTATTATTAAGGTACACTAGTTCATCTGTTCTGTAGTTACACAGATGTGAAAAGTCAAGAAGATGCTCTTAAAGTGGATGACTTTTGTTGGGCTTCGCAGCTTTCAAAGAGAAACAAAACCACTGGTACACTAAACTCAGGTGGCTTGCTTCATTATTTCTCTTGAATTCAGCAGTGCAAATGATTTTACCTTTGTGTGGGAAGAAAGGAATACATTTCAATACAAGCGTTGTATGCTTTCCCTTGCCACTTTGCATGGTACGCGTGCCAATTTGCACTCTGTTAAACAAGTGAAGCAGGGATTTCAGTCCTGTGTATAGACTGTTAAAATAAAACTAAATAACTAGGGGGTTTAGGAGTTAAACGGAACACTAGTTATTGCAAATAGTTGATTGCATTTGCTAAAACAGTAAGCGTACGCTCTTATAGAAAACACTAACTTTTGAATATAATATGAAGATATTACATTTAGTTTTTCATATTTGGTCACATGTAGACATATGGTGTAAAGGCTCCAGGAATTTATTTAAACCTGTTCTTTCCAACAGTAAATCTTGTCTGTGTTTTAAGAGATTGCTTTACATGTAGTTGGATCCAGTTGCACAGCCTCCTTAAGAGAGGAAATAATTTTCCTACAGACAAGCAGTGCAAGAATTATGGCTGTACAATAGGGAGTATTTTTCCACCATTATCACTTTTCAGTGGAGATTCCTTTTCAGATACGTAACAGTGACTCAGTCAACCAGGGAGGTGTTTACCTGCAAGGTAATCTAGTGGTAGCAGGGAAAAGATTTTGAGGGCTAAAATTTCAGGCGTCTCTGACCAGAGCCATCCCAAAGGAAGAAAAAGAGAGTCTCCACCTCTACTTCAGGTTTTGTCTGTCAATCACAAAGGGCTTTTGTCCTGCTAGCATATTCATGTGCCTGTCATCCTTAAATGCAAAATAAAAGAAGGGAAATAGCTTCTGGTTCTCAGGCTTTGGAATAAACTGTTTGTGGCTGCTGGGGTCCTCTGTGTCCCAGATGCCCTGGAATGTCTCCTTTGGGGTTGGGATCGCTGGCAGTGCTGCACATCGCTTGTGTGGCTCCCAGCTTCTGAGGCACTGGTCAGAATAAGGCTGATGTTACAAGTCAGATGATTGAGCTTCACAGATTTTATTTCTTTCTTTGATCCTGGCATTTAAGTGTCAGGGTGTGCGAGTGCAGGCATTGTGCGGGCAAGATTTCCGGCTCCTTTCATCCTAGTGCTAAAAAGATCCATTCACTGGGTGTAGGCATGGGATTTTATTTTTGCAGGATTTCAAACCTTTTAAATATATTTTGCCTGAGTTTATCAGCAACCATTACAGAAAATTTTTCCTTCCTTATTTCAAGCTGGTTTTCATGTAAGATTTTTTTTTTGTTGTGTGTGTACTTTATAGTAAAGATCTGGCAGCTTACTAACTTAGCCCTTCATATACATTTGAGGCACTTTAAATTTTGCAGCTGGAATACTAAAGTAAAAGCTTGATGTAGCCTGCAGAAGGTCAGATGCAGAATTTGTGATAGCAGTGACTTTGAGCCATTAAGTTCCAGTTCACTCTAAAATCACAAGGCTGCATCTCCTGCATTCCTGTTACAAGGCATTATTTAACTTTAAAAGGTGGGGGGCACGATACAGAATTGCTGTCACAGAATTAAGGTAGAAGGTAGTTCATAAGCAGTTGTATAACAGTACGTACGGTTTTAAGCCGAATAAATGCTAACTCTATAAATGTATTTTTCATTTCTTTTTTCAGCAGAATTATTTTGGCTTTCTGAGTGAAGAGTGAATATAGAGTTCAGTTTCCTAATATTAGTTAGAGTTAGTTTCCTAATATCCTAATATCCTAATATCCTAGGTTAAAAGAGAACTTTTAACCAAAAGAAAGAGCAGGGAGAGAAAAGGAAATGAACAACAACCAACAACAGACCAATCAACTGTAAAAGTGTCTTTTTTACTTTTTTAGTTACCTTATGCAATGTTTACATGTGTGGTAGGATTTGAGAGATATAATTCTGCAATATGGTGAAAATTAAGTTGCTTTAATACTCTTATATTTTTTTTCACTCTCTCAGCTCCTTGGCTTAATTTCTTTTTTCCAACTGTTTCCTGCCTGTTCTTCATGTTTTTGCTGCTGCTCTCTTAAAAGTAGCTGTCTCATTTTGCTCAACTGAGGGATATGTCTATGTAGTTGCTTATTCAGTAAAGCAAAATCCTCTTGACATTAAAAAAAGAGAGATTCCCTCTGAGTAGCAGTCGTGAAACTTCTAAGAACTATCTGTTTATTTACAAAACACATCTGGGAACGAAGAATCACACCAAGAAATAAGAGGATGGACTAGACTTTTTGACTGCTTCAATACTTTGTCAAGAAACTGAACTGCAGCTCTTGCAGACACCATCACAGTCATAAAATACAAGTCCTGAACTGGTAGATCATACTCATCACATGTTTCTGATTTTATAGCAGTCAGGGCAGAAAATCTCCTTTTCATGAAAAGCAGAAGGCAGTTGCATTACATTAGAATCTATGTATTTTGTTATGTGTTTATAAAATGGTCTTTTTATTTATGTAAGGGTTGCACACACTTAATTTTTTTACATGTAGCTACCACAAAACTTGTGTATATATTTACAGTCTAAAGACTACAGTCCCTAATGGGTTTTAACATATGACATTTATATTTCATTTTAGAAACAGGCATATTTTTAACTACAGGCATTGGAAATACTTGAAATTCTGTTCCTGTGAGCTAATTGCTGACTAGAATAGGAAAATAAGAGCTACTTTGTGGTTAGATGCTTGTGGTCTTTCTTTTGGCTTTTGGCTCTAAGATAAAATGTCAGGGAAAACACACTGACGGATAATGGTATCAATCAGGGTGTCCTGGACATAATTTGAAGCCTGTCAAATGCCTGCCACTTTATAAATATTGAATTACATTTTTCTTCTTCATTCCACCTTCTGCATATACATTGTTTGGTTAGAAGAGTATAAAATATGTCATGGATGATTTTCACAGACATGCTTTGGTTCGTAAAGTCTCAGTTTCACAGAAAAAGAAACTGCTGTGAAAAACCAGCTTCTTCTGTGAAACTGAGACTTTATGGGCCATTTCAAATATTCTGAAGAATGAGACATTCTTTATTTGCTTTCATATGTTTTGATATATTGACTAGAAACCATGCTGACGAAAGATTTCTAGTCTTATATTTTAGCCTAAATAATTCTTGCCCCAAACTAGCCAGATCAGTTAGGAAGGAAGGTAATAGGAAGCTGTAATTCAGAATCTAACTCTTCTCTTACTAACATTAATATTGAACTATGGGTCTAATTGTCGGGTGAAACTGTACTTCAGAAACTCAATGGCAAATTTTCAATAGATTTTTAAGAATCTTGAATTTCACTTATGATGTGAATTGGAGGATTGTATAAGTAAATAGTAAGTGAGGAAAAAGAAACATTAAAACAGTCATTCAGAGTTGAGAATTTGCTCTGAAGAGTAAGAATTAGTGCATTTCAGGTTAAGAGTTATGGTTTTTCAAGTAAGAGTAACACCTCAAGTATTTGAAATAGTAATTTTCTCCTATGTCAGAATACTGTGAGAGATTTTTATCTGTATAAATTTGAATGAAAGTATATTGAAATTTTTTCAATGAAACATTTAAGCAATATTTTACCCAGGGTCATATAACTACCAAAAAAATCTGGGTTGATTCCTCAAATACACTCTTTAAAGACACTTTAGAAGAAATAAGAAGTTGAATAGCAGCCTGCATAGTTATTGGCCAAGAATTAATTGTGTCAAGTCACTCTGACTTCCTTCTGTGAAAATAAGAGGCTCCGTTGTTTCAGAAGTAATAGAGGATATCATATATCTTCAGTAAGTCTTTACACAGACTCTCATGTGACGTTCTCATAAGCAAGGCCTCCATATGCTGTAGAAAAATATCTCCTACTTGAAACTGACTGAAAAACCTTGGTACTGAGTTTACTCTCAAGAGTGGAAGTGTTTTCCGGGGATAATTGGTTCCATCCACAGGTTTAATGTAGACTCTGTCATCACTGTGGTCATTAATAAAATTATTGAACAATAAGACCCAACCAGTCTTCCAAGATACTGGTTTCTATCCACAGATTTAATAAATATGTTATTCAAAACATTTTGGCAAACTGGAGAAATATTCCCAGAATTTATGTTGCAATTTGGTGGAAGGTTCTGTGCTTTAGAAGGAAGAATTAACTGTACAGAGAGAGAATTTGGAACCTCTTCATAGGTCACAGCTCTTCATGGCAGGACCTTGGAGTTAGACTGCAACCTGAATATAGAATCACAGAATCATATAATAATTTGGGTTGGAAGGGATCTTAAAGATCATCCAGTTCCAATCCCCCCTGCCATGGGACGGGACACCTCCCACTAGATCAGGCTGCCCAAGGACCCATCCAGCCTGGCCTTGAACACCTCCAGGGATGGGGCATCCACAACTTCCCTGGGCAACTTGTTCCAGGGTCTCGCCACTCTCATGGTGAAGAAATTATTCCTTATGTTTAGTCTAAATCTGCTGCTTTCCAGTTTGTACACATTCCCCCTCATCCTATTACTACAAACCTTTGTGAAGAGTCCCTCCCTAGCTTTCTTGTAGCCCCTACAGGTACTGGACGGTCACTAGAAGATCTCCATGTAACCTTCTCTTCTGCAGGCTGAACAAGCCAGACTCTCTCAGCCTGTCCTCATATGGGAGGTGCTCCAGCCCTCGAATCGTCTTTGTAGCCCTCCTCTGGACTTGTTCAGCCTCTGGCCTGGACAGACGCACACTCTCCTGGGTAGAAAACTGGCTGGATGACCGGGCCCAGAGAGTGGTGGTAAATGGTGTTAAGTCCAGCTGGAGGCCAGTGACAAGTGGGGTTCCCCAGGGCTCAGTGCTGGGTCCAGTCCTGTTCAATGTCTTCATCAATGACCTGGATGAGGGCATTGAGTGTACCCTTAGCAAGTTTGCAGATGACACAAAGCTGTGTGCAAGTGTTGATCTACTGGAGGGTAGGGAGGCTTTGCAGGGGGACCTGGACAGGCTGGACTGCTGGGCAGTGTCCAACGGCATGAGGTTTAACACGGCCAAATGCCGGGTCCTGCACTTGGGGCACAACAACTCTATGCAGAGCTACAGACTGGGAGAAGCCTGGCTGGAAAACTGCCAGGAGGGGAGAGGGACCTGGGGGTGTTGGTCGACAGCCGACTGAACATGAGCCAGCAGTGTGCCCAGGTGGCCAAGAAGGCCAATGGCATCCTGGCTTGTATCAGAAATGGTGTGACCGGCAGGTCCAGGGAGGTGATTCTCCCTCTGTACTCAGCACTGGTGAGGCCGCTCCTTGAATATTGTGTCCAGTTCTGGGCCCCTCAGCACAAGAAGGATGTTGAGGCTCTGGAGCAAGTCCAGAGAAGAGCAACGAGAATGGTGAAGGGGCTGGAGAACAGACCCTATGAGGAGCGGCTGAGAGAGCTGGGGTTGTTTAGCCTGGAGAAGAGGAGGCTGAGAGGAGACCTCATTACTCTCTACAAGTACCTGAAAGGTGGTTGTGGAGAGGAGGGAGCTGGCCTCTTCTCCCAAGTGCCAGAGGACAGGACGAGAGGGAATGGCCTCAAGCTCTGCCAGGGTAGATTTAGGCTGGAAATTAGGAGGAAGTTTTTCACGCAGAGGGTCATTGGGCATTGGAATAGGCTGCCCAGGGAGGTGGTTGATTCCCCTTCCCTGGAGGTGTTTAAGACACGGGTGGATGAGTTCTTGAGGGACTTGGTTTAGTGTTAGATAGGAATGGTTGGACTAGAAGATCCGATGGGTCCCTTCCAACCTGGTTGTTCTGTGATTCTGTGTTCCAACAGCTCCATATCTTTCTTATGTTGACGATTTCAGAACTGGACACAGTACTCCAGATGAGGAATCACAAGAGAGGAATAGAGGGGCAGAATCACCTCCTTTGACCTGCTGGTCACGCTACTTTTGATGCAGCCCAGGATACGCTTGGCCTTCTGGGCTGTGAGTGCGGACTGCCGGCTTATATCAAGCTTCTCACCAACCAGCACCCACAAGTCCTTCTCTTCTTCTCTTCCCCCACATTGTGTACTGAAATTGGGGATTGCCTTGACCCACGTGTAGGACCTTGTACTTGGTCTTGTTTAACCTCATGAGGTTCTCACAGCCTCACTTCTCCAGCCTCTCCAGGTCCCTCTGGATGACATCCCATTCTTTTGGTGTGGCAACTGCACCACTCAACTTGGTGTCATCTGAAAACTTGCTGAGTGTGCACTTGATCTCACTGCATCATTGATGAAGATATTAAACAGTGCTGGTCCTAGTATGCACCCCTGAGGGACACCACTTGTCATGGATCTCCATCTGTGATGGATACATGATTCTATATAAGTAAGAGAGCAGCATGCAAAGCACATGAAGTTATCATTGACCTCTCCTTAGTGTTGATAATGTACACTGTAACAAAATTCAGTCTATACATGGACAAGTTGTGTTGTGTAGAGTAGAATGAAAATGATCAGATATTTATAGATCATAGTCTTTCAGGACTTTGAAATTACTTGAAATGTTTTATTTAATCTACAAAAACTGATAATCTTCTCGTGTATGCAGTACTACTCTAATGAGGAAAATAATGAATTCTCTTGGTTTAAAAGTAATAGAAATAGTAAAATTGAAGCAAGGTGCAGGTTGGAAATAATTATATTGGAGAAACTTTCTAATATTGAGACTCACTAAACCATCAGATAGTTTCTTCACAGACAGGCAGATTCTGTCATTCAGTTGTCCATCATGGAAGATGAGGTTTGACATGAATAATAGAGAAGCAGTCCTTGTTTCCGGTGGAACATAGGCTATATGAAATTTCTTCTGTTCCTTCTTTCTCTAATTTTAAGTGCTTATTCTGTATAACTTGTGAAATAAATGAAAGTGTAAGTATGATTCTCTCTCTGAGGCTGCATGTTGATTCTGAGCTCAGGAGGACTACCGAAGTGGGCAAGCATTTGTAAGCGAAGGCCAAATGGATGGCATCAAACTAGCATAAATTTTGGTATTTGTATTAGATTTTTTTTTAAATAATAAATTTTCTGTTGCCTGCAGGAATTGTTCCTGCATGAGGAGTGAACTATCGCTCCTTAAAGAGAAACCATTAGTAATGTTACGTTTTGTGTGTGCCGCGTTGGTGTCAGAGAAGAGTAAATTGTGTTTAGTAGTGGAATTTATTAGGAAGGACTGCTAGCAAGATAAATACTATGTCACAGAAGCAGTAGAGATCAGCCCTAAGAGGGAAGTGACATACTAAGTAGTAACTGGAACACCTATGTAATTTAATGCAATACAAACATGCCTGGTAGTCGTTGTGTATTGCATCTTTAAAACAAGCTTGTATGCATTTGTTCTAGGCGTGCAAGGTCTCTTGTAGAAAAAAAAAAAAAAGAAACAAATATGGGACTGTAGCCCAGGCCTTTATTCAACAGCATCTGTAAAGGGCTGCTAGAAATCTTGTCAGTTTTCAAATCCCATCAGTTGTATGATAGAAATACTAAGTGGCTTAAATATTTTCCAATTATTAATTTCCTCATTTAGAATTTCTTTTTTCTCTCTGTTGCTGTGTGAAGAAGTAGGTAAATAGATAACTGCCTCTAGCACTTGAGGAAGAACTAAACTAATAAAATACTTGAAATGAGAATGTAGAAATAAATGGAAAAATTTCTTTCTAGAATTCTGCTTCAAGTTTATTCTTTTAATTCTGTGAATAATATTTGATAAAGCAAAAAAAGCCATTTGATTTGATGGAACTTTTGCAAAAGTTGAATTTTAGACCCAGCTAAAGGAATCCCTATCAGGTCTTCTGCATTTGTCACCTTCCAAAGCTGACTTAATGAAATTGGAATTTAACTCATCCTCTGTTGTCACTCGGTAATTCAGTCTGACAGGTTGCTGATAATTTCTTGCTGATACACCTCTTCTCATGGGTACAAACCAATGATAAGCTTTCTGTTGAAAGCTAAACTTTCAAATCTTTTAGATATTTGGAGCGTTATTTGTGGCTTCTGATAAGAGTGTGAAAGCTTTCACTGTACTCTGTGTGCTGTGAGTTGGTGACAAGGCAGTGGCAGTTCGAGTTAAATCAGCACAGACCCCCAAATGGTGCTAACCTAACATCTACAGTACACACATTGACTTCTCTATTATCAGAATTCTTACTAAGTGCTTGAGTTTAATAACTGATAAAGGGAAAGAAATAAATTATTCAAGTTTCTTAACTTATAACCATATTTTTCTTGGGGTATATAAGAAGCATTTGTTTACGCTCTCTGATAAGCTGAAGTCGAAGAGGTGATGGTTTACATTGGGTGTGCTTTCTGTGTATATGCAGTGGTTTGTCTTTGGGAAGCATGCAGTGAGTTGCCCATAAGTTACTGTTGTGAATTGACAAAGCAGTCTGGTGATTTTTTGCTGTACTTTTCACTCTCTCTCTCAACACATCCTTGTTTCAGACACCTCTGGTTCATAGACAGGTAATATTTATTTTAAAATGTAAGATACTAGTTTAGAAACTGGCATCAAAATGATCTACTCTTCCTCAGAACTACAGATAACACTGTGTCTGATATGCACATTTACACACACGTGCAAGTGTTGAAAAGCACTTATCTAGGTTTCAGTGAAAAACATTGCAGAAAAGTGCAACATTTCTCAGGAAGAATAGCCTTTGCTGAACTTCACAGAATCACTAGGTTGGAAAAGACCCTTTGGATCAATGAGTCCAACCATTCCTATCAATCGCTAAACAATACCCCTTAGCACCTCATCCACCAGTCTTTTAAAGACCTTCAGGGAAGGTGATTCAACAACCTCCATGGGCAGCCTCTGACAGTGCCCAATGACCCTTTCTGTGAAAAATATTTTTCTGATGTCAAGCCTGACCACTGCCCCCGGTGGAGCTTGAGGCCATTCTCTCTTGTCCTGTCCCCTGTCACTTGGTTGAAGAGGCCAGCTCCCTCCTCTCTACAACCTCCTTTCAGGTAGTTGTGGAAAGCAATGAGGTCTCCCCTCAACCTCCTCTTCTCCAGGCTAAACAACCCCAATTCCCTCAGCTGCGTCTCATAAGATTTGTTCTCCAGCCCTTTCACCAGCTTTGTTGCTCTTCTCTGGACGCACTCCAGAGCCTCAATGTAAGTTTATTATATCCTACTTTATTAATTTAATACAAAGTAGAAAATACTTTGGAAAACAGCAGCCAAAGGTATGATGGCAAGTTTTGTGTCCAGGAACAATTTGATTGTCCACCTTCCCTTTAATTATATTAAAAATATATGTTTCTATTATTTTCCCTCTAACTGGTACCTCTCTGTTCCTCCTCCTAAAGAATACCTTTACCTCAAACTGTTCTTTCAATCTGAGCAAAAGTATATTCTACGTAAATACCACATTGTGTGTGTATATGTATAGAAGACCTGTATTACTTGAAGTAACTGAAGAGTCCATATTAGAAAAGGTATTGTGCTTTAAATTGTCATATCGTGAAGATGAGATTTGTAAATACATAAGTTTGAGATCCTATTTTTTTTCCCAGGTTTTTCTGCTCTCTTTTGTACATTACTCCTAAAGATACAATCTGTTTAGAGGGGCTTTTCTTTTTGGGAACTTGGAAAAGTTTAAACCTCAGTTCTGCCCAAATTATTGTAGTCTTCCCATTACGTCAGTCCTGGAGGTTTTCTTTCCACAAATGAGATGCTGTACTAAACCTGTGCTTTCCCAGTCATTTTATTTTATTTGCAGTAGCAGGAAATTAAGAACACCACCCCTCTCCCTGTCAGCATTTCAGAATCTACTTGATATTGTACAGATAAAAATTTAGTCAGATCTAAAGTGCTTTAAGATCTATACAATGGAGTGTGACTTTTTACTTGCGTAAGTACTCCTTGTCATGCTACACATCATAAGACTGATAGTAAACCTCAGCATGGGGTATTTACATACCTCTTACTCCACTACTGTGTAGAGCTTTTGGAGGAAGACTCCTTTGGTAGCCATCTGCTTGATAATACCTTTTCTTTTTTTTTTTTTTAATTAATTTTGTTTAACTGGAACAGATTACCTGGCATAATTGGCATTTGTCTCAGGAATCCAACACTTTCCTTGTTCTGCTTGGCATTCCTTCTCCCGTGGTTTGCTTTTTTTCATCTTATGTCAGATCTAATTTAGTGCAGATACCTTGTTTTGCTTCTTATCGCAGCAGGGAGAAGATAGATTATCTGCATTTTTACGTTGACTAAAGTTTCCCAGAAATCTCCTCTTCACCCAAAAGTTGTCAAGTGCTGTTACTTTAAATGTGCACTCAAATGTCTTTTCTTAGAAAAGGAATTTCCATGTGCTTTATTTAACACAGTATGTGGAAAGGAGCATAAAATATAAAGATGGATACAAGAAAGTTTTGTAAGTGACATTGTTGGTACTTCTGAAGATATTACCACTTGAGATTCCTCTAGGGTTTTAAAGAATTAATAGTAAATTTTGAATACCGGGTGTTCTAGCTCTACAGTGACATTTCCTGGCTCTTGAAGAAGTTTTTACTTTGGATGTGATTATGCTAACAATTAAAAGAGTCAAGAAAGGAAGCAGAAGGACTCTTCATTTTCTTTTCAGTGAAAGTAGTCTGTGCTGTAATTTGTTGGAGTAATTGATAAACACTTCTTTAGATTTATCATTTCTATTAAGTATTTTAAGTGGAATATTTCCTGAATTATTTTACCTGCAGTATTAAAAGTAGCACTCAGGTATTCGAAATCAGGATGTGGTTTAGTGGCAGATAGAAATGGTAGGACTCGATGATCCAAGAGTTCTTTTCCAACCTGGTGATTCTTTGAAGACTCATTAATGCAAAATATGTAGTGTTTCCTTCATGTTATGGTATAATGAATTTTTCTTAAATAATATCCTGTAAAAGCTCAGATACATACAGGAAAAAGCCATGTTTTCATTGTCTGAAATATTTTTTTATAACCAGATAACTGTCTTTTTTATACTGATGACCAGAATTGCTCATGGTTGTATGTTAGATGTGAAATGGAGCTGTAGGCATCAAATTTAGCCTAAAATCCCATTTGAGGAAAAGCAATGGGAAGGCAAGGCTATAAACTCTGTCTTTCCAGAGTCGGTGAGTTGGCGGGTGGGAAGCAGAACTCAACCTGGCAGCACCAGCCTGTGAAGACGAGGTCAGGGCCCCCCTGAGGGCTGGCTGGAACCTGGAGCTCCTGATGCTCTTAAGGATTTGCAAGTTACACTTCCAGAAAACTGCCTGTAAAGCTCATTAAGGAGATATTCAGTTTGTCCTGAGCCTGCCCAATGCCAATGGCCTCTGCCATGCATAAAGGACACAGGATTGGGGGGCAGTTCTCTTGTGCGGAATAACAGGAAATTTCTTTAGCTTATTATAATTTATTTGGGGGTTTTTTCCCTTTGTTTTAAAATGTGGTGATACTGAGCTCCTGACTGTGCAGTGGCAGAGAGTTATTCTAAGTCTTGAAGTGCTGACTGTTGTAGTTACTTCCGTTTGTATGAGAGTTCTCTTTCTGTTTGTGTCTGACTCACATGAGCCTGGTTGAGGCAGAACTCAAAAAAAAATGCTCGAGGGCTGTCTGTCTCTCTTGCTACATTAATTTTGTTCAGCAATTAACTCAAACTTTACTGTGGGCAAGGATTTTTAAGAGTAACGTTTTCTGATACAGTTAATTGATGAACTCTTTATCTCACAAAAAAAGGTTTAAATTAAAACCTAAATTAAGACCTGGGAGATGATTATTTTTACCCAAATTATTTTTGTTTTAAATTTGCAAACATGCACAGTGCCAATGTAAATGCACAACTCAAATAAAATTCAGTGTGTAAGACTGAAAATCACCCAGCTGAGCACTGTGCAAGCTAAATCTTTTTTTCAAATTTTATATAGATTCTTCCAAGGTTATGAACATACATAGAAATTATTGCACTGGAACAGATAAATGATTCATCCAGTCCTGCTGAGCAGTGCTGGTGAAGCTCGCCAAAATGTAAATCAAGGACTTGATCAGGATTTCAAGTCTGTCACGCAATGCTGAACCCAGCCGGAGGCCTGGCAATGGAGTACCAATCATGGGTGACTGACTTCCCCCCCACCTCCATCTTCTTAGACCACAGGAGATCTCATTCCTTCATTCACATAAAAAGTCTCAGTACTAGAAGGTACTTTCAGAAAAATCCATATTAGACCAGCGGTCTTCTGGGTTGTGCTTAGCGCAGGGAGGCCACTGCTTCTGGCCACTTGCTTCATGCTTGCAAAATGAGATTAGGTAGCCAGAAGTAGGGAACGGACAAGAGGGAATGGCCTCAAGCTCTGCCAGGGTACATTTTAGGCTAGACATTAGGAGGAAGTTTTTCACAGAAGGGGTCATTGGGCATTAGAACAGGCTGCCCAGGGACATGGTTGATTCACCTTCCCTGGAGGTGTGTAAGGCATGGGTGGACAAGGTGCTAAGGGGTATGGTTTAGTGTTTGATTGGAATGGTTGGACTCGATGATCTGGTCGGTCTCTTCCAACCTGGTTACTCTAGGATTCTATGATCCTATAAGATGCTTAAGTAGTGATGTCAGAATGGCTGAGAACTGTAGTTGCAGGGCGTGGTGTGTCTTGTGAAGGTGCAAACCAAACCCTGTAGACCTAGTCTGCCTTCAGTGGGGCCCCATAATATATAAACAAGTCTACATATGATGGGATGTATGGTTGGTCCTGAATTTAGATGGGCATGTGTAAAGGTCTTACAAAGATGTTAAACACCACCAGTCCCAGTACTGACCCCTGAGGAACACCACTCACATGGGTCTCCACTTGGACATTTAGCCATTGCCCATTGTTCTTTGAATGTGTGCATCTAGCCTGTTCCTTATTCCCTGACTGGTCTGTCCATCAAATCCATGTCCCTCCAATTTAGAGAGTGTGATGCAGGACAGTGTCAATACCCAGTTAGAGGTGTTGTATGACTTGCCAACAACTTGCCAATGTTAATTTTATGTTACAGTTAAGAATTAAGGAAGTATTGACTAAGCTTGAGGTGCTGTGTAGATATACTTTATGTGTGTTCATTTAGCTGGAAATCTGATTTTTCTAAAGGAAAAGTCTTACAGGAGATAGTAGCTTGATACATTGACTTCTTCAGCAGTTTGTGGCAGGATTCATTTTTGCAGCTGTTTTTAGTCTTGTTTGATTTATTCTGGCCCCAGCAGTGTTCTGGCTAAAAGATGTTATCTGTACATCGCACACAACTAATTGTACAGGTGGAGAACAGACTTTTTTATTATTTTTCCAGGGCATGATTAAAATTATATTTTTGAACTGTTTATAAAGTTGCATAAAAGCGGTGCCCTTCAACTTTTTATCTGCACTAAAGTGGCAGTAATGATTTTAATGAACTGATCCCACTATTTGGAGCTGAAGGGGCATGTGGGTACTAGCAATACAGCCAGTGGTATGTGCAGAGGTGCAGTGTTGTCAGGAACTGACTTGTGATTTTATTGCAAGAGTGGATATAAGTTATTAGGTAAGGAAAAGAAAGCAGAGAAATATTATTTTGAAGATGAGCCAATTCATATATTCCTGGACATTACACAGACCACCCGGATCTGAAGTCATGTTTTACATCTCTGAAATCTAAATGGATTCAACTGAGTCTTGAACTGCTTGCCTGAGTCCAGCTGAGTGCCACGTGCTTACAAAAGGAAAATGTACCTTCTGATTTCCCTCTCCTTTTGTATCTTCTTTGCTGAAAGGCTTCACGGCAAATAAGCTTGATGAGTTTCTGGAATAATGTCACAATAGAATATTGCATAGCAGAAATGCAGTGTTACTTGCTGAGAATTAGGTTTATTTATTCCTGGGATAATCACGTTTAATTATTTTAGAAGAAGAATGGTCATGATCCTGCAATATGATGGGCATGATCCTGCCATACAGTCTCTTTCCAGCTGTCTCTCTTGTGTTGCTACAGTCTGGACATGGCAGCTAACAGAAATTTTACACTTAAGGGTAGATATTTTTAACAGAGGATAAGATAAAAAAAGTATGTGTGTGTGTGTGAATGTATGTATGTATCATGAGTGATTGTATTTCATGAAGGAATTTGGCAGAGTTCAGTTAAACTCCACACCTTTCTGGCATGCCATGTCAGATGGTAGATTGGACCAACATATTTTCTATTTTAAAATCACATAAATTGGAGAAAAGGGATAGGTTTCTCTCATATTGGAAAAACCATTGAAAGATGAGGAAAATACTAATATCTCAGATATTAGTCCTTCACTTTTTTACCTAGATTCCCGTTTTATTCTGCACTGATCTGCAAGTGAAAATGGTCTTTATATTTGCTTTCATGTTGTGACTGCGTGGTTAATGCTGCAGTCCCTAACATACTATTTCTCAGCTGATCTAAGCTTGAGCAAAAGTGTTTCTGATTAATTTAAACAAAGAACAGCAGCAAACAGTAGATTTTCCTTTCTGTCATGGTTTCTGAAATTTCATCAGGACCTGTCTGAGAGGAATAAGTAAATTTTTTGCCAATGAAGTGAAAAATTCGGTCTCTCTCTGTATGTGAATTTAGACCTTTAGACATTGATGTGCAAGCTGATATAATGTTTTAATCTTTAAACTAATACTGGGAAATGAGGAGGGTAAGGCCTACAGAGTAATATATTATGCAATGTGGATTATATTTAGTTTTTAATGTATACCTATCCATGCATTGCTACTGTTTTACATAGATGTGTTACAGAGTGTGTTTTTTTCATAATGTACTTACAGTTCAAATTATACTCACTAAAGCCCTGATTTAGGAAATTTGTGACAAACAACATATTGCAGTTTTGTATTACTTTGTGTGATTCTTTAGTGTTTCCTTGTATGTTTTGCAAAAGAGGAGGCACCTTGTTATGACTGATCATTGTAGCGGCTGTGTATCTCTTTAGAAAAATGTCTCATGTGAGTTTTAAAACTGCTCATTTAGTAAGATTGTAAGTAAAAATTAGTGTGATTTTCAAATTTACTTTGGATTTAAAATTAAAATTAAGCTGCTTTGTGCTTACAGAGTAAGGCAGTCTAAGGAAAAAAGAGGGTAAGAAATTGATTTATAAGAGTCACCATTTCAAAATATAATGGATTGAGCTTAATATGCAACTTCTGAAAATCATATTGTGAACATATGTTAATAGAAACTTCCCACAAAAACAGATGATAAGATGTGAAAACGATAAGATGCAGGGAGAGTTTGTTTTTCTTAAGTTTATCTTTTCCATGTTAGCCTTTTAACAGCCATAATTTCTGTTGAGGGAGATAACTACAAAACCTCATTTATATTTGTCAAGTGAAACCCTGACCCTGCAGCCGTGTTTTGCCTGTTTTCTGAAGGAGGAGGGAAGTTTGCAACAGCACTGTCTTGTCTTTCCGCCAGTCTTCTTCCTAGCAACCTTTGAACCTGAGAGCCAGCCTTGGTCAGATTTGCCAAAGCATAAAGGTCCCAAAGATATGGAAAATTCTGCTTTTTTTTCATGACACTGTGCAGCTGTGCAGACACGACAGATTTACTGATGACTGCGGGCTGCTGGGTGAACCTGGTCCTTTGTAGACCCCAGAGAGTGCACGAGGAGGGTATGCTCATGGAATATGCTTGCTGGGCAGATTGCTAGGAAATCAGGCATGGTGCGTTTGATTGTCCCTGGAAAACCTTGTTGGTTTAGCTATTAACGAGAAAAACAAAATGTGTTTAAGCTAATTGTTTTTAAAGAACTTCTCTGTTCTTCTGTTGTTCACCCATGGCTGGAGAAGTTGAATGTGGATCATTAAAATGCCTTAAAATTTGTATAGTCAATAATAAATGGCATTTAAAAATATTGGTACTTTTTCTGTATCTAAAAAGCGTAACTGTTTATGTGCACCAATCGCTATGTATCTTACTTTTTTAAGAAAAATAAACAATAAAAAAAGAAGAAATATTCCTTTAAAAGAAAAGGAATTTGGAGGGAGAGAAGTTAATCATGATGCTCTGTGATGTGCTGGAAATTTAGGTAAATTGCAATAGAATGCTATCTGTATAGCACAACAATAACAATATCTGTATAGGGGCACAACAACCCTATGCATAACTACAGACTGGGAGAAGCCTGGCTGGAAAACTGCCAGGAGGAGAGGGACCTGCGGGTGTTGGTCGACAACCGACTGAACATGAGCCAGCAGTGTGCCCAGGTGACCAAGAAGGCCAATGGCATCCTGGCTTGTATCAGAAATGGTGTGACCAGCAGGTCCAGGGAGGTGATTCTCCCTCTGTATTCAGCACTGGTGAGGCCGCTCCTTGAATCTTGTGTCCAGTTCTGGGCCCCTCACCACAAGAAGGATGTTGAGGCTCTGGAGCAAGTCCAGAGAAGAGCAACGAGGCTGGTGAAGGGGCTGGAGAACAGGCCCTATGAGGAGCGACTGAGAGAGCTGGGATTGTTTAGTCTGGAGAAGAGGAGGCTGAGAGGAGACCTCATTACACTCTACAAGTACCTGAAAGGTGGTTGTGGAGAGGAGGGAGCTGGCCTCTTCTCCCAAGTGCCAGGGGACAGGACGAGAGGGAATGGCCTCAAGCTCCGCCAGGGTAGATTTAGGCTGGAGATTAGGAGGAAGTTTTTCACGCAGAGGGTCATTGGGCATTGGAACAGGCTGCCCAGGGAGGTGGTTGATTCACCTTCCCTGGAGGTGTTTAAGACACGGGTGGATGAGGTCTTGAGGGACTTGGTTTAGTGTTTGATAGGAATGGTTGGACTAGAAGATCCGATGGGTCCCTTCCAACCTGGTTGTTCTGTGATTCTGTGATTCTCTATGCACGTACTCAAAATCTAACTTGTACAGGACATTAAAACATATATCTGACTCAGGACGCCCTCTCATAAAAATAACTGAACTCAATTAAAACCATACAGAAAATGCTATACTTTTTGTGTATTTATGACTGAAATCATTCTTTCTCTGATTGAAATGCATCCTCGTACTGAACGCACATTTAAGGTCAGCTTTACCTCTTAAACCCTTCCTTTAATTAGTGAGCTATACAAGAAGAAGTTTACAGAAGCAGAACTTTGTCCTCCCTGTGTAGACCCAGGGGAGGGAAAACTGAGAGCAGTCTGTGCTGTCTGGTGTAATGAGATGTGCTCTTTAAAAGAATATCAGTTGTATTTAAAAGTATGAAAAAAACCTGTGGATATGTTTAGTGGTGGGAAGTATTATTTGTTGAGTTCACAGAATGTTTAGTTCCGAGTTTGATTGTTGAATGAAAAACTAATGGTATTTTGCATGGAAATATTTGGTATCAAAACTTCTGGGATACTCTGAAACATCAGAGCGTAACATTGATGAATATTGTTAATTCTTAGGTTAATTTAACGTTGAACATCATTTCAGCATAAATTTTAAAGTTTAAGTTACTGTTTGCAACCGTGCAAATTCCATATTGATGGAATAACAGAAAAACTTCGTGCGCAAACCCCAAACGAAAAAGTCTAGGCAGCATTGATGTCGAGAAAGAGAATGTGAATCTTCTGACAGTGCAACATAAACTTGACAGAATATACAAGGTATCTTTTCTTCATCATCTGTCTCTACAGCTTCATTAGAAATGCCAGCAGCTCCTGAGTACACTTTCTTTTCCTTTCTTCCCATGTGTAAACCTGTCCTGGCAAGCCAGTAGGTTTAATGTACAGATGCGGAGTTACTCAGTCATCATCTTTGACTTTGAGGCTACAGAGCCTCTTGCTTTTTGATGTGCCTCCCATGTGAGGAAAGAGATTCTGCTGTTTTGCTCGTTTGCATGGCGTATGAAGGTCTGAGGGGTATTCTAGATAAAAGAAAATGATGCAATTTGATCAAGAGAGCGCTAAAATGTGTATGACCAAATTGAAATGCGGAGGAGGGTTCTCTGGAGCCTCTGTGCCTTTGCCTCACATATATTCTGAAACTTCAAGGCACGCAGTGCTTTGTCAAGGTTGTACCTAAGGGGTTCACGAGTCTCTGTGACACCAGCATTGCTTGCCTGTGTCAGGAAGCCTCTAAACTCTGGAATATTTGTTCTGAGAACAGGAATATGCAGCATTTTGGAAAATTGCCTTCAGAGAAGATCTTCTAAATAGCGTGGCTGTGTTCACTTTATAAACATGCCTCCCTCCCCCCATGGGAACCTTTTCTGAAATAGCTCAGAAGGCCCTGAAGTTGTTCATGGTGCAAATATATTTATAATGAACTTTCCTCTGCTACTTACATGCTAGATTTTCTTGCACACATTTTCTTCTGGCCCATAGGGGTGAGGCAGGAATCTGAAAATGAGGAAATAATTAATGAAACGTTCTAGTATAGTATTTGGCATGAGTTAGACATTGGTTATTTTGTCCTTTCGGACGGTCAGTTGAGATACTTCTACCTGTGCTGCAACGCACGGCCCTTGAAGAGCACATGTCTCTAGGGGGTTTAGACCCTCACCATTAGCAGTAGCATTATAAATAGAGCTAAAATGTACTCCCTGATTAAGTCCAGAACTCTGATATTCTGGACTGGAGGCTGGATTTTCCCCCAAAACTCACTTGGCTGCTATCCGGGGGTCAATTTTTTTGCAAGCATATCATGAAACACTCTTATCACTGATGTTTTGTGAGATAAATATGTACACAGTTTTATGTAATTTGAAATAGTTATACTTAAAGATTCTGAACAAGTAAATGAATACAAAATGGAAAAATTCCCAAATTCTCAGATTCTACCCTTTGGTCTATCACAGATTAATCAACACTGTAAAACTGTTGTTTTTCTCTAGAACAAAAGTTTCACAGCTGTATTTAAAAGTATGTTGATGGAAAGTGATTCATAAGGTTAAGTAATGATCTTTATACAGTGCATTTGGCAGATTTCACCCAAATTACACCATAAAAGAAATATTATATTTGACTGCAATCTGTTAGTGATGTTAAATTTGAGAACAAAAAATGACTGTTCAAAGACTTATTTATGACTATGCTGCTCTCTGACAGTACCCTGGTTTTCATAACCAGTTGTGTTCAGTGTTTGTTTTCTCCCCATCTTTGTTGTAGATTGAAGCTCCTAATGGCCTTCCATTGTGAATTAATTCACATTTGTTTGGTTTAGGCATAATTGGAGGCTATTATATCTGTTTACCACAATTTGTCTACTTACCATCTAAATATAAAAGTAATTAAACTTAGAAAGTTTTGGGCTACCTTAAAGATTTTTAAATTACATCTATTTTGTCTATTGTATTTTCATTTGGAAGGGCATTTGTGATTCACCAAATTACTGTGTATGTAATACTAGGTGACTTAAAACTGTAACAAATAGTTACAGGGATTTAATAGAATGGGCTAAACCTCTTTATCCCCCTTTGCATGACTGACTTGGGAGCAAAAGGTTATGACCTACAGGGTCAAGAATACTGTGTGGAGTGCTTGAGGGTAGTAGATTTATCAGACAATCCTATTCAGTCTCTGCTTTCCTATGGAAGCTTTCCTGATGCTCTGCAATTAGTAGACATCAGTTACCAGGGATGTTAATGTTCCCTCTGGGTTTTGTTTGTTTTGTTGCTTGTAGAGAGTACTGATTAGGGTTTTGGAGTGAGGAGCTCACTTGCAAGTGATTTATTTTGTATCTCTAGGATGGTATATGGCTGTTTGAGAATTATTTTTTTATTTCCTAGGAAATCTTGGTTTCAGATAGCAGAATGACAAACTCAAGAAGTGACAGCCACTTTTTTCTTGACAACCATTTCTCTGTAGAATGAGAGAAATGAATTTTCTACCTATTATAAATTTTGTTTATATTTTTATTATCCTCCTCAAAAACCGGTTCCAGCCTTTTACTGTTTTAAGCATTAACTGAAATGTAGATAGTGGATTTATAAGAACCTATTGAGTAGAGTTAGAACTGAGGATGTTACTAAGTCTGTGTTTTCTAGGAAGCCCGTGGGATGTTTTACAGAAGAATGTGCCCTTGCTTAAGCTTCTCATTCAGAAATTAAACCCCTATTGATACATGGAAACAGACTCCTATTCATATGTTCCATATGATTTGTAGCATCCTAATCCTTGCCATGAATCCTTTCCTTATTCTCAGTGTTGTAGACTGAAACACATCATTTCAAAACATGGCTTCTTCACATTTTTTTTTGAAAACGTCAACTTGTGGTTGATTACGGTTCTAATTGTCTCTTTTCACAAGTGCTGTGGGTTTCCTAAATCCTGTGGAAGAGTAGTTTATTTTTAATTCTTAAATTTAAAATCTTCTCTTCTGTGAGTATATACTTAAAATTTATCATGAATCTGCACATACCCCCTTCTCATTAAATTTCTTCCACTTTTACTGTTATTTTCTTTTTTTTTTTTTTTTTTTAATCTTCAAGTAGCAGTATCTTTTGGGTCATGAAACGTAATATTACTGTTCTTAGGCAATGTTGTATGCCAGCAGCCAGTGGAATATAATGAGTAGAATTAAACTTTCGTAATACATAGGCTGAATGACTATACAGCTGCTGTGCACTGCCTGGTTCACATACTTAGTAATAACTTGCCCAGCTTAATGTCATTTTTCTGACTGTGGTTGTCATGCTAATGTAAAGTATTTGCTGTAGTTGCTTGTGGAATTGCAAGTGAAATTTTAAAAGCCATAATAATTCTTTATGCAGTTGGTTTCTGCATGAATTACATTTTGTAACTTTATTATAAACACTTGAAATGATAGAGGTCCAAGAATTGCCATGTGCTATATAAAGTTTGTAAAACTGTTTACATAACGTTGATGAGTATATTAAAGTGGTAAAAACCTGCCAAGAACATGCCACTAGAACTTGGATTCGTCTCCAACTAATTACTGCAAATTAAAAATTAAGCAGCCTTCAGTCTTGTCTAATCTGTTTTTGTGGCTTTGCAGCATCCAGAACAGTCTCTGAGTCAGCATCAGGTGCAGTTAGACAAAAGCCATGTTCTGGCTTGGGGAGAGATAGAGAGAGAGATGTAATTCCCTGAAGAAAACAGTCCGAACGTCCTGGATATTACTCTAAACTGAACTTTTTCACTGGAAAGCTGTCAGATCTGAATAGTTCATGGGGCAAATAGTTTTTCCATTGATTTTCTTCCTTTTCCTGTGAAAATTAAATCAAGAAAGTTCATAGTGTCGTGAAAGCCAGTCTGTACAAGAACAGGGATGCTAATGGAGTCCATAGATGGTGCCCCTCTCACTGTACTGATAGGAATTGTCAGGCCTTTGATACTGTCTGTGTTGTTGTTGGAAATGTCCCTGGTATATTTGCAGAGTGAAAATATTGTGGGAGGTTTTGTTGGACGTGTATACAACAATATCAACAGTGGTTAAAATCCCAGAAGTAATTTTTGCAAGTTTATTTTCATGAATACCATGTTCTTTCGCTCAGTTAAATTAGTTAATTGTATAAAATATTTCATGTTATGTAATGTATTTTTTTCTTTTAGGTTTTTGGAAGTATTTTGGAAGGGTGATCAGGCCTCTTCTCCCAAGTGACAGGGGACAGGACAAGAGGGAATGCACTCAAGTTCTGCCAGGGGAGATTTAGGCTGGAGATTAGGAGGAAGTTTTTCACACAGAGGGTCATTGGGCATTGGAATAGGCTGCCCAGGGAGGTGGATGATTCACCTTCCCTGGAGGTGTTTAAGGCACGGGTGGATGAGGTATTGAGGGACTTGGTTTAGTGTTTGATAGGAATGGTTGGACTAGATGATCCGATGGGTCCCTTCCAACCTGGTTGTTCTATGATTCTATGATTTTGTGTTTTATCTGTGTAGTTGCACACATTCTTAGTAGGGAGTTAATTTTTTTTGAAGTTGTTATAAACTCCAAAGAAAATGTTCAGAAACCATATTTATATGTTTACTAGAATAAGAAAAGACCAGAATTCTATTGAAGAGGTGATATTTGACCCCCCTGACTGTCACCTGTGGACTTGAGCTTTATATTATATCACTCCAGTTTTCAAGACCAGTCTCTCAACAACTTCTTCTTCTTCTTCTTTTTTTTTTTTTTTTTTAAATTTTTGGTGAGACAACTTTCTATTTCAAATACTGCACCTGGATGTGCAGCACTAAAAATACATCACTGTAGTAATTTAAAATAAAGCTGTGTTAGAATAAAGCTCAATCCCTTGCTGCAGTGTAAGTCAGCAAGAGAGTTGCTCAGCAGTGAGTTAATTTTCAAAGCAGTGTTTTCCAAGACTGTGCTCAAATACTTGATTCGTCCCGTGGTTCTTTGAGCACAGTTTTGAGATTTTTATCTGATTTCAAGACTTCCTATGATACTTGTGAGCCTCAGAGGCATGTCTGCATAGCACAGCATCATGCTGGAGATCTGAGTGTAAACTCCAGGGAAGCGGGTAAATCTGCATAGGGCAGTCATCACAAAGAAATATTATATAGCCAGAAAAAATTAAGTTGCAGCAATTTTTGCAATGCAGTCATTTAGCTTGAGAATAGCAATGAAGTGATGCTGTCCTGATGCTTATGGCTCAGTATCTGGCCGTAGCAGTCTTGGTGATTTTAGCAATATTCTGCATTATAGACAATTATGAATATTTTTGAGCAACAGAGTGAAAAATCTCATTTCAGGTCATTGCAGGTAATACCTCGCTGATCTACCAGGCATGTATGGTGTTCATTCTGTAACCTAAATTGCAGTGACCTGGGCATTTTCAGAAGGATTGTTAGTTTCTTTAAAATCTTTTTGTAGCTTTATATTTCATTGTAAATTTATTCTCATTATATGTGCCAGTTTTATTAAATGTTAGAGATATGGGAAATATGAAAATATAGGTGGCTTATCTCTTCATTATTACATTTTCCTAAAAGTGAAACAAAGCAAACAGCTAAGCATATCCCTCAAATCCAACTATGGGATCATGTGGGAAAAGCAAATGTTGTATCCATTCCTTTTGAAAACCTGAATTAATTGATCAATCACTAGGAGAGAGGTTAGCTCGCTGAAAGTTTGACTCACTTTGCAAATAGTATGAAGTGTATTTGCAGAAAACAGATCCATCAAGCTTATCTTTTTGGGGTTTCTTTTTGTTTTGGTTTGGGTTTTTTCACTTTTTTTGTCTCCCTCAATTGCAGAGACCCAATAGAAAAAACCAGGAGAATTTGGCAGTTGATACATTTAGCACAGGTCTGAGTGTAACACAGAATTGCTGCAGGTGTGACCATTATTTAACCTGAACCAAACCTGGTGTGAATTTAAGATCACTTGCTTTTAATCTCATAACATTGTGTCCCTTTGGTGACAGACTGACTGTTCTCATTGTTCTAACAGCAATGAAACAGCATCACCTCAGCTGCAGAGGTGGGAGTGGGTTTTTGTACATGGCAGAGCGTATTTCTTTATATCCTCACGCAATTCTGACTTTAATATCTTCATACCTTCAGGCTTTTTTGGCCATTTCCTATTTTTATTCAGTGCCTGATTTGGAGAAAGTGTTTGGGTTTTGCTGTAGCAGAAGGTTAACAGTTTTTTGATAGTTGTAAGAAAAAAGTTAGAATTGATTAGTGGAAAAATGATATCACATTCTACAATTCAACAAACCAATTAAACTAAGCAGATACATCCTTAACTTCATTGTTTAGTCAGCTCTTCTAACTGGTGTTACCTTATTCTAGTAGCTGTGTGAGGCAGAGCCTTTGATGAAGGGTTTTTAGAAGGGAATGTGGCTGTTTGAGTGATTCAGTTGCAGCTCCTGAGCCCACAGCACAGTGTTGTTGCTACACAAAGACATGGAAAGGTTGCATTCAGCTAAAATAATAAAAAAAATAACTTTTTCTTTGCTTTTAAGCTGTTCTGAGTGAAATTCTAATTACTCAAAAATGCACATTTTAGGAAGCAGTAACCTCTGAAGAAATGAGAGCATTGTTTGTAGCAGCATAATTAGCATCAGTAGAAATCTGATTTCATATCTGGCAATAGCACACAAAACTTGATTAGCATTCAGTTACGGAGTGTTGATTGATATCAGCTTTGGTTTACCATCCTGAATCCAGTATTGTAATTTAACCTCAGTATAAACAGCTTTCTTTTCCATTGTAGTGTCACAGTCTTGCCAGAATTGCAGTTTTTTTTCTTCAAAAATCTAATTATTTGGATTTGCATGAAAGCTTAACGAGACCATAACTCACCGTTGACTATGCTGTCATCTCCATTCACTCTTTCTTTACACATATTGTAAATGATGCATTCAATAGAAGTCTGAAAAACAATAATGTACATGTTCTACTATGCTTCTCTTACCCTCCTCTGTGAATGTTGTCCCTGCTTGCTCTTCCCTTTACTTATTAAAAAAATATAGTTTTATATTCATTGCATGTGATCATTACAAAAACATAGCCTTTTCAAAAGGTCATTTTATACTTTAAGCACAGCTGAAACAAATGCTATGGACGTGTTCTTTCACTTTTTACTTAAACACACACATGTTGAACTATCAATCTTCTTTGGAAACACAAGCAATGAGACTTTTCATTACATTTTGATCCCAACTGCATTGCATGTTTGATAGTTAAAAAATATATTTTTTATAAGAATTTCTGCCACAACTCTTCTAATTTCAGTTATTTTTAACCTGATTTCTGATATGCCTTCTGAAAGCTACATGTTTTCCATGGTATACAAGATTAGATTTTTTTCTTGTAATTGCCCCTTATAATATTTTTTTTTCATAATCAATAGCTAAGATCTATGAGGAAATAAAAAAAAAAAAATGCTTAACCCAGGAAAAGGAATTCAGTGTAGAGAATTGAGGTGTAAATCCTTTTTTCTTTAAATTTTCTTCAGGATTTCCTCCACACAAGCCAGAAGTTGTGCCTCATAATCCTATTGAGTCTTTGAGGAGGCAGCTCTGAGTGGGGAGATGTCACTGATTCTCCTGGAGTTAACTGGTCCAACCACTTGGGACCTCCTTCCTGACCCATAGTGAGAGGACGGGCAGAAAAAGCTTTCGATCAGTTTTTTTCCATCCCAGCTCTGGCAAAGTGCAGGAAAAGAGAGAAGTGCGTTTTTTTTCTCACTCCTGTATTATTTGGGAAGAGTTGGGACGTGGAGACACGCAGCATGAGGGGCAGGCTTGGGTTCATTGTTGGGGGAACAAAGTTAACAGTTGCTCATGCATGGAACAGATTATTTTTGCTCTCTGCATTCCAGGTGCCTTGATATGGTGATTGCTTGGTGTCTCTAAAAGATACAATTCTGTCTGCATGGGTGGACAAAAATGCCTACATATTTTCATAGGGAACTATAACTTAGTTTGAAATACGGATATTCTTTTAGGGTTGAGTTATTTTGGTGTGATACGCAAGTTTTACTGTTTGTAATAAAATAGAAATAAAGGTAATTAGGTGAAACAAAACAAAACAAAAATTATTAAATAATCCATGTTAAAGCTACTTAACCATCTATGAAGGAAACGTCCTGTGTTTTGATTTCCTGTGCTGCATGTAACTGTTGATCTAGAAAGGAAGCTCCTTTGTGTTTAGATGCTGCTCAATTCCAAGTAGCGGATTTGATTCAAAGGAATCTGAATGCCTCTCTGTTTCCAAGTAGGGTGCTGAAATTTCACATTTGATCTGCTTTATTTCTGGTAGGAAAATATATAAGCAGAGCATTCATTTTTTTAAAGCTGATGTGAACAGCATGAGTAGCTCCTGACATCAGAAGACTATTGTATAAGCGTATCTACAAAGACTTTTAAGATCCAGTTTCCCATAGTTTTATCGAAATGAGGACCAAAATGTATTTTTGCAGCCTTGTCATAAACCACTGACAACTTGATGGACTTGGGCATTGGGATTAACACAATAATCCTGTTCTTTTTTGGTCACTGCGAAGGATCGAGGCACTGTTCAGATAGTTGGAAAGTTCACCACAACTAAGTAATGACAAGTCAAAATAGATTTTGTGGTGTGACCAATCATAATTTTTGGAAATCATATTTTCCACCTAAAAATGAAAATATGCATTCTTCCTCTGGGAGAAGTGCTAGTGGTACACATCTATGAACAAACCATTGATTTCATTTTCCTTTGTCATATCAGACGTGGCTGGGTTAGCCCTCATTTTATATCCATAGATATATGGACTTTTTTCTTCATAGTTAGAGCAGTGAGGAAGGTCTTTCTGGTTTGAAAGTGTGCTTAGTTCACAGACCCTTTTGGAAAACTTGTATTGCCAAAATGTTATTTTATATTGCAGTCACCACATAAACAAATTAGTCTCAAATTCACTTAGAACTTAACTTGAATTAATTCTTCCATTTCTCTGATTCAGAATGGAATGATTAAGAGCGTGTCCCTGAGTCTTAAATTTCTTCATTATAATCCTGGTTTTGATCGGTGCTTATATACTGTCAGCTCTGTAGTCACCACCTATGTGATTAGCATGGTGGAAAGTTTCAGAACATGGAGAGGTATGGAAGAGGTACTAATAGGTTATTTTTTTTAAGAAAAAGAAATGAGCTTTTGAGAATACAACATTTAGAGGACAAGTGGGGGAATACAAAACTGGAGTTTGACTCTTGGGAAGAAAGAGGGAAGGAGGAGATAGAACACATCTCAGAAAAATGTCAACTGTTGCTGTTGACTGTTGACATTAGGGAGAAGATGAGTGGAGGATAGGAAAACAGAAGGAAGAAGGTATAGTGACCTCTCTGAGAAGCTTATTGAATGAATTATCCTTTAGAGTTCAGCACAGCTCACGAAGGAGAGTAGATAGCCTTTAATTCCTAATAGCAAGGGATTTAATAGCAAGGGATGTAGCTGGCGTGTTCAGACACAGTTGTGTTTCATCACTGTGATACTCTCTTCTCCATAAAACAAGACACCTTAAATCAGAAACATGGTCCCCCCAGACCAAACTTTACAGGCAGATGTATTGCTATAATATGCCAACACATGTCCTGTGCTTGCAGTGTTTCTGTGTTTCCTCTCCACGTGGCTGTAATGAGCACTCTGCATACAGAAGTTTTTAATTTACTCTTGCCCTGAAGGATAACATGAGCAATATGGGGATGTTGTTAAACATGGCATATGTTGTTGCTGTGAGCTGCTTTCTCCTTACCAGTGCTGTGGGTGAAAAGCGACTTGGTAATGGAGGAAATCTTTAGAAGACCAATGACAAGGCATACTAATTAAAGAACTCCCAAACATAATTACTGGAATCCAGCCTTACAGTTCAATGTGTGAATGTCTCCTTCCCACAGGATGGAGGGAGAGTAGTGTAAACTCGTATACAGCACCTCTTTACACACACAGACATAAAAAATGAGATTTGGTTCATGTCTTGTTGGAAGCGGAGTTAGTATCAAGTCCTGGCTTAATTCCATTTTTCCTGTTTTCTTTATGAGAAAATAAATGTGTGTGGCCATAAGTTAAGTTAATGTTATAAAGATGCATGATTAAAATCAACCGTTATTTGCTCATTTTCCAAAATTGTCACAGGAGGGGAATTTGGAGAACCCAAATTTATTTCTGTGGCTCCTTGATTATTCTGCTTCTCCAGCTCCAACCACAGCTCTAGCCACTGCCAGGCTGCAGTGGAACAGAGTATTTCTGCTCTGTGATCAGGTACATGGTGCCCAACAGGGACTGCTGGCAGAGTTGCTGGTGCCACTGCCTTTCTACCAGGCACAAATTCCCCTCTGATGGGAAAATGTAACCAGATATTGTGCCATTTAAATGATTCCTCGCTGATAAAAAACCAGTGCTGCCCTCCTACAGCTTGGGGTTTGGTCCCTGGGACATTCAGGGTGATGGGAATGGTAGCAGGATTGAGCTGCACCAAGTATTTCTATGACATACAACTCACTCGTTGTCTCAGATCTTCCAGGCTAAATAATACACTAAACCTAAGCTTATAATACAGTATGGAGATTTTTCCCATCTCAAGGATACCTGCAGTGCTGAGCACATGTTTTACTGTGCTCATTTGCAGCTTGAATGGCTCATGGGGGTCAGCAGCAGAGAGCAGATTTTTTCACCCCTTGAGCAATGAAGCATTGAGTAAAAGTTATTATTACCAATTAGTCGTGGTATTATTATTACCAATTAGTGGCTGTATGAAGCAAATCATTAGTCTTAATTCAGTTATTAGCAACCAGGTGTTCATGTAATGTGCCGTGTGCAGCTAGCATTGGACCTCAGCAGTCTCTGCTGGGGCCAACCATTGTATTTGTGAAGTCTCAGCACTGTCCCTGGGTGGTATTTTGTTGACACCCACCCGCCCCCCACTCCCCCACCCCCCCAAAAAAAAAAGAAGTATTTCTGGAGTCAGAGTTGAAGGTTTTTTATTGCTGCTGGTGCTGTTTACCTAGTGAGTGAGTAAACAGAGGAATTTCATCCTTAGACCAGTATTCTGAAGCCTTTAATGTTTCTTGGAGTAATAAGAAGGTTAGAGTGTTTTCTCCTCAGTGGTGCAAGTGTCTTTTGGTTTTCAGTATTAGTGAAGAAAGGATTTGACTGACAGTTCCCTCGAGGAAAAGCAGATGAATTGTAGGGTGGCTCAGTCGAGTCGGATCAGTCTGAGCACTAGTTGGGTAGGGACATCTGGTGGTGCTATAAAGGAATTCTTGAACACTTGCACCTCAAAATGCTGTTGCACTGGAGCGAAGAAGGCAAAAATGTCATTATGCTCATGCTGTAATTACTCTTTGATATTATTCTAGAAGCGCTTATATGCATGTTTGCATTTCAGTTAGTGTATGGATTTAATTTACTGGAGAAAAAAAAGTACAAAGTAAGAGGTTATTCTTGCGCTGGAAGCTTGTAGATGTAATGCATTGAAACCCTTAACTCAAAGGGCCTCAATTGGAGGTTTAATATCAAGCTTATGATACTAGACTTCTTCTGTGGATGATGTGGGTATATGTACACCTTGTGCATTTGGCGTCTGTTTGTAGTTCTGCCAGTGCTTTGCTGTGATCTCTGGGCAAAGCTGGTTTTGTTTGTTTCAGTCCATCACTCACCAATTATTTCTATCTACCTTTCCATCCATCCTTCTGTAAAAGTACTATGATAATTTCCAGCTTCTGAATTACACAGATAAAGAATCATAAAATGTTTACATATTTTTGGTTACAGAAGTCTATAATAATTATACAGTGAGCAATTTTATTTGCATTTAAGTCATATAGGTCATATATATGTGACCAGTATTTTAGGTATAGTCGATATAAAAGAGTAACTCTTGAGGATTAATTTTCTGGTGTTGTGTGTAGCTGTACCTGATACTTCTTTAATACTGTGCACATTGTGACAAAACAGAATCACAGAACAACCAGGTTGGAAGGGACCCATCGGATCTTCTAGTCCAACCATTCCTATCTAAAAAAAAACCAATGTCCTTGGAAATGTATATGTTAAAGGAAGGCTTTGGAAGAGTTTCTCAGAAGTGTTTAATGCTGTGGCATCTTACCAGCACCATACCAACTACTCACCTGGCAGGATAATGCAGTACTTTATCTCTGAACATCTTTCATCTTGTTACGTTCTTCCTCCTGTTTGTGTATATCCAACTGTTGGTACCATGTGCTGACCACACATGGTGGCTTCTGGCAGATGGTGTCACATGCTCTTGGTGAGGATGTGAGCAACTTGTGCTCTGCAGGTAGAAAGCAAAGGGTTGTGTTCATGTACTCCTGCTTATGAAGCTTTTGAGATTGCCATCCTGTCTTCTCTTAGAGAATGTGTGCTTGAAATGGTGAAGTTGATAAGTTGCTAGTTTGTGCTTTATGTATTGTGTCAGGAGTGCGTTGTTACATGATGTATTCCCCATGCAATTCTGTAAAAAGAAAAGGGGAAATACCTCCAAGCATCTACTCTTTCCTTTGCTACCAACAAGGCACTGAAAAGTCTTCCAGGAAGAATCTGCAAGCTCCAGCTTCACTTATTGCATCCTGGACAGAAAAAAATCAGTAACCTAAATCTTTCAGAGCCAGTTGTGGACTCTTTACTGCAGACATAATTCACACAAGTTATCCTGCTCTCTATAAGGGAGAATTTATATAGTCAAGCTCCAAATCAGAACAACCGCTATATAATTGGAAAAAATAGGACCTACAGATTGAGAGCCTTAAAGTAATGAGCCGCAGAGATCAGCACTGTGCAAAGTAGAACAATTAATCTCAAAGTCAGAATAACTATTCTCTGCTGGTTCGTCACATGTGGATGGGTATTTTATTGAGGTCCAGCCCTCCTTTCTCTCCTTGCGGGAACATTTACGTTTTGTAAAACTCATCATGATTTCTTTTCCATAAAGCAACAGTTTTTTGTCATATGAAATCTTCATTGTCACCCTAGTGGTTCTGTCACCATCCATTAAAAATTTCTGCACTCTTGGTATAGATAAAAGTGAGAAGCAGTGGTGTTTTGTATGCTGTACACTTTGTTTCTGAGATATCCCAAGGCTGTGGTTACAACTGTGAAACTGGGTATAGCCACAGAACTGTTACAGACATTTTACATTAATGAGAAGCTGGTGTTCATCCACAGCCATTCAATGTGATGTTTAACCTGTAACACTTTATATTGTGTTGCAAGCAGCCCACTATAGAAAAAAATGTTGGTTTTGTGTTTCAGATGCAAAGATGGCCTGAAAGGATTTACATACTCTGCACTAAAGTAAGTAAAGATTCTGTCAATGTGTAGCTTAAAGTGAAGATTTTTAGGAGTTGTGCACAGTGGCAGCTGCATAGTATGGAAAGAGTTTTCTTAAGAAGAATCATCCTGTTGTAAAACTCTTCCACCTTTTGGGGTATATGGCATATTTTGAAGAAGACATAATATGTTGGCACAAAAGGAATCTTTTCATATTTGGATGATTATCAAAAGCAAATGCAGACATGTAGTTGCATGTTTTTGAAGGACCTTAAATCTTTTCTCTTTGCAAAACTGTAATTCATGGTTCATAAAGTCATAGAATCATCTAGGTTGGAAAAGACTGTTAAGAACTGCTGCCTGTCTACTACTCAGACAGCCCAGTGTATGAGTAGTGTCAACTCACAAGTGAAGAAAAGCACCAAAGTCAAGAGAGACAGACTTGCTATTGTTGGTAGTGGGAAATATTTTATAGAGTTTGCAGCCATGGAACAGCTTGTGGAATTTGATAGAAGGTGCCAATAGTTAAATAATGCAGTTTGTAGTCCAGAAATCTGGACATGAAACGCTTATGTGGCAACATGCAGAAACAAAGCTTTCTGAAATCACCAGTTTACAGGGAGATTCAGTTACATACCAAAGTTTTATACCTTCATTCCGCTCAATAAGACTGCCACAGTACAGTTTAATTTGGATTACAGTGCAAAGTGTTAGGAAACATTTCCCCATTATGACCTCCTTTACCCTTGATTTATAGTAATTTTACACCTAGGACAAACCGGTATATTGACAGTATCAACTTCTGAGTGAAGAAAGAGGGCTGAAGGTGGAGCCAAGCAAAACAAAGTTGATGCTCTTGGTGGGAGCAAAAACATTTTGAAGATTTTACAAAATAGACACTTTATAAAAATATTATAGTAATCATCAACCTTTATGTAACCCTAGTTTGCTGGAGATAACTGAGATATTTCATGGGCCTTTTTATTTTTTCATATAGTGTTCTTGTATTGTATGAGATGGATTTCCCTTGTAATGTTTCTGTTCCTAGTTTTAAAAAATTCTTGGGAGTTATTGTGACTGTTATTTGAAGTTTAATCGTATGCTGGTGAAGTGGTCTTTTCAAAGACATACAAGACTTGGCAGCTGTTATAGGATGCATTTTCTTTTGCAGACCTGTGGGTAACTTCAAGCTTGTCTTAAAAACTTAAGAGACTTGTATTGGACTTCATGTATTTCTTTGAGTATTTTATATAATTGTCAATTTTTTTCTTTCAGGTTCATTGTAGGGAAAGAAGAAATCCCCACTCATTCATTTTCACCTGAAGCAGCATTTTCAAAAATAGATAGAAAGATAAAGCATTGTGGAAAAATATCACAGTCATTGAACCTACTGGCTCTAACGAGAAAGCTCATGGACAAAGTGTGAGTTGAAGAAAACAAAAGAAAAGCAAACCGAAATGCATTGTTCATTTAAATGGTTTTTTATGCTGTGTTTGACTCTGTTTTTTAATATTTTTGCATTCAAGTGTTTTGCATTCTGTTTTTACTATAGGGATAAATTATGAACCCTAATGAGAGCAAGATTTAAGACCTGTATGTCATAGTAGTTAATTGCAGTGTGCTGGTCTGACAAGGACAAATAAGTTTAGTCAATTCTGAGTGACAGAGTGGTGGTTGCTTTTTCTGCAGTTTTCGGCAAAACCAGCTCTTGGTGTGGTTCTGCTGGTGCAGATGATGTCATATAGCTTTTCAGGTTAATATACTCAGCTGATGCTCTTCTGCTGTGTATGATTTGTCTGCTTTGGGCATGTTGGTTACCGCAAAGAGTCATTAATTTACAGGGAAGATAGAATGAAAAATGGACTGTGTCAGTTCATCTCACACCTATCAATCTTCCCTTTCATTGGCCTCTCCAGGAGCAGTTTTATGACCAGATCTTTACATGCAGGAGAGAAACAAGTCTTCCCAGTGCATTGTGTTCCCAAAAGTAGTGGCTTAACTTACTTGCTCAGATAATGAACAAAAAATTAAGTTACCTCCATCACATGTGTCACAGTTCCCCTCCCTTCCACCCCCCTCAAATTCAGCAGCTAAAACTGTGCAATTGAGCCCTCAAAATTCTTCTTCCCCCAGCAGGGAAAGGACAGAGGGAAATGAGAGGAAAAAAGACTTAGGGGTTAGAAGCTAAAGCTACAACTTTACTAAAATGATAATGGTAATAATAATAATAATGAAAGTAATAAAATATATTCAAATATAGCTCAGCCCTCGATGACTATAGTTCACCACAAATGCTGCAGAACAGACACGAGTGGGAGTAGGGAGCTGGTCTCTGGAACTGGATTCAGGATCAGGAAGATCCAGTCCTCACTGGATGTTGGCCATCGCAGAAGAGAGCGAGAACCTCTCAAATTTATACTGAGTATGATGTATATGGGATAAAATACTCTGTATGTTTAGAGTCACCTACCCTGTTTGCCCCCCCTGGCAGATGGGCTCCTTTTCCACCAATTTGAGGATGGTGTAAGTTAAGTATAAGCATTGTCCTTTTTGCATACCAATGCAATCACTTTAGAGAAGAACACTGTCTCCAAAACATGCAGTTTGTTGTCAGAGAAATGAAGTTACTTTACAGCAATTCAGTCACAAATCTGATTCTGATTTACCTCAAACTCTGATAACATGGCAACTTGTATGATCTGCTGTGGTTTTTAATTGAAAAATATAAGGAAGTCAGCAATGATTCCTCAGACATGACTGTTTCAGACAATGAAAGACCTATAGCTCCTGCCATACATAGTTTGTTTCAGCTGAATTGCTTCTACCTATTTTGCCTTAAATACCATTATTCAGTTTGCTAGATACAGTTTGTAGCTCTTCTACTGTTTGTTAAGTACAAGGATAAAGGGACCATGGGTGGAGAAGAGCATTTTTTTCTGTAAGGTTTGGAACTCTTAACTCGGATATTCAGAAAACTTTCAGTTTTCATTCTTAATGGTCTCACAGGTTTCTCTTCCATATGGTTCTCTTCAATATAATTGAGTCTAAATGCCTGTAACCTGATCACATTCTCATTAGAATTTTTGCTACAGAACTGACCTCACAGGTGATTTATGGCCATTAGACTTCATGGCACATGATTCAAAACTTTCAAGACATTTGGCACAGTATATAAATTGTGTAATTTATTTTGCATTAAAACTTAAATACTTGGCTGTAGCAAAATTTAATGTTCGGACCTGGTATAACATTACTTCTTTTAATTCTGCATAATGCAGGGGTAACAACAGTACAATCCATGTGACCCACTATCCCAGGCCAGTTTCTTTTAAATGCTCGAGGTCAAATTCTCAGTCCAAAGCAAGAGCTACGTAAAAAACAACACAGTAGAACAAATACTTCAGAAATGAAGGGCTTGTAATTGAGGGAAGTCTCACTGTGTATCTCTGTGTATTTGCATATTCTGCATTGCCCTTCAATGAACCTTACAATGGTGTGAAGGATGTAAGTGCACAGATAACGGATGCTTGGTCAAATATGCTTCCAGGACCACAGAGCAGAGACGGACTGGGAAGGGTCACATCGCTTCTCCCTGTTGAACTCAGCAGAAATTTTATTCTCTAATTTTGTATGTAGTGTGTAGCATGGCAAGAGGTTGGATGCAAATAAGTGTGCAGACACTTCTTGCTGTGCAACTAAAGTATTGTTAGTTTTTATTGTCCTTTTTATGGCATCATTAAAGTTCACAGTGCACTTCAATGGATAATGGGGAAAATCAGTGGTGGGAACATAGCACTTCATGTATTTAGGAAAAAAAATTTATGAAGTCTCTTATCAATGATGCTGAAAACAGCTACAAGTTAATATGCGTTTCATTGTGCTTTTTACAGGTGCAAACATGGCCCAAGGCATAGATGCTGTAAACACTATGGAGATAATTGCATCTCGTATTGTATTAAAGTAAGTGCAGAAAAAGTTAGATTGACAAATTCTGGCAAAGACAAAATAGAAATATTTAGTCAGAAAAAGTGTGTATTTAGGAAGTAAGAAAGGAGCCTGTTACTCATTCTTCTATTGAAAATGTGACAAGCCTGAAAACAGATTTTCTCAGTTTAGGACAGGGTGGTGGTGGGGTTAATGTTCTCTGGTCTTTCTTAGCAGTAGTGAATGAATAACATAAACTCTGTGGGAAAAAATGGACTAGCAAGCAAGCAACTCGTTTAACTATGTGATGCACTTCACGGCTGAGCCCACTTGTGACTCCACCCTAAATAAAGCACCTGGAATGTGCTGCTTCGGCAGGCAGCAGAGCCCTGGTGCACGTACAGCTGCGCGGGTCTGGCACACTGCAGCCGGGCGCTGGGCTAGCTCCCCCAGTCATTTATTTTAAGGGCTCAGGGTAACAAGAGATTGGTCACAGTTGCTGCACCCAGGAAGAGCTGTTAATGTCCGGTGGCATAACTCATCCTTCTTTATTTATGTGATCAGCGCATTTTTTTTCAAAGGAGTACTGTATAGTGATTTGTTTTGGCTGGTGTTAGGTTGGCACAGGTGGTACCACCTGCTGCGCCTGTTTTAGGAGTTGGTAAGACTCCAGAAGGTCTCAATCACTTCATAATTTGCCCATTTTTATTTATGCAGCAGCGAAAATGGATTTGAGTATCTTCAGCTGGTTTTGATGCGTATTATTTTCAAAAATAACTTTCTAAAACTAATTTTTTTATACAGTTAATGTTATGTCAGAAAAGCTATGCCTTAATTTAGCATCAGAAGAGATCTAGCACAACATTTATCCATGCATTTTTATTAACAGCATCACTTTGTGTGTGGAGCTGTTTACACTCTTGTTACACTGGAGTATATTAATGTACCACTGTGTAACATGGATATCAGTTGCAGTGATGTTGATAGAATTTGAGGTGATGCTTAAGTGTTCTGGTGAATTAGGGTGACAATATACAGTAAAGCATTCGTGAATAGTTAAGGGTAGTTACATCACTTTTCTGTTGTAGGTATGACACACTTAACAGAAACCAGACTAAAGTTACAATTTTAAAACCTCTTGTCAATGTCTCATTCCACTTCATGTTTCATTCATGGGCTGTTCCCTTCAAGATATAACGTCTTGGGATACAGACTTTCCATTCAGTGCCTCTTGACCACCTGTATTTCTCCTGTTTACAGAGAGTTTATGTTTGGTCAACATCGTCTGCAGAGCAAACATTCCCTGTGCCTTCTTTTGTGGTGTTTTCCACATAGATGTGAATGTCTGGCATTCAGAATACATGTCCAACAGTGCAGTGAATGTTACAGTCAAAGCAACAATTAAAATTAAGCAGGAGTTATTTTATGGGTTGATATTCTGCATTTCCAGGTCACTGTTGATGGTAGTATCTCCTGTGCATCTTTTTTTATGGGTGTCTTGTAACTTCAGTATGTTGCATTTTTACATAGAGTGCTATCTTTCATTACTTATGGATATTTTACAGTAGTTGCCTCTTAAATACTGTTTGTCAAGGCTTGCTTTCTGAGTTTATTAGTCTTGGACAAAATCCTTACACAGCCTGTGTTATATGCTCAGCAGTCAAATCTCTAACTATCTTCATAACACCATTATTTTACAAGTGCAGTTAGGACAAACAAGGATGTATTTATGTTAATGTACTAGTAATGGAACGATGGCCTTTCTCCATGGCAAACTGTCACATTCCGCTGGAAGAATGTGTGTGTGACTTTATGGGTAAAGAGAGAGGTGATCAGACTCTCGTAGAATATACAATCAGCCTCAAATGCCTTTAAAACAGAAGGGCAACCAAGAAATAGGAGTTAATCCTATTGAATTACTCTAGTTGAGAGACCCAAACCTGATTTCAGGGTGTGAGTTCCTCAGATTACAGTAGACTGTTCCCACACTAGTCTCTGTCCTTTTTTAGGTGGATAGGGAGATGTGTTAATGATGAAAAGAGCAAGAAAAACAAAGAGGTCATATCCAGGAGTGTCTGTCCTCTTCAGTTGTTTACTCAGCAACATTTTGTTTGTGTTTCATAGACCCTTGGAAGGGATGAAAGGAGAAGAAAACCCAGCTGATAATGGAGTCGAACTAAGTCTTGACCTGACTAAAAATAATAATTTTTTAAAAAGGCATTTTTATAAGGCTGTTCTCTCTTTAAAGAAACTAGTTGTGCATTTGAACTGTACTTCATCCTTGTACCAGTCTTGTTTAGTATTTCAGTACAACATAAACTTGACCACAGTAATATAATCAGGAAAATATCTCTGATGGCAGCCAGATCTTTGAATTGCCTGCCATTTCCTTGACTTAAAAAAAAATAGAACATAAGTGAAAACATTTATTTTTATGTATTTGGATTTTAAAAGATCCAAAATTCTTGATGCACATTCAGTTCTCTCTAGGGCTGTTCCTGGAGTCAATCAATAATAACTGCCAGCTGACATGAACATCATTTTGTAATTCCATGTCTGTAAGGGAGCTTTCAGATCTGATAATGATCTGATGGGCCGCTTATTGCCAAAATTTCCTGTCAGTGTTATATTTTCCTTGACCTTAAATATCTTTTCTCATTATCATATCTGTGCTTTAATTGTCATTGCGTGCTCCTTTTTTTACTGCTTCACATTTAAATGCACATTAGCTAGTTGACATAAGTCTTGATAGCTTTTATGTAATGTTTAGTAATGGTATGTGACCTGATTTCCTAGGCTTCATTTCAAAATTTAAGTATTTTAAATGCTTTGAATTTGTAAATGTCTGAAAAGAGCTGCCAGAGGCAATCACACAATATATTTTCCTCTTTTGGATTCCACTTGATTATAATGAGGAGATATTAGCCAGCAGCAGTAGTTTGCTTGTCCATTCTTTTCTGCTGATGCTATGGATGACGTTAGATGACCTTCACAACTTGCCTAACAACTAAGATAGCTAAAAAGAGCATGAGATTCTTTGCTGGGGAATGTGATATTTTGAAGGAAAAAGAGCAACTGTATACCCAGTAAAAAAATTAAATATCTTAACCAATTTTTTATTATTATTATTATTATTATTATCATTATCATTATCATTATTATCATTACCTTCATCATCATCTAATTCCTAATATATATAAACAGCAGTGGTTTAACAGAGTTTTGGTGTATTACTGAACTCTATGTACACGCATATTTTTCTGAATTTGAGTTATATCCAATATCTTGGCTGTATTATTAACTTTATAAGAAATCTGTTTCTTAAAAGGCAAAAAAATAGGGGCTGTTTGTTGAGTTTTGCAGGTGTATAATTTCGTCGTACTTTTTCTTCTGGCTGATCCAAGTTCTATCTCAAAATCTCTGTGGAGAAATGGCTCTAAGTAGAGTTTTGTTTGCTCACTCATGTGAGTGTCCTGGTACACTCTGCTGTTCTTTGCTGCCATTAACATTTTAGGTCTTTTTATGAAAGACAAAAGTTACAATATTGTGCATTGATTACAAGATGCAATACTTCCTGTGATGCTGAAAAACACCTGTAAGTGTGATACGGATTCACCTAGTTGATTTAACAAACTAAATAGAAAGTTCTACTTACTGCTATTTGGTGCACATCAAAACTAAGCCTCAGTCCTTCAGTTCAGGCTACTCATAAAACTAAAATCCCAGGCATATTTGAGTGTTTTCTCTTGGAATTTTAAGTGTTTCCTAATGCAGTGTCCCTCACCCCATCAGAGTAACCTTTCCTACAGCTGGGTGAAAATGTCCAACTTACTGTACTGTTGTTTGATCTCTTGTTTTGGGCCTTCAATCATAACAGCTGAGTTTAGGACTTTCTTTTTATGTAATGGTATTATAATCTGATTTTTTTTTAATATGAGGGCTGAGTGCTTTGTACTAAGGTACCTCTTCATTTTAGGGATGAATGTACATTCGTCTTGATTTTGACATTTTAAATACACAAAATTTACAATGCATTTATGTCTCTGCCTACCTCACATACCTTTCAGTGGGCGTTTTCATTACAGAATCAGAAAACATTGGATTATTAGTAGTTCAGTACGTACACTTTACATGCCTGTAAGAACTGCAGAGGAAGAAGTGGAAATTTTTCATTCTTACCTACTGGGTCATTGGATAGCACGATATATTTTCTTCTATCTGACTCCCATAAATCAATTCTTAAATAGCAGGGCGAGTAATTGCTTCTGGAAAAGTATGTCACTGGATGTTTAACCATGATAAAATTCTATGAGCTTTATGATGCATTGTAAAGTTCTGTAGGAGGCAAAAATGTTTTGAGTTTCTGAGTTTGAAAGGTTGCTCAATCAAATCCTCTGCCAGTTATCCTTTTAACTGGAATTGTCTCAGTATCCCGAAGTACCTAGCAAAAAAATAAACTGCAGAAGTCAAGAGCATTGGATGCCTGCCTTATTTGCCAGTGCACAGATAGTTTTCAGATAAGGCAACTTCCAGCCAAAACATTGATAAGATTTAATTCAGAATGACTCAATAAGTTCAGCCATAGGGTAAGAATGATGATAGGAAACTGTGTGGGAAGTTATAGGAAACTGGAGAGAAGGATTTGGAAAGAAAAAGTCTGTGTGTTTTTGTGACGTGGTATTAAAAAACCAGATCTATATCCAAGGTGGAATAGTTACATAAAATCCTTGAACCCATGTTATCCTTTCTCAATAGCTCTGCATAGTGTGTCCCTTGTTTCACCCTTTCTTTTGTTGCAGGATCGCTCAGCATCCAGTTTAGTTGAGAGAAATTACATGAGTTGGTGCCAAACCAACAGGATCAATTTCTAATTCTCACACTTTCTGAATTTATTTTTTGTCAACTTTTTCCTCCTCTAGTGGTTTCTTCAGACATTTGAGTGCAAAGTGCTCTTTTTTCCCCACTTCATTTCTTTCCTTTATATACCCATTTGTGGTTAAAAGCTAGTCACTAACATGGAAATGAAATCATTTGGATTATTTCAGAGGACAGAATTTTGGAGTGGAAGAGAAGCAGAGTTTGTCCACTGGAGCTTTTCAGATATTTATAGGAATTAAAAGAGAGTCAGCTGTCTGTGTTTTTATTGCCTTTGCTGTTCTACAGAGAAATTAGGAAAAAATACCCACCTGGTCTTGAGTTTGAGGATGAGGATGCTTTTTACATGGCATCTGCAGAGCTAGTTTTAAACTACTCTATGTCAAAAATAAATACTTCTCTAGATATTTTTGCTTTTTCTTTTTCTGAATTTGTGGTTTCTTACCATTTTCTGTAGGGCTTCATTAGGATGTTTAGCATCGGTTACCTGATCCAGTGTTGCCTTCGGATTCCATCCACATTCCGGCATCTGTTTACAGAACCATCACGGCTACTTTCCCTCTTCTACAACAAGGAAAATTTCCAGCTTGGAGCTTTTCTGGGATCTTTCGTCAGTATATACAAAGTAAGCTTTTAACATACAGAAATTATGGATGCCATGTTTTTCTTTTGGCTTTTAGACTATCACAAAGACCTAAAAAGTTTAGCCATCTGATATTACTCATACTATTTACTTCAGTATTGCAGTAATCAAGTTGTAAATAAAAAAATAATCTTCCATTGTGTATATTTTTGCACAGAATCACAGAATGGCTTGAGTTAGAAGGGACCTTAAAGATCACCTAATTTCAACCCCCCTACCATGGGTAGGGACACCTCCCACTAGATCAGGCTGCCCAAACCCCATCCCACCTGGCCTTGAACACCTCCAGGGATGGGGCAGCCACAGCTTCCCTGGGCAACTTGTGCCATTGCCTCACCACTCTCATAGTGAAGAATTTAATCCTAATGTCTACTATCGGCCTTCCCCCTTCCAATTTAAAGCCATTCCCGCCCTTCCTATCACTACAAGCCTTTGTAAAAAGTCCCTCCCCTGCTTTCCCGTAGCCCCTTTAGGTACTGGAAGATCGCTATCAGGTCTCCCCAGATCCTTCTCTTCTCGAGACTGAACAAGTCCAGTTCTCTCAGCCTGTCCTCATATCGCCTGTCTTTCGTAATAAAACAGATGGATTTTGCAGCGTTGTATCAAGATGAGGAAATAGGGAATACGTAAGAGAAAGTGAATGCAGATTTCAGAGGGACTAGCTGTTACACAAAAACGTGTTAGTGCAGACACAAGTAGTGCCGGCAGTAGCAGCGTAGTTGCCAGAGAGAAGCCATTTGCAGATTTTTTTGGCTCAAATATCTGGAATTCTTACTTGATGCTAAATAGCAGGAGATTGCAGAATATATATCACGTGTAGCTGAGGAGACATTGCACTTACCATTTGGAAATCTGCTCTTTTACACTGATACACATTCATACAGCACTGTAGGAGTTAATCAAATTATGCTTATCTGTGCTAAAAGAGAATATGACCAAGCACACACCCTAGGGGACAATATATTGCATAGTGCAGTGCTGAAGTGGCTTTTATACTTCAATATTCTTAATCACACGTGTTATTTTTCAACTGTCATTTTCCTTGGTCTGAAAAGTTAAGATAATTCTGTATCATTCAGGGTAAATATTATGTACTGAAAAATTAAAAGAACAATTTTTTTTTAAGCAAAAGAGCATGTAACTTGACTTGCAGTCAGGTTAAGACACAAGAATTTGTAAGGTTATAGAGCTCAAAATTTTTTTATGGCAAAGTGCAAATAGGCTGTTAAGAGATTTATTGAAAATCAGATTTTTGCTTAGACTTTAAGAAAAGAGCCTTTAGAGAAAAAGAGTATTTAAATTGCAAAAGCTGAAATTGTTTTGATGTCTTATAAAAGCTCCAATTGCAAAGTGTAGTTTAGTTCTATAGATACTCATTTTACAAGGGTGATATAATTGGAACTTTGTGTGTAGTTGTATTAAAAATGTGCTTTCTGTTACACAGATTTGAGTTGCGTTGTATTTTTCTTCCAGATTGAAGTAAGCATGTAAGGCAGGAAAGATTCTAGTCATTCTCAAAGACTGAGCCACAACCAAAAAAAAATTAACTGCTTGATGCATTTTGATGCCCGAGGGAATGGGCATACATAGAAAAAAAAGTCCATCTTGTCTGCAAAAGTAGTCCAAAATGCTGTTGCAGGATGGTAGTAGCTTTACCGTCGGTATTTGGTTCTCAGCTTACTGTTAAATAACGTTAGCAGGAATGGGTTTGCAGAAAATGAGTTTGGCTATGGTAGCCTGGTTTCCTTTTCTAAATTAGCGTACAGGTTTTGAGTAGTAAAGTTGACTGTCATAATTGCAGTGTGTTAATGGTGTTGCAATGAATTCATTTGTTAAAAATGTGAGTTATGAAATAGCTAGTGAGACCACATCTGTGGTTCTTGGTCCATTTTTGGGCACAAGTATTATTTCATTTCTTCTTATAATTTTAATGTCTTTTTCAAGAGTGGGTTTACCTGAGGTCCAGAGAGTTGATTTGAGGACTGGGTCATAGAATGTGAAGGGAGAAGTGAGGAGGACTGGGTTTTAAACTGGAGCAAAAAGGCTCAGGGAAGATTATATTGCTGCCAGTGAAAGGCACTGGATACAAGCTGAAACACAGGAGATTCCAAAGCGATGTAAGGAAATATTTTTTTATGTGAGGGTGGCCGAATATTAGAACAGGTTACCTGTTGAGGCTACCTAGTCCTCATGCTTGGAGATACTCAGAACTCGACTCTTGAACAACATGCTCTAAATAAAATGAATGAATGCATGAATGCCCAGAGTTGGAGGGGACCCACAAGGATCATCTAGTTCATCCCTTCATAGGACAACCCCAACATTCACACCATGTACCTAAGGGCGTTGTCCAAATGCTTCGTGAATATTGTTAGGCTTGGCACCATGACTGCTTCCCTGTGGAGGCTGTTCCAGTGCTTCACTATCCTCTCTGTGAAGAATCTTTTCCTGGTAGGATAACCTTTTTTTTTTTTAATCTAAACCCCACCTGGCTCAGCTTCCTGCCATTCCCTTGGGTCCTATCACTGGTCAGCAGAAAGAAGACATCAGCTCCTCCTCCTTCCCTTGTGAGGAAGCAGTAAACTGCCATGAGGTCCCCTGTCAGTCTCCTCTTCAACTGAACCGGCTAAGTGACTAGCCTCTCCTCATATGGCTTCCCCTCTAAACCCTTCACCAACTTTGTGACCCTCTTCTGGACACTCTCCAGCAGCTTTGGGTCTTCTTTATATTGTAGTGCCCAAAACAGTACTTAAGGTGGGGCCACACAGGGTGGAGTGGAGGGGGAGAGTCACCTCCCCCAGCTGGTTAGCAATGCTGTGCTTGATGCTCCCCGGGACATGGCTGGTTCTCTTGGCTGCCAGGGCACACTGTTGGCTGATGTTCATCCTGCCATTGACCAGAACCCCCAGATGCCTTTCTGCAGGGCTGCTCTCCAGTGTCTTTCACTGTGGTCTGTATGTACATTCAAGATTGCCGTGTCCCAGGTGCAAAATCAGGCACTTATCCTTGTTAAAACTCATGTGATTGGCAATTGTCCATCTCTCCAGTTTGTCTGGATCCCTCTGCAGGGGCTTTTTGCCCCAAAGAGTATCAACAACTCCCCCTAGTTCTATGTTATCAGCAAACTTGGTTAGTAAACCTTCGAGTCTTGCATCCAGGTCATTAAAAAGTACTGGCTTGAAGATGGATCCCTGCAGAACCCCACTAGTGAATGGTCAGCCAGCCCAATGTGACCCCATTCACTATAAACCTTTCAGCCCAGCCAGTTGTTCACCCACTGTATTATGTGTTTATCCAGCTGTATGCTGGACATTTTGTTTATAAGGATACTCTGAGAGATATCATCAAAAGCCTTACTGAAATCCAGAAAGATTACATCAGCTGGTTCCGTTGGTTAACTGGATGGGTAACCTTGTCATAGAATGAAATTAAGTTTGTCAAGCAGGACCTTCACCTTATATACCCATGCTGGCTGGGACCAATGACTGTGTCTTTTAGGTTTTTTTCAGTAGCTCCAGGAATAATCTTGTCCGTAATCTTTCCAGGCACTGAAGTGAGACTGACAGGCCTGTAGTTACTGGGGTCATCCCTGCTGCCATCCTTGAAGACTGGGACATTTGTCAGCTTCCAGTTAACTGGTACCTCTCCAGATTCCCAATAACACTTAAAAGAAAAGTCATTAAATTTCTCTGCTTTGTCTCAATCCCTGTTTATGAGGTATCCACACTCATCAAGTAATGCGCCGATATTATTTCTGGCCTGCCTTTTGCTATTAATATATTTTCAAAAGCCCTTTTTATTATCCTTTATAGTACTGTCCAGCTTCAACTCTAGTTGAGCTTTGGCTGCAGGAATTTCTGCCCTACAGTGGCAAACGGCATATGTGTAGGTCCTCCCACATCAACTATTCTTGTTTCCACTGGACGTACACCTTCCTTTTATGCCTCAGTTCCAGCAGAAGAGCCCTGCTCAGGCAGGCTGGCCTTCTGCCTCTCCTGCTTGACTTTCAGCATTTTGGAATTGCTTGCTCCTGTGCTCTTAGGGGATGGCACTTAAAAAGTGACCGGCACTGATGGACCCTAACACCTGCAAAATCTTTTTCCCAGGGGACCTTACTAAGCAGATCTCTGAGCAATCTGAAGTCTGCTTTCCTCATATTCAGAGCAGAGGTCTTCTTCCTGTTACCATAGATGTTAAACTTGACTGCTTTGTGGTTGTTGTGGCCAAGGCAGCCTCCAATCCCCACTTCGCTCATGGCACCCTCTCTGTTAACGTGCAACAAATCAAAGAAGGTAGCTTTCCTAGACAGTTCCCTCAGCACCTGTAACATGAAAATATCATCCATAGAGTTGAAGAATTTTCTGGACCTGTTAGGACCAGCTGTGTGGCACTCCCAGTTGATATATGGCAAATTGAAGTCCTCCATGAGGATAAAAGCAGATAACGTGGAGGCATCCCATAGTTCCTTAAAGAGTAAATTGTTGGTGTTGTCATCCTGGTTGGGTGACCTATAGCAGGCTCCCATGATGACATCCGTTTTAATTGTCTGTCCCTCTGACCCAGAGGCTCTCGACTTCAACGTTGCCAACTGCAGGCTCCATGCATTTCAGCCCTTTTGCTACATATGCCAACCCCTGCCCTTGCCTGCCACCAGGTTTCACTTATGCCAATAATGTGTCTTTGGGACTGGGCCAAGGCTTCCAGCTCCTGCTTGTTCCTCATGCTACATGCGTTCGTATAGAAACACTGCTTCAGGCCTGAGGGTGGACCAGATGGTCTTCAGAGGTCCCTTGCAATGTGAATTATTCTTTGACTCCATTAAAAGCACGCGTTACATGGATTAAATGGATTAGGAGCCTGAGCCATGTATTTCAAACTAGACATCAGCAGGCTGTTGCACTGAATTATATCATGTTGTTTCAGTGCCGTTAGCACTGGATTGGGCCTTGCTAAGCAGATCTCAAACCATTTTGAAGCAGGCGGAAATTTACCAGGGATGGAGTTTGGAGACAAAGTATGGATTTCCAGAACAGTTGAAAAAACAATGCATAGGATGTGGGAAATGTGGAACAATCTGGATCATTTGGTAACCTGCAGTCATCCATATTTTAGTGCCGCCTAAGCCACAATTCCTTACATCCATTCTGGCCTGGACAGGTGTGCATTGTTGTCTGCATCAAAAAACAGGCTATTATGTGTCTCACTGCATCTTTTAATCATCTGCAGCAGTAACTTTTTTGATTAAAATGTATTCCTGGTTTGAGACTTTATTGGATGTATGGAAAAAACTCAAAGGGTTTGGTATGTACTTGTAAACAGACTTTGCTAGGAAAGGAGTCTAGACAACTACAGCAAATGAAGATGATGTGAATTCAGTATCAGCTTTGGAATTGCATTTATAGTCAAATTAGATTGACCTGCTCTCTGATTTTGAAAGAAATGGTGACAGTGAACTGTTGAAATATTGGTATGTTTCAGGTGTCACACTACATTCTTAATTCATACTATGTACTATATTACTAGCTTATAGAGGGGTATCTCCAGTCTGTGGGTTACAAAAGTGGGATAACTTGGGATAATCCTGCTCTCTGTTTGCCTACAGGGTACTAGTTGCTTCCTGCGTTGGGTACGAAACTTAGATGATGAACTTCATGCACTTGTAGCTGGTGAGTCCAGAAAAGCAGTTTGCATTTCTTCTGTTGGAACTCTGCAGACATTTCTCTTGTGTGCATAGTTGGATGGCTGTCCTCCCCTTCTCTTTTCAGACTTGTGTCATGAAAATTGGACCATATGCATTAAGGTTGCATCAGAGTAAATGTGGTATTTAAGATGATTCCAGATAAAGAGTTGCAACTAAAATTGTAAGGCAAATTCAATCAAATAGTGTGTTTTTATGGTCCTTCAAGGACAATATAGTATTATATGCACAAATTTGAACTGATCCTGTGTTTTCCAACTGTAGGGATGCAAGGTTGAAACATTGACTTTCCCATACGTGACAGAATACAAATTTGAAAAGATTAGCTCCACTAGATGCAAAGGCCGCTTCTGCCATGAAATCTGTGTGGAGGTGCAGGTCCTTCCCTGCTGTTTGTGCATATATCATGTATTGGAACCTCAGAAGCCTCTCTTCCTTGTGGGATGAGAGAGGAAATTTGATGCTCCTGAGCACTGAACCACAGCTTTATTTCAGGGATTCAAATCTCTTTTTTTTCTTAATGATGTAAACCACATTTTGATGGGCAGCACAGGAACATCACTGAGCTTTGATGTAGCAACAATACTGCAGCAGCAACGATAAATCACAATCTTAACAAACTTTTTTTTTCTTCTAATTGTTACAGGGTGTCTAGCAGGAGTTTCTATGATGTTTTACAAAAGTACTACTATCTCTATGTATCTGGCATCCAAATTAGTAGAGGTGAGATGTTGTGGTTGAAACACTTCCTTATTTCATCTGTTTTTTCAAGGCAGAAAAACGAAATGAACTTCACAGGATTTGTCAGACAATTCCAGTGTAATACAAAGTTGTGTGGCTTTGGTGTATTTCAGTAGATGTGTGCCTAGGGGAAGTGCCATTTTATGGTCTCATTTCTTTCTTATTTTCCTTTTTGTGACTCATTTAAGAAGTCCTTTATCCAGTGGTCTCCATGTATATTCTCCATGATTTTTTTTTAATCTCCTGATAGCCCTTTGCTTTTGCATATTTTTTAAATCTGAAAGTTCCAAGAATATCTGTTTTGCCAGAAATATAAATCAAGCCTTCTTCTTAATTGCAGATTTATTGCCAAAAGCTACAGCTTAACTTCCTGCCTTTGTTCCCTAATTTTGGCATTCAACGGTCTAAGATAACTAAAAGTAACTCAGGTTTTAGTCTATAGCTGGAGTTGTTTTTCCGTATACTTCAGCTGATTGAGTTCCCAGCTTTGCAGCGAACTTTGCTCTAATTACTGTTTTTCAATCATGGATTATTTTTATGAACTTGTTAAAATTAGGAGCTCAGGGAAAAAAAAAAGTTGGTAGCATTTGGGTATGTTGATTATACTTTGCTGACCAGCTTTTGATTTCTTACTGTGATTTTTCTGTAAAATTGGGACTTGGTCATAGTTACTTCCCCAACAGCATCGCTGGAATAAGTTGAGAGCATCATCACCAAATCACAGAGCTTTCTCTTGCAGACCTCAGGGGCTTTGTTCCCTAGTGATATTTATCCACCTCCATTACCACAGCAGAATTCATTTCAAGGAATATAAAAAGAAGGCACTTTTTTTAAGCAAAAAACCAAGCAGAAATAGAAGATAAACTCTGTTTATTCTTGCTCCTTGTAATCCTGTATCAAGCTCTGGAGGTAGTTTACGTATTGGTTCTATAAAAAACAACTCTGAGTTATCCATATTGACTTTTAGAACACCAGATATAAGAAAACCAATATTATCTTGTATTGCTGATGGTTTTCTCTGGATTTTGAGACATTGTGGCTGCAGTAAAATAAGGAAAGTCCTGTGTGTTCTTTCTTTTTTATTTTTTTGTACTACTTTTGTCATCTTACGCAAGCCAAGGGTAACTGACTAGAGAGGCGTATGCTGCTTTGGAAGGTCAAGCTGTGCCCAGGAAAATAAACTTTACATGTTTTCTCAGAGAGAAAAGTATGTGATTTCAAACTGTTTAAGAACAGTGAATATTCACTTTGTTGGAAAAGTTATTGCCTTGTTCTTTTGCTTTTTTAAACTGAAGAATTTCACATAGCGAAGTTTCCCTTTTTATCTCCAAGATCTGTACTCTTTTTAACACCTAAGCTGTTGCTAGGTCCTGTTCTGTGCATTAGTAGCCTCTTATGCTATTGAGCTTCGATAACTTCTATAAGCTAGCCCAGTCAGTATCAGATTTGGGAACATGCACAAAAATATATTAGCATAGGTTAATCATGTTGACATTTAACTTGGAAAAGTTAAAACAAATGAAAAGTAAAAAGCTGCTTTTACTTTACTTTGTTTTGTTCAGCATTTCTTGTTTATTTTATAGACTATATACTTCAAAGGCATTGAAGCAGGGAAGGTTCCCTATTTTCCTCATGCAGACAGCATCATCTATGCCATTTCTACATCAATATGCTTTCAGGCAGTAAGTATCATAGAATTCTAGAATCACCAGGTTGGAAAAGACCCATTAGACCATCAAGTCTAACCATTCCTATCAAATACTAAACGATGCCCTTCAGCACCTCATCCACCTGTCCCTTAAACACCTCCAGGCAAGGTGACTCAACCACCTCCCTGGGCAGCCTTTCCATAAAAAAACTTTTTCCTAATGTTCAGCCTGTACGTCCCCTGGCAGAGTTTGAGGCCATTTGCCTTCCAATTTAAAGCCTTTCCTTCTCATCCTGTCTCTACATGTCCTTGAAAACAGTCCCTCTCCAGCTTTCCTATAGCCCCTTCAGGTACTGGAAGGTTGCTATAAGGTCTCTACAGAGCCTTCTCTTCTCCAGGCTAAACAAGCCCAACTCTTTCAGCCAGTCCTTATAGCAGAGGTGCTCCAGCCCTCTGATCATCAATGTGGCCTCCTCTAGACCCCAGTATATTATCTTTTAACAAAATGTGAATTGATTTCAATTTTTCAAAAAAAAAAGTATTTTTTGTACCCCTTAGTAACAAGAACATAAAATGACCCCAACCCAGTCTCCTGCAGTCTCAAGCTTAACAGAATAATTCTACTTCTCCTAGTCATTGCTTCTATGTATTTGTGAATATCTTTCATTCTGGTATCAAAGTGAACTAATATTTCAACACTTGGGATATGCCTGAAGGTCTTCATCACTGAGATGTCCAAAAGAATATTGGCAAGGAGCATCGTATGAGAATAACAGAAATTAAGTTAGTATGACAAAAGAGGAAAAACTTTTTTTTCATTATTGAAGAAGTAGTTGGAAAAAGAGCCCGAGACTTGAAAAAAATTACCAGGTTTGGAGAGGGAAATTAGCAAAGGGATCTGTGCGGAATTTTTTGTTACTGTATTTGTAAGAAGCGACCTGGAAAAGTAATGGAATAGAGAGATGAGGATTTTGGTTATAAAGAATCATAGAATCACTAGATTGAGAAGGACCCGCTGGATCATTGAGTCCAACCATTCCCATCAATCAGTAAACCATGCCCCTCAGCATCTCATCCACTTGTCTTTTAAACACCTCCAGGGAAGTTGACTGAACCACCTCCCTGGGCAGCCTGTTCCAGTGCACAATGACCCTTTTATTTTTAGACCCTTAACATGAAACATAAAGGTGACTACAAGAAATAGTAGATCACAAAACCACAGAGCGAGCGGAGAATAAAATAGCAGGTAAATTTTGAATCCACAAGTGTAAAATCATTTACATAGGAGTAATAAGGATTACTGTTGCTTTCTCTGCAATGAGATCTACATTACCTACCACCCCTTTTGAAAGGTAGCCCTCTGGGAATATCAGTCTGTGCTTGTTGTGGTTATATAGAGCACTGAATTCAGCTGTGACAGTTTGTCTACTGATAGTGCTGGGTATTGGCTGGTGATCACAGCTACTTTCAGTCAGCGGATCATGAGATGATCAAAAATAATAATTTTAAATATATATTTCTGTAACTATCCTTTCACTAGTTGTGGCAATGTGATGTAGAGGGTGAAGCTTTTGCCTGACTGTCAACTGGCTCTGACAGAATGCTCTCCTTGCAGGCTGTCATGGAAGTTCAGAACCTGAGACCATCGTACTGGAAATTTCTTTTACGACTAACAAAGGGCAGGTATGTAATTGGGGGTATGGTGTGGCTTGTCTAAACACGTCATTAATCACATTCAGCTTTCTATGACATTTGCTGTCAACAGCAGAACCATAGTGAGATTGGATAGGCTAATTTGCTGAGTGTCTTCTTTACTAACTTGAAGTTCTTTGCTGCTGAAGAGACACTGCTAGGTTTAGTCTAATGACAGGAGCAAAGTCTTAAATATAGTTAAGACTATTCAGCAGATGAGTGTTTCACTTGAAGGGGGTTTTTACCTTTAGTTCACTTGTAAGGGTGGAATACTTTTGGATTTCAGTGGAATATGAAGAATCTGGTAAATAACTATACAGGTTGAGGAAATCCTGTAGTATGTATAGTGACTGATAGCATGGGATTTCTACATGTTTAGAAGTGCTACTAGAAATGTCAAGAGCCTAAGAATACTTTGAAGACTCAATAGTTTTTTGTAGAAGACATCTGTTTCAGTTGGGAGTGGACTATTTTATTCTTGGAAAACTAGAAAAAGATTTTCACTGATTATAACCATAAATTTACACTGTAATAGCTTGTTGGATATTTTTAATTTTACTTGCTATGGGGATCTAACATGCTCAACTTTAAAAACACATTTTGCTGTGACTCGTTTATGAAAATACAATTTAATGAAGTGTACACTATTATACTAAGATAGTATGTGGCAGAAACAAGCAACCAAATCTCAATGTAGATCAGTTTATGAGTAGGATTATGAAAGGTAAGATTTGTCGTGACAGTGAGTCCAAATTACAAAAATAGATGTGAAATCAGAAGCCAGTCCCCTGGAGCATGTTGAGCCTACCCTCCCCATGACACATTACACTCTTAACTGGACATGAGGTGACTGGATACATTGCTAGACTTAGTGAGAAGCCTTTTTTGAGAAGCCTGGAGACAGTCTGCAGGCAAACTCTGAGACTGTGCAAACACGGAGGAGGATGTCAATGCAGGTTTCCAGTTTGGGCGGCATTTTTCCCTCTTGTGCTAATCCCAAGGTTGCTTTAGTTGAAAGATGGGAGAGAAAAGAAATTCTGTTCTGCTTATTTATTTTATCTGAAACAAATCTCTATAATAGTGATTTTGACAGTCTCTCCATGGAGTCGGTGTCTTGTGGCATTTCATCACAGGTCTTTCACTCTCCAGTTTTGAAGGGAAAAGAAATGGACATAGATTGTAACACCCATAAGATTTTTATCCAGACTTGGGCAGGCATTGTCAGAGTTTGCTCTGCTGGGCCGAGAGAGCACAATCAAATGTTTTGTTTCAAGCTTTTTTTGTGGAATTAAAAGTAGAAGACGATTTTCTTCCTTTTTTGACAAGTCATGTTATATAAAGTGCATCAATACAAAACATTATTAATCAAATTGTCAAATGTTTTTTTTTTCTTTATTGCCCAAGGTGAAAAACTTACAGTCTCTGAAAAGTACACGCTGAAGCCTTTATTTCAGAGATTTGGATTAATTTTAATAATTTTACAACTAAATTAAAATAATTTTTAAAACTAGAATACTTTTAATTGTTTTTTCAGAAGTAAATAAATAATCTTTTCACTCTCTCACATCTCTTCTTTTTCAGGTTTGCTCTCATGAACAGGAAAGTTTTAGATGTATTTGGTACTCAAGCTTCTAAGAACTTCAAGGATTTCACACCTAAGCTTGACCCAAGATACACTCTTGTGCCACCAGAGCTTCCGCTGGAGCTGTCTTGAAAATGATAGGATGTCTTGTCATTGAATGTTATCAGCGTTTTGTCCTGAAGAGTTAATTAACTTAACAGTCATATATATGGAGGAGGGCTTGGGCTCCACTTCAGTATTATTTCAACAAGAAATGCTTTTTACCAATCAAAAATACTGAAGCTTTGCAGGAAGATTTGGCTTAGTGATTAAGCCCCTTCCATAAGCAGAAAATACTTCTGTATTTCTGTAGTTGGATGACAGTATGGTAGATTCCTGAATGAATTAAACAGATGAGTAATATATTTAGAGAAGTAAAACAAATACGCATAGTAATTTCAAAAATTCTGTAGTTCCTACCGGTAGAATATTTCTTGGTAAAACTAACAAAGGAAGACAAATGGCATAGTTTAGGTCCAAAATTTTACCTAATCTTAAAACTATTGAAGTCAAGTGGAAATACCTCCTTGGCTTTTTAAATTGTATTGCTGATTTATATCAGAAGAGCAACCACCCACTCATTATTAAAAATCACAGTTTTTTTACACAGCTAAGGTTGCACAATAAGGCATTCCTTAGGAAAACAAAATGCATATTAATTCAGAAATTGCATTCCAGGGCTGTAAATCCCACTGCCGATATGGCTAACGGACAAGGAAAACAAGGCAGTGGTAGCAGCGACTGCTGCGCTGTGAGGAGCAGTGGGTGTGGTGCTTAGGATCTGCCAAGTGGAAAATGACAAAACCGGCAGAGGAAGGAATGAAACGTTCCAGCCTGTGAGATGGAGCTGGAAACAGCAGACAGTTACAAAAATAAAAAAAGCCAAGAACAGAACAAAACAAAAATCCCCTAAAATACACTGAAATTAAATGTTTATTTTTAAAGGGTTTGACTGTGTCACTTTAGATGGCATCGGGTTGTTTGTCAAGCTGCAAAGCCAGCCAGCATTTCAAGCATTTCTTCAGAGAGAGCTGACCCCTGGGGTTAGGCTGCTACAAGAGAACAGTTTTGATGATCGTATTAATAGTATTTTTTAACTGGTACTTGGTGAAGAGTGATTTTCCATCAGACAGCTAGATTCGATTTAGTATGGTACTCAATGCAAGTAACTACCTACACAAATTCCATCTCATTTTTAGCCTGCATGTTTCTGCAGATAATAGTTGGTGTTCTAAAGCGAGACCTTGACGTGCTAGTTTCTTTTTTTGCTTTTGGGGCCTTTTTTAAATTGCAACCCATTCGGGTGATGCTGAATGGTGGTCGTTACCCTAGAACTTAATGAAAAGAGGAACTATATTCATATTCAACCAAAAAGAGACAAGATAAGCCAGGGAATGGAAATCACAATAGGTTGCGTATGTTTTAAATAGAAAAAAAAACTGTTTTATTGGAAGTCTTGGTCAGATGATAAAAATTGGATTCATTAATAGAACATTTGTCTTGTAACACTGTAATCCTACCCCAGCCTTAAGCATATTTTAATTCCCATTTGTTTAGTTTCTTATTACCAAATATGCAGTAATTTTTTATCATATTTAGAGATGTCATGAAAATTGTACCAGTCTGTGCACAGAATCTGCTTCTTCATCAACTACCGTAACAGTAATGCTTTGTCACTGTTACTAAAGGTGATTTGTACTTTAAAACAGAGTTCATCCAAGTTAATGTGAATAAAGTTCTGCAAGCTAGTTTGTATGCAATATTTTATTGCTCGAAATATTATATTAAAAATCCTCAAAAGGAAATAAAAGTTAATTCAACAAGAGCTGTAAAAGGATTGTTAACAGGTTTATAGTGTTTTTCCACTGGAATATAGTCTAAAATATTTGACCTTGTAAAGTCTGAGAAGTTATATATTTTAGGTAATATGTTAGAACTCACACACTGTTATGGATACTTTCTAGTGTAACTGTATTTCATTCTCAAACTTCAAGATATTTTATAGATGGATCTTTTTTTTTTTTTTCCACTGGAATGACAATTGTGATTGTTTCTCTATTTGAGTTTAAAAAAGTACTACATCTCATCAGCTAAATGACAATTTTGTCTATTTTTTCTTGCTTCCAAAATTCACAGTCCCTGTTCTCAGTTATTTTCATGTAATATAAAAAGAAATTAAAAGTTTTTAAATTATTTTTATTCAAGTCAATTATATGTAAAAGAAAAAAAAAATAAAGTCCTAATGTTTTTCCCAATAATAAAGAGTTGCTGCCTGGAAAAGTGACTTCTTGTCTATGTTGTCATTAAACCATCTGGAGTCATGAGTGAAGTAATACTCAGTGGTGAACGAGCGCCAGGAATGTGCCTGAGCATTCAAATTGTACATACTTGTTGGAAAATAAAGTCCTGGTGCAGTGCAAGGGAAGAGGGAATGCCAAAAGAGTTCAGCTGACAGCTTCAGCCCTGCACTTCCATGGGTAATTACGCAATATGGGTTGACGTTATTTAATGTTTCTCTTTTGAACAGGGAAAGCCACATAGCTGGTTATGAAGGCTCTGAAAAGCTGCTGCCTCCAGCTCTGCCTGCCACGTGGCCAGGCGGTTGGGCCTCATGTGACTGAAGTGGCAGCGTTTCCGACCACCTGATGTGACACGGCTATTAATTTTTTCAATCCTGTGATGGATATTTGGTTATGTAGAACAGCCAGCAAAGGAAGTTGAGTTTGCAAAGACGATGATGGGGAGAAGTGGGTCAACCTGGAATACCACAGTTCCTTGAGAGAGGTGTGGGTGTCTTGTAGGATGCTGGTGCTTGGATCCCTGCAGGTGTCTTGTGAGGGTGTGCCGAGAGCTGCTCTCTCACCGGTGGCTCCCAAGACTTGAGCAAATATGTTTTTAGTAGGTAATATTTTCACCTTTCCTTGAGGTTGTTTGCATGCAGGCCTCATCTAGGGAGTTCATCACCAGCGCTACCACTTGCCGCACCACCCTTGTTTTGCACCTCGTTCTTGCCATGGTGTAGTTCTGTCTTGCACTCAGACCTCCATGCTCACTGCATCAGATCCCAGCCTTTGGCTCCAATCTTAGTTCTTCATCCCTCTCTCACCTTTACCCAGCCCCACGTCAGCTGTTTCTTGTCCTCCCTTCTGTCTTTGAATCTCCATTTAAAGCCTTTGGGTACCTTTTTTCACTTCTCTTCCAGAACCGCTCTGTCGGGCATCCAGGGGAGTGCTGCTCCTGCCCAAGGGAGCAGTTGGGCAGGGATGTACCCCAGTGCATCCCAAGCTTGTGGTGTCACGCTTGGATTTTCTTCCACAGAGCTGCTTTAGGAGCAGCAGAATTCAGCAGTACAGGTGTAATGTTCCCCCTTCCCAGTCCAAGACGGTGTGCTGTGACTTAAGTTTTATGTGCAAAATCCCTAAGTGAAGGTTGCAGTCAATCTTTCATCATTAATACTCTCTGCCTGTCATCTTTCAGCTGATTTTCAGGCCATATCACATTGCTCCTGTTGCAGATACTCATCGCTTATTCCCAGTCCTTGTTGGAGACAGTGAAGTTGTTGATATCGACCACTGAGATCCACTCAAGGAGAAGATTTTATTTTTTTTCGTACAAAACCCTAGACTGAGGGATTTGCTGGGTTTTATGTGGTGGATACTTCCACCTGGAAACTCATGAAGGCATCTAGAAATTTTGATCTTTAGAGAGCAAAAAATAAAAGCAAAGAATGCCAACTATGACACATTTTTAGATTTTACAGATAATGCCATCTCAGTCCATGAGAAAATGAGTAAAATATCAGAACTGCTTTAGTGCTAACGGCGCGGTTTCACTGCTTAAGGTAAAAGTTTGAGCTTCTTTGCATTGTCTCACATTTGAGTCTCCAGGACAATCTCATGAGCTCTGCCTTGTGCAGGGAACATCTCTCCAGGTAAGGCAGCTCTGAGAAAACAGGGCTTTCTGTTGGGTCAGTGAGCTCCATGTTCCTCATCGCTTCTTGACCACAATGAGAACCAAGATGCTGCCCATAATATGGACAACCTGTTCTCCTAGTGGCTTCCCACACCTCTCACAGCAGACCTGGGACTCTTTCGTACCAGACATAGTAGATGGGATGTTTCTGAGAACTGTCAGGAAGTCTGAAAAATATTTTTCAGTAAACTTACTGGGTTGTTCCCCTTCTCCTGTGAGAGTTTCCCTTCCTTTTGCTCAAGCCACTGTGATTTTATTTGAGGAAGCAGCAGGGGTTTTGATCTGGATGCTTGGTGACATCCCAGGCAGGGGTCTGCCCTGATCTGAACTCAGCCCTGTGAGTTAAAAATTCAGGACAACTTATATAAGAATGTTTCAATTTCTAATTCTGCCAGGGGAAGATATTTCTGGACAAGTGGTTCTTGGGTGGGAATACCAACAAGGCACAAGAACACAGAAAGCGAGATAATCAGTGATGCTTAAAGTGAGCTTTTACTTTAGAGTTTTTTTGCCACAACTTACTTCTTTCAAAGTGTGTGAAGACAGGGCCAAGACTCTTTAGAACAATGTAAGGGTTCTGAATCCTTGTTGTAGCACAGGAGAAGCACATGACCAGAGAGAGGGTGACATGGAGCAAAATGCAGCTGGTGCTGGGGGCTGATTGTGGCCATGGCTTTGTGCCTAAATACTGACCCAGAGGTTTCCATTCCCAGACACTTGCTTCTAAGCAGCCATCCCTTCATCAAGGAGACTGGCATTTCCCCTCACTTCATCCCTTGTTCTGCACCCAGATGAATCCAGCACTGGAGTGGTGTCACAGATGACTGAGTCTGGGGGGCTGTACCACTATCACAGGTCACCTCCTTTTACAAAACAAGTGTGTTTCCTCCCACTCCTTTTAGGACACCGTGGAAGAATTTGACACTTTCCTTTGAGTTCCACAGTTTCATGAGTTTTTCTTATTATTTACAAAAGATCCTGAATGTTTTCTATCCTGTAAACAGGATAATCCTATAAACACATTCACAGCAAGAATTGAGGCAAAGGGATTTTTTCCCCCATAAGGAACCTAAATTTGCCATTGTAGATGTACTGGCAAAGCCACCCAGTGCTCTCCTCTGCCTTTAGCCAGACTGAGATGGGGTTCCTGCTTTAGGGACTTAGCACTCACCTTTTGCAGCAGATGGATTATGGCCTTCAATCTCCATCAAGTATGACACTCATTTTACCAACAGGCTCCTTTGAATGTGGAAAGTAGAAACATGAATTAGAGCACACTTTGATCCTAAGGACTTTTTTTTTCCTGGCACGGGCCAGGGAGTTTTCTGCCTGTTAATTAAAACAGAGAAGAATTTTAAGTATTAATGCCAAGGCTTTACCCGGGGTGGAAGAGGCTGGCTGGAAATCCAGGTGGATGATTAATCTTCTCATGCTGATGGAATCCAGTCGATGGTTTTTCCCCTCAGCTGCCACAACAGAGATAGAAAAAAACCACTGCTTTGGATGTTGGTGCAGGAGCTGATGGGACAGTTGCCATGACTGCTTGAAGGTTATAGAAGACCTGATCACAGAGCGTCAGGGAGAAAAGCAAGGGTTTTTTTTCTGTATTATCCTATTATTTTAAAGGGAGGAGGCTGCCTTACCATTGCTGGCAGTAAAAGCTTGCAAGAAAGGACAGGTTGTGGTGCGGTGAACAGGCTTGGTGTAAGAAGGTCCCACAATACACTGCTGCTGCTTGCACTGTTTGGATAAAAATGTAAAAAAAAAAAATCTGAACAAAACAGAAATATGTTTTCATAGAATCATAGAATCACCAGGTTGGAAGAGACCTGTCGGATTATTGAATCCAACCATTCCTATCAAACACTAAACCATGTCCCTCAGGACCTCATGTACCTGTGGCTTAAACACCTCCTGGGAAGGTGAATCAACCACCCCCCTGGGCAGCCTGTTCCAATGCCCAATGACCCTTTCCGTGAAAAACTTCCTCCTAATCTCTAGCCTAAATCTCCCCTGGGAATAAAAAAATAATCAGGCATTTCCAGCCCAGGACACTTGTGGTTATATTCACCAGCAGATTCAACATCTCAAGCCATCTTGCACTGAGATGCTTTTATGTCTCCAGGACATCCTGTAAACAACGTGAAATCCAGGCAGAAGGTAATCCCTGGTTCACTTGTGACATCTTCTGAGTGGTGCCTGGAGCATGGCGGGAGGGAGCAGCTCTCAGCTGACTTCGCTGACTCTACAGAGATGGGGTCTGGCCTCTCCTACAGCAATGTAGGGCAGGGGTTCAGCACCTGGCTCACTGGAAGACCTGGCAGCACCAAGCAAAGGTTAAGTTGAAGCAGATTTAAAATAAATATAAAAAAGAAAGTTTCTCCCCTGTCTCCAACGTGTAACTCAACCTATGGAACTCCTTGCCTGTGATCAATTACAGGAGCTGAAAAAGCTATGAAACAGTCAGTTCTAGCTATGCCCTAAAGCTTGAAAATGACAATGGCTCACACAGTGCAATCCTCACTCTGTTGCCCTTGATGCCATGTGGATTTGAGACTGTATTACCTGTGCATAACATTCATTATTTCATCTCATCCTGTCCCCTGTCACTTGGGAGACGAGGCCAGCACCCTCGGTAGTTGTCGAGAGCAGTGAAGTCTCCTCTCAGCCTCCTCTTCTCCAGACTAAACAATCCCAGCTCTCTCAGCCATTCCTCATAAGGCCTCTTTTCTAGCCCCTTCACCAGCTTTGTTGCTCTTCTCTGGACTTGTTCCAGAGCCTCAACATCCTTCTTGTGCTGAGGGGCCCACAACTGGACACAGGATTCAAGGAGCGGCCTCACCAGTGCTGAGTACAGAGGGAGAATCACCTCCCTGGACCTGCTGGTCACACCATTTCTGGTACAAACCAGGATGCCATAGACCTTCTTGGCCACCTGGGCACACTGCTGGCTCATGTTCAGTCGGTTGTCGACCAACACCCCCAGGTCCTTCTCCTCCAGGCAGCTTTCTAGACAGACTTCTCCCAGTCTGTAGCTCTGCATAGGGTTGTTGTGCCCCAAGTGCAGGACCCGGCATTTGGCTGTGTTAAACCTCATCCCATTGGACTCTGCCCAGCGGTCCAGCCTGTTCAGATCCCTTTGCAGAGCCTCCCTACCCTCCAGCAGATCGACACTTGCACACAGCTTAGTGTCATCTGCAAACTTGCTAAAGATGCCCTCAATGCCTTCATCCAGGACATTGATGAAGACATTGAACAGGGCTGGACCCAGCACTGAGCCCTGGGGAACACCACTTGTCATTGGCCTCCAACTGGATTTAACACCATTTCCCACCACTCTCTGGGCCCGGTCATCCAATCAGTTTTCTACCCAGGAGAGTGTGCGTCTGTCCAGGTCAGAGGTTGACAGTTTCCATAGCAGAATGCTGTGAGAAACTGTGTCAAAGGCTTTGCTGAAGTCCAAGAGGACCACATTCCCTCATCCAGCAGCCAAGTCACTCTGTCATAGAAGGCGATCAGGTTGGTTTGGCAGGACCTGCCTTTTGTGAACCCATGTTGACTGGGCCTGATCACCCGGTTCTCTTGTAAATGCTTCATGATAGCACTCAAGATCACCTGTTCCACGACTTTCCCTGGCACTGAGGTCAGACTGACAGGCCTGTAGTTCCCTGGATCCTCCCTGTGACCCTTCTTGTAGATGGGGTCTTGTAGACCTTTCTTGTCTTTGGTTAAGTGAGTCAGTCTCACAGACACAACCTTCAGTGAAGTGTAAGCCTTGTGCCTCCTGCTGATCCCAAAAGCAAAGCAGTGGTGCTCATGCAGGGGATACCAGGCAAGTGAAAAAGCTGCTATGTGACTTGATAACTCTATTTCCTGCCTGCAGGCTTACAAGGAGCAAAAGTCTCCAAGTTTCATATATATTTTTCTGGATGGGACCAGCAGCAGAACACCTTCATCTTCTCACTCATGGCCTGCTAAAGTCAGGGCAGGAAAACAGTAGCCTACAAGAGGAAACTCTGGATCATTAAGCCCAAGGCCACTCACCACTCCAGCTTCCTCTGATGTTTGGTAGTCTGTTTCTCAAGGAGCTCCTGGAGCCAACCGGGATCTGAGCTGATTAGACCGGTCCTGTTGGAGTGGACCAAGCCAGACTCACTGCTGCCATCTGAGACATGCCCGACGGCTCCTGTAATTTGCAATTTTCCACATGTAGAACAAAGCCTCCCCGTTTGATAGCACTCTTCACATGTTTTCCTGCCTGGAAACTTGGCTCCATACGGCCTCTGACAATCAGCTGCTTTCTGAGCACAGCTTCGGGTTTCGCATTCACTGCTTTGTAGCTCCAGGAAATGGAAGAAGCCTGCAAAACAGCATTTGCTGTGCTCCTGTGGGAAAATAAATGCTGAAGTTTTGCTCACCTGTCTGTTTGCCTTCAGCCTCACAGTTCTCATTCAACCCCACAGTAAAATACAGCTGCTGGAGATTATTTCTACCCCTGCTCTAGGGCATCCAAAGGTGATCCAACAGGGCAAGCTCAACCTTTTTTGCTCAGCTGGGAACACCAGCAGTGGGGTTGCCTTTCTCAGCTGAGGATGTGTTTGTAATGCTGGCTTTGATCTGTAAGTAGACAGGGATGCTGGACGGGAATTACTGCTTTCTCCAGCAATCATAAAACCACTCAGCATGAGATTAATTTTTGATTCCATGAATTACTTTGAAATTATTTTGCTTTAATAAGTTGGGGTGGGAGGAGAATATTTTCACAGAGATGAAAACTAGTCCAAATAAAACAGCGTGTGTAGCAACGCGAAGTAATTTTCCTTGGAGCCTAGGGGAGTTGGAGCCAGATTTTCAGTCCTTTGCTCAGATCCTTAGACTAAATTTTTCTTTGAGCCCTTGATCCTTAAGATTTTTTCTGTGCTAAAAGGAAAGAGTGATCTTTTGCTTGCTGTGTTGGGGAATGAGGCCTAACACTCGACAATTTAAGAATTTTATGCCATCACATAGAGGGAAGATCTCCCTCCATGCCTGTCTACTCGCTCCTGCAGTAGGTGAGAATGTCATAGAATCATAGAATCATAGAATCATAGAACAACCAGGTTGGAAGGGACCCATTGGATCTTCTAGTCCAACCATTCCTATCAAACACTAAACCAAGTCCCTCAAGACCTCATCCACCCGTGTCTTAAACACCTCCAGGGAAGGTGACTCAACCACCTCCCTGGGCAGCCTATTCACTAGACACGCAGAGGATGTAGGAGTCTCATTCTAATTTTTGGTGCTTCAGCCTCAAATAATGAGTCTCAACATCCACCCCAGCTGCAGTGATCTTGACATTTTTGCACAGTTTTCAGATGAGAAGATCTCTAAGAACCTTCTGTACCTCCTGTGCAATACTGATAAGCAGTCTCCCATTTCCAGCATTCCCACAGGGATGTGCGTGTCCCTCTGCCAAGGTCAGACCCCTGAAGCACCCAGAAAACAATCCAGAGTGCATGCGATCTGGCCCATGCAAACGCCTGGATATAAAATCATAGAATCACAGAATCACAGAATCATAGAACAACCAGGTTGGAAGAGACCCACCTCATCACTGAGTCCAACCATTCCTATCAAACACTAAACCATGTCCCTCAGGACCTGGTCTACCTGTGCCTTAAACACCTCCAGGGAAGGTGACTCAACCACCTCCCTGGGCAGCCTGTTCCACTGCCCAATGACCCTTTCTGTGAAAAACTTCCTCCTAATCTCTAGACTAAATCTCCCCTGGCGGAGCTTGAGGCCATTCCCTCTTGTCCTGTCCCCTGTCACTTGGGAGAAGAGCCCAGCTCCCTCCTCTCTACAACCTCCTTTCAGGTACTTGTAGAGAGTAATGAGGTCTCCTCTCAGCCTCCTCTTCTCTAGGCTAAACAACCCCAGCTCTCTCAGCCGTTCCTCATAAAGTCTGCTCTCCAGCCCCTTCACCAGCCTCGTTGCTCTTCTCTGGACTTGCTCCAGAGCCTCAACATCCTTCTTGTGGTGAGGGGCCCAGAGTCTGCCTGTTCGTGGCCCATCAATGTCTCCTGACTCTCTTACATTTATGGGTATGGACCCAGCATTGATGCACAGGGAGGGACAGGGCTCCCCACAAGTCCCAGCATTGCCGCAGGTCTGTGCTCACTGCAGAGCAGAAAGGAGTGAGAGGGTCTTGGCAGAGAGCTACGGCAGCCTTAGCTGGTGGATCTGCAAAGATTTGGTTGTGATTTAGAATTCTGAGCCCTGATGGGATTTGTCAAGGCAAAGCTTTGTCCCTTTGTTTTCACAGGAAGTTTCTGATTTCCAGCCATCCCTTACTGCTGCTGCAAGGGAGGAAAGTGAGTCATGGAGTTTCCTATTGGCCTGAGGAGATATACAGAGAAATTACTTGGGAAGGACTCTGTCCAGACAGCCCAGCGCCTGGTAGGGAGGGAGAAATTGGGCAAAAGCTCACAGATTCATTAGCATGGCTACAAATTAATTGCCTGAATGAGTAATAAACATTAACATGTTTCCCTTGTGGGCAATCATTCTAGGAGGGAGCAGTGCTGCTTTGTTAAGGGCTGGGATTAGACAGGGTGATAGGCATTTTACAGCTTTAACCTCCATAATTTACTACATGGACAAAACAAGGGAGGAAACCGGATACATGCAGAGCAAAGATGGATGTACCCGTTTCCTCTTGCTCACCCTTTGGTCCACTCTCTGGAAATCCCTGTAGATTCCCTGGGAAGTCCAGGGGCTGACGTTTATTTTGTGACCAGAGTTGTGCTGCCTGCAGTCCCCACTGCACACAGGCTGCAGGGAAGAGCAGGCAGCGTGTCCCAGACAGATTCTTTACAGGGGCTGCTGTGGTGGGTGTCCTGGGGCAGGAGACACCTCTTTGCCCTTCCTCCTCCACCAGAGAAATCCTTCCTAGGTGTGTCACCAAGGGCAGAGGTACTTCTGCAGTGCAGAGGTGCATCTTCATTGCCCAGAGGGGTATTTTCATTCTGCCAAGGTGGTGCAGTGCAGTGATGACCATCACGGTCTGGTGGTGTTTTGACTTCTCAAGCAGCCCTCTCTGCTTCATTAGCATCCCTTCACTGCTTCTCTGAACAAAAATACATTTATGCTTTTAAACTCAAGAAATGAAGGAAGAAAACAAGTCAGTGTAAGGGAAAACAGCCCCTGCTGACATATATAATATTTCCAAAAGGCTAATGATGGTCTGGGTGGGCCTATGTTTAACATCCCAGGAAAGTTAGTACATTTTGTGCTAACAAAACCAAGAGATGGTGACAATTGTGCAGTCTGGTTAGAGAAAGGGACTCAAACAGTAGAGATAGGTTTGCCTCTGACTGTGAGTTGCTCATAAGCATTTGTCATTTGGAATATCTCGGGAACTGGCTGATGTTCCTCCTTGTGCAGCATCACACGAAGCAGAGGAAATGCTGTTCTGTAGGTTTAATTTTAGAGCGTGCAGCAGGCTTTGAGATCATGCATTAATCTGTGGATCAGCATTATGGGTACGTGGCAAGCGTGGATCCAAGAAGCTCTGCTCCTGTAGGAGAGATGGAGATGTCAGCACATAAATGTGGCACCTTTATTCAAGCAGGTCAGGGAATCTCTGCTCCTACTCTTCTGTTCTGCCTGTGGCTGAGAGATTTCGCTTTTCTGAGGGGAATCGCCATTTCCCATCTAGGTATTCTGGGGGATGCTTACCCTTCAAACCTGCAACACCCCTGCCACGTGCGATGGGTTTGGCCTCTGCTCTTGTTTCTTTTTAAAGGTTTGCTCCAGTTGAAAGAACTGAAGAAAATAAAGTTTTTTTTGTTATAGTCTGAGTTGCTCACATTCTCCAGCCACACAGCCTGTTGCCTACAGGTTTGCCACAAAAATGCAGATCCAGCCCTGCCTTCTGCTTCAGCTTCCCTGGTGGAAGACGAGGAATCTGTAGTGCACACTGTGCTCAGATGTCAAGGCGAGAAATACCTCCCTATGAATAAACATATTTCCGAAACTCCTCACCTAGGAATCCTTCATATCCCTAATTGACCTAATACCAAGAGATGGTTTGTGCCTATACAAAAATACACACAGAGTGGCACACACGTACACACAGACAGATGACTGCAGTGTGGAACTGCTGACTTTGCTTAGTTTTACTGCATGTAATTTTATATGATGCTATAGTGGTAAAGGGCATTTGATTGTCCTTTTACATCAAAGGAGAATAAAAAAGAAACAAGTTTTTAACAGAGGTTAAGTTTGCATGCATTTCTTTCTCATCCATGCTTTGTAAGAGTCTCTAGTACTGAGTGTTGATATCAATCTTTTTCTGATAGAGATACAGATTTTTAAAAGTCAGGAATAGGAAATAAAACCATACAGTTAAATTATGTTTATCAAATAAATGGTGGCCAAACTTTTTTCCTTACACCAAGACATGCTTCCTTTTCCCGCCTCTGCAAGCTATCATCATCAGGGACAATTTACATGAAGTCCCACCCTATTGAAGTCTTTAAATTCATGGAGGTCAGAATTTTACCTTCTGATTTTTGAGTTGTTTTCTAGCTAGGCAAAGAAGTATTTGCTTTGGATGCAGCTTCCTCTGATGCAGCTGCAAAAGACTTCACTTCAGTGGGAAATGGATTACATCCAGTGTGTGAGCTGGATCCAAAGGCCATCCATCTCTTTAGAAATCTTAACTCTCACTCTGTGATGACCTTCATGATTTGTGAATGTTGGTAACACACCCAAAAAGCAGAGATCTAATTTGAGGTCTGTGCTCATTTCCAAATGACTTGTCTGGATGCAGTTTGCTGGTGAGAGCTGTCAGGAGGACAGGACAGAGACACCTAACAACATGGTTTCCCCCATGTGGTAGATATTGGGGTGCCAGAGGCTGCTGGCAGGTTTGATTTTGGGGTATTTTTCAGTGCAGTGGGTGCCACATTTTGGCTACATGAACCCCCTAGGTGTAGGTGAGCCCTGGGTTGCCCACAGAAGGGATGCACTGAGCCAAAGGATCACGGGAGGAGGATGTTGTCTTTTATTTTAATCAGGATGAACCACAGCCAGAGTTCACAAGAGCATAGAAGTGCCCAAGAAATATTTCTGAAGTCTGGACCTGCTATGCCACACTTCTTTTGTGAGGTTTTGGTACAGCAAGACCTCCCTTTGTTGTGCCATAACAGATTGATAAGCCATGTCCATGTAGGGATGCACCAGCAAAGAGTGGAAGAATGGACTCAGATCCACCACAACAGACTGGACAATGCTCCCACATGGAGCCTGATGTTCCCACTGCTGCCTCTCCTGCTCTCCGTAAGCTGGACCCTTTGCACCATGTACCAGATAAAACTGGCCTAAATGATCCAGTTTGCTGAGCAGCTGTGGGTGTCCAGCTGTGGGGCCACTAACCATGGTGGGGACGCAGCTGGGTGCTCTGATAATGACCCAGAGCGTGGAGGATCTTCTGCAACTTTCACAAGGAGCATTAAGGATTAAACCCACTCTGGAGAAAGTAAAAGCATTTTTTGAACTAAGGTGGGAGAAATAATTGGAAAGAGTCTTTGGCAACCTGTGCTGCTTCTGCCTCCTTCATAATCAGGCAGCTGGTGAGCAAAAGGCTTTCAGAGAGATGAACTCAATGTTAGGGAAAAAAAAAAAAAAAACCAAGCAAAATGCAAGACGTCCTTCACAAACCTCTAAAGGTTTCCTTTATGGATTCCTATGAAATCCAAGGATGACCTTGTATAAAACTGATCAAACAATTAGTGATTATTCCTTGCATGCTAGAGCTCATACTCCATGAGAGGGTCTTAAGTCAAGCAGCTGACCAGTTAAATGCCCTGAACACACAATTGGAAATGCTAATAATATACTTCATAATAATATAGAGGAAGGAAAAGGAGAAAGAAGTGGAAATAGTTGAAAGAAATGAAATTGAAATAGAGTAATCCTTTGCTCTTCATGTTTGACGGGCAAGGCCAGACGGGCTAGGACTGAGCAAGCTTGCTGGTGACAGGGAGGGGAGAAACAAGAGACCTAAATTGTATTTATATAGGCGCCAATCAATTTGGACAAATGTTCAGCAGCCCTGTCAGTGAGGCAAATCAAACCCTGCAGAGGAGATTGTTCTTTTTTAAAAAAACCCCAAACCACTGAATAGCTAGAATAAAACTCAATACGATCTGGGAATAATTGAAAGATATTATTTCTCAGTTCCCATGGGAATGTGAGCTGGAATAGTCTGTGCCAGCTGCTGTCAGCAGCATCTGTTCTGAGAAGACTCTGAGTACCAGGTTACAGAAACCCAAGTGGGGAGCCTGTGGGCTTAAAGAGCAGCTGAGACCACTCATCCAAATTAGCCCCTTACAGGCATCCTTTCTGTGCTTCTTAGGATACAGGTGAAAAAGGAGAAACCTAAGTTACACCCTGCAGTGTCTGTGAAATGCTGTGCCCTGCCAGAAAGCACAAGGCCTTTGACTTTCAGAAGTGATGTATCTGGATTTTTTTTACTGCAGGAATGCTGCTGTGTGTTGCACTGGATTTGTTTTGAAATATTTGACATACTTCTCTCAGTAAAGGTTTATGGAAAATATTCTCTTCCTCTGCTGCAGCTGAGGGGGAAGTGGAGGAGAGTGTAGGAGAGCATCCTTCAGCTCACAGGGACTCTTGCAGGGTCACAGTTCCATGGGAGGCTACGTGAGGCTCTCTGACTTGTCCTGTCTCCTGTTCCTCTTTAGAAGGGCTCCAGCTTTCCTTACATCTTTTATACTGAAACAATGTTTTGAAAGGCATAATTTTTTTACTTTTTTTTCCCCCAAAAGACACCAAGTTTTCACCATGAAGCTCAAAACTCAAAGCTTTTTCTGAATGACTTTAAGGAAAGTCAGGTTAAATACGTATCTACTGTAAGTACCTGGGCAAGTAGGTACACCAAGCGATCACATCATGAAAGAGAAGTGGTCCAAGTTGATGGCTTTCTGTGTGAGGTCCTTGCTCTTCATTCTCCCTGCCCTCCGTGGTTCATGCTACGTTTTGGAGGTTGGAGGGCTGAATCCTGAGTGGTGGTGGGACCAGGGGAGAGGCTGTTGTGGAAAAGAAACGGCAGGGAATCCAGTGTAGTTAAGAGGCTGTAAAGTCAGTGAGAAAAATGGGCTGGAAGTCACCCTGTTTCCCTGCTAGTGGTCTTCTCCCAGTGAATGCTTCTGCCAAGCTTTGCCCACCCTATTCTACTGCTTATCCCAATGTCAGGGTCCTGACAACCGCAAGGGAGAGACCATTCGTGACATGCCATGTGCTGGATTTGTATGACAAGGCTTTGGTAGCAGGGAGTGCTACAGGGGTGGCACCTATGAAAAGCTGCTAGTAGCTTCCACCGTGTCCAACAGAGTCAATGCGAACCCATCAGCAGCAGTATTAGCACCTCTGTGATAACATATTTAAGATTCTGCTGCACAACAGCAACTGCAGCTGAAGAGAGGAGCAATAATATGTGAGAAACACAACCCTGCAGACACAAATGCCAGCGAAGAAGGAGGGGAGGAGGTGCTCCAGCTGCTGGACCAGAGGTTCCCCTGCAGCCCATGATGAAGAGTATGGTGAGGCAGGCTGTGCTCCTGTAGACTATGAAAGTGCACAGTAGAGCAGATACCACCTGCGGCCCACAGAAGACCCCGCACCAGAGCAGGTGGATGTGCCAGGGGGAGCCTCTGACCCCCTGGGAACCTTGTGCTGAAGCAGGATCTGGTAGGACGTGCAGTCCCATGAAGACAAGAGCCCATGCTGGAGCAGTTTTTCTGGTAGGACTTGTGACCCTGTGGGGAACCCACTGGGGAACAGTCTGTTCCTGAAGGACTGCACCTCGTGGATCCACACTTGAACAGCTCATGGACAACTTGTAGCCTGTGGGAAGGACTCACACTGGAAAAGTTCATGTAGAACCGTCTCTTGTAGGAGGAACCCCGTGCTGGAGCAGGGGAGGAGTGTTAGGAGGAAGAAGAATCATAGAATCTCCAGGTTGGAAGAGACCCACTGGATCATCGAGTCCAAAAATCAGAGAAAATCTGTGATGAACTAACCACAAGCAAAATTCCCCATCCCCTGTACCACAGAGGTGGAGAAAATAGAGAAATTAGGAGTAAAGCTGAGACTGTGAAGAAGGGCAAGGTAGAGGGAAATAGTTTTAAGATCTGCTTTTATTTCTCATTACCCTGCTCTGATTTGACTGATGATAAATCAAATTAATTTCCCCAAGCTGAGTCTGATTTGTCTACAACTGTAATTTCTGAGTGATCTCCCTGTCCTTATACCGATCCATTTCAACTACACTTTCTCTCTCCTGTCCAGCTGAGGAGAGGCAGTGAAAGAACATCCAGCCAGAGCTGACACACCACTTCCCATCACCTTCTGCTCTGAAAGCCTGAATGATGGCCACCAGTCACCCACTGTGTGGCTCCCATGGAAATACGGCAAACTAGCGATGCAGGCCTGTTAGCGACCCAAGCAGCTTTGACACATTCATACTGCATGTTGTCTTAAAATCCAGCCTGCTGCATGCTGGCAGTTGGTGCTTCCCCAGAGCAGTGGTGGGGATGGGAGTCTAAGCAGGCTGCTGGGGCTCTTGGATATTATGGAAATGTAGCTCTATGGGGACAGAAGGGTGATAACCCTACTGCTTTGTCACCTTCCTGGGCACAGCTTTACTACTGGAAGTGGAGCCCTAGGGACCAGACATGGCTCCTCCTCTGTTCATTGATGTGGATGTGGTCTCTAGGTCACCTTTCCTGAGTAACCTGGTTTGAAGAAAGAGAAGAATGGTTCCTGAACAGAGATCTTCAAATGAGCAAAATAGGGGCCCCTTTCTCCTCTTACAGCTTGGTGAACAATTGGGTGGGTTCTCCCCAGTCAAACCTGGCTGGGAGCCACTGTTAGTCATGATGACACAGCTCTTGTTCCAAGGGAGATGGGGATTTTGAGGGGATTTTAAGGGGATTTTGGACACATGTCTGGAAGGCAGCATTAGGGACTCACTGTCACATGCAGAGTGCTACTTCTGGAAACCTTCCCCCCTCAGCAATCTTGTTGCTCATTCTTCCTTGATTTAGTGATTCAAAACTCCTGTTTCCTTCTTTATACTGACCTGTACATGGTGTTTTGTTTCCATTTCTGCTTTCAGACTCTTCTATGACATTGAACAAAGCTGTTCAATGTGTTTCTTCTTTCCACTTCCATTCAGTGCCCATCACTCTCGGGCCCTGTGCATTCAAAAGGAGACTGAATTTTAACTGTAAGCATATGGATTTTCGATCAGACAATAAGAGTTCTTTTTGATAAAAGATGATCTTTTGTTATGCAGTTGTACAATGGAAAGAGATTCTGCTATCAAGGAATCACAGAGCACTGTAGTTTGGAAGGGACAACAGGAGGTAACCTGGTGCAGCATCTTGGTCATTAGGTGGCCATAATTTTTTTGCCAGTCGTAATACATGTTCTGCTTTCATTCTTGTTAGATTTTTACTATTTTTTATTCTCCTTTATTTTATGCAACTGATAACTGCAAGTAGAATGGTAGATGATAACTGAGTGGTATAATTGCCACAGCAGAAGAAAGGGATGTCATCCAGAGGGACCTGGACAGGCTTGAGAAGTGAGGATGTGAGAACCTCATAAGGTTCAACAGGGCCAAGTGCAAGGTCCTATACCTAGGTCGGGGCAATCCCTGATTTCAGTACACAATAAGGGATGATGGGATTGAGAGCTGCCCTGCACAGAAGGACTTGTGGGTTCTTGTTGTTAAGAAGCTCGACATGAGCTGGCAATGTGTATTTGCAGCCCAGAAGGCCAACTCTATCCTGGGCTGCATCAAAGGAAGTGTGACCAGCAGGTTGAGGGAGGTGATTCTGCCCCTCTATTCCTCTTTTTTGAGACCCCACCTGGAGTATTGTGTCCAGTTCTGGAATCCCCCACGTAAGAAGGATATGGAGCTGTTGGAATGGGTGCATAGGAAGCTATGAAGATGTTCAGAGAGTTCTGGAGCACCTCCCACAGGAGGACATGCTGAGAGTTGGGCTTGTTCAGCCTGCAGAATAGACAGATCCAAGAAGATCTTATAGCGACCTTGCAGTACCTGAAAGGACACTACAAGAAAGCTGGAGATGGACTTTTCATAAAAGCTTGTGGTGACAGGACAAAGGGGAATGGGTATAAATTGGAGAGAAGAGCACATTTCCAAAAATGCAATCCTCATAAATAATCCTCAATACATATAAATAAATAAATCCTCAGGAAAACAAGGCTAGTTTGAGACTTAGTTTCTCTAGGACACTAGCTTGTCCTTGGCACTACTGTTTTAAGCGTATGATTTTTAGATCATAGACATTTAGACTAAGACCATAAAAATTTAAGTAGGTGTATAGCAAAGAGTGTAACTGTAAAGACAGATCATTCTCCTAGTGAATAAGAAAGTATTTATAAGCATGTGTTCACTAAACATGTATTTTGAGAACAGAATTCTTCTTGTATTTGGAATATTACTTTACCAAGAGGGAACTGGAAAGCTTTATTCAGTTTCACTGTGCTGCAATATTTTTATATAAACAACCAATTCAATTCAGCAAACTATTTAAACTTCTCTTTAAATCCTGTTTGCTTGAAGCTTTGATTTCCATTAGTGCTCTTTCAAGTTAAGAATAGGCTTAACAGCTTTTCTAGATCAATGCCCAGGATAGCAGGTGACAATTCCAGCTATCAGTGAGGCTTAAGTGAAAAGGCTATATCTTTAGTTTTCTTGTTACTCCTAAATGTGTTTTGCCTAGCTCCAGGTGCATGTTTCAACAGACCACTGGTGGGTTATTTGTAGCCCTGGGGTTCTCCAAGTGCAAACAGTGTGTCCCATGCCAAAATCGCCCCCTGCCTGCTGACACCCCAACCCCTGACCCCATTCTCAAAGCCTCTGCTATCATGCCAGCCTTATTTTCCTGCACAAAATATCATTATCCTGGGGTCATAAATATTTCATTCAGTACAGAATAAGTATTGTCTACATATAAAAAACATGTTTTTTAGCACATTATTATTACAAAGAGGACAAATCAGGCAATAGCTACCCAGTTCACTAGAAAAATTGCTGTTACAGCTGAACAAGCTGAAGCAAAACTTTAGGCAACATATGTTAGAACAAAGCCTGGTAAATCATGAGACCTTGCAGAGACAGAATGAAGCCTGTAGCTTTTTATTAGCAATGGTAATGCTGAATTTAGTGGGATACAGGACAACAGCAATATGAAAGTATTAAATAGGCTTAGTGCTCAGACTCTTTATTAAGACACAGTGCTAATGACCCGTTGTTATCCTAGGAATTCCTCTTTCAGGAGACCCTGTTTTGGGATGTGAAGCTCTATATCAAATATTACCTTGGTGATTCCATGCCAACTACTGATGATTTTCTTGTCCTTAATGTGCCTGGAAATGATTCCTAGGGTTGGCTGTTCCATCACTTTCCCAGGGACTGAGGTGAGGCTGACTGCCCTGGAGGTTCATCCCTATTGCCCTTCCTGAAAACAGGAGTGAAAATGGCTTTTTCTCCCAGTTGCAATGATCAATCAAAGATTATTGAGTGGCCTTACAGTGACATCTACCAGCTCCCTCGGAACTTATGAGTTCATTCCATTAGGGCCTATGGACTTAATGTATGTCCTGTATTCCTTGACTAGATCCTCTTCCACCAAGGTTACATCTTCCTTGCTGCAGACTTGCCCTTTGGTCTCCGAGATCTGTGTTTTCTAGAAGCTGATCTTGCTAGTAAAGACTGAAGCAAAGAAGTCATTCACCACTTCAGACTCTTCCATGTCCTGTGTAACCAAGTCCTACATCTTGTTGAACAATGAGCCTACAATTTCTCTCATCTTCCTTTTGTCTCCTATGTACTTATGAAGCACTTCTTGTTTTCTTTGACATCTTAGCCAGATTCAATTCCACCAGTGCTTTGGCTTTCCTAACTTAATTCCTCTATGCTCAGACAATATGTCTGTATTGCTCCCAGGTTTTCCTTCTTTGCTTCCACACTCTATATGTCTCCAATTTTTTTCTCTGACTTTGGCCAGGTGCTCCTCCTTCAACCGTGCAGGCCTCCTGGCATTTTTGTCTGACTTCCTATTTCTTGTGATGGAACAATCTTGACCTTGGAGAATATGATCCCTGAAGATTAACCATCTTAGTCACCATCTCTCTCCAGACCTTTATCCCGCAGAACTCTTCCAAGCAGGTCTTCGAGGAGACTGAAATATACTCACCTGAAGCCCAGGGTTGTAAGTTTGCATTTCACACTTCTCCCTGCCCTCAGGGCCCTGAACAACATCATCTCATGATCATTGCAGCCAAGGCTGCCCCTGATCTTCACAACCCCAATAAGCCCTACCTTGTTGGCAAGTATAAGGTGCAGTAGATTATACTATTTCATCCTTAGCTCCTGCAACACTTGAAAGAGAAATGTCCCATCAATGCACTCCAGGAATGCCCTAGATTGCTGTGTTGTCCCTCCAACAGTCATTAAGTGGTTGAAATCTCCTGTGAGGATGAGGGCTTGTAAAGGTGAGGCTGCTCCTATCTGTCTGTAGAGGGCTTTATCCATTTGTTCTTTCTAGCTGAGTGGCCTCTAGCAGACACACAATATAAAGTCGTCTTTACCTGTCCTCTCTTTAAGTCTAGCACATAAATTCTCCATCAACGCCTTATGCATCCCTAGCTAGAGCTGCATGCAACGTACCTGTTCTCTCACGTAAAGGACAACTCCTCCTCATTGTTTTCCTATCCTGTCCTTCCTAATGTTCCTGTGTCCTTCCGTTGCAGTACTCCAGTCATGGGAGCCATCCCACCACATTTTTGTGAACCTAAAAAAGTTGTAGCCCTGCAGCTCTAACTCATTATGTTTATTTCCCCATACTGTGGTATTAGTACGTAGGCACTTTAGAGAGGTTCCCCAGCATGTTGATTTTCTGGGGAGATGTTGGGGGACTTCCTCCATAATGGTGTCATCACAAGCTTGCATGCCTTATTTTGCTTATTGTGACCCCTTCCATCACATCCTCCCATGCCCTTTCCAGGGATCCTGTCCATCACTCCCTCACAGGACTGCTGGCTATTCTCCCCCATTATCATTAGTTTAACATCCTCCTTATGAGGCCAACTATTTTGTTGGTGAAAACAGCTTTGCCCTTCTTAGTGAGGTAGATCCCATCTCTTCCAAGCCGATGCTGTTCTGCAGACAGCGTCCCGTGGTTATAGAATCCTAAAACTCTGTCACTAACACCAGTTCTGCAGCCAATTACAAATGTCCTGTTAGTCACAGGATTGAGGAGAACACTACCTGGGCTCTCATGCCCTTGACTATTGCCTGCAGAGCTCTCTAATAATTTGTGATGTTGTCCAGGCTTGCCCTGGCAGTATTGTTTGTGCCCACATGGAATAACAGCGGGGGTGGGAGTAGTCAGAGGGCTAGACAAGCTTCAGCAGTCCTCCTACAGCATCCTGGATCCTGGCCCATGGCAAGCAGCAAGACACTCTAGATGTTTGGTTAGGCTGACAGACAGGTGCCTCTGTTCCCCACAGAAGAGAGTGACCCATTACTTGGTATTCCTTCTTGGTAGTCTTGTGTGATTTAAGGCTAAGTGGACTTGTAGGCTAAGTGTGTGCTTGTAGTCACATCTGTCTCCTCTTTAACTTTGACAGCAGTGAAGCTATTTTGAGGCTGTAAGCCCTTAGGTGGAACAGGAGCCTTCATCTTGGTGCAAGAAGTCACTACCTTCCCCTCTTCCCCTTCTCCAGAGGCATTTTGGGGCTGAGACTCACCTGTGCTATCATATATCTCTGTTCTGGGTGAGATGTCAGCGTCCCTAGAAATGCCTGGTTTTCTGTAACGACTGCAAAAGTGTTCTAGATACAAAGGCACCATACAAATCATGGTTTTTGCTGTGTAATGTCAGAAAGTGGTTTATAAAATAGCTACAAATTAAGAATAATAACAAGTAAATGCAGAAACATATTCCTACAGGCACTCTAATAAACAGCATGAGGAAAATAGGGACAATGAATGAACCCTAAATGTATAATCCTTTTGGTGACAGTGTGCCAGCAGACACTGATTTTTAAAAAAATATTAGGTGATCTTTGGATTTAAAAACGATTGTCAATATGACACTAGGTGGCATTGTATAAATACATATAAAGCCTTGTGCTTTTATCTTTCTGTTTCAAAGGAATAATCACATATGGAAATCTCATTCAAAATACATAGGGGTTTCTCCCTGATTTTTGTTTTCTGTTCTTTTAGTCTGGGAAATAGCATCACTGAATTGTGTGGAGTAGTCCAGTGATAAGCTACATCTTATGCTTTCAACTACAGCTGTGAGTATACAGCTTGTGGTCTTTCTTTTATTTATGTATGATATTTACCCTTGAATAATCAATATTTTCTAGAATATAAATTAGAATATATTCAGGCCTCATGGTTTCTGGTCTTTTGTGAGTGTCTTAGAGTCTGACTTGTTCAGACCCAAGTTGACTAATGAGTTTCTGTGAATCACCACAAGCTGCTGGGCATTCCTCTGCTGCAATAAAGGTCACCTCCTTGTTTTTAAGAACACTTGTCAGGCACATTGTGCCCCTGAAGGTTCACTTGAGTATTGTGTAATAGTGCCAGAACCTGTAAATGGGATTGTAATACCATTAAAACAAAACAAGAGGATATTGATAGGTCATGCATATCACAAGAGAAATGATTCTACCTTTTTGTCACTGGTGGAGATTTTGTGCTGTCTGAAGTGTGAAATTACTCTATGGGATCACGTCCATACTGGCCAAGAAGGACTATGCAGAAGGGTACAATGCTTTAAAGGCACTAAATGAAAAGTTTTCTTGAAAGTATCAAAATTTCATAGGCCTGTTCTGAACAGTGGGGTGGCCAAGAGCTTAATAAAGGAGGCAGCATGGGAGACCAAATCCTCTTTGTTGCTCAGCCCTTTCAGGCAGGTGCAGGTCTTGGGAAATGTCTTGTATGCACACCTTGTCATCACCCTGACTGCCAGGGGAACTGGGCTCTAAGGAGATAACGCAAAACAGACTGGAGTCAACACACTGAAATTTTCACTAACCTGGTGAAGGGAGTTTTAAGGTAGGGACACTCTCATACTTTTTCTGGGAAATCAGGATGATCAGATGCCTCTCTGAAGTGCTGGTACTCTAACACATGTAGCACAGGGAAGAAACAGGAGGAATTAGAGATCTGAACGTACCTCCAGGACTAAGATATCTTTGGGATTGCAGTGACCTGCTGGGGTATCTCACACAGCTGGAGTGCTCTAGGGACTGGATACAGGCTCTCTAGGAAGGACAGGCCAGGAAGGTGAGGTATGTGAGTTGTTCTTTATGGGAGAGAGCATTGGGAATGTGTGGAAAACTGCCTTGGTATGGGTGATGAGCCAAAACCAAAGGGCTTATCAGTCAGAAATGTGCTGTTGTTGCAGATATTTGCTGTAGACCACCTGGTCAGGAAAAAGTAGTTGAATCCTCTCAGACAGCTGGAAGAAGTCTCACATTCACAGGTCCTGATCTTCATGAGGGACTTCAGCCACTCTGCTGTCTCCTGGACAGACAATCAACAGACAGAATGGATTGTGAGTTTCCTAAGTAGACATCAACACACAGCTGTGTCCAGCTGTGTCCAGAGCAGGGCAAAACAAGAGGAATAAACTTTACCTTGCTATCTTCTCTGGGACAGCTCCAATTTTCACAGTAACAGGACAGCTCAGCAGTAAAATGCAGTGATGAGGAGAACAGGATGGATGCCTTGTCTAGGTATACTCTCTTGGTTATTTCTTGGCATCACTCTCACCCAGTACCGCTTCTGTCGCCAGACTTGGAAGAAGTTGGGTCTAGGAATCTATAGGTTGGTCGGCCTCAGCTTGTGAAGGCAGTAAATGATAGTCCTGGAAACCATTTCCAAACACGTTAAGTTCAAGAAAGTGGTTGAGAGCAGTCAGTATGGGCTAAAGAATAGAGGGGTCATGGTACACCAGCCTAAAATTCTCTCTGCAGTGAAAGGAGACTGATAGATGTTGTTTATCTTGACTTTAGGATGACTTTTGACACTGTCTCTTGTAATGTTGTCATAGGCAACGTGATGAAACACATCAGGGTAAATAAGTTAGCAGGAAGGTGGACTGAAAACTGGCTGAACTGCTAGGATAAGAGCATTGTGATCAGCAGCATGAAGTCCATGGAGATATCAAAAATCCAGCTGTACATGGCATCATGTACATGTACATGGCTGTAGATGTACATCCAACTGTCTAGAAAGCTGCCAGGAGGAGAGGGACCTGGGGTGTTAGTCGACAGCCGACTGAACATGAGCCAGCAGTGTGCCCAGGTGGCCAAGAAGGCCAGTGGCGTCCTGACTTGTATCAGAAATGGTATGACCAGCAGGTCCAGGGAGGTGATTCTCCCTCTGTACTCAGCACTGGTGAGGCCGCTCCTTGAATACTGTGTTCAGTTCTGGGCCCCTCACCACAAGAAGGATGTTGAGGCTCTGGAGCAAGTCCAGAGAAGAGCGACAAGGCTGGTGAAGGGGCTGGAGAACAGACCGTATGAGGAGCGGCTGAGAGAGCTGGGGTTGTTTAGCCTGGAGAAGAGGAGCCTGAGAGGAGACCTCATTACTCTCTACAAGTACCTGAAAGGTGGTTGTGGAGAGGAGGGAGTTGTCCTCTTCTCCCAAGTGACAGGGGACAGGACTAGAGGGAATGGCCTCAAGCTCTGCCAGCGGAGATTTAGGCTAGAGATTAGGAGGAAGTTTTTCACAGAAAGGGTCATTGGGCATTGGAATAGGCTGCCCAGGGAGGTGGTTGATTCACCTTCCCTGGAGGTGTTTAAGGCACAGGTAGACGAGATCCTGAGGGACATGGTTTAGTGATTGATGGGAATGGTTGGACTCGATGATCCTATGGATCTCTTCCAACCTTGTGATTCTATGATTCTATTATTCTATGGCCCTTAGCAATGTGATCTTGCTGACTCTCTTTTGAGCAGAGGTTTAGAATAGACAATTTCCAAAGATCCTTTGCCACCTCAGTTACTCTGTGATATTGTAAATAGCAGCTTCACTGCTTGAACCTGTAGCTCAAACCTCCATTTTTAAAGTATCTGTAACTATTTTAGATAGGGTAGAGGTATTCATGCCCTGCAGTACTGCCTCCCAACTGATATCTTGTTGCTTAAGGAGAGAAGTGGTAGACATGTGCAGTATTGTTTTTGGGAAGAGACTAGTTATGACCAGAGATGTGTTTATGGCTGCAGGCCAGCATATAAATATTTGGTCATGCAGGAGTGTGCAGGAGGAGAAAGTTGCTTTAGGTCTTTTATACACTTCTGATACTTGGACTGAAACTTCTCAGACTGGGGTGATTTCACACAAGAAGTATTTCAAGGTTTGATGGCTAACCATACTGTATATCTGATAGCTGAACTGCTATGCCACGTTGGTAGTAACACTATTAAACACGGGAAAATTATTTGTCATTACATACTTGAAGCAGCAGACTGTCTGGGACTCATCTTAATGTTGTGAATCCACACAACCTAAGCAAACAAGCATGTGGATTGCAGCTAGAAACCTGCAAGTATGTGTCAGTGGGAAGACATCCTTGTTTACCCTGAGGGACTACAAAGGCAGACCAAGCTGTCTCAGTGATATCGCTCAGATGGAAGGAGGTTTGCATGGGCACTGTAAAAAAAAAAAAGTGATACTCTGAAGTTTTTCTGTTCTCAGGGAACAGATTTTTTTTTTTGTTTGTTTTTGTGTTTTTAAAATAAGAATTATCTTTGATTGGTAAATTCTATTATCTTTTAAATACATGTTTTTAAATCTCTGAACAATTTTTAATTTTAATCTTTAAAAAGAAATGAGGATCTGTGTCAGGGTTGTAACTCACAGTTGTGAGATTATTTAGTTTAATTTAAAACAAAGCAAACTCTTTAAAACGTTTCAATTGCTGTAGAAAAATTGCTTTGATAGATGATGATTTACAGTATGTTTTTGTCAAGATAAAATTACACTAACCAGAATATTTCAAAGAGTAAAATTCTACTCAAGGTGAACCCTGTTAAACACAGTCTACAATTTTTATTTATTTTTTTTTTTTTTTTGTAGCTGTTTTATTTTAAAGGTCTAATTCAGTCTTGAGCTCTCTGGAGGCGAACTGAATGCTGCAAGGATTAATAGACGTTAGGAACTGAACTGGAAAAGGAAAAGTTTCCTGTGTTTGCCTCTCCTCTCCTAATGCAATTTTAGCCAATATAGCCTGTTTTGTGGCATTAATGGGCCATTGTTCCTATTTCATAGGAGATGGTAGGGATATGAACAAGTGTTGAGCTCATGGTCAACAGAAGTTAGGAAATTGGCACAAAGACCAATTATTTCTGTCTCTAACAGTCAGAAGGGATGGTGCAACATCTGTTGTTTGAGACTCTGGAAAGTATTTGGTAAATCTGCCAGTGAGTGATTATTGTGTTGTACTGACAAGAATGAGAGTCACAGCATTTCAGGCATATGGAAGGTGCTGTTGGGGTGAATTTCAATCTCAGTTGGAGAGCTGAGCCAAAAATTTCTGCTAAATCATTTATATGACAAATTTGCATTCCTTTCTGCCTGTGCAATATTCAGTCTGGTTTTTTGAGGGTCTTATGCTGCTGCCTTTAACTGCAGTAACTGATTCCTTTCTTCCAGAAGGGTAAGGAAACCCGTGGAGTGCTTTGAATAGAAATCAGGGGTCCTAGGCTGTACTCTGGCCATGCCTTTGCATTTCACTCCTACACATCACCTGCACATCAGGTAAAATAATAGTTCATAGATATCTGTAGACAGATTTTCCTTTTCCTCAGTTTACTTTGAGACAGGGCTGTTAAATGGTAATCAGCTTGGTGTTTTGGTTTTTTGCTTGTTTGTTCTTGTTTTGTTTTTATTTTCAGAAATAAAAGATGACTTAGATTTTCATTAACATTTTAAGAGGTTACTTTTTTCCTGCAGTGGTCATGTTTCTATGTGACTGCAGAAACAGCTTATCTGCCCCTTGTTATGACTTAAGAGAAGAGAAGAGAAGAGAAGAGAAGAGAAGAGAAGAGAAGAGAAGAGAAGAGAAGAGAAGAGAAGGGAAGGTGCAGGGCAAAAACCTTCTAAATCACAGCTGCTGACTGAGGAACAGGGCCCTTGCAGATGTCCTGAGATTCTCCTTTTTATTCCTGCCACCAAGATTTTATTCCCTCTCTGCTTCACAGTAAATAACCACTTAAACTGAGCCAAATAACAAAGCAGTAACTGCTTCATGGGGTAGAAACTCTGGCAAAGGAAGTAAAGAGTTCTACCTCTGCATTTTAAACTTTATTTCAACTGAATTGCCTTCGATACACAGAAGGCAAATTTAGTGGCCTTGTTTTCAAGACTGATGTTGGAATTCTTCATACCATTTCTAAAGAGGGAATCTGACCCTTATGATCCCAGACCTCTCAGTGCCATGTTTTCTCCTGGCTAAAAAAATACAGGCAATAACACTCTCCATGAACAGTTCACAAAGCACTTTCTGAAGAGATTGCTATAGAAATGCTGAGTCTTAGAGGCTATCCTGTGACTGGCTAGGGAATCACAGTAACTATAATGTTCCTGCAAAGCATGTCAATATAACGACATCCATCTTGGTCAGTTACTGAACACATATTGCTCTGGAATCTATTTTCTGTGAATATCAGTTAAGAAAAGAGGAGTGTGTGAATTTTCAGAGACTATGATGCAAGATGAGGACTGGGAGTTACTCATGGCAAAGCACTGGTGTTATGTCTGGTCAGCTCTACTTAGGTATCAAGATGCACTGCAAAACTGTAGAAAAATCTTTAATCTTTACTGCAACGAATTTCTAGTTCATCGGAAGGGCAAAGCTGCTAATGATCTGAGCTCTATTTTCATTTTGCCATTTTTGGTTTTGTACCAAATCGCTGATTGTCAGCAAGGCCAGCATTTGTGTGTCAGTGATTAAACAAAGACAAGTAATGTTTTCATTGCCAGAGGTACCATTTTTCAAATCAAATAGAAAACCTTCTTTCGCATTCAATGTAATGTAATGCAGAATATGTTTGACAATTCTGCCGTGCAAAAGAGAAAGACTTTGTAGGATCCTCCGTGGGTTGTACGATATGCAAGTGCTCACTGTGTGACACTGAGCTCTCTACTGCTGAAGAGCCGCAGTGCCTGCTCCATGGTGCATTGCAGCAGGTTCAGGTTTCTACGTGGGTTCTATCAGTGTGTTCATCTTGATTTCTGCCTGATATTACTCCTCCCAGTAGGCTGGTATAGAGATGCTTTTCCATTCTCCTGCAGGAAAAGCATGGTAGAGCTCGAACTGTCATTTCTGATGTTGTATGCAGTCTGTTCTTAGCTAATTCTGTTTCTGGATTTGTTTTTCATGCACTAGAGCGAAGTGGAATGAAAGACTGCCTGAGTATCATTCAACCATAGCTCAAGGACTGCCCTGTCATGTATAGAAGCAGCAGCTTTAACAGCTCTGTTACACTGTCCTGACTTTGACAAGTGCTTCCCAGCTAGGATCTTTTATGAGCAATTTTGGTCAGTGAAGGACACTCTTGTCTATAGAGGAGATCCTGTTCTGTACTGCAAAATCTACCCATTACAAGTGTAGTCCATGAATGTACAGAATTCCACATGCTATATTAAAGCCACCTCTTCACCTATATTTCTAAGGTAGACATCTCATTGCTTGTAGGTCCACTCAACACACCCCAAAACTCTGGGTCTTCCTTTTGATGGGAGGAATGGAAACACAAGAGCAGTGACATTCTAGTCAAAAAAAGTAGTGGTAAAATCATGAGGGCCCCTGGTTAGAGAGTGTTAGTTCAAAAGCTTGAAAAAAAGATGCTTGTGCACCTCCCTTTGATAATGTTGCAAGACCACTCTCTGAGGAGTTAAAATTGTAGGTATTCTCATGAGCTGATCTGACCAGAGCCGAGATGGTGACTGGCCTTCCTCACCTCCTCCTAGGATCCACTGGTGTACTTTTTTCCTAGCCTCAGTCTGCCAAAATGTCCTTTTTAAAGATTAAAACAAAAAGCAAAATGCACTAAAAAGTTATAACTAAACCCGGATATGTGCACATTTGTGCTGGTAACTCTGGAGGAACAGTAACTGGCATCAGATGCTGTGAGAGGGATAGATGGCAGGAGGTGGCTGGGGCCAGGCTGGAAGCTGTAATCCCTTAAGCCAAGTCAGCTGCAGGCAGCACAGAGTGTCTGGCCATGCCATTACATCGTGTGAGTGAGAGGATCCAGACGCTGAGAAGCTCCGGGAGCAGAAGCTTAATTCTGCTCCCTAGATGCAGAATTCAGTTGAAGGGGAGACACCCAATACATCTGACCTGCCTATCTTCTCTCTATTGAATAAAGTTCTGATGTTTGATAGATTCAGCACTGGTTTATACCCTCATGCAATCAATTTCATTTTTCTTTGCATTTGAATGACGTTTTGTTCCAGACCCTTAGTTAATATTCATGTCTCCACAAAAACATTAGTAGTATGTTCTAATAACAGATAAGTAGTGTGGTAAATACCCTTGAGTCTTTTTACCATTCCAGAACATACTAAGACTTATTTAAGGAATATGGTCCCAAAAGCTGTAGTGAATAAAAATAATTAGTCATAACCCATTATAAGCAACTTGTTTGCTGTGACCTCTCTGCATTTAGAAACATAGGTATGAGAAGTACTATGCACCAGTGGATGTTCTTTTTCACCCAGGCAGGGTCTGACTTGAAGTGATGGTCTCTCACCAAGTGCTTTCCTAATATTTGCTGCTCTTGATGCAGTCAATATACAGGCATGTTCCACCAAGGGGAAATGGGCTGACTCATGACAACATGTCATGGCATGCTCTAAAATCTGAGGAGTAACCACTGCATGTGCTGGGAAGTGCTTCCCTTCAGTCTTCCCAATTTGCCTGTTTTCAGGGTCTTCTCTCCCTTCTGAAGTCAGGAAGATCCTTTATTCCTCCAGGCTTGTGGGGGATGGAAACAATTTCTCCCTTCCACCCACAAAGTCTCTGGGTTTCCCATGCAGCTAAATCCTCCCCTTGCATTGTGCTTTCTCCACTTTCCCTTTGCTCCTTGCTTTCTTCTGGTGACTGTGTAGAGGACTCAGCCATAGCCTTTGCCAGTTGCTCTACTCTGTGTACCTACCCTCTGGGGTTGTGCACCTCACATACAGCAGTATCTACCCTGATGGCTCAATAATCCTTCAATTTACCGCAGGAGTCCTCACACTGCTCCACTGATGGGAAGTTGTTTCTGTCAGAAGCCATCTTTCCTTAGCATTCATAAGCACTGATTTCTAGTGGGGTTTTCTCCTGTGGTAGATGTAGCAGACAACAGTGTGGATAGAACATGACCAAGAGGAAAAAGAAAAGTTTCTATTGATTCCACAAACCTGTTGCGCTGACCTTTGAGTTTATGCAACTGTTGTGTTGGAGTTTAGATGTCAGAGCAACTTTCAGTTAAATGTATATGGGGACAAGGTCTTAAATTCTGCATCAAATAGTTTTAAGGGGAGCAAAGCTATTACTGCCTTGTAAGATTACAACAGTTGTCTCAGTCATTAATAATTCCTTGAACATTTAATCAACCCTGTACAAAGAGGTCTGTGAATACTCCATCACTCTGCATCTGTAGAATTTGTGGTGTGGCAACCTGAATTATTAAATGACCGTGACTATATAGAGAGCAAATCAAATAATGACTCTGCAAGCCTTTTTATTACAGTAAGCAGAAGAGACTGTTCTGTTTTTCTTTGCAACAGTAATTTGTTTGCTGTCTCACTGCTTTTGATTGATTGAGATGCTTTGGCTCACTTGGAATATTCTTCTCCAGTCATTTCATTTGGGCATCTTCTTTGGTCTTTGCACCTGGAGGTTTATTTACAGCTATTTCCTGTAAAGAAATAAAAGTTCTGAAGGAGGATGCTAGACTGTACGAGATCTAAGAAGCTCTGCTATGACTTAGGTCTATATATATTCTCAGTAAATGCTGGTTTCTCTCCTTTATTCTGATACACCTCTCAGATGGCATGCGATCAAGGGATTTCAAGGTCTGACACCCCTCTGAAGCAAGTGGGAAGTTCTTTACTCAGGCAACCTTTGTGACATCTTGAGGCAATCATCTGGCCTTTTGGCCATTCGCCCTTTGGGTAGGAGCTATTTACTCCATGTTGCTTGTCGCTTGAAATGACCAACAGGTGAGTGCAAGGCTAATGCAGTGCTGAATTCCCCATCTCAGACCTCAGCTCCATGTAGGAAGTGGTTGCATTATTCAACTTAAATGCAGTGTAGTTGCTTGGTTTCTAGGTCAGCTTGCTGAATATCTTGGTATTTTACTGTTCTGTCTCTCTAGCTATTTTTGGCCCCCTCTCCCCTTGTTTTCTCTATTTATAATTCCAGTTTGAAGGCGTGTAATTCTTTGAAAGAACTTCGTCATTGTTTATGACACCATAACAGTCAGATGATGTAGTACAATATTACTTAAGACTTCAGGAATAAACACACTTGTGTATAGGATTAATTTGACAGTAGAAACAATGACTTAGTATTTTCCAAATCGTAATGCCAAGACTGGCTAAAAAAATTGTTATTTGTGAATACTGAGAAAGATACTTTGTGTATTTGAGAAGATTTGCAAGTCCTGAAAGTTTTGTGGTTTTTTTTCATGAATGGTTCAATCAAAAAAAATCATCCCAGAAATCTGTTCATAACTTATCATTCTTTAACTTCTGCTGTTTCAGTTACTACTCATGGAGTGGAGAAAATACTTCATAATTTTGTAGTTACTGACACATAAAATATACTGAATGATCACATTGACCATTTGGAAAGAGTCCTGCCTTTTACTGTACAAGTTCTCAAACAAGATATTGGCAAAAAGCTTACAAAAAATAAAAGTTGATTTTTTTTATGAAAAAGGGGAGTATGAATTGGTGGAAAAATACAGAGGGGCCACTTTTGTAATGGGTATTACTCTACAACTAATTTGACTAGTTCTATTTATAAAGCAGATACAGACGTGAAACAGCTTTGTGAGGAAGCCCATAAACACGCAGCCTTCATTCACTTTTACCCGTGAACTGGGAATATGTCCTTCTTCCTATTGCCAAACCTGAGTATAATTTATTTTTCTGTGTGGAAACCACGTAGAGTTGAGTGGTGGCTTCATCCTGTTGTAACACAAAACCAAGAGAGTTATGTGGTTTTGGCTGGAGCTTTCTTTTATAATTTGATTTTGATACAAGTAAAAACAACCTTTTTGGCTAGGAGATGGAGTCTGAATTACTTTTTCCCCAAATAAAGACTACGTGTTCTGCAAAGTTGGTATAGGTTGGCTCTCTGTGGGTGACTTGCAGTCTCCACCTGCAGATCCATTTGTGACCTGCCCTTTCCTTCAACAGATACAAACCTCTCCCTCCCCCCAGAGTATCATCACAGAGTAACTGTTTTAAATTTCTTAATTTCCATTTCCTTGGGCTGGACCAGTTTTGTAATTAAGTTAATGTGATTCTCCCTGTTTGGAGACTGGAAAACAGGTGGTTTGTTACCTTTTTTCCAGCATTTTTTTTTTTTTCAGCTGGCTATCCTTTTGGTTATAACCACTGAAGAAGGATGTTTTTTCACAACGTTTCTCAGGGAGATTTAATTGCAGGAATGTATGCTAACTTATGTTAATATTACCTTTGGCAGAAACTCTGTTCCCTTTTAATAAACACAGGCTAAAATGACAGAAGAAGTTGGATAAATTGACCAAACTCTGTTTTTCATTTTCTATCAGGTTGCTGTGTGTGAAAGCAGCCTTTACAGACAAGGAGTACTCTAGTGATCTTCCACGGTGTCTGGTAAGATGCAGGTGTCTGGTAAGATACCTGAGATCAATCTATTATTCTAAGTCAATCTTCTGTAACTCTAGACAGTTGATGGTTACTTGACAATCATAATCCTAATGATAAGCTGTTTTATATATACATATATACAAACACACACATGAACACAATAAAATGTATTTTTCTATATTTTCATATAAGTATACAAGCTAGAAAATCTTTTTAGCTTGCTTGGTAGTTACTTAGACTTATTTAATGCACACAATAAAGGAAGTTTTTGCAGCATCATGCCAGTGAAGCACCAACAGGAATTGTCATTGCTAAAAAAATTACAGGCAGAGTATGTCTTTCAGGTCCAAGAGATTATGCAGACAAGCGAAGGAGCCTTTTGATATCTGTGCCCACACAAAAACATTTGATGCAAAGAGATACAGGCTCTTGGCTGTTAATGTTCTTCTCTATGTGTTTACAATCACAGCAAAGCTGAGTAAGACCTTAATTCTTTGGGAACTTGTCAGACTTTAAAAAAAGATGAAAAATGATATTTGAAAGCAGCTGGGGTTTCACTGCTGCTGGCCTGAGCAGTATGGATGGCTCCTAAGTACTTTTTCTTTCTTCTAAGGATGACTAGAATGAACTAGATGAATTTTAAGAGTAGTAGACAGAGTGTCTGTTAAACTGATCACTTAAGAGTGCTTGTTTCTTATTCTGCTCTTTGTGAAAATTTCAGATATTTAGGCCTGAAGTCTACTGGTCTTATCTGGTAAAATTTTGCATTCAATGCAATAAGCATAATTGACAAGGCACATATATGTGATAGAAAGTGGGAGGCCAGAGGTGTAAACAGCAGAGTTCTCCAAGACATTGAAGATATTTTCTTTTGTTTCAGTCCAACAGTTTTTACTTAGCTCCTTACAGCCAAGCCAGAAAGAGCTTTAGCTTTACAAAAATAATGGATATAGGTTTTCTCAAGAGAAATTATTTGGTATTCTGATAAAGTAAGGTCTATGCACTCTTAATTCAATTTAAACTAAGAATATTAAGAGCATTTTCATGCTGGCTGTCCCTCTGTATGCATTTAATCAGCCTGAGTTCTTATTACAGACAGTGCTAAAACTGACTTGTGACCTGCACTCAGCAAGTTTCATTAGAAGTGATTTGGGCATCACTCAGATAAAACTGGATGCACAATTAGCTAAAAATAGGGAAGAAATGGAAAGTTAGAAGAACTCCTCTCAAACAAATATAATTGCTATATTTTAGGCTGATGTCCTTTTTTGCTCATCAAATGATTCCAGACAGAGCACCGAATGCCCAATAAATTCTTAAATTATTTCTGTCTGAGCTGAATTGCATTGTTCGGGAACTCTTGCAGTGTCCACATGAGGTGTAGGGTATTTATCCTCAAAGTTATCAACACTTGTCTTTGTTTCGCTGTCAGATTTGCTGTGAGTCACACTGGGGGCAGCCAGAGGACACAAAGGGACTGGAGCAGTAGATTCTCTGAGGGTTTAATTTATGCCAAGTGTTGAGCATGCTTTTCTTGTGTAGATCACAAAAGCCAGTTCCTGTATCGTTCTCTTGAATACTGGTGTTACCAGAGGTACGTTATTCTCCAGGCATCTGTATCACCTCATGGAGTGCTTGGCTGCCCCTTAACACCATTACAAACCTTGATAATGTTCATATAGACATTCTTAACGCTGACATCTTTTCCAGCTTGCTAAAAATCATAGAATCATAGAATCATAGAACAACTAGGTTGGAAGAGACCCGCTGGATCATCAAGTCCAACCATTCCTATCAAACACTAAACCATGCCTCTCAGGACCTTGTCCACTCGTCCCTTAAACACCTCCAGGGAAGGTGAATCAACCACCTCCCTGGGTAGCCAGTGCTAGTGCCCAATGACCCTTTCTGTGAAAAACTTCCTCCTAATGTCTAGCCTAAACCTCCCCTGGTGGAGCTTGAGGCCATTCTCTCTTGTCCTGTCCCCTGTGACTTGGGAGAAGAGCCCAGCTCCCTCCTCTCCATAACCTCTCAGGTAGTTGTAGAGAGCAATGAGGTCTCCTCTCAGCCTCCTCTTCTCCAGGTTAAACAACCCCAGCTCTCTCAGACGCTCCTCATAGGTTCTGTTCTCCAGCCCCTTCACCAGCTTTGTTGCTCTTCTCTGGACTCTCTCCAGAGCCTCAACATCCTTCTTGTAGTGAGGGGCCCAGAACTGAACACAGTATTCAAGGAGCAGTATTCAAAGGTCCTCCTTTGTGAGAACCCTATTCTAGGATACCCCAATGTATCCTAGGATACCCCAATGTATCCTAGAATCCAAAATATCTGTAAATGATGCGTAGGGATGCCCAGAAAACTGTACATGTTTCTTCTTCCAGCCTAGTTCACCATGCCACGGTGGTGTACTTCAGGATCTTCTACAGACTTGCTTCTAGGTTATGAACTTTCCAGACAGAGCAAGAGCTGAAGTTTGATGTTGCAACTGCTTGTCACTGTCTCTCTGATGGATGTATTTTTTCTGCTTCCTTGCCTGCTCGGTCCCCACCTATGTGTGGCTGACCAGGAAACTCAAATGCACACCTTTAGCAGAGACAGTCATTTTGGTAATTGCAACTGTTTTATTTATAACCAGGCAGTCTATACTTCAGGGGCAGTTTTTTCTCAGGAAACTCATGGTATGAATGCCTCATTCAGTTTAAGAGTCAAGAAATGAAAGTAAGTTCAAGGTGAATCTCTTTACCATGCACTTGTTTCTCACTCTCAGTGTGTAGTGGCTTTTCCAATCTTCTGCTGAGAGTATTTAATATAATCCATGTTAATTATACCCTTGGCTCCATTACCTAATTCCTCCCATTCTCTGCAAAACATTATGTCAAAAAGACTCCTCCTAAGGCTTTTTGCTGTCCCTCGTGGCTTCCTGCAGATCTCTGGGATATAATTTATCTGATCCAATGCTTGTCAGCCTTCCTTAGTTTGCAATGTCCAGCTGTGCGCTATGGGACAACACTTCATCCTCTGAGTGTTTACCTTACCCCTTCTCCACCCATCTCCGCAGGAAATCTCACTGAAGTGTTTGCAACTGGAGTGCCGATCTTCTGTTCCTGGGATGAGAAAAGCCAGAAAACATCTCTTTTTTTTTTTTTTTTTTTTTTTCCAAGTCGGATCTCCAGTAACATAAACCTTTCCCGTCATACACCAATTTCTACTGAAAAAAGTCATTCCTTTCTTTCCTGGTGATTTGTTAACTAGTCAATTTTTTTTCTTTGTTTTATTCATTCTGCTGTTGGTTGGAAAATTATTTATTTATAACTGTTTTAGATTCCCAAATGTTCTTCTATTTATTATGTATTACTTATAGAATAGCTTGGAGTTTTCTTTTTCAATATATTTTATGATGCTTCTCCATCCCCTCGTCCCCCGAGATAGTTTTATATTCCTATATCTCTTGAAGATTTGCAGTTTAAAAGCATGTACATATGACTGCAAGAAAATGAGTTAATGTGGCCCCATGGCTTACTGCTGAGGAGTTGGGTTACTTAACCTCCCTGAAATAAATTAACTAATTTTATTTTATATTTACAACAGGCTAGGAAGGTATAAGTGACTGCCTAACAGCAATCGCCTCTAAGTTGCTCAGCAGTGAAGTTGCAACAATTCAGACTCTGACATCTGTTTATTTATACTCGAAACCAGCTTTTTCAAAATACATTCTTGATTTGTTCAGTAGAGTATGGATGGGTCTTGCATAGCTGAATTATCCGCAGAGAAAAACATTCATGGTTCACTGGTAGCTCTGCAGAACTACAGTTAATAAGTAGCTTTAATACAGTTTGTAATTTTTAAGTTGTATATGCATGTAATTGTGTTGCTGGATCCAAGTCAATTCAGGGGGAGATTTTTCCATAATTTTAAAACCTGTTCCTTCTCTGAGGAGTACATACAACATGTAAGGACTGGATAATTGATTTTCCAGGGCATGCTGCTCAGCAGTGGGTTGGAGTAGCTAATGGGTAAGTAGAGCAATTCAGACAAACGGGATTGCTTCCAAAGCAGGACAGTATACTTTTCTTTTTAATAGTCAAGCTTTAGTTAGTTCTGCATGTCTAGGGTGAGGTATGCCAGAGTTACATTCTCCTCTATTTCCAGAGCTAATGCATCTTCAAATGGGCTAGTTTTTAATTGTGGAAACTCACAGTGAAGGGCATGATGCATAAATTTGATTTCTGGGTAATATAACATTATTAATTAGATTGTTCACTGAGCACAAGAATGGTGTTCAGACATAACCTGGCACAACACAGGAAAGTACTCCAGAGTATGACTGAGCTCTTACAGAGCCAGCTGAGAAGAAAATTCAGTGCGTACATGATTGCATCTGAGCTAGGGGTTAAAAGCATTGCTGGGATAGCTGAGTAGTGAGGTTGCAATTTCAGTGTTACAGCAGAAGGGACTTAGTAAAGTTTTTGTCCTTACTTATTAAATAGATGATTTATCCAGAGATCAGCTTTGTTACTCTGTGTAACATGCTGTTAACAAATGCCAGATACTGAAATGCCCCATGCACAGTTATTTGTGAGCTAACGGAAAATGTTACAATTCTTCACCCTGTAAATGGTGGTAGTGTTGAAAAAGTTTTTAAAAATACCCTTTCCAAATCCATTTTAGGGGACCTACATGTAATAGATTCTGTGTAGGTACATATGGAAATAATTTGGACAGTTTGCACATACTCAAATTAATTGTTTGCCCATTAATATCAGAACTTAGCGTTATCTTTGTTGTCTGATATTTACTTCTCACGAACTCGAAGTATCAGAATCATAGAATCATAGAACAACCAGGTTGGAAGGGACCCATCGGATCTTCTAGTCCAACCATTCCTATCAAACACTAAACCAAGTCCCTCAAGACCTCATCCACCCGTGCCTTAAACACCTCCAGGGAAGGTGACTCAAGCACGTCCCTGGGCAGCCTGTTCCAATGCCCAATGACCTTTGTGTGAAAAACTTCCTCCTAATCTCTAGCCTAAATTTCCCCTGGCGGAGCTTGAGGTCATTCCCTCTTGTCCTGTCCCCTGTCACTTGGGAGAAGAGGCCAGCTCCCTCCTCTCTACAACCTCCCTTCAGGTAGTTGTAGAGAGTAATGAGGTCTCCTCTCAGCCTCCTCTTCTCCAGGCTAAACAACCCCAGCTCTCTCAGACGCTCCTCATAGATTCTGTTCTCCAGCCCCTTTACCAGCCTTGTTGCTCTTCTCTGGACTTGCTCCAGAGCCTCAACATCCTTCTTGTGGTGAGAGGCCAAGAGCTGAACATAGTATTAAAGGAGTGGCCTCACCAAATGATGGTGCTTTTTATTCTCAGATTCACGTAACCACATGGTCCTCTCTGTTCTTCATTACTGTTAAAGCATTTGAAAGTTTCAAATCTTTAGAACAAAATTTATATATTAAAATCCCTTGAAAATGTCAGAAGTCCTTCTATTAAAGCCTGAACTGATTCAGTACTGGTCTCCAGGGTACTGCTTTTGTGGTTTTTCAGCCAAAGGAATAAGAATTTAGTTTTAGCACTCCACAAAGCAAAGTAAGGATGGTGGGAGTGAGCAGAGCAGGGCTGCCTCTGATGCCAACTATCTCTCTGTTGTCTCCTGTTAGATGATGCTTTTCCTCAGCTTCACAGCCTACAGAATGGGTAGAGTCACCCTGTTTTGTGTTGCAGGGGTAAAATATAGGATAAAGAGGAGCCACAATTAGTATTGTGAGTAAGAAAACAGCTTTTTTTTCCCAGCTTGAAAAGTAGAAATCTGAGGGCTCCTGAATTGTATATTTCTGTTGTTCCTTTGAATGGACGGAATAGCAATGCATAGGATCATACATAATCAGACACTTAGAATCATAGCATCATTTAGTTTGGAAAAGGCCTTTAAGATCATTGAGTCCATCTGTAAACCTAACACTGCCAAATCCACCACTAAACCATGTTCCTTAAGTGTCACATCTACACGTTTTTAAGCACCTCCAGGGATGGTGACTCCACCACCTCCTTGGGCAACTTGTTCAAATGCTTGACAACCCTTTCAGTGAAGAAATATTCCCTAATATCCAGACTAAACTTCCCCTAATACAAGTTGAGGTAATTTCCTCTCATCCTATAACATGCAACAGGGAGAAGAGACAAAAACTCACCTCGCTACAACTTCCTTTCAGATAACTGTGAAGTACAGTAAGGTCTCCCCTCAGCCTCCTTTTCTCCAGACCAAACAGCCCCGGTTCCCTTGGCTGCTCCTCATAAAGCTTGCGCTCCAGAACCTTCACCAGCTTTGTTGCTCTTCTCTGGACATGCCCCAGCAATTTGATTACTTTCTTGAGGTGCAGCCTCACCAGCACTGAGTACAGGGAGACAATCACTTCTGCTGTCCTTCATTTCATGAAGATCATGCAGTGTTGTTTCAGTATTAAAATGACACCAGGCTAACATCAAGTTTAATAAACAATGCTTCTGCTGAAATGCTGCTGCACTGCCAGGAGGTGAAATTGAGTCCATGACTGGCCTGGAGTGGAGACATGCAGGGCAGCTGTGCCTGGGATGGGGCATCATCCTCCTGAACACCATCTGTGGACTGCTGAGAAATAGTTAGAGAGAATTATCTGAAACATTTCTGCAGAGTTTGCAGCTGAGGTTTCTGTGGCTGTCAAATGGGAGGAGAAAATAAAAGCTGTCCCTACTCCTGAGATACAGAATTGTTTATGCCCAGATTAAACCAAAGAAATATCTTTCTAATTTTTAGAGGCTGACAAATTTTAGACGTTACTAGTAAAAAGCGAGGCAGATAATGATGGGAAATAAAATATAACATTGTCCAAATCTTATAATCAGCAAAAAGTCTCTAATTTACTTTTTTTCCTGCAGAATTTCCACTGTGATAAAACTTGGAAGAAAGTCTGAGTGTTGCCAGTCCAAGTACCACAAAACAAAATAGACTTGCCATATGGCAACATGGTTGTGACATCTCTTTGAAATCTTTTACCTATGGTCTTCAACTAGATCTCTAGCCTAACCTGTGCCAGAGTTGGCTATTCTAAAGCTGGAGAGTAGTTAACACACTTCCCTCATTTTCTGCTGCTTCACCTTATGCGCAAATAGTTTTACTAGATTTAATCATGTGACTAAGAAACAAATTTAATCATGTTTTGAACTGAATTGAAACCCTGTTGTAAATGCAAATTTATGTGAAATGTTACCAGATTAATAAGCTTTATGTCCCGTTATTAAAAATTGTCACTGTAGAAATGTTCATTTTGAGAGGATTGTTGTAGAATGCTGGACCAAATTTGTATTTTCTGAAGCCTTGTTTGTTACAGAGATCATCCATCCTGATTTAGGGACTTGCAAAACTAAATTGGAAATTATAAGAGCATTTGTAATTATGTAGTTATTTAATGGAGTATTAATATTATTAATCTGTTTTATTAGTCACTCTGATCTAGTGGCATTCAAATCAATTATGTTTGTATTAAGGAGTTCTTCCTTGGGATTGCTGCTTCTGTGAAGTGCTAATTCTTTCATCGTTGCCTGTGATTGTAAAATTTGTCATCCATTCTTCTCAACAGCAGAGGGAGAAACTGTTAGCCGCTTTTTGCTTCATGGCAACAGTCTAGGGGGTACGAGGATCAATGAAAAACTGGATTAATCTGAAAATGAACAAAACCCTTCAGATATATACTGGGTACCTCCAAGGACTGGGTACAAAAGAGAGTGGTACGACTCAAAGAAGGTTCCAGATGATGTACCTGCTCAGAGGAGCCCATGGTTGCTGGTTGCTGGGCTAGGCTGGGCTTGCCCTACATAGTGTCATGTCCAGAAACTACTTCTGCTTCATGTCATTTCGTACCTGGAAACTTAGAGGACTTGGCAATCTCCTACCTTTGGTCATGTGCTGACTCTGCTGCTACACCTGAGCTGCCTGTGTGAAGGTGAGTCTCTAGGTTGTGGCCACTGGATGTGACCTGAGGAGGTGGATGGGACCTGGGTAGGGACAGTTAGAGAGGAGGATAAGATGTACACCCAGATATTTCTACAAAGCTTTGCAGCTACAGATAACCACCCTCTCAAGAGAGACTCTGACTAAAACACCCACAAACCACTGTGGAGTCAAGAATAACAAAACAGGGTGAAGTGGAACCATCTAACAAATTTTAATTCCAAATCATTTTTTCTACTTCTTAAAGTATTCTTACAACATCCTTGTTCTGTATTAAAATGAATTCAACAATTTTTGTTGCCTCAAAATTTTATTCCATACACTCTGTATTTTATGTTGGAAAGTTAGATGAAAGCAGATTAAAACACAATTTAAAAAAAAAACAGTCACATTTTTACTGCTATTTATGAGACTCTTGTCTCACACTTTGGTGTGAGGTCTGTGGTTTCTAGTCTAGACCATCCGAGTGTGAAAGTTCTGTTTATTGATTTGTCTCCTAGGTGATTATGGTCACCTTGGATAAATGCATAAATGAAACAGTGGTTTGTCATATTTCTTTCTTTTCTCTAAAAAGTAAGTATTCATATGACTATAGCGGACTTAAAAATTGTTCTAACACCACGGCTTTGGATCTTAATTCTATTGTATTATAATGCCTTAGGGTGTTATAGTCTAGATTTTTAAATATTACTCATTCTTCACTAAACCAGTTTTTCAGAAGCAGAAGTAGTGTCAATGAAAGCTGAATGTACATGAAGCAGCAGCATCAAGAGTGGAGCCGTCAGGTCCAGGGAACTGGTTTTTTTCTCCACCCATCACTTAAGAGATACATTTGGAGGACTGTGTCCATTTTTGGGACTCCAGTATCAGAAAGGTATCAATAACTGGAGCAAATTAAGCAGAAGGACCCCAAGATGATCAAGCGGGCATACTGGCCACCTAAGGAGAGGCTTCAGGACTAGGATTTGTTAATCCCAGAGAATGAAAGGGACAGAGACTTTACTACTGTCTACAGCTGCTTAGTGGGAGGTGACGGAGAAGAGGTTGTTGAACTAAGTAGTGTGTAGTGCAAACACAGCAAGCAACAGGAAGACATTGGGGTAGGGGAAATTCCACCTGAACACAAGAAAGAAAATGTTCACCGTAAGGGTGGTGAAGCTTTGCAACAAGGTCCCAAAGAATTTGTGGGGACACTCATAGACATTTAAAAATTGAACTGGAATGTTACAATTCCAGTGTGATCCTGCACTTGCTTTGAGTGTGGAGAAGCAGAACAGATCTCTGCAGATCATTTCCAACTGATAAAATTTTACCTTTCCTGTCTCTGACTGGAAAGCTCTTGCCTCTTGTGCTGGTTTCCGCTGGGATAAAGGAAGTTTTCTTCATAGTAGCTAGTACAGGGTTCTGTTTCAGATTTGTCCTGGAAACAACTGATAATACAGGGATGTTATCAATTGTTGGTGAGCAGTGCTTACGTAGAATCAAGGCCTTTTCTCCTTCTCATCCCACCCCATCAGTGAGCAGGTTGGGCATACACAAGAAATTGAGAGGGGACACAGCTGGGAGAGCTGACTCCAACTGACCAAAGGGACATCCCATACAGTATGATGTCATACTCAACAATAAAACCTGGGGGAAGAAGTAAGGAGTCATATTTGGAGTCATGGCATTTGTTTTCCCAAGTATCTGTTATGCATGATGGAGCCATGATTTCCTGGAGATGGCTGAGCACCTGTCTGCCAATGGGAAGCAGTGAATGAAGTCCTCATTTTGCTTTGCTTGCATTTGTAGTTTATGCTATACCTATTAAAAACTGTTTTTTTCTCAGCCCATGAGTTTTCTAACTTCTACCCTTCCCATTCTCTCCCAAATCCTACCATGGGACAATAAGAGAATTGCTGTGTGGGGCTTAGTTGCTTTCTGAGGTTAAACAATGACACCTCAAAACCCCAAAATAGACATACCTAATGCTTCTATGTGTATCCTTCAGATTGCCCTCAGACTTGGCTGATAGAATATTTAAATTTTAAAATCATTTTGCACCGGCCAAGACAGCCAATATGTGTCTGTCCTCTCTTACCCAAGGAAAATCCCTTGCTTTTCTTTGCCTGGTTATGTGTTTAAATGCTGCAATTACCACATGACCCGTTTATGATACTGATTTTTTTATGCTGTATTTTCTTATTTTCAGAATAAGTGTAACAAAATCAACCCTCTTGTAACTGATTGTCCACCCAAGGGGAGCATGAGGGGTTACTCTGTAAAATTACTCAAAGTTCCCGGAGAAAAAAAAATGTCTGTGTAAACTATTGATTTATTATTTGTTTATATGATTATTAGAAATGTATTCAAAATCTGATTAGACGTAGTCCTGAGCAAACTTCTCCAGGTCACCCTGCTTTGAGCTGGGAGTTGGACCAGATAGTCTCCAGACATGCCTTCCCACCTCAGTTACACTGTGATTCTGTGAAATGATATGAAAGCTGAGGGAAGTAGCACAGGGTGAGCGGATTACATAGCTCGATCTATTTGAAGAGTAAGGCTGAATGGTAGTTTCATTACAGTATGTAAGTGCCTTCATGGGAAGGAGACAATGGGCACTATAGGAGTTCTCCAAGGGAAAAAGAACAATATAAAGACCAGTGGTGGAAGTAAGATAGTTCTAGTGACCAAGCAAACAGGGAGGGAACTTGTAGATTAACCAGAACTTGCTGTATCTCTCACTGCCTTCTCAGGAAGCCTATTTAGCTGAGCCTGAATAACCTTTTTGTTAAACACAAGTTATTCATCCCCCGAGCAGACAACCAGGTAAACTAAATAGATCAGGGATTTACAGGAGACTTGCTTGGATGATCTAACACTGTTTACACCTAAACAGTAAAGGACCTATATTGGATAGCTGAAGAGAATAAAACAAAATACAGGAAACAGGCTTTTTTGAGACTGTTGTAGATTTGCACAGTTTTATTAGAGCTTCAACAAAACCCTTTGTTCCTCTTGGGTGTTCTTAATGGTTGCCAAAGCTGCCTGTTGACATTAAATCACTTTCCACTGAGGTCTGACTTACAAGCAAATGGAAGGGTTTTGGAAATAATGAAAATAAGAATATTTCAGCATCTGCTCATGGGTAGATATTAGAGTGTAACTCTGTGATGCAAAGGGCAGTATGCAGTGTCTGGGAATAGCATCTGCGCCTTGCAAGAAACTTCACTGATAGGGTCTTTTTTTTATACTAAAAGGTCTGCCTCATTTCTGCTAAAATTAAAAAGTCAAATACTCTGATGATGCAAAATGAAAAGAAGTTTTTAAAGATCATAGTGACTCAAGGACAATTTACAGCTTGGAGTTGTCTCTGGACCCTCTAATCCAGTATGGGAGGAAGAATTTTCACTTGAGGATGTTGAACACTGTTCCCAAGTGTATGCCATGTAATCAACTAGAAAAAAAAATAAAATTCGTCGTGGAGTAGATCTATCTGTCAATACAAATATTAATGTGGTGTTTCTTGGTTTCACATGAGCACTACTTATTGGCCAGACAATATCTGAAATCTTAAGATCGACTGAGACTCTGGTGAAACCAATGAATGTCAATGAGGCTGAAGCCTAGACAATTTTGAATCCTTACGTAAACACTTGTTTGAGGACTGAATAAATCAGACCACCTTAGAGACAAACTGTGTGTCCTTTCCTGGCATGGTAAGAATATAAAATAGGTGTGGGTTTTTTTGGTTTTTTTAAGTAGTGTTCTTTGGCCTTTAGTTTGAATACTGACACAGAAAAGATGGATATAAGAGGGTTCCCACCACAGTGTTTTCTCTCTAAGGTAGGAGGATGCTCATGATGAGAATTATGAGGAGTCATTTTCATTGCACCCCATGGCACAGAGAGAAACAATCATTGCCACTCCAGAGGTCATGGTAGTTTCCAGAACCCAGGGGTGGAAGGGAGGCTTTCACTCCCACATGCACAGTAGTGGACCTTCTACAAATGAAGCTAATACAGAATTTCTTCAACTCATCCTGCTGTATTTATCTCTGAACCTCAGATTTGGAGATGTTCTCCAGAACATAATTCAGCCAAACCTAACTGCCTTTTCTGTGCTGAGCAATGCAAACACAGAAAGAAACCTCCCTGCAATTAGGATACTACTGCCTGCCTGTTGTTAGCTGTTTCAGAAGGTGGCTGAATGAAGCCAGTCCTCTGCATTAGAAATTATCACCTGATTCTAATCACTCCTCAAAGACAAAAATAGCAGCCAAGAATTCCAGACTGCACCTTGAATCCTGTGTTCAGTTCTGGGCCCCTCACCACAAGAAGGATGTTGAGGCTCTGGAGAGAGTCCAGAGACCAGTGATGAAGCTGGTGAGGGGACTGGAGACCAAGTCTTATGAGGAGTGGCTGAGAGAGCTGGGATTGTTTAGCCTGGAGAAGAGGAGGCTGAGAGGAGACCTCATTGCTCTCTACAACTACCTGAAAGGAGGTTATAGAGAAGAGGGAGCTGTCTTCTTCTCCCAAGTGACAGGGGACAGGACAAGAGGGAGTGACCTCAAACTCTGCCAAGGGAGGTTCAGGCTTGACATTTTCACAATTTTCACAGATAGGGTCATTGGGCATTGGAACAGGCTACCCAGGGAGGTGGTTGATTCACCTTCCCTGAAGGTGTTTAAAAGATGAGTGGATGAGGTGCTGAGGGGCATGGTTTAGCAATTGATAGGAATGGTTGGATTCAATGATCCTGTGGGTCTTTTCCAGCATGGTGATTCCATGATTCTCTTTTCCCAACTAGTCCTAGAACAACAGGAACCATTCCTCTTCTCTTCATACTGTTCCAATCTCTATCCATTCAGTCTTTCAGAAGGTTAGTGCAGGGAAACTGTTTCTGGTTTCTCTGTCTTTGTGTCTACATCTGTATAAGGCTGTTTATGGGCTGGGAAAGTTTCAACCAGAACATGAAAACTGGACAGGACACAATTTAAAAGTTTATGGACTTCTTACATTCAGCAGGTTTGTTTTTTGTGTTAGAGAAGGTATTAAATTCTGTGCCTTTTCAGTTTAACTGAAGTTTTTAGAGTTAAATGTTATATAATGAAAAATAATAGCACATACCTTTTCCAGACTTGCTGTAAGAAACTTCTCTTTAGTTAAATAAAATCACCCCTGGGCTGAAATCATGTAACTCACTCTTGGCAAAGTATTATATTTGAATCCTTGGGGCTTTCCTTTCTGTGGAATTATTACATATCTTTATAGAAGTAAGAAGAGATGACTTGAACTAAGCTGTAGGAACCTTACAAGCAGTCTATAGAGTGTATATTTAGGTTATTGAGCTTATGGTGGGACTGTTTTTACACAGTATGAAGTGTATAGCAGCTTGCACTCCCATGAAGTCCAGGAATGTACACTTCCAGGCTTAATTTAAGCAGTCACTTTGTAAACTTGGGCTCTAGATCAAATGACTGTTCCAGATCAGATGAATGTTACCAAGTTGTGTAGATTAGTGCAGAAGCAAGAACATCAAGTCTATAAACGAAGGATGCCCACAACAAAACAGAGAGTTAGTATGAATTTTAAGACATCATTAGTATTTAGGTTGAACATTAACAAACAAAATATGGTTCATTTCACAGCCTGTGACTGCTTTTTAGTATCTCTGATACCAAGTTATGATGCTAATATTATCACACATAAAACTTACTTTAGTATGAAAGTTTAGACTGAAGCAGGAAGGAAAAAAAAAGCGAAACAAGAAATGCAGCTAAATATATATCTAGTACTGAGATTGTATAATGGCAGCTGCAATATAAATTAGCACAAATTTAAATCTTTTGCTCACAAAAAATAAGTATTTACAACAATTTTAAACACTTTAATAAATCCTTACTGGGCTTAACTTCAAAAAATCCATACACAGGACCTCCCTGCCCCCCATCACGGAAACCAGTTTTCTCTCTGTGTTCTAATTCTCCTTGGAATATATTTATTGAACCTGGATCCTCATTTTAATATATATCAGAGAAAAACAAAGGTGATTGCTGAACAATTTATTAAAATATTCTATGTATTTCAGATGAGAACTGACACTAAGCTTCTCGTATTAAACATCTTTCTCCTTCACATCTCTTGTGAAAGCTTTCTTACTCTTAGATATGTTCAATAAAGTTTGAACTTCCTCACGGTTCCTTAAAATGAATGAGGTTGTTTGAAGAAAAAGGTACTGATCTGTGTGAATAGGAACAAAAGAAACTCTTGGAGAATATGAAAGACACAGAAAAATTGTTGTTTATATATTATATATAAATTTACATATTTCCTCTACTGTTTCCTTTCGCAGATTAAATGCATTCTGGTGCTTAGCTACAGTAATTGAAATCTGAGTAAGACTAGCAACCAGTCATAAGCAGGGTTCCCCAAGGATTGATATTGGACCTAACACTGATTAATATGTATGTAAGTTGATGTTGGGATCAAGAACTCTGATGAAGTTTGCAGAGGACACCAAGTTGAGTGAGGAGGTTGATGCTCCAGAGGGAAGACCTGGGCAGGTTGGAAGAGTGGGCTATCAGGAGCCTGATGAAGCTCAGTGGAGATAAGTGTAAGGTCTTGCATCTGGGACTACATAACCCTGGAGTGCAGTTCTGGCTGGGTTCTATCTGACTGGAGAGCAACTCTGTGGAGAAAGAGCTAGGGGTCTTGATAGACAACAAGATCAACATGAGTGAACAGTGTGCTGCAGCAGCAAAGACGGTTGATTGGATGCTAAGTGCATCAAGAAGGGCATCACCAGCACAGATAAGCAAGTCGTTATCTCACTCTACTCAGTACTTGTTGGGCCACACCTGGACTACTGCATTCAGCTTTGGTACCTGCTATATAAAAAAGATGTGGACAGGCTGGAGATGGTCTAAGGAAGAGCCACTAAGATGATCAGAGGACTAGGAAACCTACCATGCGAGGTAAAGCTGAGAAAAAATAGGCTTGTACTAAGTATCAGTATATAAAGAGTGTCTACCAAGAGAATGGAAACTCCCATTTTACAAGGAGTCATGTTGAAAAGACAAGGGGTAATGGGTATAAGTTGTTCCTGTGGAGATTCCAGTTGGATTCCAGAAGAAATATTTTCACCATGAGAACACTTAAAAATTGGATTGATCTCCCCAAGGAAGTGGTGGATTCCTCTACACTGCACAATTTTTAAGGCTCAGCTTTACAGAGCGCTGGACCATCTAATTTAAGCTATATATCACCTAAAAATGCTGCACTGGATGATCCTAGGGGTTCCTTCCAAACTTGGCATTCTAGGATTCCATCATTCAGCATATAACAATCTATTTATTCGGGAAGAAATTAGAGACAGTTGTGATAATCCCCAGAGCCTGAGTAAACAAACGTAAACATAAAATAGGAAAATAAATTCATATTTAAGTCCATAGCATATAGCTTACCTATACGATCCCTTATAAACTGAGATTTTTTTCAGCTTCTCCAGGATTTATGCTGCTGTACAATCTTTGAACAGTTTCTGCTTTGCTTTTCCATTCAGTGTTGAGTGACTAATTTATATGAAATATTTTCTTTTTTTCACTACTTCTTCATTATTTCTTCGTTAAGGAGAATGAGGAGTTTCATCTTTGTATTTTGATGCAAAAAGCTAATAAACCTTAGTGAATGGTCATCCATATTTAAAACAAGGTAGTTAGGTTTGCCCACAAGGCACATTATTGCTTAGAAGGTTTCCTTCATCCTGATTGCTAAAAAATCAAAGTCACTTAGTCTGTTCTTCCAAATCCATTTTTCAGAAGCTGACTAGAATGGCCTGGTTTTCAGAAGTGGTGAGCTTTCTCAGACTCTGGTGTGTGAGACCTACAGGTGTTTAACAGCAATAAAAACTCAAAGCACAACCGCTAAAGAGACTAAATACCAATTTTGAAACCTCCCTGTAAGAAGCAAAGCTTTGACATTTCAAACTAATAATAATAGGCAGTTTTTTTATGCATCATTGATCTCTCTGGAAGTAGAGTCTTACCCTTTGGAACACGATCTCTGTGAATTAAATGTGTTGTATAAGCCAAATTAATTATACTACGTATTGCATCTTAATTCTCCACTTATTTTTCTCACCCAGTGTCAGTGAGATTGGCTTTTACAGAACTTTCCAAAAATCTCTAGACTCCAAAGCAGAGGCTGCATGTGAATTGCCTGCTGGACTATCCTGAGCCTGTGTTATCTCCCAGACTCTCCCAGACAGTAATTTGGAGAGTTCCAAAGCCATCTGACATTGTCCAGACTGCACTGGAATAATTTAATAGTGTAAATGTACAGGGCATACAATTGTATAGATGCGGTTGTAATGTCCAGACAAGACATCGGTGACCTCATTGATGCAATTTGCACCATAAATGTACATAAGCCTCTGAAACAGGCTGTCCACTTATGTGACGAGAGCCACTTCACACCACAGGTTTCTTTACAGATGAGGAACTGAGATGCAGGGGAAACATGGATTCTTTCTCACTGCTACCTCAAGCATTAACTGATGAAGCAGAAGACTGCTTCTACGTTAAATGTGGTGATAGAAGAAGTCAGTACGAAAGAAGCCAGTTCTTCTTTCAGTAAGAAAAAGCAATAGGGAGGAAGGAATCATTCGCACTCTGGTAGCAATTGCTTCCTGTGAGAAATCAGACTATATAAGAATATTATCAGGGTTGCAGGTGCAACACTACGAGAACAACAGCATAAGAACAGGCAAAACCACTGTGGGAGCAGATGTGGTGAAAGATAACAGAGCTGCAAGTGGAAAGCAAACTGCAGAGCTGTAAAGGAAGGGATGTTAGCATTACCCAGGTGAAAGGCACTCTGCAATAGCTTCATGTCTGCCTTTCTCCACACCAGCTGTCATCTTATTTCCTCCAACACATCTTCAAGAAGCAAGAGCTACAAGAGGTTCTCTGAGTGGGAACAGGAAATCCAAGCCACAAACACAATATTTTCATGTGCTGGAGATATGCATTACCAAGGAATAATTGTCTTTTGTGTTATTAAGGAGTTTTCTTTGACTACTTCATTAGAATTCACACATCTGTCTTCAAGATTTTATGCATCTATCTTCCTCTAAATTTATTAGATATTATGCATTTCTTGTGTTTACAGTCACACAAAATCACCGAATCCATTTTGGTAAGAGAAAGTTTGCAACAGCAGGCTTATTCTCTGGTCAATTTTTCTATACTTAGAAGTATGCTCCTGATAAGTCTGTGGTTTCCCCCACATTCACATTCACCATCTGAGGATACAGTCCACTGGCTACAAACACTAGCTAACTGCATTTCCAACTCATAAAATTATTTACAACTTGGCATGTGTTTTGTACAGTAACAATTGTCTAAGACCGTGAACTTTTCCAGGATAGTAAACTCACAATATTTCCCTAGATGCAGTAATATACTTGGTCTGCTGCCAGATGCTCCAGGTTTTCCTAAGTCTGGCAAAGTTCCTCACGATTTAACAAAATTGTGTTTTGGAGGTATTGTTTCTTTACTTAGAATCCACTTTAAGATATTTGTTATTTTACTTCAATGGATAGAATGTTGCAAACAGAGCCTTGAAGGTGCTCCTTTTTGGCATTTTGCAAGTGAGACTCCAGTTGGTACTGGATTAGAGCACAAAGTGTGCAGAAACAGAGTGGGAGTGTGTGTGTAAATTTGGCTGAGGGGCTTGTGCCCTACTGGCTGCTGTTTAACAATATTGTGTTACTTTGCTGAATACCATCCTTCTTGAACCAAGGAAATATGAATGATCATTTTTGCCCTAAACTGAGTGCTTAGCAAAAGAGAGCAATAATCATTTCTGGAGAAGCAAGACTCTGAAGAATGGTCATGTAATCGCTATGGGGTCACACAACTTCATCCTATGTTCAGTTATTATTTTCTGTCAGTGATCAAATGGGTAAAATAAAATTGAAGGAGCGTAGAGTAAAATTTGCCAACCCTGTCAGAATTTAGTTTTCAGTTCTCCAGCACCTAAATATTCACACTGAACACAAAATGATACTGACTTCAGGGACAGTTAGAAGTCAGAGTTTGTTTTCTTTTCATAGAATCATAGAATCACCAAGTTGGAAAAGACCCACTGGATCATCGAGTCCAACCATTCTTATCAAGCACTAAACCATGTCCTTCAGCACCTCGTCCATCCGTCCCTTAAACACCTCCAGGGAAGGTGAATCAACCCCCTACCTGGGCAGCCTCTGTCACTGCCTGATGACACTTTCTGTGAAAAATTTTTTCCTAATATTCAGCCTGAACCTCCCCTGGTGGAGCTTGAGGCCATTCCCTCTCGTCCTGTCCCCTGTCACTTGGGAGAAGAGGTCAGCTCCCTCCTCTCCACAACCTCCTTTCAAGTAGTTGTAGAGAGTAATGAGGTCTCCTCTCAGCCTCCTCTTCTCCAGGCTAAACAACCCCAGCTCCCTCAGCCATTCCTCATAAGGCCTGTTTTCCAGCCCCTTCACCAGCTTCGTTGCTCTTCTCTGGACTCTCTCCAGAGCCTCAACATCCTTCTTGTGGTGAGGGGTCCAGAAATGAACACAGTATTCAAGGAGTGGTCTCATCACTGCCAAGTACAGAGGGAGAATAACCTCCCTAGACCTGCTGGTCACACCATTTCTGATACAAGCCAAGATGCCATTGGCCTTCTTGGTCACCTGGGCACACTGCTGGCTCACTTTCAGTCGGCTGTCAACCAACACCCCCAGGTCCCTCTCCTCCTGGCAGCTTTCTAGACAGACGTCTCCTAGTCTGTAGCTCTGCATAGGGTTGTTGTGCCCCAAGTGCAGGACCCGGCATTTGGCCGTGTTAAATCTCATCCCATTGGTCTCAGGCCAGTGGTCCAGCCTGTTTAGATCCCTTTGCAGAGCCTCCCGTACCCTCCAGCAGATGCACACTTGCACACAGCTTTGTGTCATCTGCAAACTTGCTAAGGGAGCACACAATGCTTTAATCCATGTCATTGATGAAGACATTGAACAGGGGTGGACCTAGCACTGAGCCCTGGGGAACCACACTTGTAACTGGCCTCCAGATGGAGTTAACTCCATTTCTCACTACTGTCTGGGCCCGGCCATCCTGCCAGTTTTCCATCCAGGAGAGTGTGTGCCTGTCCAGGCCAGAGGCTGACAGTTTCCATAGCAGAATGCTGTGAGAATCTATATCAAAGGTTTTACTAAAGTCCAAGAAGACTACATCCATAGCCTTTCCCTCATCCAGCAGCCGAGTCACTTTGTCATAGAAGGTGGTCAGGTTACTTTGGCAAGACCTGCCTTTGGTAAACCCATGTTGACTGGATCTGATCACCCAGTTCTCTTGCATGTGCTTCGTGATAGCACTCAGGATCACCTGCTCCATGATTTTCCCTGATACTGAGGTCAGACTGACAGGTCTGTAGTTACCCCGATCCACCTTGTGCCCCTTCTTATGGATGGGCACTACATCAGCCAGCCTCCAGTCCAGTGATACCCCTCCAGTCATCCAGGACTGCTGGAAGATGATGGAAAGGGGTTTGGCAAGAGCACCTGCCAGTTCCCTCAAAACTCTTGGGTGGACTCCATCCGGCCCCATAGACTTGTGGACATGTAGCCAGGCAAGCAAGTCTCTAACCACCTCCTCTTGGATTGTGGGAACCTCGTTCTGCTCCTCCAGCCCCTGGGGTTTTGCGTGGAGGGAACAACTTTCCTTACTATTAAAGACTGAAGCAAAGTAGGCATTTAGTACTTCAGCCTTGTCTTCATCCCCTATTACTGTTGTTCCTTCTGCATCTAGTATGGACTGAAGATTCTCCCTAGTCCTCCTTTTACTGTTGATATATTTGTAGAAAGATTTTTTATTGTCTTTCACGGAATTGGCCAATCTGATTTCTAGTTGGGCCTTAGCCCTCCTGATTTTTTCCCTGCATGTTCTTGCTTCCTCCCTATAGTCCACCTAGGATGCCTGTCTCTTCCTCCAAAGCTCATAGACCTTCCTCTTCTTATTGATGTCTCTCAGGATATCCCTACTCAACCACGCTGGTTTTTTACCCTGCTGGCTACTTTTCCAGAACATGGGGACGGCTTTCTCCTGAACTGCTAGGAGTTCCTTTTTGAAGAGTGCCCAACCCTCATGGACTTCCTTGCTGTTAGGGAGAACCTCCCATGGGACTTTCACGACCAGTCAGTAGTTGATAGGGAAAAAAAAACTGCTAACCAACAACTCCTGGTCTAGCAGATCATCATACTCTCAGATTCAGAAACTGAATTTCAATTTTGACTCTTGAGAAATTTCATTAAAAATTAATAACAAGGCTGTACTAATCACTGGAACAGTTAGATAAGACTGAGCTTCTTTTTACTGCTCAATATTTTTCCATGGACTTTGAGGCCTCTTCTAAGGCTTCCTATACTCAATTCCAGCTCAAAGACTTTTCCAGTTCTAGGAAAAAGTCTTCAAATAAAGGAAAACATGCAACCAGAAACAGGCTGAGCTCAAGTGAAGCCAGTTAACATGCTCTGACTTATACCTCTGTGGTATTTGACCTGCTGTTCTTCACACTCAGATTTATATTCAACTCATTGTTGCAAAATAAGTTGCTATGTATTACTTAAACTGCAGTAATGGCTTACATGCGAGTGCTTTACATGAGAAAATGCTTGGTAGTTCAGCACAGTCCAGTTTTTTGAAGATGAGATTAAATGGTAATTGCATTAACACAGGAAGCATCTATGGCTACCTACTGTGGTTCAGCTTGTTCCATTAGTCTAATTTCTTAACTGTAGAAGTAATTAAGTTGAGCCTTTAAATCAAAGAATGTGGGACCATGAGATGAGTCTTTCTCTGGGTAAGAACCTCCAATTTGACAAAGCTGTAGCAAGGAGATGGTCTTAAAAAAAGAAACAAAGACACCTTCATACCTTTGAAATTGGTTTTGATCCCCAGTCCAGCTTAGCAAAATATACATGATTCCCCACAGCTACGAGTCACTATTTTGTAGCTGGGCACCACAGAAGCGTGGTGCAATTCAAGTATGTGCCTGTCTGTTCCTGATATAATAGACCTGGGGCTTGGAGCACAGTATCTCCTGCTGTGTTGTCTCTATGCCATTTGGGCTTTCCCTCTCCGTAGGCAATCCTGTCTTTGACTGGTGCACTGAAGTACTATCTATATTTATTGTGCAAGAAATATCTTCACAAACAGCAAAAATTCCACTCCTGTTACAATGTTCTAATTCTTAGTTTGTTCTGGCTCCTATACCCTGAGGCTAAGGAAAGGTGTTTTTTTCCTGTCTCTCAGAAGTAGCTGTCTCCGGAGAGAGGTGGATGTTTTCTGCTCAGTAGGTTAATTGGAGAGCCAAACATGTCTTCACAAGGACAAGTCACTGATGCCCTTGGGGTAGCCCTGAGGAGTATAATGCATTTTCTCATAACCGGAGGCTAAGTAGGCATTTTCATATCTATCATCTGCTAGTATAATTAATCGATGCCTATATTTATATATCAGAGCTGAGTGATGGTGATAAAAAAAATCACTTAATGTTCACCATGTCAACATGTTAAATAAGACTGGGACACCTTGAGTCCCAAAGAGCTGTAATAAATACTCCCAACTTTTCCCTAGTTTCCCTCCTAGCTGTCACATTCTCCTTTGTTCTGATTAATAGAATCAACTTCCTGAAGTTAAAGATAAGAAATAATTTAAAATGCCATAGTAGGATACTATGCACAGTGAATGCATATTCTATTCAATACAGAGGAAGTGAGGGCAATAAGAGACTTCAGAGTGGTTTTCAGTAGGGGAATATAAACAGAAAGCTTTGTGAAAGACATCCTCCCCCACTTCTTCTCTGCTCCCACTCTGATGGATATGCACTCATACTTTGTCCACTAAATTTACATCTGTTACATTTACACTCATTCTGCATAGATAACAACTTTCATTGATATTAGACTGGCAAAACCCAGACCCCAGAGTTGTTTTATATTGTATTTTTTTCCAATCTTTCCTCAGTTTCTCTGACTCTTTGAACACATTGCCAATATGCTTCAAAAGAAGTACATTGTTCACTTCAGCACAAGAAGGAAGTGAGGTCATGAAGGGTTCTCCATGGAAGGCCAGATTCTGTAAAGAGATTTTAGTCATCATACAGCGTTCTCACACCCTTGGCTGCAGCTGGCAGAAGTTACTCCTTTCATCTTGGACAAGAAATGTTATGTTTCATAAGCCTATCTGTGTAGGCTAACAGTAAACTCAGATGAAACAGTAAACCCCATGAAACTCCGTATTTTCTGTCCAGTTCACATCATGCCCTGACATTGCCTTCTGTGTCTATGACATGGGGTTTATAGGAAAAGCCCTTTGCACTGTCATTGTAGCTGTGATGTCAATTACTCATAAGATGGGTTGCCATTATTTTAAGACATAATCTAGGCAATATTTGTTGACCTAGCTACCATTTAAGTCTCTATATCCAGTAACTGAAGAAAATATAACTTTTCAGAAGACTTCTAAGGAGTTATGCAGTGGATCAAAAATGACCTCGAGTATGAAGCCAACAGGAGAATGTCAGTGTATTAGTTGTGCAGCACGTGGACCATATTAACATCCCAATACATTTCTAGCAATAGGTATCATGAAGGCATTTAGACAGTGGCCATTGACTTCCAACTTATGTCTGTGGAATTGAGATACTGTATTTTCAAAAGTGAAGTTTTCTACATTATTTGTGGGGAATCTGCCATTACTACACCAATTTTTCAAGGTGGGCTTAAGGAGATCTTCATCTGTCCTAATGTGAGGTGCTACAGTGCAGTTCTAAGTGCAGTTTAAGTTCCAGAGGTTTTTTTCCTTAAGTAGGCATCAAGATTTGGAAGAAGGTGCTTTTTCAGAATACAGAGAAGGTATACATGACAATCTCAAGTACCCACACACATCTACTTTGGAAAGAAAATCGGGTGAGGAGAGACTTACCTTCTTTGCTTAGAAACATGCTGGATATGAGAAAACACATTTTAATAGAGAAAAGACTGTTGTGAAAGGAAGTGTTGTCTATTTATAAATTAGTGCTGCATTCATGGATTGGTTCAAGTGCTGATAATATTGGTTCTGAGGGATATGCTCAGAGGGATATACTCAGGGAGTGTTGATACCTGCTGTTTCTCAGACTGTCTGTTCTTTAGAGAAAAATAAAAGGAAAAGTGCTAGCAGTAAAAAGAGCTGAATCACTGAGTGAGACAGTGACTCTATCGTCAGTCAGAAAAGCTGTCAGAGTAGTCATACCTGGGTTCTCATTCTTAATATTTAAGATAATAAAATCCTTAACAGTAAGTAGAATGGAGAGCTTCCTGTAGCTGTAGCCACTAGACATGGGCAGTCTCATACAGTAGCCAGTGCCTGTCTAGACTCAGGGATAAGGACGAGAGCTAAATATTCTAAGTAAGGTCTATAAGCCAGAAAAATCAAAGTTTTTTTAAGTTAATATGGGAAATACTAGAGGTCAAAGTTTTGGTAGTCAGGACACCATAAAAGGCAAGAGGGGTCAGTGGGTCTAGGACAGAGCCAGGTGTTCTCTTTTAAAGGGTAAGTCTTGGATATTGAACAGTCAAACCAGTATGAGGACTCCAGCATCAGGACTCAGAGTAAGCAGCTGGGGTTAAATGAATGTGATGGGAGTTTGTTACAGGCCACCCAGCCAAGGAGAAGCAGCTGATGAGCTCTTCTATAAGCAACTGGGGTTAATCTCCAAATCAATACCTCTTGTTTTTGTGGGAGACTTCAATCTCCCTGATATCTGCTGGGAGTACAATACAGCAGAAAGGAAGCAGTCTAGGAGGTTCCTGGAGTGTGTGGAAGACAACTTCCTTGCTCAGCTGGTGAACAAACCAAAAAGGGAAGGTGCCCTCCTGGACTTGCTGTTTGTGAACAGAGAAGGCCTTGTGGAGGATGTGGCAGTAGGAGGACACCTGGGACTAAGTGATCATGAGATGATAGGGTTTTCTGTTCTACGTGAAGAGTGTGCTAATCAGGACAGTAGCACTAAATTTCCAGAGGGCAGACTTTGAACTCTTCAGAAGGCTGGTTGGCAAATTCTCATGGGAGACAGTACTTAAGGGCAAGGGAGCCCATGAGGGCTGGGAGCTCTTGAAAGAGGAAATCCTAGCAGCTCAGGAGAAATCCATCCCCATGTTCTGGAAAAAAAGCCGGCAGGGGTAAAAAACAGCTTGGTTGAGCAGAGAGATCTTGAGTGATATCAAGAAGAAGAGAAATGTTTATGGGCTCTGGAAGAGGGGACAGGCCTCTTGGGTGTACTACAGGAGGGAAGTGACGTTGTGTAGAGAAAAAAATCAGAAGGGCTAAGGCTCAGCTAGAAATCAGATTGACAAAATCTGTGAAAGATAGCAAAAAATCTTTCTATAAATATATAAATAATAAACCGAGGACTAGGGAGACCATACAGTCCCTATTGGATGTAGAAGGAGCAACAGTGACAAGGGATGAGGAAAAGGCTGAGGTACTTAATGCCTTCTTTGCCTTTGTCTTAATTGTAAGGTAAGTTGTTCCCTCTGTGTATAAACCCTGGAGCAAAAGGAGGCCCCCATGATCCAAGAGGAGGTGGTCAGATCCTTGCTAGCCCAAATAGACACCCACAAGTCTATGGGCCAGACAGGATTCACTCTAGGGTATTGAGGGAGCTGGCAGATGTGATGGCCAAACCCCTTTCCATCAACTTCCAACAGTTCTGGAGGCTGGCTGATATTGTACCCATCTACAAGAAGGGTTGCAGGGAGGATCCAGGGAACTACAGGTCTGTCAGTCTGACCTCAGTACCAGGGAAAATCATGGAGCAGGTGATCCTGAGTGCTATCATGAAGCACATGCAAGAGAACCAGGTGATCAGGCCCAGTCAATACAGGTTTACAAAAGGCAGGTCCTGCCAAACTAACCTGATCACGTTCTATGACAAAGTAACTCGGCTGCTGGATGAGGGAAAGTCTGTGGATGTGGTCTTCTTGGACTTCAACAAAGCTTTGATACAGTTTCTCACAGCATTCTGCTATGGAAACTGTCAGCCTCTGGCCTGGACAGACGTACACTCTCCTGGGTGAAAAACTGGCTGGATGGCCGGGCCCAGAGAGTGGTGGTAAATGGAGTTAAATGCAGCTGGAGGCCAGTGACAAGTGTGGTTCCCCAGGGCTCACTGCTGGGTCCAGTCCTGTTCAATGTTCTGGGCCCCTCACCACAAGAAGGATGTTGAGGCTCTGGAGCAAGTCCAGAGAAGAGCGACGAGGCTGGTGAAGGGGCTGGAGAACAGACCCTATGAGGAGCGGCTGAGAGAGCTGGGGTTGTTTAGCCTGGAGAAGAGGAGGCTGAGAGGAGACCTCATTGCTCTCTACAACTACCTGAAAGGAGGTTGTGGAGAGCAAGGAGTTGACCTCTTCTCCCAAGTGACAGGGGACAGGACAAGAGGGAATGGCCTCAAGCTCCGCCAGGGGAGATTTAGGCTGGTCATTAGGAGGAGGTTCTTCACAGAAAGGATCATTGGGCATTGGAATAGACTGCCCAGGGAGGTGGTTGATTCACCTTCCCTGAAGGTGTTTAAGGCACGGGTGGATGAGGTCTTGAGGGACTTGGTTTAGTGTTAGCTAGGAATGGTTGGACTAGAAGATCCGATGGGTCTCTTCCGACCTGGTTGTTCTGTGTGTGATTCTGTGTGAATGACCTGGATGAAGGCATTGAGTGCTCCCTTAGCAAGTTTGCAGATGACATTAAGCTGGGTAGAAGTGTTGATCTGCTGGAGGATAGGGAGGCTCTGCAAAGGGATCTGAACAAGCTGGACCGCTGGGCAGAGACCAATGGCATGAGGTTTAACAATGCCAAATGCTGGGTCCTGCACTTGGGGCACAACAACCTTATGCAGAGCCACAGACTACGAGAGGTCTGTCTAGAAATCTGCCTGGAGGAGAAGGACCTGGGGGTATTGGTTGACAGTGACTGAACATGAGCCTGGAGTGGCCCAGGTGGCCAAGAAGGCCAATGGCATCCTGGTTTGTATCAGAAACAGCTTGTTCAGCAGGGCCAGGGAGATTATTCTCCCTCTGTACTCCGTACTGATGAGACTGCTCCTTGAATAATGTGTTCATTTCTGGTCCCCTCAGCACAAGAAGGATGTTGAGGCTCTGGAGCAAGTCCAGAGAAGAGCAACGAAGCTGGTGAAGGGGCTGGAGAACAGGCCTTATGAGGAACGGCTGCGAGAGCTGGGGTTGTTTAGCCTGGAGAAGAGGAGGCTGAGAGGAGACCTCATTACTCTCTACAAGTACCTGAAAGGTGGTTGTGGAGAGGAGGGAGCTGGCCTCTTCTCCCAAGTGACAGGGGACAGGATGAGAGGGAATGACCTCAAGCTCCGCCAGGGGAGATTTAGGCTGGAGATTAGGAGGAGGTTTTTCACGCAGAGGGTCATTGGGCATTGGAACAGGCTGCCCAGAGAGGTGGTTGAGTCACCTTCCCTGGAGGTGTTTAAAGCACGGGTGGATGAGGTCTTGAGGGACTTGGTTTAGTGTTTGATAGGAATGATTGGACTAGAAGATCCGATGGGTCCCTTCCAACCTGGTAGTTCTGTGATTCTGATTCTGTTTAGCCTGGAGAAGAGGAGGCAGAGGGGAGACCTCATTGCTCTCTATAACTACCTGAAAGGAAGTTGTGGAGAGGATGGAACTGTCCTCTTCTCCCAAGTGACAGGGGACAGGACAAGAGGGAATGGCCTCAAGCTCCGCCAGGGGAAATTTAGGCTAGAGATTAGGAGGAAGTTTTTCACAGAAACGGTCATTGGGCACTGGTGCAGGCTATCCAGGGAGGTGTTTTTGTCACCTTCCCTGAAGGTGTTTAAGGCACAGGTGTATGAGGTCCTAAGGGACATGGTTTAGTGTTCGATGGGAATGGTTGGAGTTGATGATCCAGTGGGTCCCTTCCAACCTGGTTATTCTATGATTCTATAATTCTGTGAATAGAAGATACTGCAAGGATGAGACACGCGCCAAGTGCCATGTTGAGCACTGACTAACATAGCTCTTTTGGCTGGGGTAAGAGCTTGAATGAGGCCCTGATTCCTTCTCTGAACCTCAGTTTCCCAGGGTCTGACAGTAACACTGCTAAAGAGCAACAAGAAAAACTCTCACTGAAGTTGCAAAGATGATTCATAAAAATACGCATGAGCACTGATGCCTGAAAAACAGATTCACTTATTCCTCTTTTCAGGTGCTTCCCAGAGCAGGGCAGTCATCTATTGTTTTGAAGAGAGAAATCACTCTGCAGCATTTCAATATTATATCCTTATAACAGGATTCATTATCCATGTTGTATCTTTCATTCAGCTGTAGGTCTCAGAACAAAGCTTCATGGTACAGTGAGACCAGGTGCAGCTTGTAGAGAAAAAGAGGTATGACAGTGCTTGGTGATTTGATACCTGGTCTTAAATTCTTGAGAAAAGCAGAAATAATAATGTGTTAGTTTTGGCCAGTTTTTCTCCATTGAGAATATTCTAGAGTGAAGTATTCAGTCTTGGAATGGATTTGTTCTTGGAATACATGTTTCTTTGAATGCTGATACCACTGCTGAAAATTACAATCTAGACTGTGTGAGTATGTTACCAGAAGACAATTCTTGTGGAAATATTCTTTTTTTCCTTAGGCTATATTTAATTCTAAACAGCAGCAGTACCAAACATTAACATATTAATGACCCACAAGTGAAATCCCATGTATGTGTGCTCTTCAGTTTCTTCAGAGCCTTTCCTTCCTGTGTTCATCCTCATAGATTTACCTTTTTAAGCAAAGCAATGTCTCCAAGAATGTAAAGCATGGTCTGAAGTAATGTTTTCAGTTGACATTTCAATAGATTGGGAGCAAAAGGGTGGCTAATTAGCTAGGCTGATAATTTGTACTATGAGGAGATAAGGAGACCTTTTTTTTAAAGACCTAAGTGACCTAAATTTCCAACTCCTTTCCTTTAAGGTAACACTGATTAATCTGACAGGGTAGAGGTAACATTGTTTACAATCATGTATGCCAGTTATGCATATTGTTTAATTGACCTGAACCAATTCACTAATTTTAAGAATATTCTGTGAGACTCTAAGGCTGATTAGCTGGCCTTCTTGGAACAAAAATCCCTTAACCCTCTCCAGTATACAGGCTACTGCTGTAGTCCTTGTTCAAACTGCATCCCCACTGATTTCAATATAATTTTACCTTCACTGTAAAATCTTGGGAGACACTGACTGGAAACTAAATCCAGCAGCTTTGCTATCTGAAACCAAACTGGTAAAAATTAATTATGCTTGTTTTTCCAAGGAAGCATGATATTTTTTTACAATATTGATATAGAAATCTGAAATCCACATTGAAATAAAGAAAGTTTCCTGTCTCACGGTAATTACTAAATTACAGCTTAATGTTTTCATAGGTTATTATAGGTAGATATTAATTTAAAGGTCTTATATTGTAAGCTGCTAAATATCCTTGGTACCAGTTAAAGGCAGTGGTAATGGTTGTAAAAACTGATCAGTGCTTAAAGTCATGGAGCCCTGGCTTGATATTTTCAAGTTACACTGTTTTCAAACTTGTACCCTAACCAAGAACTGTCCTTGAAGAGACATACCTGAATTATCTCCTGCGCTACCTCTTTCTTTTCACAGCAATCTCATTTAGCCATGACTTGTTTTTTGAAGCCATGTCCCTCAAGTATAGCTAAAGGACAAACTGTCTGAAGAGCCACATAAATAATAAAACCTATGCTTAAATGTCAACCCTAAACAAATGTCTTAAAAGAAATACCATTTAACTTGTTTTTAAATTATAAGGAATAATAGAATTTTGCAGGAGGCCATTTATATATACTTCATATTAATGTCAAACAGGCAGAGGTCTGGGAGTGCTGCAGAACTTTCTTTTCTCCCAGTTGGTTGCAGTTGGGGACTTGAAAGAACTGCTGCTTCTCATGAAAACCAGCAGCCTATGTGAATCTTAAAAGCTTGCCTCCCACCACTTCTGATGCTAAATGAGTTATTGGACTTTGAACTTTATAATCACAATTACCATCTCTATTTGAATTTTCTGACATAATTCTCTTAATTTCTCTTTTTTTCTTGAGACTCTTGCTTCACACTGATTGATTTATGGATGTTTCTCTCCAGAGTAAAAACACAATTTGCCTATTTTACGGCAAAATGTTTATAACCTTGTGTTAGATTTGAAAACCCTCTCATCCATACTGATCAAATAAGTATTTCTGCCTTGTGGAAATAGAGGATGCATGCAATATATTCTGTTCTGACAGGGGTATCCCCTGGAGGGTCCATAAACTTTCTCTGGCTACATTTCCTTCTCATTTAAAGTAAGGCAAAATAATAGGCAGTAAAACCAAGAAAGAGGAACGTCTATACCCCATCAGAGGGCATATCTTAATGAAATTCAGAGTCACAGAATGGAGCTCTGTTTTAAAGTGCAATGATCCCGGTCAAACATTTGGTGTATATTACAGACATTTCTTTTCTGTACAGCCAGTCTGCACATCTTCATTTTGACCCCTAAAATGTTGCAGTCTGAGTTCCTTTCTCCCTTATTCCATAATCAGGAGAGGCCTGGCACTGCTGTTTCTCTTTCAATCCCCAAAGGCCATCCTAGCTGCTCAGCTTGGGTAACAGATGTCCTCAGAGACTTTGAGTACTCACCTCCTACCAAACCTCTTGCATGTTTTTCTCTGGACTCTTGATAACCCACCAACATTCTGGATGTTTGTAGAACATTTTCCCCTCATTTACTGCATTCCTTTCTTTTAGTCTTATTTCTTTTTCTTTATCAACAACATTATCAGGTTTGGTTGTTTTTTTTTTTTTTTTCCCCACACAAAATCTTCTTAGGAATAATGCACAAATCCACTCCTGCATGCCTTTGTTCCCTGGTCGTCTTCTGTCCATGAGGCCTATCTATACCCAGCTAGCATCTCTCTTTCATCTTCTAGCCCAGCCTTTTAAGTGTTGGATTCAGTCTTGTAGGAGCTGAACCATTGGTAGGAGATAGATGTCTGTGGGTCTTCCTGCTTAATTGATGTAGAAAATATCGCATACCATTTCCTGACAGCTGAACAACCCCCAAATTGAATTAAAACTGGTTAGAGAGGATTTAAGCATCTGTTTTGCTCTGGGGTAGGATACCGCTGCAGTTTTCATCTCTCAGTAGTTCCCTTGGAGATGGGAAGGGAAGAAACAGCATCAGTCACTGCACACTTTTGTCCCCTGGGTTGTCAATAACTGAAGAATAGGGTATTTTACTTCTTGAGTAACTTCACTGATTATGGTAGCAGAACATTAAGTTATTTTGCTGGCAGGATGTGCTTGTTAGTCCCTGTGGGTTGTAAAAATGCTTCGAGCATCTTCCCAGGACAGAAGCAACCATGGGCTAGCACAGAGGAGAACCTGCAGGGGATCAAAGGTCTCTGTATGGGGCAGAAATACAAGTCCTAATGATGTTACCTTGCATTCCTCCACTTCTGCAAGGAGAATGAAGCTAGGCTTATTTTAGCGCTATTTTTTTGTCTTCAAGCTGGCCATTTCAAATGCCCTGTGTGATTTCTGGTGACTGAAAACATCCTTGGTTACATGAAACTAGGGAAGCTGATCCCCGCGCCATGTAAATTCACATCGATTTTCTTTCTTCACCAAAAATGCATTGATCAAGTGCATTAAGCTACAGGAAGAAGCAAAACTGTTACCATGAGCTCCCAGCAAATTGCCTTTCCTATCTCAAACTGGTTATAATATTTGGGGACAGGATTAGAGAGTATGAGAGTGCTTTGACTCTACTAACTCCCTTAGGGAAACAGGTAATGAAGCAGTCATTGAATTTGCTCTTTGCTCTCCCCTGCTAGCTCTTTTTTCCACTGAAAATCTGTGTGTACATTGGACTTCGCTGATATCTCCATATGTTTTTCTGGGGTCTCATTTCTGGGGTGGAGGGTGGCAGCCTCTTTAACCTGATCTCTTTTTGTGGAAATTGCAGTGCAGTTCTGTACCTATATCTGGGACACAGATATAAAAGGCCATGTTATATAACACTCAGAGTCATCAATTTGTTTTGTCATATCTAAAATTATCTCTTTTTTTTGAGGATTTTAGCATGTATTCTCTTCCCTGTGACTCATTTGCTCTACTTAGATTGTGAAAACAAGGAAAAAAGAAATGCACGCTTTATCTTCACAATTATACAACCAGTCTAGTCACTGCAAAACTTATCTTAATGGTCATCAGTTTCTTATGGATCTTTGCTATTAAAGTGGGGAAAAACAGAGGCTGAAAATAAGCTATCTCCATATTAAAGACTTCTGTGACTAAGCAGAAATATTGTATTGTATAGGTATATGTAGCTCTTATGTTTTGGGTACTGGAAAATTGTTGCTTTTGCTGACAGCATAATGCTTACTCCTTTATTAACTAATCTATGAAGAATTCATTATGCAAGGAAATACTTTCAGGGTTTGTACATGACTGAGAGCTGCCTGAGCCTTTTCTCTTATTGGGTCAAATGTTCAGTACCTGCAAAGAAAAACCAGAGCTAACAAAAGGTTCATAGCCACCTCCTATCTCCAATTTACACTGGAACTGTTTTTATCTCTTGCTCTCTTAGGCAGCACCTACAAATTTCCCATCAGCTTCTGTGATTTCATAAATGAACCTTAAGAGAAAAATAAGATCCTTGTAGATAGGAATTGAAAGAAGCAGGATAGAAAGCAAAAATAAACAAAAGTACTGCTGATTTATTCATTGGTTTATCTAAATTGTTCTTATGGTCATAGTTGTAACAGAAAAGAATTTGTCACTTTGAAATGTTCATGACTCATCTAGAAACAGCATTTCAATAACAGAATAAAGAAAATTATTATTTTTTTCCCCTAGAAAAAGAGTCATCTTATATTTTAAAGTTTTCTGTTTTTTTTTTTTCTTATTCAGACAAAAGAATTGTAATTGCTATTTTACAACTAGGGAATAGAGATGTGGAGAGTTTGTCCTATGTAAGTCATACATGACTATGGATTTTGATGGAACAGAGTCAGATCTGAAGCTATCTGTCCCTCAATGTGCAGGAATATGAAGCAAAGCCAGAAACAGAACTGATTCCCTTGGCTCTGTGTGTAAAAACATGGTTAAAGTACTGACAGGTTGTGGTTTAATTATTAAGATGGTTTAGATCCATGAGAAACTAATAGATATTCAGGGCCAGGGGTTGCCCTCCAGAAAGAAGCATGGACAAAGCCAGCATGTTTCAGAGTGGAATAGAGTTTTCTTATATGGACTAAACTGAGCAATTTGTCCTCAGCCCTAACAAATGATAAGACTTTTGAATGGCAAAACATTCTTCTTTCACAGAATCACAGAATCACAGAACAACCAGGTTGGAAGGGACCCATCGGATCTTCTAGTCCAACCATTCCTATCTAACACTAAACCAAGTCCCTCAAGACCTCATCCACCAGTGCCTTAAACACCTCCAGGGAAGGGGAATCAACCACCTCCCTGGGCAGCCTATTCCAATGCACAATGACCCTTTCTGTGAAAAACCTCCTCCTAATCTCTAGCCTAAATTTCCCCTGGCGGAGCTTGAGGCCATTCCCTCTTGTCCTGTCCCCTGTCACTTGGGAGAAAAGCCCAGCTCCCTCCTCTCCAGAACCACCTTTCAGGTAGTTGTAGAGAGTAATGAGGTCTCCTCTCAGCCTTCTCTTCTCCAGGTTAAACAACCCCAGCTCTCTCAGCCGCTCCTCATAGGTTCTGTTCTCCAGCCCCTTCACCAGTCTCATCGCTCTTCTCTGGACTTGCTCCAGAGCCTCAACATCCTTCTTGTGGTGAGGGGTCCAGAACTGAACACAGTATTCAAGGAGCGGCCTCACCAGTGCTGAATACAGAGGGAGAATCACCTCCCTGGACCTGCTGGTCACACCATTTCTGATACAAATGATTTCCATTCAGCTCAAGTGCTACCGCATCTTATTTGAAACTCTTGAGCAAGCGCAGTATATATAATGAGAAGTTAAGAAAATACATCACTAGTATTCTTCCCTTTTCAATGCTATAGTGCACCAGTTATCAGTGCTTCACTCATGTTCTCCTTTTATTATCCTCTCTATATTTTTGTCTTGATTAATTTTTCTCCTCTGTGCCTGAATTCTGTAAGCAGTTTGCCTTGACAGTCTAACAACACTGTGAATAAAGGGAGTGGGCTCAATAGTCCCACATACAGGCAAATGGACAGAAATTAAAATACCGTGAGTCATAAAACAACCAAATCCCTGTAGTGAAAGCAATGATCTGTTTTGCATCTTCTCAGTGTTAGGACTTTGGGCACACTTTTACCAGTCTTCATTTTCCAAATACAAAAAGTGTCACCTGATGTGATGCTTTGACTGCTTGACAGTTCTTAATAGAAGGAATCATAGATGGAGGAATTACTATACTTATGACTGTTAGTGTTTTTTTTTTTTCTTGAACATGTAAAGGCTTATTTTGCATTGAAAATTACATATTTTAGTTTCTGGGAATTGTCTGAGAATTATAACTAGCTACACTGTCAAATAGGATGTGAATTAATTGTAAGTCTTTGTAAGGAAAGTACTGCCTGTACGTCCTTCAATATAGGACTAGAACAACAGCAACACCACCATCTCCTCCCCACCCCTTCCCCCATGACAAACCAACCAGAAGGAAAACCAACAAAGCTTAAAAATAATGCTAATCAGTATGTGTCCCCTTTATCATACTGAAATATGTCATTATTGTATACCCATTTACACAAGTACAGCTAGGGTGTGAAGCTGGTGTATCTGCGACTCCTCAAATATTGCTGGAATTCAGTAGCAAATCTGGCATGGAGCTGCTGGAAGCAAGCTATCACAAAGGAAGGATGTGTGATGAGTGGAGTTACAACAGGGGACCTGAGATGAGCTTATGAAAGCAAAATTGAAATTTACCAGCTGAAGGGAATAGCGGAAAGGAAAGATCTGTATATATGAATTGATCACAGGATCACCATGAGTCTTGAATGGAAATAAACTGTGAGAAAAGCAAACATGAGTTTGGGTATGAACTGAGGAACTTCAGGTAGAACTGCAAGATGCTGAGCAAGTCACATGAGGGATATTGTTTACAACAGCTACTGTCAAGAAGAAGGAGCTTTAAAGCCAAAAGACTTGCAGATAGATTTACCATGTATGTCGCAGAAATGGAGGAGCTGTTTATGGCTAGTCACACATCAGATTTTGATGTATTCACAGCCAAGATTAAGAGGAGATACTTTTCTCCCAACAAATACTTCAGCAGTAAAGGTATCTTGTAATAAGTTTTAGTTAAAGCATGATCCTGGCAGAAGAACAAACAGGTATAATCTATTATTTTATGAATTTGATTTTTGATTTAGTTAGTACCAGGTTTAAGGTTTTACAACTGTCTTGTAGTAAAGAGGATGAGAATAAAGTGCTTTGTCAAGGGCAGACTTTGCTTGATTCATGAAAGAAACATGACTGTATGTGAAGGATTATATAATGTGTCTACCTGTGACATAAAGAAAACAAGGATAGATCATCCAAGAAATGCACTTTAATATTCCACTGAATATTTACAAATACGTATTATGCACAATGCTTAAAGAGTCTACACTCAGTTGTTCTTCTCTGCTGAAGACAATGGAATATGCTAATCAAGAAATCTGGGGCTCTGAATCCTACTTTCAACATTCTCTTCCAGGAAGGTATCCTATGACTAAACTACTGAAAGGGGATGGTCATGGTCTGAGACTAAATCTCTGTTTTGCAGAGGTGTCTAGATCTAATTTTGAAGACGTGTGTCTACCTGATGGTCTTGTGTTTCTCTGATATTCCCTCTCAAATGTGAGGTAATCCCAGCAGTGATAGGAGGGATGTTGGATCCTCTACTTCCTATGTACAATGTGCAGGATGTCTAACTTGACCTCCAGGCCATGAAGTGGACACCTCACTTGTGGTTTCAACGTATGACTTCCAGGTATTGCATTGTGCAATATCACATCACCTGCGGGGCTTTATTTCACCTTTACCTTTTTGCAGAAGTCCATCCTCTGCATTCTCTGGGCATTAAAATGCTGCTCTGTGTGGGTTAGAATACTACCTACAGAAGCAGGTTTGTTTCAGTAACATGAAATCTAATTCTGACCTTCAAAATATAGTTCATGTGAGCAGGAATGCAGATTTGTATGTATGTTTGCGTAAAACATGTTTTTATTAGATGCTTGGTGGATGTCTAAGAGTGAACTCCACATTTGATGGACAAGTAACTAGTTGCTAGGATAAGTTCCTGTTATTGACCACTGACTCTATGGCAGTAAAAAGTTTTTGTACCTATTTTTCAAAGACTGAATCTCTACTTTAACCTGGTATTAGGTGATGATGAACCATGGACTCACTAAGTGTCTAATTCATCTCCATTGAGATGATGACCCTTAGCAATGTCTCTTCTGAGTTTAACAACCAAACTGCTACAGGATTTCTCTTGTAACCACTTCCCCCTCTAAATAATGGATTCTGTGACTGAGATTGATTGTCCTGGCAGAGCTGTGTTCATTGATTATTATGAAATGGTTTCCTCACTCAGCTACTGCTTAAACAATGAAATAGTATCCGTAGTCACAGTATTTTACAGTCCTGTTTTGTAAATGGTTTACGTATGTCTTAATATCTAGTTATCTCTATCTATTCCATCCACTCTGCTGAATTTGCTGCTGGACTGTTAACAACACAGGGAAGGCTGGTTTGAGAAGAAGGGATAATAATTTTTTAAAGTATTGCTATCTGTTTTTTTTCTCTGTTGTCCTAATTAATAACAACATGATAGGAATGGTTGGACTCGGTGATCCGATGGGTCCCTTCCAACCTGGTTGTTCTATGATTCTATGATTCTATGAACATATTTAACAAGCACTAGAAAGAAGATGGAATGCCGCATTAATATTGACTATAATTTCAGCAAAGCCAAAGTGGTTGTCGTAAAACACAATACAAAATAGTGTGCTTTTTCTTATTTTTCTGTGTTTTAATATTTCTTCCAGTAAGCTTCTGCTTTAAGATAACTGCAAAATTAATCTAGCTGATGTTTTCAGGTGAAATTTTTATGATGGTATCTGTGATATTTAGTAGGTTGAACACCAACATCATAGGATGATTTGCTGTAACCTTTTTTATTGTGACCTGAGGGAGTCTGACATTCATATAGAAGCGATACACTATGTCTTTGGTGGAAAGCTGCCCTTAGGTTCTTGGAAAAAACAGTTATTACAAGAACCATTTTTCAGTACTCTCATGGAACACCTTACTCATGATGTCATGAGGACAATGACCTAGCAATTCTGTGGCCTTTGTGTACTTGACAGCAAGATGATGGCTGGTTTCATAAAACAGTGATGTGGCTGTCATGACAGGTATGGCATAAACTCTCATTACAGTTTTTCCATGACAAGAATTGTTCATCAAGTGTCACAGTACTAGGGACACTGAGGAGGGAGTGTCATGTGAATAATTATAGATATCTGCATGCATCTAATGACTTTCTAAGAGAAGGCCAGAGTCACTGTGATCAGGGCCAGAAAGGTCCTTTGCACAGCATAGACCCAACTAACTCTCATTGTGTTGGTTTCAAGGACCATGTTGGAATGTTAGGGTTATTTGACCAAAAAATGATAAACAGAAACAGGACCTCCTTAGCAGCTCAAGGTGCCAGACAGCTGTTTTGGAGAACGGCAGAAGATACTGTAAGAAAGATCTGCCCACATGCTGCTTTCCTCTATGTGGTTGTAAGACTTATGAACAATATGACAATGAGACAAAGGATGTATTCACAATTCCTGCTCTGGATAGGCAGGAGCAGGTACAGGCACAAGTGTTTGCTCCAGTGACTACCCATTGTGTCATGAGCAGCCCACAGCTGTGGATGGGACACATCACGCTGGCCAGGTTCACAAGCTGCTTCACTTTGTGTCTTTAAATCCTCTAATTTCTTCTAAATACTTTTGTTTCTGATGCTTTCTCTTCTCATACCATTTTTCTGCTTGGACTTCTTTCAGTGTTCCATAAAAAGTGAACTCAGGACACCAGGAGCTGTTGGTTTTGTTACACATTGATGCTATTCCTTGCAAAACGAAGCCCTGGCCAGATTTTGGTTTTTTATATTGAGCATGGTGTTATGGTATTGAATATTCTATTGGCTGGTTTGGGTTATATGACCTGGTTCTACACCCATACACTAGCAAAATATGAGAAACTAAAAAAATCCTTGGTTTCTTAGAAATAACTAAAACCACCAGTGTACCATTAACACTCTTTTCATACTAAAATCTGAAATATCAGCAGCTGCTGGAAAGCAAACGAACTCTATCCCAGCTGAGCATAAACATTATCCAGTAAAAACTACAAAAATATATATTATAAATACTCTTCTCATACTGAATCCAAAACACAGCAGGTTCTGGGAAGAAAATGAACTCTATCCCACCTGAAACCAGAATATGGTGGCAGAAAGTTTTGGAAAGTTTTCAGGATGCTTTTCTGGGTGGTATTAGAAGTTGGAAAAAAAACCCAAACCCTAAACAAAGAAAGAAATGCTTGGTCTTAATTATGCAGGTAGGTTAAGTCTCCCATCAGTAAACATTCTTATTTTAATTGGCTCACATTTTCCTTATCTGTTCAAGGTGTTCTTCTTACAGAGAGTGAAATAATGAGGTAGATAAGGAATGACTGTTTTTAATAGAAGCTTTCTTTTGAAAGGATAAAAATGTAACTAGTAATTGTAAAGTAGGTCTGTTTTTTACCTAAAGTAGCAATGCATTTCCTTTAAGCTCTTCCTATAAAAGAAAAACCTGTTTCCAAGTTCTTCATTACTTAACAGGAGTAATACTCTGAGGTAACGATAGGTGGTGTAGCCTTGGACAATATCTGACAAAATAAGAAGTCTACAGAAATTTTGCTGTAGAAATAATCACTTATATTTATCCTCATACAAAACAAATTGCATAGGATAGTGAAAGGACTAGGTAAACTACCATGTAGAAATACCAAGGGTAAGATATTGGGGTTGTACTGGAGTTGTAAACTGATTGCTGCTGCTGGAGGGTGCTGCTGTTCTGCAGAATTAGGTGCCAGGCTGGTCTTCTAAGCTATGGTAGTTTCCATGTAGGTGATGAGGCTGTTTTGCTGCCTTCAGCTATCTAGCTGAAGCTTGTCTATGCAGAAAATGTATATTTATTTATACCTTGACATTGCTTTATTATATAAGAACACATTGAAAGAGGTGAGAGAATGAAAAAAAAAAGTGTATTTTATACCTTCTCCTAGGCCTGGGTTGGATTGGATACATCTGTAATTTTGCAAGGTGGAAAATGAACATGTTATGCAGTCAGTATAGGTGTCTGTTGACACGGTTTGCTTGCCACGCACAGCTGATACAGTCATCCTAAGTTCTCTCCTTTTGAAATGTTAAAAGATTATATGAAAAAAAATAGCAATAATAGAATATTTATAACAGTTTATGGTAAGCTGTTCTAGTAAGATAATATTACAAAAATTTACCTTAATTCTAACTTGAAATGGCTTGTCTTCTTTTTAGCCTCTGAAATACACAATTTTTCTGTTATATTGAAGAATCGACTGCTCACACCCATACCTACTTAAGAAAAAGAAAGTACAGGGTAAGAAATGATTCTGGGATCACCAAATCCAGATTTCCATGATCCTCGGAAGCTGTGTAACACATGAAGAATCCGCAGAGCACATAAAATATGCCTCAAGTTACTGTAAATCAGAACCTATGGCCAGAGGAAGGCAGCAAGTGATCAGACTGAGATCCATAATCATCCTGCAGCAGTAAAGGGTTTATGTAAAATTAATATGTCGAGCCCTGGAAATGGGTTAGATTCTGTGTTTTAAAAGAAATCCTAGGAAAAAAAAACCTGCTGGACTCATTTAAATAAAACTTCAGTCATGACAGATCTCATAGAGGGTTCAACCTTGGATTGAGCCTTTCTAATGAGACAGTCTCTTGACCCTAACTGTGATCCATCTCAGCATAACTAATTACGTTCCTTCTTCTGTAGCCTCAGAGGAAGGCAATACCTCTCTTCGATTCTTGAAAATAAGCTCTGCATTAAGACAAAAATAAATCTATCTTGTAAAGATGGTAAACCCAAATACAATCAGCAGACATTAACAAGCCTTTTTCAATCAACCAGTGATTTTTCAAATTCCAGTAATGAAAAAGTCCAGATTTTCACAGCCTGTGATTAAGGAAGTAATCTCTCTGTTTCTTTTAGTGCTAAGCTAACCAGAGTGAACTCCCAAATTATTCTCTGTAAGGTCTACTCTCAAACTCTGTCATCAGTCTTGTGATTCTTTAAGACCTTTCTAGTGTATCAAAATCCAAGCTGGATGCAGAAGTGGGCACTGTATGGCTTTAGTGGTCAGAGCTGCTTGAAACACATATATAATAACATATACAACAAATTGTGTTCTGACAGCTGAAGATCTTGGTAGTGCTTTGGTGACAGTGTCATATGGGAGAATGCGCTTAGACTAAAACCTGCTATGCTGTCAGCTCCATTTCAGAATGTTTCCAAAGGCTGAGTTTTAGAGTCAGTATTTGTGGATGATTCTCTTCCTAGTGTTAATCTTCCTAGATATCCTTACATATAATCATAGAATCACAGAATCATTTTGGTTGGAAAAGATCTTTGAGATCATCAAGTCCAACTATAAACCTAACACTGCCAAGTTCAAGACTAGACTATGTCCTAAAGCATCACATCTACCTGTCTTTTAAATACATCTAGGTATGATGACTCAATCATTTCCCTGGGCAGCCTGTTCTAATGCATAACAATCCTTTCATATTTCCTAATATATAGCCTATATAAAGCCTATATAAACCTCCCTGGTACAACTTGAGGCCATGTCCTCTTGTCCTATCAGTTGTTACTTGGTAGAAAAGTCTGACATCCACCTCACTAGAATCTCCTTTCAGGTAGTTGTAGAGAATGAGAAAGATTGCCCTCAGCCTCCTTTTCTCCAGACTGAACAGCCACAGTTCTCTCAGCTGCTCCTCATAAGGTTTGTTCCCTAGACCATTAACCAGCTTCATTGCTCTCCTCTAGACACACTCCAATACGTTAGTGTCTTTCTTATCCTCATACAATTTACCTCAGACCATCAATTCAATCTGTCTGGATCCCTTTACAGAGCCCTCCTTCCCTCAAGCAGACCAAGTCTCCTGTACAATTTGTTGTCATCTGTAAACATATTGAGGGTGCCTTTGACCACTTCATCCAGAAAATTGATGCTATATTAATTGACAATTATATTAAACAGAACTGGCTCCAGCATTAAGCCCTGGAGAACATTGCTTGTGACCAGCCACCAAATGGGTTTAATTCCATTCATCACAACTCTTTGGGCCCAGCCATCCAGCCAGTCTTTTTAACCAGAGACAAATACACCTGTCCAAGATATGAGTGGTCAATTTCCCCAGAAGAATGCTGTGGGAAACAGTTTCAAAAGCTTTATTAAATTCTAGGCCCACAGTCTTTCCCTTATCTACCGAGTGGGTCACCTTGTCACATAAAAGAGACAAAAAGAGTCAAACAGCACCTGCCTTTCATAAACCCGTGCTGACTGGGCTTGAGTACCTGGTTTTCCTGTACATGGCATGTGATGTCATTCAAGATGATCTGCTCCATAACTTTCTGTGGCACTGAGGTCAGACTGACAGGTGTTGTAGTTCCCTGGATCTTTCCAGCCCTTCTTTTAGCTAGGCATTATATTTGCTAACCTCCAGTCCACTGGGACACCTCCAGTTAGTCAGGATGAAATCGTGCCTTGGTGAGCACCTCTGCCAGCTCCCTCAGCAGTACCCTTGGGTGGATCCCATCCGTCCTCATAGATTTGTGTATGCTCATGTGGTGTAGTGGTTCACTAATGATTTCCCCTGGGATTATAGAGGCTTCATTCTGCTCTCTGTCCCTCTCTTCCAGCTCATGGGGGCTGGCTATCCAGAGAACAACTGGTCTTACTATTACTGAGGTAATGCTGAAACATGCAATATTTCCTTGCTTCCCAGCTTTCCAAGTGATGCAGATATTTCTCTCCCTCCGTCTTCCTCTGTGATTTATTACTTGCCCATTTTTCATCTAAGTTTCAAACTTTGGATTTTTTGTCTTTGCACCAAAAGCAGCCTGTGCAGGGCCCTATAAAAATACCTTTCAAAAAATCTGAAGGTTGTTCTCTACATGCAGACACATCATTAGAAGGAATGTTAATTTAAACAATGTGTTTTTGTTTAAAATTCTTTTTTCTATTGTTACAATTAAGACTTTCCAGGGAAAACAGAAACAAAAATCTGTAGGATTTTCCAGTTTTATTATTATGCATGTTTTGGAAGTGCTCTAGATGCATCTGATTTCCCCATATTCCTATGTAGTCCATTGAGTCCCTCTATAAAAGCTTCAGTACATGCCTAACTTCACTCATGGGTAGTGGCCACATGGCGGTAAAGGGAAAAATTCACATAAACAAAATTGTGCAAGTTATTTTCCATGGCACTTATTAAAGAAGACTAGGGAGTATTTAAAATAAAGAAATGCAAAGCAATTACACACTGCAAAGCTGGTCAGATCTAACATGGCATTTATAAAATGTTGGGTTAGAGAAAAATTGCAAAGATATTAAAGCATTCTACAGGTGATTTTTTTATTATTATTTTTTATACATTGATTTTTCAGGTTTATATGGCTATGCCTATGGCTGCAAATAAAGCAGACTGCAGATTGTTTCCTAGCCTTGCAGCCAATCAGCCTGTTAAAGATTATGTCTTGTATTCCTAAAAGAGGGTGGCTGCATGACAATTATGCACTGGAAATGCTACCTGGTCATGACACAACCTGAGCCACACCTGGTCTTTCCTGCTGGCTGCTAGTGAGTTGGGCAGATATAGTCTTTGCTGGATAAAAACCTCCATGCCTGAACGGTTGTTAGCTGACCTAGATGAAAACAAAGCTATGGACCCTGCTAATTCAACACGCTCAGACCCTCATGCCCTACTTAGTTTTTTAATACAGGCATTACTTGTGATCCTCTATCTTCATTTTAGCAGACATGCCTCCTCCTATCTCATTATACTAATGAACAACTACCTTTTAAACTCTTAGCCTGCTAATTGAAAACAACAGAGATACCTTCTGAGGGAAACATTCTTGAATCTATGACAAGGCATCACTGCCAGCAGTAAAAAAGTGATTACAAATATAAACTTGTTTCTTAGCAACCATTGAGAGCTCCCTTTTCTAATTAATACTGCACAGTTCCTTGAAACCTTATTAGTTCACAGTACTGAAAGATCAATTAATCTCAGTTAGAAATTGATGGTATGAATAGTTTTTGCGAAATTCTAGCTGTGCCTGTGTTTAATGTTAAGACAAGCAAATGAGACTTTTTGCTTTGTTTTATCACTGCTGTAAGGATCTTGGAACTATTCAGACACAGAGTATATGTGATAAAGACAAATTTTTCTTCATTTGTTAGCTCAATTTCTGCTTTACATTCTTCAAAATTTTAGTAGCTTAAGTGGGAAATAGCTTACCTATCAAAGGGGCGGTGAAGAAGTACCTCTTGCTTCACCTGCAGCAACAAACAACAAAAGCAGAAGCAAGAGAGAGAATAGATTTCTCTAAATCCTTCCAGCTTGAGGAATTGTCATGACATTTCATTGTAATTACTAAACCAAGTGTATATATTGAGAGAGAGACTGCCTTACACAAAAGCAAAGCTATGGATACAGGCTTTAAGTGAGTGGATGCTGCATATATGATACCTAGCGTCAGTAAGAAAGCCAAAAGCATGATTCTATAACCAGAAAATCTTTGGGATTGCATATGACAGAGTGATCTATATAGATACAACCACAGGACTGGGGTCTTATTAGTGTTATGCCACATTTATACTGGTATCTTTCATAATATACCTTCTCTAAAGTAACAGCAGATGGTGCTGGTAGACAGTTCCAAATCCTGCTCCCTTGTTAATATGTAGTAGTCTTGTTTGAGGAGAAGGTGTGCACAGTACCTGTCGGCTGCTCAAAAAGTGTTTTTTTTTCCCTGATATTATATCTGCTTGGATGAGGTACTGTTCAGACATTAGATTAATAATGTATTACGTTGCTGCACTGGACTGCAACACTTCAGAGGAGAAAAAAAATCACTGTTCTTTTATCCAACAAGGACAGCATTATTATGAGCTCCTTCTGTTTTATAACTTTTACATGGGTGTTAGAATAAAGTCACAGATAGGATAAACACAGAGGGAGACTAAGACATGCTAAGTGTTTGCAACATAAACTGAACTGTCTCCAACCTCTCAATATTATATGGTGAGAATTGATTATCTAAGAGGAGTAAAGCACTTTCTTTATGCTGCTTTCAGTCACAGGCAGAGCTCATTTCCCTGCAGAGAAAATTACTGTTTTCTGAGTTATAACAATGAGCAGGCAGTAACAGCACCTGGTGTAGTTTTGAGGTACATCTTCCATCCAAATAATTAAGATAAGATTCTGGAAGAGAAGACAGAAACATAAAGACCATACCCCAACAACTACTGCAGCTTGCAGTAGTTGTTGGGTTGGTGTGGCCCTTGCAGGTCATTTCACAGAACTACAGGATAGTTGAGGTGGGAAGGGGCTTATGCAGTTTGTCTAGTCTCAACCCTCTGCACAGTGTAAGTTCATCCAGAGTGTCCAGATAGGTTCTGAATGTATTTAAGGATGGAGACCACAACCTTTCTTAGCAATCCACGTTAGAATTTTCTCAGTTCCACAGGAAAAAGCTTTTCCTGTTTCAGTGGGAACTCCTGTGTTTCACTTTGTAACTACTACTTCTTGTCCCAGCACTGGGCACCATTGAGAATTTCCTGGCTCCGTCTTCTTTACTATTACCCTTCCTCGGTTTTACACATTGAGAAGATCACCCCTGAGCCTTCTCTAGGCTGAATAGTCCCAGGACTCTCAGTCTTGCCTTATATAAGAGATGATCAAATCCCTTAATCATCTTTGAAGCCTTTCTATAGACTCTCTCCAGTATGTCCATGTCTCTTGTACTGAAGTGCCCAGGAGTCCTCCATGTATAGCCTAACCAATGCTGCAAAGATGGGACGGATCACCTCATTCACCTGCAGGCAATGCTCTGTCTAATGCAGCCCAGGAGGCTGGTGGCCTCCTATGCCAAAGGGATCCATTGTTGGCTCATGTTAAAGTTGTTGTCCACCGTGACTCTCAGGTCATTGTTTGCAAAGGTGCTTTCTGGCTAGCTTGCCCTCAGCATATACCAGTACCTGAGTTTATTCCTCCTGTGGGGCAGGAATTGGCATTTCCCTTTGCTGAACTTGATGAGGTTTCTGTTGGCTCATTTCTCCATCCTGTTAAGGTCCCTCTGAACAGCAGCACAACCGTATGTGTCAACAGCTCCTGCCAATTGTGTTATCACCTGTGAACTTGCTAAGAGTGCAGCCTCCTATACTATTTTCCAGTGAAGTAATGAAGTAAGCAAGCAACATTTGTTCCAGTATCAGTCCCTGGAGCACACCGCTAGCCTACAGGTGTGCCTTGCTTCACTTATCACCAGATGATGAGCCCAGCAGTTCCAATAGTTTTCAATCTACTTAAATATCCAGTCCATACATCATCTGTGAATGAGGATGGTATGGTAGACAGTGTTAAAAGCATTACTACAATCAGGATAAATAACATTCATTGGTCTTCCCTCCTCCACCAACACAGTAATTTTATTTTAGAAGGATAGGCTGTGGTGAGGCTCACTAAGTGCACTCTTTGGATTACCTACCCCAATCTCTGCACACTCAGACAGCACCTTTAAGTCACTGTCAGGTCACCTGTCCCTCCTTCCACCTCTTATATGCTTCCTTTTTCAGTCTTAGTTTTGTTAGGAGCTCCTATTACCGTCGACTCTTTATCTTATTTCCTGCAGATGGGGGATGCACCACTCCTGAGCTTGGAGGAAAATATAGATGAAAGCTCACCAGCTTTCCTGGACCCTTATTCTCTCAAGTATGGTCTCCCCTGGGATTCTTCCAAGCAGATCTGCTTATGATGTCCTGAATTCCAGGGTTGCAATCCTGCTTTCAACTCTGCTCCTTCATGTGAGGATCCTAAACTGCTGCTTCATGTCATGGTCCCAAATTTGCCTTCAGCTTTCACATTATGACCAGCTGTTTCCTGTTTGCAAGCATTTCAGCTCATTAGCTTCTCAGCTTATCTTTGTCAGAATGTGATCATCATCACACTCCAGAACCTTCTAGACTGCTTGTGCCCTGCTGTTTTGTTCCTCCAGGAGATATCAGGGTGGTTAGAAGTCCCTAACAAGGACCAGGACTTATGTCCTAGTCTGGGACAGACATGGAGCTGTGTTACACTGGCTGTGTTGAACAGACAAAAACATGCACATTATCATCACATTGGTTTACTCTCAGCAGCACAGAGCTACTCTGTGTTCTTAAAAACAAATGTTAACATACAAAGGCAGCTCGGAAACTGATGGGTAGTCAGATATATAAGTATGAGAAAAATATTGATTTCCAATAAAACAAGAGGACTCATTTATATACCTACAGAAGAAAAAGCTGTTTGCATGTGAAGTTATGTGCAAGGCATTCCCTAAACAAGGAAAAGCTGCAATGTAGGAAGAATTATTTAATATTAAGCACAGCAAATATAGTGACAAAACTTGGTATACCACTCTATATTTATTGTCCTAGGTAACAAAGTCCAAGCTGTGTCCATGATGAACAAAATTTGAACTGGTGTGATGGGACAGACACCACTAGGGGAATACATACTCACTGGCTGCCAAAATTATTTTGTATTTTCAATTAGAAATAGCTATTTTAAAGAGAAATGTATTTTTCTATAAGACTCTCTTTATCAGACAATACTAGGGAAATCTGGAGGAGTTCTGCTTGTATAAAGGTCGAAATATTGGATCCATAGCTAGTAAAAACAATGGGGGTGAAAAATGCAGTAAATTATTGTTAGATACGGGAAAATGAAAATGGGAATGTCAGTGCATATCTGGCTCAGAGAGCAAGGTGATAGACTGTTCTACTCAAGCATTACAGATAATCTGATTTTCAGCTCTGGTGAAGAGAAGCAAGAAGAATACTGAAATTATGGGTAACTTCTTATGCAACATTTTGTCTAAATCTTTCTGAAGTGTTCTATAGAATTGAAATCTAAAAAGTGCCAATAAGCCACTGAATAACTGATGAACTTTTGCATTAGGAGTAGATAACTTCCTTTCTCATTCAGCTTGAATAACAGCAGTTTGTGCTCTAGGCTAAACAGGCTGCTTAAACTCAATTTCTGCAGTTTCCTTACATTATATATATCTGTGCTTCTGTCAGTTAATCCATAAAATCTCTACACTTGCGAGTCTTCCTAATGTTTCATTAACATTATTTTTATATAAATAAATATTTAAACCTTCCTGTTAATATTGCTAAATAAGACTTCATAATATCTAAAATGAAAACAAGAGCAGAGTGCCAATATGTCTTGGTACAGAAGTAAAACGGTGGAAAAACTGATTACCCTCTAAAGCTGTAATCATGCAAAGATGCAGGAACAGAAGGAATCACAGAGTAACTGAATATAGTTATGGATATTGAGGGCAAGAATATCCTATGATCACTCAAGTTCTGGTAATCATGGGATTATTTGGGGGGGGTATTCTTGTTTTGGGTTTTTTTCGGGTTTTTTTTGGTTTTTTTTTACTTTTCACACAGTTTCCATAATGAAAAATAACTTGGAACTTACAGAGATCTTTTCAGCTGAAGTAACTATTGGGCCACTTCAGCCATCAGAGCAGCAGGAAGAATTAGCCATAACAGAGTACTGAGTCCTGGGAAGTCTGTGGAGGAGTAGTATTCAAAGAAACCAAATAAAATCCAAAAGAAACCGTGTATTAAAACCAGCAGTGAAAAAGAACAGAAATACACCTCTCACTCTTTCTAACATTAATTTCTCTTCCACTGTAAGGGAATTTGGTACTATTTGTATCCCAATGCACAACCAGAATTATATTAAAAAAACCCCTTTTTCTCTGTATATGATAACTCTAAAAAAGTTATACTGTTTTCTGGATATCCCTTTTCTTTCTTCCACTATTACATTCAGGTCCAGAAAGCATAACTGAGCTAGCGATTTGGCAGGAAAAGTTCCTATTTAAAATTATTTACAACTGAAAATGTTAATCCTATGTTGGTTAAATATGATCTTGACTTCATCCATAAACTGGAAAAGTCCATGAAATATGATGTATAAACCCTGATAAATAGCAGCAATTAACTAACACTTCAAGCTGCTAGGCGGGAAGGCCTGTTCAACCATAACCACAAGAAATATTACAAGCAGTCAAAACAGCAAATGGAGTGTTAGCAATTAGTGAGGGAAGAACAGAAAATGTAGCAGTGTGTTGCTGTTCCTCCATTTACTCCACGGTGAACTGAAATGTCAGTAATTCTGTTTTCCTCCATCTTACAAGGCTATTGCAAAACTGAAAAATGTTTAAAAAATGTTTCAAGTTAAAAATTGCTTTCCATGAATTGAATGAATAAAAAGACAAGCACTCTTCAAGTGCTTCTGGGAGTTAATTAAAGTCTGTAAAACTATGAATAACATTGAATTGCCTTTCATGATCACATACACAAAACTATTTGTCATTTATGGGCTTATCTTGGACTAGTTGTGAGTATTCAAGTGACAGGGGACAGGACGAGAGGGAATGGCCTCAAGCTCCACCAGAGGAGATTTAGGCTAGACATTAGGAGGAAGTTTTTCACACAAAGGGTCATTGGGCATTGGAGTAGGCTGCCCAGGGAGGAGGTTGATTCACCTTCCCTGGAGATGTTTAAGGCACAGGTGGATGAGGTCCTGAGGGACTTGGTTTAGTGTTTGATAGGAATGGTTGGACTCAATGATCCAGTGGGTCTCTTCCAACCTGGTGATTCTATGATTTTATGATTCTATTCATATGGAGCTGATCCTGTTTTAGTCAGCATTGATGGCTGTGACCCAGATGGTCCTAAGTTGCTGAGGTTGAGTTGGTCAACCAGTTGCCTTCATCCGGGTAATTGATAAAGTTATTGAACTGGACTGGACCCAGCACTGAGCCCTGGGGACATCATTTGTGGCCAGCCTTCAGCTGGATTTAACTCCATTTACCACAACTCTTTGAGCCCAGCCACGTAACCAGTTTTCCACCCAGAATGTGTTCCACCCATAAAGTGTTACAAACTCTAACCGAGCTTTGAATTCTTACTTTCCTTTCTTTCTATAGCTGTCAGAGTTAAAATCTCTTCATTTCAATGCTGGTGTTTTTATTGCACAGGTCTACCTGGCAGTGTTCCAGTGTACAAAATGGAAAGAAAAGCAAGGCTGGAAGTATCTAAACATGTCAAGAATAAACTTCTCTTAAACAGAGTACTTACGCAGCATATATTCTGGTAATGGACTTGCTGTGATACTGACACTGTCAGGTGAAAGACAGATGTGAGTATGGGAAGAATATGTAGTGAGAGGAATTTTGCAATGTACTGCAAAAATATGATCTGAGAGGAAGCAAATTCTATGAGCCCTAAGTTCAATACAGTTAGCTGGATTTCATTCTCAGTTACACCAATTTAAATTCAATCTTTTCAGCTTAAAACCATGCCAGCAAATGGAATTGGGTCCTCTCCATTTTGTCTGTGTAGTTAGTGTTTAACTGTCTACAGGAAATGAACCCTAGACATAAGCATGAAAAATCTCTCTTGGTAGAAGTTATGGCCAGGTGAACAATGGCTCTGCCATTCTTTTCAGATCTTACCTAGCTTTTGTTGATGTCAGTGGTAGGAATACTGCAGCCACATTTGGCAGAGGATTTTAATCTAAATTGCTGTATTTAAAAGTAATATTGAACATCTATCGTCATATAAATTATACAGCAACTGGAACAGCTGTTCCAAAAATTAGACGCTTTGTGAGAATTAAGCAGCTAAATATATTTTGCTAATATAGTAACAGTAGGTCTTAAGTCCACAGGATTAACAGTGACACATATCTTAAGGTCTGTGACCGAGAACACTAAGGATATATCTGTATCTAATCTCAGGGCAGTCAATTTTTCCAAAAAGTCTTTAAAAACAAAGAAACTGATAGGCGGGCTTACTTTACCCTTCTAGGCAAATAGGTGTAAACTTCTGAGAACTCTCCTTACACTTGCTTTGTCTACAAACCTTCAGATGGATTAGCTTTAGAAAGAGGCAAGTGCTCATCAAACTGTTCAGAAGCTCAGAAAGGGAGCCTAAACCAGAGGGAAACTCACTCTATATATGAATGACTTATTCACTTACTCTCTGGAGTTACTAGATTACAACATCTGTTTGTCCAGCCTGGCAGTGACATTCAACACTCATTGTATGCTTAAAGGTCTAAGCAAAACCAACCATGCTTTGTCACTCCGAATGCTTTATTTGAGTGCAAGTTATGTACTCTTAATGGGCCCTGATTAGTAAGGTAATGAAGAGATTTTATGTGATGATGTTGTGGGATAGCTAGACAAGTAGCTGTAGAGGTTAGCACTTCCAGCTGATACTCATGCTTGGTGGTGGAGGCTGTCACACAGAAGACTGTCTGATTTAAAAATTAAATTCTCTAATGCATGAGAAACATAAAAAGCAAGTTACCTCTTGACCTTTAATGAAACCAGTCAGCAGCATAAAACATGAGGTTACTCAGGAGGCACAAGCTGCTTATTCTATTCATATAGAATTCAAAACCTAGTTTTATTTACAGATCAGCACATCTTGTCTCTTCTAGCAGTATTTTCTTTCAGAAGGATTCAGCCAAATTTCAGCTTCCTCTCTGGGATGCATGAAATCATCCAAATCTAATTAGCTATTCACATCCTGAATCAGCTGATATCAGAATGACTGAATATTAGGAGAAAAAACAGACTGAAATTACAGCAATGAAAACCCAATTTAATGAAGATGAGAATCAGATTCATTGTTCATTGTTGTCACAGTTGAATTTCTTACTTTGGAGGCAGAATCCTTGCCAGATGCTAAGCGTAAAATTGTGACATAATGCAGTTATGCTCTCTTCATCTCAATCTAGTCAACAGTTTTTTCAATAGTCTCACAAGAATTAAAGATAGGAAAGAATATGCATGCCAAACTGTCCACTTGGCAATGTGAGTTTCTCCCTTGCAAACTATTAATAACTCCTTTATTCATTGTACTCTGTATTATTTCTTCTAATTTCATAGGCTTTGGTGGACGGGAAATTAAAAGATGTGTTTGTATTCTTCTCCACCCCGTTTGAAGATGTTCTGCTCTGGTCAGTCTTGGTGACTATCAGCATAAATACATTTAGTGGTATAATTAGAAAATCTCTGCCTAGAATGGCCATACACATGAATTTTGCAATTTATTACAAAAAACACAAGTCCCCCCATGACACTTCTCTAATTATATCCTTTGTTAGTGACTGATATGCATAGACACTTATATGCAAAATTATGTTAAGTGCATGCATCTCCACATCTTAGTGCAGATTGCACTTAGATGCAGATTGCATCTTGTTTCTGAAGCCACTCCTGACCATCTCTAGCAGCTATGCTTACTCCTTTTCATAGTTTCAATGCATCAAGATAAATTATAAATGTGTCTGGAACTAAAATTTTTGTTGAATTTTTCCACTGAATCAGAGAATGTAGACAATTTTCATGACAGCATTTGGATTTCAAGAAAGATCTCAAAAATTACACTGAAATTGAATTACACTGAATTACAATTACAATTACAGTTGCATTGGAAGCCAGGAGCTCACATAATCTTCAGCATTGTGAGCACTGCTTCCAAAGACCAAGGTTGGAAAAGAGGAAATGTGGGGTGTTTGGGGGTCTTAGGAAAGTCTGTCCTATGACAATGAGTCTTCTGTTGAAAAATCCTTGAGCTTCTGAAGAGAAGCTGAAGAACTTGAAGAGAAAGGTATTTTGATCCTTCTTGAAAACAAGAAGAAAAACATCATCAATATAACATAAATATTTATCCTTTCCTGGAAGCTACTGGTTCTGCTACAAATTCTCATGTTGGGTTAAGCCAGTGCTGGTTGAATTTACAGCAGAAAAGGAAGGTGAAGCTATAACATTGTCTCATTCAAGGGAGAAGCCAGATGGTGTCCAACACCAATGGCTGGTGCTCATCTGGAGAATATTTTAACGAGTAGCTCAAAAGCTGTAGTGATCTGAGTTTGGAGTGAGAATTTGATCAGATTGTAAAAAAAATGAAGAACCAAAGGCAGTGAAGGAAGAAAATCTGGACATTTCAGACTATATGCTTTTGTCTGAGTGAAAGCTGGAGGCCCAGGGACAACTAAGTCCTGGATGGGGTGAAACTTGGCAAGGCAAGAGGTCTATAGAGCAGGTCTATAGAGCAACCTTCCTGAGGAGAAGCTCTGGGCTGGTAATTCCCTCTCCACTGCACTTCTTAGGCACAAAGGTAGGGATATTTGGGAGGGAGTTTTTGGCAGCTTAAGTTTTTACTAAGGTCTTTTATACTAAATTACTAATTTCTATTAACAGTACTCATATTTTAAAATTAATCTTTAGGTCTTGCTCTTTCCAACTTTGAAGGTAACTAGTATGATGAAATCTTCTCAATTTATGTAAACCCTAAGATACTGCACCATTTTGAAGAGGATTGATTTTCTCTCTGACCTGAATTCTGACCTTATTTAGGCTAATCAGATGCACTTGCTACAGTTCTAAGAATGCAGTGCAAAATATAGATCTTACAGGTAAACTGTTGTATGCAGTAATTAATTTTCTCAGTTCATTTTGGTATTATGAGCAAAATCTATTTCCAAAGACATTCCCTGGGCCAGGGTAAGCTTCAAGTAGATTTGATATTCAGTAAAAATACTGGACTGAAAAAAATACCTAACTTATTTAAAGAGAAAATAAAGTCCTCATGATTAAGAGGTACTTTGAGAGAAGGAGGCTATTATACTACATTCTGCTAGGAAGGTGACTGTGAATATTAATTTTTTGCTACATTTAAAATTCAATAGTAGGAAAATAAACTCCTTCATTTAGCTTTCTATGGTCAGTCGTTTTACTTTGAGTACTAGGAATAAATGTGCACTGAAAAAATTTCTAATTTACTTTTAATGTTAAATGAAAAATTCTGAAAATTTTGCTCACTTGTTATTCTAAATCAAAAAGTTGCAAACTGACTTTACAGAAAGGCCAAGAAAAATCAAAATAGAGCTGGATTAGTACTTCACTTTAGGAATAAATAACTTGTGATTTTTCTCAGTACCCTTATCTAGCACACAAATGTAATTCAATTGCAGCTGAGTAATTGCATTTAATTTCTATATAGTATGAAACGTTCCATTTGTCAAACTGTATCCTGTATGTGTTTATATGTATTTTAGGGAAAATTTCTCAAGAAGCTTCATAACACCCTCAAAGTAAATTGGTTACCATTAAACAGTTATTGCACTTCATCCTGTTCTAGACGAGTTACGTGTTTTTTTAAATCTGCAGAGCAGCAATAAAGCTTTATGATGGGTATTTGCCAAACTAATTGATAGTGGTGCCTCAACAGGGATCCTACAGTGTCTTTTAGTTTTCATTAAGTGGGTAAGGGAGCAGTAAAATCACATCTGGAAACTATTCTACTTCAAATTTAAACTGAGGAACTTAGCAAATGGAGCAGACACCACAGTAAAGGAAGAAACCCAAAACTAGTGAAGAGGAAAATCAGAAATCACTGCAATTATATTTCGTTTGCCTTTCAGATCACCTTTTATTTAGAAAAGCAAAAATGTTAGAATACATGCTGAATTGTCTCAAAATCAGTGGAGTGATTCCCTCTGTGTTGTATGTCCCCAAAAGTCACCATAAAAATGTAAAGAGAGAGCAAAGACTGTTGTTCTTCACAGGAGAATGGACTTTTCCAGACAGATCTAAAGCCAAGATGGATCCTGGTCTGCAGTAAAAATTTACATGAAGACCACAGTGAAGAGCTAGTCACATGTGCAACTTCTTCTCATATTATTAATTGGGATGGAGAACCAGGAGAGAAGAGAAAGAAATGACTGTTGTCATTAAGTCCAGGTGGGAGAAATCTCTTTGTTGCTGTGCGTCAGTATAAGAATAGACAAGTATCACTTCCTTTGAAAGCAAGCTGGAGAGGAAAACAATATACTTCTCTTTGCATCTGCTTCTTTATGTTTTCCCTGAAGAAAATGATGTTAGGAAATCTCAAGCAGCTTTCAAACTACACATCTGGCAAAGACAACACCCGTGGACATGGATTTGCACTCATGCACTTGGCTGGTTCATTGGGAACTCTGCAATAAACATGCAGTTTCGCAGGTGTAACTTTTCTGTGGTTCACTCATTGTATGTATCTTTTCAACTGCTGCATAACTGAGAATGATGAAAATTGTACACCCAGGGTTTTAGTAATCACCCTGGAACTAGACATGCAACTGAAAGGACACCCAATGTCAAATATGCAATGGAAAAAATTATGAAGTGATAAGATGCTTTCAGTGAGTTGTTCAAAGGAACCTAATCATGTGTTTGAATACTGTTAGTGGATGCTCTGTGTTTTGCTGAACAGAGGATGAAAATATGGCTTTTTTGTTCCTATGGTTCATATAGTTCTATGAAGGGAACTTGAAATTCTAACTAAGAACTGGAACAAACTATTATGAGGCCATGAAAGGAGAGGGTCTTCATACACCAATGAAATAACTTTGTATCTTAGATGACTTAGGAGCTCTGTTTCTTATTCACATCTGCTATAGTTATATACCGTACTTACTTTTTTTTCCTTTTTTTAAAAGAGAAAGACCATAACATGTAATTCCCAATCAATTTTTTTTGGAAACCAAAGTAGATTAGGTGAATTCTCAAAGGACGGAACACAAAGACTGAAAGCAGATGTAAACACAGAACGAATAAAAAAATAAATTAAGCACTGCAGCAGTCAGGGAAACCTGGAAAGTGATTTGTCATCATGCTTTTCCCAAAAGCAAGTATTTACAGAAAGACTCCTAGGCAACAGGAAGACAACACTAAAAACTATGGATAGCTTCTTGATCCATCAATTACATGCTTCAGGGATAATGCATCATATAAAGGATATGATCTGTACATCCTTCCAAGGAAGATTCCTCTTTTCCCCTTGTGTTTTCCTACAGCATTTCTGTTGCAATGTAAAGAGGAAGCAGATGATGTAATCGTTTTCAAAAAGCACATGGAAAAAACAAATGGAGAATGGAATGAAGAGGGAGCCTAAATATGCATGCCAACAATCTGAATGGGCAGGAAAGCAATCTACACCACAAAAATAACCTGCAAAAATGACTCTAAATGAGAAAAAGGGAGAAAATAATGGCCTTAAGTCAGAACGAACTGTGACAATGTGATTTTAGAGAAAACCTTCCTATGTCTGTCTCTGCCTGATCTCTTCTATTTCCACTCCTTGCCCTTAACAGTCCTGTTCTGCTGATGATGGTGTTTTGTACTTTGTTGAGCTCAAACAGCTGCAAAGAGATCTGCAGCAATGTGGGACTCAAATGACATGGGAATATCTAGGTGGCTAGAGAAGAGTCCCAGTCCTCGCAGAAGAATCTAAGGGACTAACAGGCTTTCCTCAGTGCTTTCAAAACAGCATTGTGTCTATCCAGACACACCAGGGCCATAGAGTTGTAATAGAGCTTCCAGTGAGGTGTTGCCAGAACACACTCACAGATGAAATTCTGAATATATTCAGTTTGTTTTACAGATGTAGAGATTGAGGCACATACAGAGTGAGAAAATCTCCTACAAGCTTGCAGTGAGTACATTGCATCTCCTACCTTTATTTATTTCGAAGAATCTTACCCTTGAGCTAAATGAAATAGTATGCTTGTTGCAAGGTCAATATTTATGCTTATCACTTAAGATTCAGCTTCATAAAGGATGGTGAGTGAAGCCTGTGTATTTTCTTGCTTCTTCTTTTAAACTTATTTTTTACTATTCTAATAAATGCATGTGACTATCTCAGCCTTACAAGCCTTGTTTTACTGTTTGATGCTCACCCTTCATTGCACTATCTGATTAACGTACCCATTTGATCTCTTACAGCCCAGCTTAAATTTTTTTTAATATTTTTGTCTCAGAACCAATCAAAATGTGCATACATAGAATAGAATCATAGAATCATAGAACAACCAGGTTGGAAGGGACCCATCGGATCTTCTAGTCCAACCATTCCTATCAAACACTAAACCATGCCCATCAAGACCTCATCCACCAGTGCCTTAAACACCTCCAGGGAAGGTGACTCAAGCACCTCCCTGGGCAGCCTATTCCAATGCCCAATGACCCTTTCCGTGAAAAACTTCCTCCAGATGTCCAGCCTAAATCTCCCCTGGCAGAGCTTGAAAAGACATTAGTTGGATGTTTATCAAAAATATAATTAATTCATGTTAAAATTAATTCTAGGATAGATTCTTCCATGTAAAACCTCTAATTAAAATTTGTTGTAAATCTGTAGTTATTAGATATATTACCACAGTGTTTAGGAAATACTGGATTTCCAATGTGTAATCCCTGTACAAATACACAGGGTAAGACATGGTGAGTATGTTCACATACTAAGGCACCAAGTCAGAGATAAAGCAAGGAGCTGAAACTGCATCCAATAGATGTGTCTAGTGTAAAACGAGTGAAGGTCACAGCTAAAATTCAAATATTGCTTTACTGTTAATTCTCTTTGTTAAGAGGTGGCTCCTGTTTTGAGCCATTTTGTCTATATTACTTCTATACAGACATGCTGGGGAATGAATGTCCTGTCTGGTCACAAAATAGTGATATGGACAACAGTGCACTTCCTTTGCTCTTCAGTGTTAGCCTTCAGCTTTATCTCAGCAAGCTTTGCACCCTGAAGCACACCTGCATGAACTCATGCCATTTCCTCCAAGGCAGGCAGCACATTCCCTGTCTTTCAAAAAAAATCTTTAAAAATATCACTTTAAAAATCACTAGTTCTGGGGCATAGCTCTAAAATTCATCAGGTAGTGTAAACTGTAAAAAGTATAAAGGAACTATTTCTTTGGGCTGCAAGAGTCTGGGACCCATTTCTGTCATTGAGGCCAGGTGGTAAAAGAGCCTGTACCTATACTTTCAAAATCTATCAAAGTCAGAGAGTGGCTGCATGTGAACTGCCTGTTGGGAGCAGTCCTTGGTCCATGCTACATTCCAGACTCTTGCAAATTGTTTAGGGAATGTTATGGAATCCCATGCCAGAGACCGTCCTAGCACCTGAAAGGTATAGACAGCTTAATTTTCAGGCTGTGGTACATTATTTTATGTTATTTAACTTACAAGAATAGGAATAGCCAGCGAATAGCCTGGACTCAGCCTAGTGCTTTACAGCATGAATGCAGCCAGGTGATATCATGAAGGCTCAGGTTCCTGGTCCTGTTCTGTTTAATGGTACAAAGGTAGCTTTCCAGCCCTGCTACTAGGTGATTCTGTGTACCTTTCAACTGACTTCAAATATGAAAGCTTGTGCTTACCTGCCTTACTGACTCAGTGTCAGGTCTGAATTTCCCACATTGAGGTCCTTCTACCATCACAAGATGTCCTGAATCATGCATGATTGCCTTGGGTTTCTGCTTCTGACTTGAAGAGTCCACTGTCATGTTAGCAAAGGCATTTCATTCCATCATGCAGCTACTTTGCTGCATCCTTTTCTTACTGATCCAAGTTAACTGTCCTGGGTCAGAAGTTTGCCTGTGGAGCAAGGGAATTCCCACTGTTGTCTTCCTGGTGGATCTAAACTTCCACATGTTAGATAACTGTAGGTTTTAGAGCAGCTTTTCTGTATTTATAAGTTGTTTATATTTTTTAGGGTGTAATTTGTATCACAGTCTAGTGTTTGTAACAACTCAGCTCCATGAAATTACTTGCTCATTAATGCAATTGCTATACTGGGAGATATTCTACACAGCTCATTCCGTACTGATGGGTTTCTTCTGATCTCATTTTGTATTAACATCATTACTTTCTCTCCTCATCAGTTTTTCTCACTCTTTAATTTCCCTGATGCCCCAATTGTGTTAGTTATACTCGGTACTTTAGTACTGGTCTGGAGATGTAAACTCCTCCAGAAAAACTGGGTTTGGATGACATGGGTATTATGCTAGCCAGCTAAAGCAATTTTGTAAATATTTCTGCTGTTCTGCTGTTCTGTTATTAATGTTATTACCCGAGGTGGTCCGAGAGGAATTTACTATCAGTCTTTGTTTCTATGTATGCTGTGGAGTGAACTACAGATTGTTTTTATAAGAATATAGTATTATCAGGCTATTTAGAATGAAGCATGAAGTTACAAAGCAACCAGGTAGAAATGATTGAGCTTAAATACATAATAGCTTTTATCAGCAACATTACATTTTCAAGAAAATTCTTCTGCTCTCTCTCTGACACACTGGATTTAGGAAGAAAATCTTAGGAAGAACATCAGAAGTCTTACTTTTAAAACTGTGCTCGGAAACAGCATGACAAAATTTAAACTGCTTGGAAGCTGAAATGAATACCTATATCTCCCATATCTATGCAGTTGCTGTTGCTTGTAGATTCTAAGTAGCTAATAAATATGTAATTCTAACAGATTTTTCACTCTTATATTCAAGTAATCAAGCTTTCCACTCAATAATTGCATTACTCATAGTAATAAAAATAGAAAACAGGTTTAAAATGAAAAACCACATTTAAACCATTTTTTAAATTTTCCATCATATTTTTACTCATTAAATTGGTAAAATAGTTATGAACCCTTAGAAGATGCATTTTTAACCAAATAAACTATCCCTGTGTTTTTCTTTCAGTGATGATTTTACCCAGATACTGTTTGAGCATCTGACAGGAAACCCATTTCTGCTCTTTGTTTGTTGTACTAATGTGCTGGTTTGGTTGGGACAGAGGTACTTTACTTCATACTAGCTGCTATGGGGCTATGTTTTGGATTTGTCCCAGAAAAAAAGTGCTGGTAATAAAGGAATGCTTTAGTTATTGCTTGCACAGAGTCTAGGCCTTTTTAGTTAGGTAAAAAGGGAGGGGGCACAGCTGGCACAGCTGACCTCAGCTGACCAAAAGGATATTCCACACAATACAGCATCATGCTCAGCAATGAAAGCTGGAGGAAGAAGGAAGGGGGGGCATTTGGAGTGGTGCCATTTGACTTCCCAAGCAACTGTTAAGTATGATGGAGTCCTGCTGCCCTGGGGATGGCTGAGCACTTGCCCAATACTGGGAAGTGGTGTATGAATACCTTGTTTTGCTTTGCTTGTGTACACAGCTTTTGCTTGACTTATTACACTGTCTTCATCTCGACTCACAGGTTTTTCCTATTTCACCCTTCCTATTCTCTCCCCCACTCCACTATGGGAGACTGAATGAGCAGCTGTGTGGGGCCTTGTTGTCAGCTGGGGTTAAATGACACCAACCAACCACACCTGCATCCTAAATCATGACTTGGGTTCTGAGGCACTGTGTTAACACAAGGACTGCTAACAAATCACTTGAATTCTTTCATTTGAAGGCAAAGCTAGGTGTGAGGATAAAGGCGTCTAAATGTCTATCAGCAGGAATACGTTTTCTGCTAGAAAACAAGGTCACTAACCTGTCATATCTGTCACTGGCTCTATGGTCAGACAAACCTTGCCATCAGTCCCTGTGCTGTCTGGCTTTCTTCTGTTCATGACCTTCTGTAAATGTAAATTGTTTCTGATTTAGGATTGAATTACTAGAATGTGTTAACTGGGAGAGGCACACAGCAAAGAATAAGCAGAATAAGCTTTTGGGTATAAACTTTATGAAATATGAATATTCATGGTAGTGTTTATGAAACACTTGGGAACTGAGAGTATTTCCTCTCATATCTAGATGTGTAAATACTTCATAAGCTTGTGGATGCATTTTCTTATTGCTTTTGCTTTTTCCTTGAGATCAGCTCTATGTTCTGCATGCTGAACATAAGACCTAAACCACATTTTGATACTGAAAGTATTTGTTTCAGTTAATGAATATCTCTCATATGGGCTGTTATTTCCTGTTAAAAATGAGATGCCTTTTATAACTTGAAGGTAGTATAAGATTTTTAATTATATGTTGCTGTGTAATACTACCTAAATGGAACTTGAGAAATAATTCTTGTGTGGAGAATAAGGGAAATTTAATGCATGCATTCCATTTAACTAGATATTTTCTGCTTTAATAGTTGAATTCCCTACCCAAATTTCATTTCCATAATCAAGCCATGTTTAGACTGTTGACATATTGTTACTTCATCAAACATTCACTGCAACCTTTTCTTTCCAAAATTCTCATTACTCTAAGATTAACTGAGGATATTTACATAACGCCAAAGTACAATGAAGTTTCTTATCAAGTGTTTCCCTTCCCTGTAGTTTTTGTAGTGTAATAACTAAAGTCAGTAAGTAAGATTCAATAGCTGAAACAGCGCTGTTACTGTGGATTGTAAAAATAGTGATAGGAAATACTGAAAATATGGTAAGTGCAGTAAAAAATACGTATTATTTTTTGTCATGTAAAAGCATTATTTCTCTCTTTGTTATTAAAATACATTATGTGACAGATCCTACCATAAAAGCTTGTCAAAGGCATCTAGCTAAAATTTACTTGAAATTTTAAAGTCACTACCGGTAAAGACAAAGTTTTTTAACTGTCGTGTTTATAAAAGCTCTTCTAGGATTGTTTTACAATTTTATGTAAAATGGTTCTGAATAAGGTAGAAATTTGGAACAGAAGTGCAGAGTTCAATTGCTGTATCTTATTAACAGAGCTGAAGTCCTCTCTGCTACTTTGTGCAGGTTAACTGTACTAGTAGTTTTCTCCTTCTGGATACTTGGGTCATAACTGGACAAACGGGGAAAGGGAAAAGGCAGGAATGAGATGCATGAAGTGCTACACACCCCCAAGCCCCCTTTAATTTGTCACTAAATAACAGGGAAATAAGTTTTGATTTGAAACAGGCAGACTGGTTTTCTGCACAAATGCTCAAAACTTCAGTCAGATGTGTATAGGGTGAAGTTGGGAATGAAGACTAAAGCTTATTCAGAACTAAGAACCATCTACATCCTGGCGTAACTATTTCCTTCTAATTCAAGACTATGGTCTTAATTTTCACAGTAACTTGAGCACTTAGCCATTTCAGAAACCTATTTCAGAGTCTTTTGCTGTTTATGGGCTAACAGTGCTCATGGGCCCACTTTTTGAGCAGAGGAATGACAGTGGAGCTCTTTGAATTCAAACAATAGTCTAAAAGACCAATTTATACGTTTAAGAAACTGAAAATGTTCTTTAAATGATTCCAAATATATTGGTGGCACTTAAGGTTTGCAGTTTTAATATCACTGGAGATTTTCACTGTGGTCAGATTTTATTCGCGCAGTAAGAATTAATCTTTTTCATATCAGGGTGACAGAAGAATAACACATATATCTAAGTAGAAGTATATCTGGAAGAGTTTGCAGAAAATATTACTGCCTGAAATATAGACCATTCATCCTGGGAACTGCTCTGTTAGGCTTTAAGAAAACATCATATTCAGCCTGCCCTGCCCACCAACTGCAACTTTCCATCCCTTCCTTCCTATTTTATTTTTAATCCCATTTCTAATCTTCACAATAATCCATCCTTTCATTCTACATGAGGAAATTCTTTGACCTGGGCTTCTGTGACTCCATCCTTTTATCTTTCTTTCAAAGGCATTTTTAAAATTGTAATGTGCTCAGGAAGGTTACTCAATTAGGTAAGTAGTCACTACCAACCCACTATACATACATATCATACATATGTATACAGATATACAAACAGACCAAGTAACAGCCACAAAACAAATTAAATATTATATTTTTTATTTTTCTTTTGCAGAAAAGGTTTTAACAGCCTGTGGAACTTGTTGCTAAAGAACCATAGAATCATAGAACAACCAGGTTGGAAGAGACCCATTGGATCATTGAGTCCAACCATAATGTTCCTTCAGACGCTTTTTAGTGTATTAATGTTCCTGCAGAAGCTTTTTAGTGTATTTCAGATTAGCATAGGAAAATAAACTACAGAGACTGAGATTTTTTGGGGGGTTATTAAGCATTAAGTGTTTAATGCAAGCAGTGTCTCAAAGTTCCTAAACAGCTTTTAGAAAGAGAACACATCTTAGGTCTCATCTGCAAAGCACCTAACATGTGGTAAATGCTCTGTGAGAATAATTACTGGACAAGAACATGCATAACTGATTGCACTGGAAGCTCTTGCTGCTTCTAAGCAGAACCTGACCCCTCTGAGGAGGAGACTGGCAAGTAGCAGGTTTTCCTGGTGTCACAACCTGGACCCATGAGCCACACGCTTGTGTCCAGCCCTGACAGAGGGGGGAAAGTGGATTTGTTTGCCAGTGTGGCGATCGGGAGGCCAGTAAGGTCACTCCCAGGGTGAATATCAAAACAGTATTTATTTCTGGTTCCAGCAAACCTAAACACACTAAGATACTGGGGTGTACAACCAAGATGCAGGGGTGTGCATCCACCCAAAGCTACAGAAACGAATCCCCGAGTCCCTAGGATCCGATCCAACACGAAAACCATGAGGTAATGGGGCGGGGGAGGAGGGAGAGAGAGAGAGAAAAATCACCACATTGGAGACAGCAGATGATCTTGCAAATGTGTGGTCCAGGCTGCTCTGATCAGAGTGTGTGAGTCCATGCCAGCATGGAAGTGAGACCACGACCCCTCCCCTCTGAGACAAGCCCGTGCCACAAGTGGGTAGTCCTCCGGCAAAATGTTTAAGGCAAATAGATAAACATAGTCTGACTTGACACCTGGCATGTAACTTTTGTAGAAGTATTCTTTGAGACGGTGCTGCCTTTGAGTATGTGACAGTCACATGCCTACTGAGAAATTTATATAGACATAAATGGCAAGGAACAAAAGTATTTCGGTTAGGACAGAAAATAGATAGTAGTAGAGGAATCACCTCCTTCAACCTGCTGGTTACACACTTTTTGATGCAGCCCAGGATACAGTTGGCTTTCTTGGTTGCCAGTGCATGGTGCCAGCTCACGTTGGGCTTCTTATTCATCGAATCATAGAACCATAGAATCATAGAATCATAGAACAACCAGGTTGGAAGGGACCCATGGGATCATCGAGTCACAGAATCACAGAACAACCAGGTTGGAAGGGACCCATCGGATCTTCTAGTCCAACCATTCCTATCTAACACTAAACCATATCCCTCAGGACCTCATCCACCAGTGCCTTAAACACCTCCAGGGAAGTTGAATCAACCACCTCCCTGGGAAGCCTATTCCAATGCCCAATGACCCTTTCCGTGAAAAACCTCCTCCTAATCTCAAGCCTAAATCTCCCCTGGCAGAGCTTGAGGCCATTCCCTCTCGTCCTGTCCCCTGGCACTTGGGAGAAGAGCCCAGCTCCCTCCTCTCTACAACCTCCTTTCAGGTAGTTGTAGAGAGTATTGAGATCTAATTCACTAACATGAGTCCTTCTCTTCAGGACTACTCTTAGTTTCACAGATGACATCTAAAAAGTTTCATTCAGTGTCCCAGATGAATTTAACCTGAATCTATCTTATGCTTAAACTCACACAGGCATGCTGGGGCAAAATGGGTGGTTTTATACCTATTCTAGTGTTACATAGTGTAAAATATTGTCTTTTGCTTTACTGAGCCCTAAAAGAGTTGTCTAATGCTATTGAGAACACTACTCTAAAAGGAGATGCACAACCCCACTTAGTGATATCTTGTAGAAAACTAATTGCACACTGTTCCTTCATTTTGCATTAACAGTGAAATGGGCATTGCAGAATGTGCCAGAAGGTTACTTCATCATCACTGGACTGATCATTGGTGCTGTTTGATAAATGACACTTTTTTTTTTTGCCTTACCTGCCCACTCTTTGTAAGCATCTCTCTGCAATAAAACTTTGAGTTGTCTACCTTGTCCCCACATGAGTGTGTCAGTAATGTCTGTCTCTCAGAACCTCTGCGGGGAGATTCTGCTTGGTTATGGCACTTCCAGCCTGAAGGATATAATTTGAAATCATATTAATAATTTGCTGTGGCATTTGAAACAAAAATCGGAGCAACTTAGACTATTTTTTAAAGTCTGCAGTGCCTTGTATTGCAGACTGGAAGGTCTACAGCCTGAACTTACATGGCAATAGATGTAAACACATGGGCATGTGCAAAACAATGTACTCATGTTAGACATGCATAGATTTGGTGTTTATTTTGTTAATAAAAAAACCCTTTACTTTTCTCTTGCTTCCTTTGTTTCCTTCTTGTCCCTGAAATTAATTGCAAAAAGTATGCTTAGCACAAAGAAATAACACTTATTTGGTAACTTTTTGGTGTAACAAAGAAAACGTATTCTTAAATGAGGCTGTTGTTAGAATAATTTGGTGCAGAAATGTTGGAACTGAGCCAGAGTTAATAGCAACACAATGACGGCCAACATAACTTGGTAAATTACAATTTTCTCCCTACCTATCTGGTCTCTGAGGACCTTCCTCTAAGCATATGCCTTTTAGTTCCCTTTCATCATGGGTATGGCAATAAAGTCTGACTCCAAATGTGCAACATATTCTCTGCCAGCCCTCCCTCTGCCTTCTTTACTTCACCTTTCCACATGGTTAAATTATTTAAGCTGAAGACTCCTTTGAATGGTTCCTGCCAAAGGTAACTGTCTGCTAAATTGAAACGCTGGAGGAAAAGTTTTGAGATTAAAATAATTTCTGTGTTCCTGTGGCAGTGACTCGGGAGTGGTGCGGAGCTACCTTGTCTGACCTCTCCCATGACGGATTCATTAATCTCACTGAAGGTGCCAGAAGATCAACTAACAGCTTTTCCTATTTGGCTGCCCCCAGATGGCATTTCTGAGGAAACAGTGAAGATTGGATGGAAGATATGACTTGAATTTCAACAACTCATTGCTGCTCCAGAGTATTTGGTCTAAATAAAAGACAGAAGTTACTTCATCCTATTTTGAAATCATGCATGAAAAGCATCTGGAAGAACATACAGACTCTCTTTCTTAATTGATTGTGATGTGACTTTCACTCACAGCAGAAACCAGACTACTCTCTCTGTGGTACACAGCATCCACTAACACTAAAATTCTTTTTAAGATAATCCAGTTAGTTCTTTTATACTCTTAGGTGAGAATAAGATGCACAAAATATATTATTAAAGTCCTTCAAGGTTTAAGAGCCTAATTATTGCTGTCACAACCTGATGCAACTGCCTAAAGGAAGTCTTTCATAGAACAACATTTGCCCAGCTTGCAGGGCAGTGTAATTCCTGTTGTTTCCCATGATACACATTTACCTCAAAATATTATTTTATGGACCTGAATTCTTGGCTGGTTAACTTATTAGCCTTTTTGGCATCTGTTCCTGACTGTGTAAAAAATATGCATTCATAGCCAAACTAGGGAAATGGCCTGTGTCCAGCACAAGGAAACTTGCACAATTAATAGGATTTTCTTCCATGAAACGATTTTAAAATAAGATCCTAAATCTGTGTATTGGACCACAGGGAATTTGACTGATTCTGATCTCACAGATTTGGTTGGTATATTATCTGAACAGCACCAGGTAAGACTCTGAGGATTAAGCAATAACTAACTTTGGTTCTACAGAGTGGTAGAGGGATCATGTCTCACACAAATATCTATGGGCATTTATGGGGCTCTTCAGGGAAGAAGGAGTTCTACAAAGTACCCTACATAGAGAAGCACCATTAAATAATTTTTTTGGGAGAGATTATGAATTAATCAATATTACCAAGGATTTTGTGGACACTGTGCTGGTATCTATACTACTACTGAAAGAGTGAAAACAGGGAATAAGTAGTACATAATGTGGGTGAATAGGGGTCCAGGGTTTTAGTTTGCCCCATTATACTAATTTTTTAAGCAATGTGGGCATGACTTGTGGTAGCCAATTCATGCCCAGAGGACAACAGGACAAACACATGATGGGGTCCAGGCAGCAAAGGGGACAATCTGAGTGAAGAGGGTAGCTAGAAACATCTCATAATGTCATGGACTTGATTAATTCTATTTTCTGGATGTGTTTAATGAGTGGCACAAATAACATGGAAAGAATAGAAATGGAACCTGAGGAGAGGGTCCAAATAGTGGGTGAAATCATGCTGGGAGGGAAGCAGTAACGGTGTGTATGGATCAACCATCTCACTGATCTGATGAAGGGGAACTTCAGAGGCAAGGCTGGAAGAAAAAGCAGAGGATACTACTCATTACACAGTGGATTTTTTTTGGCTTTCTGGCTCCAGTCCTTTTACCTTTTTTTACTATTTTCTTCCAAAATACAGATAGAGGAGAGGCTGTTCTGTTCTCCTGGAAGGCTGCCCTTAAACAGGGCAGTGTCCCAAGGGCTTCTTGGTCTAGGGAAATGTCAAATAGCTAAGCTGAGCTTTACAAAACACCTGGGTCAGAACAGAGCTGGGACTTTAAACTGTAGCTTCTCTTTCCTGAGTAAATCTTCGTTTATCAAAACAGCCTTCCATAGGGTTTTAAGGTCTCTGCTTTTCTTTTTCAAAGACTATTCTTTATATTAATTGTGGTGGTGAGAGGAAAACGATCCAAGAGTGTTCAAGACATTTTATTTTCTCTTCTAAACATGTGATTATGACATTTAATTACTGAGAGTAGTATCAGAGCCCAAGTGGGATCTCCTTGGTTCATGTTTTTACTAATCATTCTGGTTTCCCCATATCAAGGGCTGCCTGCTTTATTTTACAGTCTGCATTGGGATATATCATGTCTAAAACCGCTCATTCTTATTTATCTGCTGTAACAGGGGCTCTAGTGACTGCTTCAAGAGGATCAAGGAACAGGATCATGAAATCATTTAAAATCAAGTTCAACTATAAAATGCATCTACATGAAGACATCTACATGAATCTCAGGTGAATCCTTCCTCTCAAACATTGATTAATCCTCTAAGTCTGAAGTCCAATAAAAATTGGAATATGTGCTAACCAAACCCAATGTTTTCACAACCCCCAGCTGGCCCCACATTTTGTTAAGCTGCTCAGTCCATGTTTATTGACTTAATTTCAGTACTTCCGGACTCTCTCTGAACCAGAGAATATAGGCTGAGCTCCCTAGACTGTGTGTTAAAGAGTAAATGTTTCATCTTATTTCAGCTTTAAAGAAAACATAGCTTGTCATCAGATGTGACATACTCACATTGAAGCTATTGCCTCAGTAATATTAATCTATCAATCTTTTAAAATGGATTATACTTTGTAAAGAGAGGAGATAAGTTTCATTAGATGAAAAGCTATAGCTGGGAAAAATGGACTGGATTCTAATAAATAAGCTTGTCCTTTTCTTCTATGCGTTGATATAACCCCGACCCTATCTCTTTGCAAACATGGTTGCTTTTATATCAACCATAGCTATCACCACTCTTGTTCTGTAGGTTTCTTTTCAGAGTAAGTGGGTTCTGGTTACTTTTCAGTTAGCACACTTTATTTTAGTTATCTCTGAGAAAAAAATCTCCAGGAGGATTTGAATTATCTATGCTCATATGGGTGGAAACAGGCTTTTTTTTTTTCACTCGATTGACTACACAGCTTTTCAGATCAGCATAATTCTTCTTGATACCGGAAGCTAAGCCACCATAAAGTATTAGTCTATACCACTGTCGTCATACTGATGCAATTTATAATATGCCTAGTTAAATACTGAAATGCATGACTGTTCTTAACTGTTATCTTGGAATTAGAAGTCACTTATAGTTTATGCCTTTAAACTGGTAGCAGTATAACTGTACCACCTTTCTACTTAATTGTTCTGTATTGATAAAACTCTAGTCTAATCTGTAGAAGATGTAAAGTGGAGACAGATCAGTATAAAAGAACATCAGTAGTTCTGATTTCCAAGGATAGTTTCCTTGACATTGTCATTGAGAAAATGCTATTTGATTTTAACTCAGTCAAATCTCTAATGTATTAATGGATTAATTTTTTTATTTGATTGTAATAAAAGTAAAGTCTAGTTAAACCAGTACACAGATCCTTGAAATAAAGCAGTGTGCGTGTTTATGTGCATGTGTGTATGCCTATTGGAAAAGCAGACATGATTTTGAATATTTCAGGTAGTACAACCTCTTGACAAGATCTGATGGATTTACTATTCCTCTTTAAAGGAGGTTATTCGGCTTAAACACAATGTTTTTCAATATGCTTTTGAGGTTCATCCTAATGGAAATAATAGCATTGACTAACTGTATAACAATTTACATATTTAAAGCACTGTGCAAATATTAACTAATATAGTTACACAACATCTAAATAACTATAATACTGGCTGTCAAGGCAGTGAAGAAGTAGACAAGTGCAGAGCACTGCTAGCAATTCTGGAGCGGATTCTGCAGTGAGGAGGGATGAAGATCCCTCCCAGAAGAGTGAGGTTTGGCATGCCAGGATACTTCAGCTTGCATTGTTCTGTTTCAGCTATTTGCTGTGTTTAAACTGTAAGTGATCAGGGAGCAAATGCGGGTCCTTTGTCAGTTCTGCCTTGGAATTTTTTTTTGTACTGTACATCAAAATATAATTATACCAATTCCAGGCTTCTAGTGACTGATTTCCTATTGAACATCTGGATATAGATTTGACAATGCCAAAGTTTTTTTCTCTAATCTTCCTTATTTTTTTTCTCCTGTTGTCAGGATCATTTGAAGCAATCTGCTGACAAGAATGCAGAAAAAACATGATTTGATATCTTGAGTAACGGCATTCTGTCATTGTCATTTTCACATTTTAGCTGGTCTATGGCAAGAACAGCAGAACATGCTGATGAATTTATTAGAGTGCTTGAAAGATACAGTTGGAGACATTTAATTCTTTACAGCCTTCTGCTAATTTCCTGGTCTAGAAATCAAGGCTGCTGAGGTCTGTTAAACAGTAGCAGAGTTTGCAATGCAGCCCTCTGTTCCTCAATAACACAGTCTGTAAGTACTTTATTGCCAGTTACGAATGTACTTTTCTATTCACTATACCTTGAAAGGATAAGAAAATAATCCATTTTCCTGTATTCACGACTGTACCTGACTCTTTGTGGCTTTGTCTGATATAATATACTGCAATAATAAGCCAGTCTAGAGGTGATAAAAGCATTGAAAGTTGCTTCAGTCTTATTCCAAGCTGAGAAGAATGGGTCCAAACCTTTGATCTTTAAGTGTAAGAGAAAACTTTTCTTTTCAGTTTTAATGTTTATACTTAACAATACAACTTCCTCCATTTACATTTTATCTTTCATTGTAAATGTTTAAAAGTAGTGCATGAATGTTACTGTGTAGATGGGTTATGAACGGATTTATGGACCCATGGCTGAAATAAAAAAGCAGTCGCTGGGAGATGTGCAAGCAGTCAGTCGTGAACAGCTTTATGTAGTGTGATTTGGGGGATATCGTATTGATATTCTTTACCTTTGAAAAGAAACATGCCTTTTAAGAGGATATTTATTGTAGTTCTAGTTTTATCATTTATTTAAAAACAGGTACCTGAGAACAGGCCAGCATTCCTAGAGCACTGGGACCTTGGTTTGTCTAATTAGTAAATAAGTATTAGTAAAAATTCTCATTGCTAGTAACTGGTTGGTTCCTATTGCTTCTCCCTGTGATAATTTTGCCTCCCATTCAGTTCTGGAACTGGAGACTTTATGCTTTTCAATGCAGTGTTGAAGCATCTACATGTATGCAATAAAAGGAGAGCAAAAGGAATCACATGATATTGATGTACTTAAATTTTGTTTCTTAATACTGAACTCTGACATCTTTAGGGCAATTCAGTCAGACTAGTGATCTGTGATGTTATGTAAAGTCCCATTTTATGTCATTCTGTAAAGCTGACCTTCAAATTCTCTTTTTCCCTTTGATGATTTCACCGGGTTTGCAAAGTCTCATCATCTTGATGTATTTTAACGCTATCACCATAATTTACATCTCCAAGTTAAATTTCTGCTCTAACTGAACAAGCCTCTTCTGAAATCTGTAATGAAGTATTTCTATCTTTTTCACTAAAAACCAGCAGATGTCGTAGTTTCTCCAAAAAGAGTGTGTTTCTCCCCAATCCTTTAAACTGCAGAAACTGCTTAGGCATTTGTGTGCAGTGTTTCACACAGCAAAAAAATCCATGTTAAGTAAGCTATTATTGAGCAGCAAGCTCCAACCACCTGATCTTTTAGATAATCTCACTGTTATGTAGAATACATTAATATGAAAAATATTCCCATTTTACTTGCTGAAACAAAGGGAAGATGTTGCTATGATGTTAAACACCCAAGGACTGTGTGACACTGCCTGAGGTTCAAAAATTGTATGGAAACATTTTCTGAATTTTATTGCTATCGTCCCTCTTCAGTTACATGTTTGATGCTTGAGCTCTCTTTTCTTGCTACTGTGATGTCTGTCCAAAATAGCTAAGTGGATCCAAGTTAATGAGATACTGCCCTGAGGGAATTAATATTTCTGTAGTAAAAGCATGAGCAATGGAATGTGCACACTAGTTAAATCAACTAAAATTTGCTTTACCTAACTTTAGCTTCATAAAAATTGAAGAGTTTGTCTGAAATAACTGTTGTGCCTTCCAGTGCAGTTAAGAGAGAAGAGTAAACACATCCAAGGGTCCTTACATCTAGGATTAGTGTTGGAAAATTATCCTCTGGAGATTACTGTATCTCTCTGTTAGTGTAGAAGAAAGCTAAATGGATGTTGCAACTTTGATCATAGAATCATAGAACAACCGGGTTGGAAGAGACTCATCGGATCATCGAGTCCAACCACTCCTATCAAACACTAAACCATGTCCCTCAGGACCTCATCTACCCGTGCCTTAAACACCTCGATAGTGAGTTTGAAGATGGTTGGAAGTAGGAGACCTTAAAAGACACATTGAGTCAATCCCATTCTTCTTCTTCTGTTGCATCCAGTGATTAAAAACAATGGTATAGTTGTATTCTTGATCTCCATCAGCAGTAGATAAATAGACAATATTCATCCTATTGCAGCTATGTGTATACCTGTGACTCTTACTGGAATAGTACCTAAGCTCCTGCAAATCATCGCTGCCATTTTCCTTACACTGTCTCTATGTAGGGGAAGGTAATTAGGATTCCTGTTATTTAGATACAGAATTGAAGTGTCATAGCTACTTGTACAATCAACTGCATTGTAACTGGTGTGGCAAGGATTAGTTCTGGGCTCTAAAGTACAACACCATGCACCCTGAGTTAAAGACAATCTCCTCCTCTTTGGGGGCTGGGGAAGGGAGGGAAAGCAAAAAGAAGTGTGAAAGAAAATGTGAACGGGACTGGAGAGTTATGTTCCTTCAAACAGTATATCGTGAGGTTTTATCACACCCAAAGATGATGGTGCAGCTGGGAACACAGAGTGGGCCTCTGAGCTCTCACGCTGAAGAGCTCAGCCAAAGCGAATCCTTATCTATATACATTCCTATATTTGCATTAAAGAAAACAAAAAAGCCCATTAGAGATATAATTTAGCTTAAAAACCATTAATTGAATAAATACTGATTTTCATATTTTGTGATTAGTTTTACCAGGAGGAAAGAGACAGATTTAATATGAGGTGCCTAAGATTCGGGCATGTCAACTAAGCTGGTTGTCTCAGCTCTCCTTGTGCTCAATGAGACAGAGCAAGGGCTTAACAGGATCCTTCATTTGGATGGCATTAATTGTACTCTTACTCCCTCACCTATATAGACAACATATGTAAGTAACTTGACAGCTAATGACAGTTAAGATGAATCCTATGTAACGTCTTTTCCAGCTATGATTTGGTGCTTGTGTACTCAATCATGTTGGTTGTGCTAGTCAACAAAGCATATTTTTTCATCTGGAAGTTGGTGATGAATGCAGGATTTCTTTGCCTCCCGGATGAGACAGGGAAGAGGATGAGATGGAATGGGATGGGGTAGGATGGGATAGAATTGAGGGAGGGGGTTTTGCCTTTTAGATAATTGTAGAAAGCAATATGGTCTCCCCTCAGCCTCCTCTTCTCCAGGCTAAACAACCCCAGTTCCCTCAGCTGCTCCTCATAAGACTTGTTCTCCAGCCCCTTCAGGAGATTCATTGCTCTTCTCTGGACACATTCCAGAGCCTCAACATCCTTCTTGTGGTGAGGGGCCCAGAACTGAACACAGGATTCAAGGAGCAGTCTCACCAGTGCTGAGTACAGGGGGAGAATAACCTCCCTGGACCTGCTGGTCCCAACGTTTCTGATACAAGCCAAGATGCCCTTTGCCTTCTTGGCCACCTGGGCCACTGTTGCCTAATGTTCAGTCACCATCAACCAACACCCTCGGATCCCTCTCCTCCAGGTAGCTTTCCAGCCAGGCTTCTCCTAGGCTGTAGCACTGCACAGGGTTGTTGTGCCCCAAGTGCAGGATCTGGCTTTCGGCCTTGTTAAACCTCATGCCATTAGACTCAGCCCAGTGGTCCAGGCTGTTCAGATCCCTTTGCAGAGCCTCCCTACCCTCAAGCAGATCGACACTTCCACCCAGCTTAGTGTCATCCATAAACTTGCTAAGGGTGCACTCAATGACCTCATCCAGGTCATTGATAAAGACATTGAACAGGGCAGGGGGAAAAGAGAGGCAAATGGAGAGAGAACACATAGAACAATGACCCACATAGAACTGACCCACAGGAGCCTTCCACTTCTGTAGCTTGTTACCTGGTACTGAGACAACAGGAGTGTTGGGCATAGGGAAGCAGAGGGAAATGCAGCAGCTGGCTTGCTTTTCAGTCAGTTGCAGATTCACTTGCCTGAGGTTGGTCCTAGAAAAGTGTAAGTGTCCTGGGTTTGATGCCTGACACTAACATAGTATATTGTTTAGAATAAGAGTATGTTCCTAGTACTGCTAACTAAAAGCATTTTAGTTGTATGAATCTCACCCAAGAGACTGAGGTCTAAGGTCAGTAATGGAGAGATGTAGAAGAGAAGAGGAAGACTTCAGTGATTCAGGCAAATTGTCCCTATTCAAAGCCAGAGACAAGATGTTTATATTTTTTATCTCTCTGCACCATAAAGAACTCTGCTGCATAAATCATCTCAGTACCCAAAGCTAAGGAAAAGAAGCAATGACCTGGAAAAAGTAGTTTCCAGTATGGCTGTGCTCTAGGAGCACAGTCCTTGGAGCACCTGAGAGCCTCCTTTCTTCACATCTAAGGGTGACGCTTCTCATCCCTCCCTGTTTGAATCCTCAGAGAAACTTTGGGTCAACACCTCATCCCTTCTGCTTCTGCAGCTTTACCCCGTGTGTCTGACTTTTATCTTTCTTTTCAGTTGATGAAATGGTTGTGATTAGCAAAGATAACTAGCAGGAAATATTGGGACAAGATGTGAAAAACCCTTACTGAGAAAGAATTAATTTCTGCTGCAAAGGGAAAGTATAGAAAGCTTGACCACACTATGACAAATCAGTCTTTTAAATGTCACTGGTGGAACCAAATGTGTATGGCTGATATTTTCCTCGTCTACTGAAAAAGAATGCTGGTGTGCTTTGGTTTGATATTAGCAGGTCTGGTTTGCGCATCACCTCCTACATTCCTTCTATAATAATCTTGCTAGAAATTATTTGGAGAAAGAAGTGTATTAGCATAGATTTAAAATATTGTGGTCTGCAATCAAATCCTTCTCACTTCAGCATTTCCACACCGTTTGGCCAATGTTTACACTATTGTTTCATTCCTTAGCTGATTTATATGCCAGTTTTCAAAGTAAGGTACCAGGAGCTGCAGGCTTTGTCGTATCAACTAGCTGAATCCCAGAGTGCTGCCCACTTGGCTGGATGCACTGACAGCAGTTCTCACTTTGTGGCACCCAGCAGCAGCAGTAAGAAGAAATGCAACTTATTATTACTACCAAAGAGGTGAAAAGTTAAACACACGAAAAATTAGACTGATTTATGATGGCAACTTATCAAGGAGAGCTAGACAGTAGACGGAAGCAGCCCTTACAGGTGTCCAAACAATGTGTGATGCATTTCAGTGTTGTTTTTTTACCTATACATCTCAAAAAGGAAATGTAATAATACTCTGGAGCCGTGGGGAGAGGAAATGACTAGAATTAAGTTGGAGTTTCATTTTAAGAAGTCTGCTGAAGTGCTGAAATCCACACTTTTTTGTTGGGCCACTTAGTGGGTTTTGCTCTGTGTTTAAAATAGCTTCACTTCTCACAAGCTCACAGCAATTATACCCTGCATCCTCTAAGACAAAACTCTAGTGTCATGATCTGTTTTAAATCCCTTTTTTCCCCTTCATTAATTCAAACCAAGGTATTTTCAAGAGCAGTGGATCCTGAGAATTGTCTACATGCTACTAAGAATTTCTTTTCTACTTTCATAAAGCCTGTCTTTATTCCCATTCCCAAGCTTAGGTTGACAGAAACTGTTTGTGAAGAAGTATATATCATAATATTTTCACTTTAGCATTATTTTTTCTCCAGATTTTTGTTACTTTTTAACATTACTGATTATTTCTGCTTGTCTCCACAAGCCTTGATACAGAGCTAGATGAATATGTTTTTGTGAGAATATGTTTTTGGTCAGAAAAATGTTGATTGCATAAAATTAGCTGTTTGTGAGAAAGCATCTTTTGTGGCAAAGCTTTTACTGAGAGATCACTCTGGCCTTGGAGAGATTTGACTTTCAGATCACAAGGATGCACACTCTCCACTGCAGATTATCAACTAGCCAAGCAAAGACCTAAAATGTGGGGGATCTGAGTTCAGGATCTCTGAACCAGTAAAAGGTGTTACTCTGAACCAGTAAAAGGTGTTAACTCTTTCCCTATAAATCAAATCAGCTTATTGCCCAGAGAACTGCTAGCTAGTCTATTACACACAGATTTGTAATATCAGATAAATATAAATTTGTGTTATACTTACGATGATATTTAGTTATAAAAAAGAGAAGGATCAAAGGGAGAAGAAATACCTATTAGGGTAGATGGCAAGTTTTCAGGCACGCAAAACTCTTCAGTTATTTGCACTCCTGATATGTCTTTATTTTAATAAAAGATGATATTTGATGTTATTTCTCTTGACAAAATTTCCGTCCTGGAAAAGTTTACCTCTTTCTGGTTTGCTGCAGAAAAAAAAATACCCAACCCATCCGCCCCCCCCCCACCCCAAAAAGACAACCAAAAAATCCTCACCAAAACAAAACAAAGATCTCATACAGACACTGCTTTTCAAGCAGCCTGTCTTGCTTTTAAGACCTTCATCAAGTTTTTCCTGTTCTCAGCAGGAGATAAGTTCAGAAACATCCCAGTTCTCACTGTGCCTTTAGATGAATGGTGTTTCATGTAGGTTTGAGAAAAGACAAAAAGATTTCAATCTTTTTTAAGGCTATCGAAAGGAGACAATAAGTTCATCATACATGCAAAAGAATAGGTATATGGAGTACTCATAACAGAAATTTTGTTCTCAGTAGCATGTTCCCTCTGAAGGCAATGAGTCCTTCATGGACAGTTCTCTTAAGTTCCTATTTCTCACATTTCCAACCTGTTGCATGCTGTTTATATTACCAGTTTTAGACAAGACCAGTTCCCAGGTGAATAATTCTTTCATATTACTTTCTGGGGAAAACCACATGCCCACAGGTAAGTTTCTAAAGGAGTTATAAATAACAGTATATGCCTTCAAGAATGACCTTCTTGTAGAGGAGAGCATTCTCCATCTACATTGCTTCTGAATGCAACCTTAACCTCAATACTTTTTAAGCAGGTCTGTGCTAAAGCAAATGAATCATGCACACAATCAGTAGTAACCGAAGCCTACACGATGTTGGCCATCAAAGAACATCAGTTTACATGCTCCTAGCCACTCCATCCTGGCATGGCTTTTTCCGCAGGCTTCTGTATCTGGTTGTGGCACATGCACTCCATGTTACTAGCAGCAGCAAACCAGACAGAAGCTGTTCAAGTGCAATCCTTGGTCAAGCCATGCTGGGAGCTAAGAAGTAGGCATCTTACCTTTTTGATTCTGGGATTTTTGTCCTTCAAATGAATGATCATAAGAGAGACTGGGGCATATTGTCCTAACAACGATTATAGAAGTACATTGCTTTGCATTCAGTAAGATATTCTGGGTGGCTGGGTAGCAGACTCTTAATAAATGCTACTATAAGGAAAGCTCAGAGAGCCCTCAATTGTGCAAAAAATTTTTCTGCTTCTCAGTTTACGCACAAATCAAGAGATGGTAAGTTTTTCGCTGAGTGGGTAGCAGTACTTATTTATGCCTGTATCTTCATAGCTCCATGGTTTCTGTGATGAGTGTTATGTTCTGGATTCACACCACTCCCATCAAGTTTCTCTGTGTAATAGTAGGGTGGCCTGTGCTCATGCAGGAGAGCCAGCAGGTCCTGCAGGGGGCAGAGGACAATTGCTTGGCTGGAGAGAAGCTCTGTGTCGGGTGAATAGTCCTCAAGGACAGGAGAGAACATGAAGGCATCATTTGGGAATGAGTCCACCTTCATCGCCAGAGGTGGTTGCTGCTTGTGACCAGCCTGCAAGAAATGTGCTGTACTCACTGAGTGGCCCCACAGCAGAAAGTGCCCATGGAGAGCTGTGTCAGCCCCTACCCATGTGTGAGAGTTGGGGAGGGCTGAGATTGCACCTCATGTGATCTTCACATTTGCCTGGTCTTTGACTAACCTCTTCAGTCTCCTGGCATATAGTGGTGTCACCTGGAAAGGGGAATATGGCAGAAGGTGAGAATTGATTCACCTGGTACTGGGCTGGAGCAGCATCTGAGGGTAGAGCAGAGACCGGAAGGATGCTCAAGGCTTTGCATCTGCTCAGGTCCTTCAGCAGGAGCTTGATGGAGGGCAGCTGGATTCCCTCCACTCCTTCTGGTGGTCTATGCACAGTGAAGGGGCAGAGAAAGAGTCTTCTGCTTCTACAGCCAGCACTTCAAAGCTGCCCTGAAACAGCTGGGTACTTATTGCCTGGCAGTCAAGCAGAAAGCAGTAGTGGGGAGGGGCTAGGGCTAAGGCTAAGTAGGTGTTGGCTGGACACCAGGCTGGCAAAGCAGCTCCTCTGGCTCTACCCATTCAAGAGCTGCCTGCAGCAATGGAAGCACCTCTCCCCAGCTGAGGAGTGGTGTTTATGTGTTGTACAGCTACTCTTGGAGCACCCCTCTGTGCTGTGAGCATGGCCTCCTGGACTGCACTGCCAGGCAGGGCTTATCCAGGGACTGTGCTGACCCAGAGCTCCTTCACTATCTGGGAGTTGCAGAAAGAGAACAGAAGCAGTCTGAGTGCCCCCTGCTCCCCAGCCAATGGACAGAGGAAGAGAGAAGATAGGAGATTTGAGGTTAGATATCTGTGCTTATAATCCTGGCACTGTCTCTGAAATCTCTGAAAGCCTAAAATTGCTCTTTGACTTAGGCAAGTCACAAGAGGAAAGAAACAATCTGAAAATCTGCTTATGTGAAATGACCTTGAGAAGGCAAATCTGTAGAGAAATTTCAGGTTTACCGGAAAAGTGCATACCAGGGATTCTGCTGTTGGGCTGTGTGCTTATTCTGTTCCTGCTGTTGCTGGAGACAATTATGTGAATAGCTTCATTAAATGAAGTCAGGCATCAATCCCATTTCTACTTAACTACATACTTATGGAAACAGAGTGAAGTTGGAATGAGACGATAAAAAGAAATGATCGTGTCTATTTTATTCAGCATGCATCTTTTTTTTCTATACCTAGAAATCCCTGAGGGAACTCTAGTTGGTAACTCATCACTCTATCCTCCTATTATCGCCTGTTGTAGTGTGTTTGTTTCCCTACAGCCCTAGTGAAAAATTATCTTTTAGAGTCTACTATTTACCCATTAGTCATAATCATTAATTTACAAATAAATGAATACATTTAAAAATAATTGATTGAGAAGGAAATACTTGGCTAGGTGTATACAGAGCTGTTTCAAAAAGCACATTCTAGAAACTGTGTCTAGGAAAAATATTTGCTAGTAATATATGTAGTAAGTATGCAATAATAAGTATGTAATATGTAATAAATATATGTTTAATTTTTGTATATTTACGTATAACAAGCCCTGTGCAGACAGCTTTTGAGGTTTTGTGTATTTGCATTTTGGAAATCTCTATAAATGATGCATGTTTTTCACTGAGGCACTTGGCTGTCATACTTTATACCTGTGCAAAAAAAGTCTCTTCTTTAAATGTCTGTAGGAAAGCCTTTCAGAAATTCTAGGGACAGATTTAAAGGATAAACAAGTCTATGTGAATATGCAAGAATTAAATTTTTGCTTTCTTGTTTGTGAAGACTTGAAATAAAAGTAGCAATGTGTGATAAAGATAACTAGACCAATAGGAAATGCTGTTGTCTAATCTCATCTTGCAAAGATCAAATTATGCAGTCTCCTTGAACTATAAAGTGGTTTCAAGAGGTTCCCTTCAAATATGTGGCTTGATGAAAATAAGAACTTTGGCTTGAAATTAAATCAAAGCTCCAGCATCCCTTAGCAAGTTTGCAGATGACACAAAGCTGTGTGCAAGTGTCGATCTGCTGGAGGGTAGGGAGACTCTGCAAAGGGACCTAAACAGACTGGACCGCTGGGCAGTGTCCAACGGCATGAGGTTTAACACAGCCAAATGCCGGGTCCTGCACTTGGGGCACAACAACCCTATGCAGAACTACAGACTGGGAGAAGCCTGGCTGGAAAACTGCCAGGAGGAGAGGGACCTGGGGGTGCTGGTCGACAGCCGACTGAACATGAGCCAGCAGTGTGCCCAGGTGGCCAAGAAGGCCAAGGGCATCCTGGCTTGTATCAGAAACGGTGTGACCAGCAGGTCCAGGGAGGTGATTCTCCCTCTGTATTCAGCACTGGTGAGGCCGCTCTTTGAATATTGTGTCCAGTTCTGGGCCCCTCAGCACAAGAAGGATGTTGAGGCTCTGGAGCAAGTCCAGAGAAGAGCAACGAGGCTGGTGAAGGGGCTGGAGAACAGGCCTTATGAGGAGCGACTGAGAGAGCTGGGGTTGTTTAGCCTGGAGAAGAAGAGGCTGAGAGGAGACCTCATTACTCTCTACAAGTATCTGAAAGGAGGTTGTAGAGAGGAGGGAGCTGGGCTCTTCTCCCAAGTGACAGGGGACAGGACAAGAGGGAATGGCCTCAAGCTCCGCCAGGGGAGATTTAGGCTGGAGATTAGGAGGAGGTTTTTCACAGAGAGGGTCATTGGGCATTGGAACAGGCTGCCCAGAGAGGTGGTTGATTCACCTTCCCTGGAGGTGTTTAAGGCACTGGTGGATGAGGTCTTGAGGGACTTGGTTTAGTGTTGGATAGGAATGGTTGGACTAGAAGATCCGATGGGTCCCTTCCAACCTGGTTGTTCTGTGATTCTGTGATACTCTACTATGACAGAACAGCGATGGCCAAGCATATTGTCTCGGCTAAGCAAAGTCAATCCCTGTGAATCTTACACTTTAAAGAACTTGTCTCCTTGCGTTAATATTGACTTCTCTACTTGTATTTCTTGTGTCTGAAAAATTTTCTGAGTGCAGGGCTGCATGCACCTTAGGAGCTTCTCTGTTGCTCCTGGTTAATGATGAGAGGGGGAGGTGTAGTAACAGGCACTTCTCTCCATCACCCCTTCACCTGCAGATGGGCTAATTGTTCTGGGCAGCTACAGGTGCTGCTCCCGCCACCCCCATCTGACTGTGTACGTGCACCCAAAGTGTTTGCACAGAGGTCTGCTGACCTGCCAGTGACCCAGGAACCCCCAGCCTCAGTTCCTGAAGGAGTTTCCGTGCAAGCTCCAATTTGAGAAATTTCACAGCAAAGCCACCCCTCGCATGCCAGTGGGGTTAGGGAATTGCCCGTTACGAGAGCCTGCAAGAAGGCATAGAGTGCATACCCACCAGCCCAAGGAATGACTGCCCAGCTGGCCTGAAGATGAACCACTGGACCGCGTGTTCCTGAAGAATTGCTGCTGGAGAGGTTGCTGTTGGAGGAACTGCAGTGCCCCATGAGAATGGTGACTATTTTATTTTTTTCCCTGCTACTTTTTCCTCTTTCTTTCTTACTTATCTTACTGTACCCTCTCTTTTTTTTTTTTTCCTGACACTATGGTGTATTGAATGGAATCCAAATTGTGTTGTAGTTTGTTTATTGACCTTGGATGTGTTCAGAGTATCAGACTGTGATCTGAACAGATATGTTTTTGCAACTCTCAGAAGTTGCAGCTTGGACTGCATATGAGTATCTGGTTTGATATTTTGGCTGTGTTGGCTGTGTGCATTTGAATTTGCCCTGGGAGATTTGTCAGTCTCAGCTGAATTGGGGTGGAATCAATGGGGAGATTTTGGTCGGTTAGTTTATTTTGTTTGATTTATTTTATTCTGTAGCAAGATAAGCTGTTTTACTTCCTCTCCATGGGCCTGGACTGATGGTGAATTATTTGTGGTTTTACCTCAACATTTTTTTAATCTAAAGGCAGGATGAACACAATAGCAGCAATCCATATCAAGAAATTGCCTGGGAAACGCAGAAAATTAATTGTATTTTGATTGAATGAGAGTGACTCTAAGATGTGGAGGGCCAGGTCATCATCTGATATAAAACCACTTAGCATTAACTTAATTGGACTTGTACCAATTAATGACAGATGGAGGGCCAAGCTATTTATACCTTTGCAGAGAGTACATTTCCTCTGGACAAGGAATATTTCAGCTCTGTTCTGGCAGCGGACTTGAGTGGTAGGATCAGGCTATAGTTGAACTTCTTGATAGTTTCTGTTTTCAATGGAGACCCCAGAACTTCTGGCCTCAGCAGCAGGCAAATAGTGTAGCTCTGTCTGGTTCACAGAGGCCAGAAACAGATGGATATCCAATACTCAGTTTAGCATGTCTGTCTTCCTTTCAGTAGTGTGACTTGGATGGAAACCCAACCCTTAAGGTAATTGATAAAGCACTTTATGCCTTCAAATTTCTCTTGAATTACTGGTTTACCCCATTCAGATATTCATCTGAATATCACATCTGTTATCAATTCTCATTTTGTCCGTGTCAGATCCTAAGAGAGTAAAGGGATATATATTATCCTTACTAGGCTGATGAAAAGCACCTGAAGAGATTTTCTGTAGTGTTTCAATGAAAACTAATAAACTTGGTGTTGTATTAGCTTAATTTTTAAGAATCACATAAAAAGAATATTATCCTGAGTTAGCAAACATACTGTACAAACAGCAACTACTATGGAGACATAATTGAGTCAACGCGCTTGCAACTAATATAATTCCAAACCTGCTTATGGGTTATCCAGCTAATATTGTCCCCAATTGACACCTAAAGAAATTATGTTGACTTTTAAAATGTGGAACAATAGATTGGCAGACAAATGACTAATTAATTTTATACCACAGAGTCATAAATATTTCATAACTATTCTCTATTTCGTGCAAGCAGACATTTAGGTAGAATCTAGGCTTCTCTGGAGGGACAGCACAGGGAAGATGACAATTTTGTGTTTCCACGGCTCTGGGCTGCTGTGGTAGAACAACCAACTCCAGAACTAGGCTATGAGGACTTGACTTGCTGCAGCCTTGAACTGTTCCTTGGGTTACCCTGCAGTGTAGGCTGCTCATAACAAACCTCTAGCCCTTTTCCTTGGGAAAACTTCTGCAACACTGCTTGATGGCATTTATACTACTTTAAAGACTTAGAGGAAAGATTCTGATCATTTGACATTATGTACTTATGTAGGAATGTCAAAAAGCACTTCTAAGCAAGGTTTTGTTAAATAAACCGTCAAATAAAATGGCCTGGGCTATGGCAGATGAAACTTCAGTCCTGCATCCAAAAAGAGTGCCTGAGAACTGACTGAAAGATACCAGAGCCTGTTAAGAAATATATATGTGGAGTACAGGGAAATATTCTGTGAATCAGGTGAATAACCATGTCTACTGTCACTGTCTACCTGGCCCTTTTTTGAGCTGTAGGCAGTGGGGTTGTTGGCGAGCAGATCGTCCTCCATCCAACTGACTGAAGAAGACCTTGACAAGTAAGAAGTTTTTTTGTGTAGATAAAGCAGTGTCCATGTGAAGCAGAGGCACACCTCTTCCATTCATCCAGAAACAGTGGGAAACTGAGAGGCCCCAGGTCACCTGGGGAGAGCTTCTCACCCACAGCATGCCATTGCAGGGACAGAGATCATCCCCTTCGCTCTGCTTTTGTTACCCTTTTTTTTTTTTTTTTGCAATTATAAACTTAAAGGCAAGAAAGGCCTTAATAGAAGGCATAATATAATACTGGAGATGCTGTACCTTAACTAAAGATCAGAAAAAAATGGGAACGAATCTCCAGTGCTCTAGGAGCTGCTGAAGTGAAGCAGATCCCTTTGAAAATGCTATTATTAGGAAACAATAGAGAAAGAACAATGAAAGTCTTCTTAGTTTGGTCTTATTGAAAGCTCCACTCAGACTACAAAGCAACAAGTGATTGCCTTCAGATCTGGATAATCCCCAAGTTGTCTGGGAGCTATAAAAATTCACTCCCTTTACAAATATGTAGCACTATTTTTCCTTTTCTTTTGTGTGTCAGAAGAAACTGCTAGTGGTTTAAGTTATAACCAAGCATTAGGACAAATTTTTCCTACAAACCGGAATGGAGGGCATTGTCATTCTCATATAGACATGATGAGAGGAAAAAAGTCCTTTTAAATCTTTTTTCTAATCACATCTTGAGATAAATTCTACTAAATAAGAAAGATACCTTTGAATCCTGTTACTTCAGCTGTCTTTTGAAATACTGTCTATCAGAAAATTTATCGAGCAGTAAAAGGGCTCCTGGTTCTCTAGGCAGATGTCTGGGTGATATTTGAAAACATCCTTTACCACTGGATGACAGTGTCAATTCATGGCAAAACTTTACCTGTTACACTATGGATAGTTTGATGTTATCACCGCGTTCACCTTGTAAGCACATGCTTATTTAAGAAATTGCATCAGGATTGGAGATGATGTTGTGTGTCTTCCCCAGATGTTACAAACTGTCCTGGACAGTTCACTATCTCGCTTCATTCTTTCATATTTTTTCACAGGTAGAGTGATCTGCACAGGAAATAGGCTGCTGGGGGGGTTGAGGAATATGGTTTTCATAGAATCATAGAACAACCAGGTTGGAAGAGACCCATTGGATCACCCAACCATTCCTATCAAACACTAAACCATGTCCCTCAGGTCCTCGTCCACCTGTGCCTTAAACACCTCCAGGGAAGGTGAATCAACCACCTCCCTGGGCAGCCTGTTCCAATGCCCAATGACCCTTTGTGGGAAAAACTTCCTCCTGATGTCCAGCCTAAATCTCCCCTGGTGGAGCTTGAGGCCATTCCCTCTTGTCCTGTCCCCTGTCACTTGGGAGAAGAGGTCATGTTTTATACATGCAAAAGCCACAATACAGACTCTCTCTCATTAAGTAAACTACAGAACAATTTCCTAGGAAAGGATTCTACCATAGCAACAGCTGTCAAAAATGTTGTATCAAATCCAAGCATTTTTTAAAATATAATCCTGTAGATAACCTGCACTCTCAGGCTAACCCCTGAGTGGGGCACAAACTCTTCTCATCACATAAATCATCATCTCCTAATTGATCATGTCTCACCTGAAACAAATAGCCTCTAGCTTTGTTTCTTTAGGCTGTAATTTAAAGTGAAGGCCTTTAAACTGAAAGGGCAGGTCATAAATTCTAGTTAATTTATTTAAAAAAAACCCAAAACTTTTCAGGAAAATATTACAGGCTGAGACCTGTTTACCAGCCAACACTTTAGCCAAAATAATGCTCAAAACCGTGATACACAAACCCTGTAAGGATCGGTTCAGTCCCTGAACTGCCCTTTTTTTATGAATGCCTGTGACTGTTGTGACCCAAACTGGACTCTCCAGGGCCCCTAGAGTTTGTAGAATCCCTTGGGCAAAATTAAGATTAAAATGATATCAGGCAATCAGCTTAAAATAAAACAAATTTCACACATGCAAGGTCTTAGGAATGTGATGGGCATTGGCTTGTTAAATCTATACCTGTTAAGAGGGAAATATTAAGAAAAGAAAAAAAAAAAAAGAGAAAGGAAAAGAGGGAGTGTAAGATATCACCACCTCAAGTTCCAGCATTGTCCAACATTGTCTCATGCCTTCTAGGATCCCAGGGTGGTTGGCATGCACTTGCCTCCTCGGGGAAGTACTTTTTATGGTCCTGTGCCTCCCCCCTCCCACTGGTCAGTCAATGACTTAAGGGAGGGATATGTTTCTACATGGGATCATATAAGAAGGATATGCCTCTACATGAGGTGTTGCAACTAGCATGTCCTCAATGATCTTCATTTGCGTATGCATGGATGTCACTGTTATATACATTTGGCTGATAATGAGGTGAAGGTCTTTTTTCCATTACTCTCTCAGAGGGGTTTTGGTCAAGCAAGGCTGCTGGAGCTCCTCAGAGTTCTCTCCCCCAGACACATCCCACTTATTACGATTTAATAGCATCTACTTCATCCACTGCTATGCAGCAACAACGTGTGAAACTTTTGCATTAGCTCTTTTAGTCTCTCATACCACCTCCATGAGATTTTCTTCTTCCTACAGTCCAATAGCCAAAGCCGATTGATTTAAGGCATACTTTTTCTATCACAAAATTAATCCATCACAGTGGTGCACTGACCAAAGAGCGTGTTTCAGTACTGTAACAGTTTAACATGTAAGCTGTGCCCTGACATGAAGTGGGTGAATAGAGAGTTCAACCTTGTGACACTTCGAAGCTGTTGTTTCACTACAGACTGTATAAAAAGCACAGCAGGAGACAATCCTTCCTTTCAAGAGCCTACAGCCCGAGTAACCTAGACAAGAAAAAGAGAAGTAGAGGTAGGTAAAAGAGGTTTGTTTCAACTGGTGACAGTTACATGTGTAAAGTTTCTGGTCAATGTAAAGGGCATCTCGGGTGAAAAGATAATTTTTTTAGGGTTTCACATGTTCTTCAATAAAGACACCATAAGCAAATTATAACTAAGTATTTTTGTATTATAGTAATTCATACTTATTACTTACAACAACCTCTATAATAAGAAAGAAGTTACTTCACACTCAAAAGGCTGGGGGGAACTTTGAGGATGCTAGTTTAAGAAGCTTATTGAACTGGCTTACGCGATGCATCTGAGGCACTGGGGCAGAGTTTGGCTAAGAAACAGGAATGAACTGTGTCCAACATAGGCAATGTAGGGATACTAAGAAGGGGAAGAGATATTAAAAAAATCTATTTGGAAAAAGTGAACAAAGAACTATTTTATTCCTGAAAATGTAAAGCCTTTTCACTTTGTGCTGTAAAAAGTAGGGAAAATATCATCATGGTAAATTTTTCATGCAGTGAAGCTAAATCCAGTTCTACTGTAACATTTTCCTACAGGTTACTTATTTGTAACTTTTCAAGTTATTTATTTGATACAACATTATTTGAATGAAAACTGCCAACTGCAAAAAGTGGAAAAAAACCCCATCAAACATAGGGATGTCTAAAAAACAAGAGAGAGAATGTACAAAGTTAAAGCCAAGTATTTCCACCAGTGGGACTTGTACTCTGATGTGTTAATGTCACCTATGCATTCCAGCAAAGCCTTCTCCTACCCAGCAATTTAAAGTGCATTCATCAGGAAAACAAACACACAAACTTGAGCAGTTTAATTCATCATCCTGCTACATTTTTGCCCATGGAAAATAACACTGCTTTACAGCTCCCCAGCTTAATTAGCAATTTGTCTTTTGGGTCTAGTAACAGCTCAAAATCTCCTTGTAGTGATATGAACCTTGATGTATCTAGATGAAGTGGAAAAGATCAAAATATGGTACCAGGGAATGGGGGAAAACAGTCAGAATAACTTTTGTATCATAATTCAAAGTATAAAGATATTTCCTGTGCGTAGTAGCAGATTTCACTGGATTTGGTAGCATCAAACTGATTCCACTGTTGTCAGTGACGAGGTACAGAAGTGGTGAACAGTGAGCTGACTTTCAGGGTATAATGTATAAAAAAATTAAGATTTTACAAGGAAATTAAGGTCTGTTTTACAGAAAAACATTTTGAAGCCTTCTCCCCAGACTGTGAACTAAATGTTATTTCAAATTTTGTAGCAAGTAAAAACTCAAGGAGGGGAAAAATGATTTGCTTTGTTATATACACTGGAGACATGAAGAAGACTTAAATCTCCTCAAGACAACTTAAGTTTAACGAGGGTAGGTGTAAACTGGTTATGAGGAAGAAATTCTTTACCATGAAAGTGGAGAGACACTGGAACAGGTTGCCCAGAGAAGTTGTGTATGCTCCCTCCCTGGAAGTGTTCTTGGTCAGGTTGGATGGGGCTCTGGGAAATCTGATCTAGTGCAAGGTGCCCCTGACCATGGCAGGAGGGTGGGACTAACTGATCTTTAAGGTTCCTTACAACCCCAAACATTCTACAGTTCATTCTATAATTCCATGAAATATCTGATTTGTAGATCATTTGGGGACAACTGACCCATCCAGATGATTGTTCTCAATGAGATCTTCTAAATTCTTTTGCTATGTGTTGCTATGTGTTGCTATGACTGAGGAAAGTGAAGGTATTACTTAACTCAGAGGCAGCTACGAAATTTGGCAGAAGCCTCAGGGATAACTTGACTCCATCCTGCCTGCTTAGTGCCTTTATAATGCTGTCAATGTATGATGGAGTTTCTCAATGGCACACATTTAAAAGAAAAACAAGAATCAAACCTGAAATTCTAAATTAGTTGTTTCCATTTGGAGTTCAATTGTATTTCCATGTCTTTTTATAATGACCTTGTAAAAACATTGACTACTCATTTTTGGTACACACTGCTCTTAAAATCTGAGTCAGGGCTCAAAATTAGAATCACTATTCAGTAATAGCAGGGTAGATAATTCAATGTAGATAATTTAATTTTACACTGGAATAATGTAATCTTCGTGCTACCTTACTGTTTTTATTTATAACCAAAGAATTCATCTCCTTTTGCTTTTCCTCTGTCTCCTAAGACCTGAGGAAATGTCTGAAATCTCCATGGATTGCAGCAATCTCCACTGACCTTTTTTTAGTAGTCACAAATACCATTACAGTCCTATACTTCAGACTTTCCTCCCTCTTTTCCTTGTTCCAGTTCCTTATGGCCACCGCTGCAGACTGTCATCCTTTGACTCAACAGCACATAAAAGCCCTCCAGGTCTTTTTGCAAGACAGATTGTTATAGAAACACCAAGCTCATTCTCCCTTGTAGTCTGTAAAGTCCACACCTCTGCTGTAAATGATCCAAATGTTTGTCGCCTTTGGCTATTTTTGCCCATTAGGGTGCTGTGAGTCTGCAGGCTGAAAGCTATTTGCATATAATCGTATTTAAGATTTGCAAAGGGTAGTGCTTTCTATTTCTTAATTTTCAAGGCATTGTAAATGCCAGGGTATGCAAATGTAGGACATGAAGCTTGGCAGAAACAATAGCTCTTGGAAAACCTCATTAGAGTAGCTCATGTACTGCTAGGACAGAGGAGGATTACTCTTAACAGTATTTTTTGTTCCAAGGGCAATTCAGAGCAGCAGCCTGTTTTACAGTGCTCTCCATCACCCTCCAGAGTCTAGCTCCCTCCAATAAGAAGGAAACAAGCTCTTAATGTGAACATCCAAAAGTAGGCTTGGGAATAAACTCCTTCATGTCCTGTTTCCTACATTGGCACTAACCTTCTGGTTTATTTGTCAGGAAATCACATAAGATGTGGAAAAGTTTGGTTTACTTCTCTCGTCTGTCTAGGGCAATGTGAGTCTGCTTCTCTCCTTTCCCAGGGCACAGCAGGTCTTGTGTTGTGCAGATAAGTACATGTATACCATCTGACCATGAGTTTGTTAGAGATAGTTGCAGTCCTACTGTAGTTTCTTGAAAGATTAGTGATGTGGATATGATTTCATACCGAATTATGCAGTCACAGAATACATGATGTAGGAAGGGACTGCTGCAGATACTTTAATTCAACCCCTCTAGTAAAACCTCAAATTGAGATCAACTAGAGGAGATAGGCTAGAGTCATGTGTAGTCAGAATGAGAGTATCTCTAAGATATTCAAACATAGCCTTTCTGGACAACCTTGTCTAGTGTTTGACCACATTCACAGTAAGAAAATAATATGGGTTTTTTTGTGCTAAATTGAATATACTTTATTTTGATTTTATCCCTTGTCTGTTGTCTTGACACTGGAAATCACTGAGAAGAGTCTGTCTGGATCTTTGTTATTCCACCCCTTGCCAGATTCAACTCTAGGTAAGCTTTGGCTTTTCTTATCCCTTACCTGTATGTTTGGACAGTATATCTGTGCTCCTCATGGTTGAGATGATCTTGTTAGTGCACTTTTTCTCTGTTTTTAAATTTAACCAGGAGCTCCTTGTTCATCCATGCAGATGTCCTAATGCGTTTGTCTAGTTTCCTGCGTGTTGGGTTGGATCATTCTTCTGCTTGGAGCAGGTGATCCTTCAGTATCAGCCAGCTTGCTGCACCTCTACCCTTCATGGCTGCATTGAATGGGATACTTCTAAGCAGATCTACAATGTGAAGTCTGAGATGAACCACTAGGAAATCCACGTACAGCTTAGGAAGTGCTTCAAGAAACTTCAAAAAGAACAAGAAATCCTGTAACTGATCCAATGGAAAGCATATCTCAGCTAGTCACTACCTGTGAAATGGTCCAACACTCTGACATACCTGGAATGATGAACTGGAGGGGCACCACATGAATATTAAACTCACTTAAATATCTGTAAGTGATTTAGAATAGGATGAAATAATCTACATTTTCCTTTAGGGAAATGTGCCAGTCGTATGCTGAAACTGCTGGGTTGGGGGTTTTTTTTGAAAATTTCAATTGTAATAAAAATTCTTATCCTTATTTTCTGCCAGAATGCAAGCTTATTTGGGTTGAAGCTCTGAATTGTTTGTGTGTGTTTCTGCAAGCTTTCTTCCTTATTAAATACTGTTTCTAATTGGTTGTGGCCTGATGTGAACAAGGGTTGGCCATAGATTGCGCACTAGAGAACACAGAGGTATATGCTTCTGTCTGTCAACATTACATTTCACCATGTCATCACTGAGACTCTCATTTTTTGTTTCCACTTAACCTTAATGTTTCCATTATTTCCTGTTCGTATTCTGTTTTCTTATTCTGGTCCAAATGCATTTGCTTTTGTCAATGAAGCTGACCTTCCTTTTTCTCCCTTTGATAGTTTTTACGTCTTTCCTAAACACCTCCACTTACTATTTTTCAACACTCCTTAAGAATTGCATCTGTTGTTCCTTTAAAAGTTTAGATATTTATATGATTTTCAGGGTAAATAAAAGTAACTGATAGATTAGTATACACAAAATTTTGAGATAGAGTGCATTCTGGGAGAATCTGTCTAGTTCCATTTTTAACTCTCCAAAACTTATTTTACCAACATATGAGGTCTTTGGGTTAATATCTTTTTTTCAGATCTTTACTTCAAGTGGTCCTAGGTTAATCCTATTGATGATTGATATCCATTTGGTTAGCCCTATGACTTACATACAGCTTTCTTCACTGAGTGTCTGTCCAAGCAGACTAGTTATTAGGACTCAGTTGTCCATTTCTTGGTCTGTGTCTTAGAATGGGAGGAGTCAGCTGCCTCTTTTCTCTCCATATCTTGACAAATTATGATGTCTTACATTTATTATGGGTAAAATAAATGATGGTATTTTTCATTTAGACAGTTAACTATCAGCTCTTCAATGATCACATACATGATCATGAAAGATAATTGTGATTTGAACACACTGCAGGCTGAAGAATTGCAGATAAGAGTGTGGCTGAGTGGTGCAGTTGACCTGCCTGAGGGACAGAGTTCCATCCAGAGGAGCTTGGACAAGCTTGAGAAGCGGTCCCATGTGAACCTTGCAAGTTTCAAAGAGATCAAAGACAAGGTCCTGCACCTGCATTGGGGAAACCCCCAGTATCCATACAGACTGGGAGAAGAAGAGATTGAGAGCAGCCCTGAGGAGAAAATCTTGAGGGTGTTGCTCTAATTATAGTCTGGATCCCTGTGACTGAAATTTAGAAAATGGTTTTTTTTTTTTTGTATGACCTATTATGCTAATGAATAGTATTTTCTACAACAATAGAAAGGAAGTTGGGCAAAAGAAGCTGGAAATATTTTATGGGAGAAGGTGGGTGAGGGCTGGATCACTCTGCAGCAGGAAGATGAAGAATGAGAAAGGACTTACTAGTTTAAATCAGATGGGTAGATTTGGACAGGTGGGTACATTAGTCTTCTTTAAGATTATTCTAAACCCAACTATTCTGACCAAATCTGGTCGTCTTAAGTGTTAACACAAGCTGGTTTGTATTTACCTAGTTGCTTAATTCATCTCTGTATTCAGTTCTTCATTCAAATCCCATTAAGTATGTGCAGAAATGGCTGCGTAGTGAAGGATGGAAGTATCCAAATGAAAGTATCCAGTGGTCCACGTTTTGAGAATCTGTATCTTGACTAGAATGAAATGTATGAGTGCAACACAACAGTTATTTAAGGCCTCAGTGTAATTTCCAGTGCCTAAAAGGATGGAAAACCTTAGCTTAATTCTAGTGAGTCAGGATTCCACGGTAATAATTAAAAAAGAAACCATGAACACATGCTCAAATAAATTAAATTCTTCACTGTTTTCAATGAGGTCCCAAGAACGAGGCAAACACATTGCAGCATCAGCAAGCCAGTCTGCCAAGTGCTAGATTGTGCCCTATCTGTCTGTTTTAGAGGCAGAGCAACCCATGTGTATTATTTAAAAATACTTAGAACAGTTGATGGAGGAGGAGTGGGGGATGCTCCTGTCTACTCTATCTTAATGAGTAGTTGAGAGTGCAGCATAGCTACTGCTCCTCCTTGCACTGAAAACAATGCAAAAAGTCTGTATCTGAATGATCTGGAATGGTCCTCAAAGTGCATGATTTTTCTTCTGTCACAAACCAGGCTAGCTGAAGCTAGAATGAAAAAGCAATTTGTTTCGATTTTTTGGTATTTGTTTTACTGGTGGGGGCAGGGGTTAAGGGAAGATCAAAGTTCTTGTTAGAAAACTTCCTCTTCCTTTGGTTCTGTGCTAGTTACTTGTGAACATAAAATACTACAGTCTTGATGGAGATATGGCATCCTTGTCACAGGGCTTTAGCTCTTAAAGTAGCAACAAGACACCTGGAAGCTGGGTTACTCTGCCAGTAGCAGGCAACTTCTCAGTAGCCCCTGGTGCTGGAAAACCTTGTGAACTGCTGATGTGGGCATCTCTTGGCAGTAAGATGCAGCACTGCATGTGGTTTTTTTTTTTTTTTGTAGAATCTGTTTGTTTCACTCTGTATTGCGTTGCTGTATTAGGATGGTCAGCACTGAGTTCTCTTCTGGGCCCCTCAGCACAAGAAGGATGTTGAGGCTCTGGAGCAAGTCCAGAGAAAAGCAACAAAGCTGGTGAAGGGGCTGGAGAACAGGCCTTATGAGGAGCGGTTGAGAGAGCTGGGGGTGTTTAGCCTGGAGAACAGGAGGCTGAGGGGAGACCTCATTACTCTCTACAACTACCTGAAAGGAGGTTGTAGAGAGGAGGGAGCTGGCCTCTTCTCCCAAGTGACAGGGGACAGGATAAGAGGGAATGACCTCAAGCTCTGCCAGGGGAGATTTAGGCTAGACATTAGGAGGAAGTTTTTCACACAGAGGGTCATTGTGCATTGGAATAGGCTGCCCAGGGAGGTGGTTTATTCACCTTCCCTGGAGGTGTTTAAGGCACAGGTGGATGAGGTCCTGAGGGACATGGTTTAGTGTTTGATAGGAATGGTTGGACTCGATGATCCAGTGGGTCTCTTCCAACCTGGTTGTTCTATGATTCTATGATTCTCTTTGCCTCATATACTGCTACATGATAAAGAAACACCATATATCAGATTCGTAATTACTACCTTATGAGTTTAATTGTAGAGATCCTGTTTTAATGTCTCTTCCTGTTATCATTAACAAAAATTAGGACATTTGCCAATGCAAGAGGATTAGTATTTGAGAAAATGTCTCATGCTTGAATTAGTCACTCTCTTCCAACTACAGTAACTCACATTGAAGCACCCTGATTTAGTGTATTTAGTGACCACAATGCACAGGAACAATGGCAAGAGAAGTCCTCCCAGTCCTCCTGTTTGCCCCTGTGTGTGGGAGAAGCCACTCAGATGTCCAAGAGCAGTTTCCAACATCACTCCAGATCATACTTGTGCCTGGGCTGGGAAGCTCACTGTGGTTTCCCACTGCACGGAAGCTTAGGGAAAATAAACATTTATATGCAGGGATGCAGACAGGGATAAACGAAGAGGGAATGTTAGTGGGATACTGCTTTTATCTCTTTGTGCATGCTGTCACTCCAAATCAGCCTCAATGTCTGTGACCAGGATAATCTGCAGGCAATAAAGAATCACAGAAACCTCTTCTTAGAGGGAGAGATGGAGACATCAGGGGATGGTTGCTGTATCCACGTCTGACCTAAACATTATGTTTCAGATGTGCTTATATGTTACTTAAGCTGTACCTACATGCACATGACATGCTCAGCAGTGTTTATGAGACCATCTCTCAATGCCCTGTACATGCTTGCACCTTTAACTTCCTTGCTGGTCATCCCCCTGACTTTTCTTGACCATTTTTAGGCACTGTTTTGGGTGAAAACAGAGAGCTGATGTTGCAGTCATGTAGTTTTGAGACTGCAGTTTTGCTTTGCCTTTGCAATAATTGGATGGATTCATTCTAAAGGTGTCAGTGAGCTTCCAGATGTATTTTAGAAATGGAAGAAAGAGAGTTTTGAAACTGGTTGAAACTGGTGGGAACAAAAATCTGTCTATGAAGAAAGAAACTAAGCATGCTTTTCCTGAATGATTTTATACAATTCATTTTTGACAGCATATAAAAAATAAGATGGGCATCTTTGACATGCTCAGAGTATACAGGACAGATAAACACTCATCTCTTGCGGTCCTAGGCAGTTACTACAGTTCTAAATGTAAGAATTTATTTCTGGCAGAGTTGATACAAGAAGAATGCTATTTTGGAGCTAATTAAGACAAGTCAAATAGTGAAAATACTTCAGAGAATAGTATCATGAGAAAATACATTCCCTGGTTTTGTAAATAATAAAGCAGTGACTATTTAATGATGCACAGATTTAATTATAGAAAGGATGACATCTTTATGATAACAGTATAAAAGTAATTACACATCACAGAAGCTAAACTGGACTGTGCTCCATCCTGTGTTTTCAGTGTGCAGCTGTGCAGGGCAGGTTGTCAAACACCCACAAGTCTGTGGCTGTCTGCTTTTGTTTTGCAGTCGGCTGAGCATCTGTGAGTAATGCTATGCCTCTCATGACAGAGCAATGCTTAATTGACCACAGAAAAAAAAAATTGGCAAGGCAGATTTTAAGCAGGCTTGCTCTGAGGGAAGAGATTTTGTGTGCTTCTATAGGTAATAGAAGACATTTACCAATGTATGATGTATCTTTTATTTATTGCGAATAATGATTGATTTGACAATACTTAAAAGCTAAACAAAGACTAAATTATATTTTTACTGCCTTTGTAAATCATTGGAATTTTATTTGTTTAAAAAATAATCAATGTCAAGTGGGTGTCTTTCTTAAGATTATTCAGATATTCTGCACGACACTTTGAAGTCAAATAGAATATGAGGAACATTTCAGTAACACACAAAGTAACACATATTTCTAAGGGGAAGCACAGGATGACAATTTTATTCTTGCCATTCTTGTTACTTTTGCTTCAATAATTTGCTTCATTTTTTTTGTTCTAGCTCAGTTGTCGTTATTGCAAGACCAAAAGTCTCACTATATGCCTATTATTTAACTTGAAGAGGCAATCTCTGTATTGTATAATCATAGAATCGTAAGATTATAGAATCATAGAAAGTTTTGGGCTGGAAGGTATCTTAAAGTTCATCTAGTTCTAAACCTCTCTGCAGTGACACTAAAACAGGTTGCCTCATGCAAACTGACCATGAACACCTCAAGGGATGGGGCAGCTATGATTTCTCTGGGCAACATTTTTTAGTATCTTACTACCCACACAGTAAAAAATTTCATCAGAATATCTTATCTAAATCTACTCTCAGCTTAAAACTGTTGCCCGTCATCCTATCCTCTTCCCTTGTTTTCCTGTAGTCCTACTTTAAGTACTGGAAGGCTGCTACAGTGTCTCCCTGGAATCTTCCCTTCTCTAGGCTTAACAACCCTAACTCTCTCAGCCTGTCCTCATATGGGAGGTGCTCCAGCCCTCTGACCATCGTCATGGCCCTCCTCTGAGCTGACTGTAACAGATCCATGTGCTTCCTGTGCTGTGGACTCCAGAACTGAACGCAGTGCTTCAGGTCAGGTCTCACAAGAGTGGAATAGAGGGTACACCCCTGCCACCTATCCACATTTGTTCTTCTGTCACTTGAAGAAGGAAGTTATCCTCAATGCACTCCAGGAACCTCCTGGATTGCTTGTGCCCTGCTGTCTGTGTTGTCCCTTCAACAGATATAGAGTTTGTTGAAGTCCCTCATGAGGACGAGGGCTTGTGAAGGCAAGGCTGTGCCTATCTGTCTATAGAAGACCTCATCTGCTGTTCTTCCTCATCTGGTGACCTGTAGCAGAATTTGATAACCGGCACTTGTTTATTTGATAAACAAGTTTCTCCATTTGGTCTAGATTATTCCTCTTTGCAGATAGGCATGGTGTGGATTTTTTTTTCTCTCTGCAGGATGGATAATCAGGCCATTCCTGACTTCAGAAGGGAAGATAGGTTTGTGTTTGTGCTGGAGTTCATCTTTATTTTTCTAGGTCAACTTTTCCAGCTCTTCTCATAGCAATGTGTATGTTGCCAGCATCACATCTCACACTTCACTGTAAACTAGCTTCTTCCAACTCCATGAAGTACATTCAAGATATTACATCAGAATCTGTATGTGTTGTCTTGTCTCATTAGAGAGCCACAGAGGTCCTGAATAATTTAGAGTTGCTAGACGAGTACTCTTGGTGCCTTGGTCCACCTTACTCCACAAAAAGCAAAGCCAAATTCCAGGTAACATTTGGTTGCTCAAGGTCTTCTTTGCACGCTTATGATAGGGTGTAAGGATGAGATGTGTCCAGTTCTGGGCCCCTCAGCACAAGAAGGATGTTGAGGCTCTGGAGCAAGTCCAGAGAAAAGCAACGAGGCTGGTGAAGGGGCTGGAGAACAGACTCTACGAGGAGCGACTGAGAGAGCTGGGGTTGTTTAGCCTGGAGAAGAAGAGGCTGAGAGGAGACCTCATTACTCTCTACAAGTACCTGAAAGGAGGTTGTGGAGAGGAGGGAGCTGGTCTCTTCTCCCAAGTGACAGGGGACAGGACGAGAGGGAATGGCCTCAAGCTCCGCCAGGGTAGATTTAGGCTGGAGATTAGGAGGAAGTTTTTCACACAGAGGGTCATTGGGCATTGGAATAGGCTTCCCAGGGAGGTGGTTGAGTCACCTTCCCTGGAGGTGTTTAAGACACGGGTGGATGAGGTCTTGAGGGACTTGGTTTAGTGTTAGCTAGGAATGGTTGGACTAGAAGATCCGAAGGGTCCCTTCCAACCTGGTTGTTCTGTGATTCTGTGATTCTGTGAGATGGTGTTTAAAAATGTCCAGTTATAGAATTCAAAGATATACAGCATGAATCAAATGAATGAGTTGGTTAACGAACCAGTCTACCTGTTACATTAAACAGAAAATGAGATATGAACTTTAGGGACATGATGTCCTTTTCTCTTCCTGTCACTGTCTATGTGAGTGACTTGTGGCAAGTTTCATCAGTTCCATATCTCACTTATGAAAACAATGATGTTTCCTTTGTCAAGGGCTTCATGATGTAGAAATTAAGGGAGCAGTATGAAAACGAACGTTGCTGTTTTGATTTTCTCTACAGCACAATTGTAGCCCACACTATAAATAATGCGGCAGAACCACACTAGGTGTTTTCCATGAATGAAGCATTTGTCTTTGGTAAAGGTAAATGATAGATAAGGAGAACAGGAGTTTGGTTTCCTAGAATCATAGAAAATATGGCAGGAAAGCTCCATAAAAGTGTACTTTATTTGCCTTTCCTCCCAAATAATTATATTGTAGACCATTTTGACTAACATTTGTCTAACTTGTCTTTCACTAACCTTCAATTCCATAGGTTTCTTAAGTCATCTTTTCCCAATGTTTTACTTTCTTACCTATTAGAATTTTTTCTATTGTCTGAATAACATTTTACTTCCTGCAAGTTTTAGATCTTGACAATTTTCCCAATCTCAGTGGACTCAAAAAATTTCTTTCTTGCCTCTTTGCAGATATCATTTATATATTTTAAAACTACTACTGTGGGATTATTCTGCTTTTTCTTCTTTTGATCAAAAATCCCATTTTCTTCACCTTTTCCTCTTGAGCAATATTTTACTGCCTTCTGGCCATTACTTTTTTTGCTTTCTTCTGCTCTTCGATTGCTTCATTGTGGTGCCTAAAACTGCAGACACAGCTCCTGTGGAGAACTTAAATAAGCTACAGAGAGCAGAAAGATTACTTCATGTGCCCTGCAGACTGCGTTGTTGACTTTTTGCGACTTGTGGTTCTTTCAAATTCCTTTAGTCTTGAAGTACTGATTCCTGAGTAGTTTTTCCCATTTGGTTCTTCTAAAGCTAATCACTTCTATTCAAGTGCAGTATTTTTCTAGATTTTATTCCAAGTTGTCAGGGCTCTTTTTCAGTTTATCAAGGTCACGTCGAATTTCAGCTTCAGTTCCTTCCATTTTTATCATCCGTAAAACCAAACTCATACATATTAATGACAATGATGATCGGACAGAATTATGGTTAGTAGTGGGTTCTGGAGAGATTCCTACAGAACTGCACTAAATAAATCTTTCAGACTTAACTACTGGTGTAACTTCCTGGTAATTACTCTCTGACTTCAGTTCAACATCATTTTTCTATCAGACAAGAATTTTACTCAGGACTTTTTACTTTGTTTGCTTTTGAGAATGCTGTAGAATGTAGCATGACAAGCCTTATGTCTGCTGCTCTGCTCTCTACAAGGTACTCTATTCCAGGCTAACTTCTCTTGATGTGTTTTTTCTTGATGAGTCATATCTATTTTCCAGATACTTAAAGCCTATTTTCTGTTGCTCGAGGGGTGATATTGTTTCATTGCAGGATGAAAAGGGGTGATTCTTCTTCCATTATAAGATAATTTAATTGTATGGACATATTCCTTGTCATTGTAATATGATTACTTGTGTTAAATTTTCTCAGTGCATATACTGGACATTCCTTTATTATCTTAATGCCTATGAACACTACAAAGTAATTTTCCTTCTATACTACTTTATGTAGTAGTATTTGTTGTTCTAACCTATGTCTAATAAGACCATATTTTATCCAAGCATTGAAGAGGCATGGGCAAACAGACAACTGTGTGGAATCTGGCTGGGAGCTGTTTATTCTCTTTGCAGAACAAGGTAAAACAGTAAGTCAAATTCACCCTTGTTTTAAATTCTGTGGGTTTCAACACATTTAAAATGACTTTTTTTTTTCTAGGTCCACCTGATTTAATAAAACAGTAGATTGTGATGTTATATACAGCGTTAAAAAAAGGCATTATAGGATACTGTATTCTGTAAGTGAAGCAATGAGTTTTGTACCTATTCAGTTGGATATATTGTTAAGCTGGAGACTTGATTTCTTTTCAGTCTTTCTTTTGGAGGAATAAACTGGTCAAACTATGATCTTTTGCACTTTCCCTAGAGATTTCATTATCTACCGTTTCATGTAGTTTGACTTCAGGAAAGTAATCTTATGCTTTACCTAATATATGAGATCACTGTTAACAACTGCAGAATGACCATGTGTAAAATCATAGAATCATAGAACAACCAGGTTGGAAGAGACCCATCGGATCATAGAGTCCAACCATAAACCATGTAGCTTAGAACAAACTAACATAGAATCTAAGATGGATTGTTACTTACAATACCTTACTCCTGTAGCACAGGTAGACTTTGGTAAAACTTATCATATATGGATATACTCTGTGACTATACTATCGAACACACACATTTTGTCTCCTGTTACATAACTACCTCCAGAAAGACTGTTCACTTTTTGACAGCACTTGAATCAACAGCATGCTCTTCAAGAACTTCTTATTTTCCACCTGCTCGGTCTTGAAAACTGTTTTAAGAGGTGTCTGAGAGCATGTCTGAATCATTGTTAATTGATAAATAATTATAAACAATTGATAATAATTTACTTATTTACATGATTCTTATCTTTATGAAGCTAAAGATGTCCTTCAGTCCCTCTTTTATCACTTTACTTCAGGAAGGTATTTTTACTAGTGTTATCTTCAGGACCACTGGAGAAAATTTCTTGACTTTTATAACACGCTGAGAAAATAATAAATATTTTTAAAAATATTCTTCTCTTTTACTGTGAAGGTGGTTGTAGCACAGGCCACAAAATATCACCAAGGGACATGAATGAAATTTTTGTTTTGTGTCATTCTCTTGAAGACAGTTGATTACACTAGTTTGAGTCAGAATCGGGGAAAGAAAGGGTATTTCAGTATTTTTATTAGAAATGTTTAAGGGATCAAAATATTATCAATATATATTTGTAAATAAGGGCATTATTTGCTTGCCTGCTAAACAAAAAAAATAAGGGAAAATGCTCATCTTATTGTAAACTGTTTTTAATAGTAAACAAGACATTATATAAAATAACCTTTAAATAAAAAGGAATTGTTTCAATTAATTCCTGGTTCATTTAATGCTTTTTTTAAAAAAAGAAGTCCACATTAAAATGAAAACATTGCTTTAAAAATGTAGAAATAATATTGCGTTCAATGTTGATAGGAAATAGATTGACATTTTAAATGATTATTTTCCCTCATATGCTATTACAAAAAATTTTTGTTTCTTATGGTTCTATAATATCTTCATTTCTTTATTCTCCTCCATCTTGCACACCCGTAACCCATGTTACATCTCCAGTCTTGAACTGGTGAATTTATGTTCTTTTTTTTTTTTTTCCAAAGAGTGTCTGTGCCACTGATTGTATTTCCTTGGAGCAATGCTGAAGAAATCTTCCAGAAGCTCAGTTAGCATAAACTGCTTGGATTGAAAGCATCTCCCTAACTATCTTGAAGTTTAACTTTCCACAGCCTTCTTAGATAATTTCCAACCATCACCCAAGGAAAGAGAAGCAACATTTTTATGATATATCTTGCAAGAATATAAATAATTGTTCCTCCACTTCTTAAACCATGCTGCATTTACATGCAATACACTAATAATAAACAGGATATTTGCAGGATCAATAATAGCAAGTTATCTAAACGTTGGTTATAAAAAGACTAATCTTAAACAATAACATAACTTTAAAAAAAATTGCACAAATAATTATCTGTGATATTGTGTTTTTTTTCTCTACATGTTCTAATATCTGTTATGTAAAATATAAATATGAATATGAAGATTTAATCCTAAGGCAGCTTGATATCCTTTTGGATTTAATAAATGAAGCATCACAATAAACAAATCTTATATTGAAAGGCAAGAAAGTGCAAATAAGAACTGGAAGTAAACCAAAGCATTCAGGTGTATTGGAAATATATATAAAAAAGAAAGTTTCTCCTCTTGCAATTAAAATATAAAAAATAGAGACAGATGCACTCAAAAAAATCAGTTACAAAACTTAAGTGATCTGAATCTAGATTTTGAATTAATCTGTAGCTGGCACTTCATAATTACTCATAACTGATGTTATAATTTCCTTCATCTGTGCTTAAGTCTGAGTTTCAAGAAAATTTTCTTCAGTTCTTTGTTCCATCAGTTGAAAAAAAAAAATCAGATTGATTCAGGATAAACAACAGGCATCAATACAATAGGAGAGAAGGATAGCTTGAGGTTGGAAGAGACCTCTGGAGACTGTCAGTCCATCACTTCTACCTAAAGCATGGTCCTCTTCAGCGCACTGCTCAGGGCTGTATCTGGGTAGATTTTGAGTAACCAAGTATGGAAATTCCATAACCCCTCTGAGCAGCTTTTATTGGCTCTCAATTGTTCAAGATTTCTTAGAGAAATAGCTTTACCTCTTTATCCCTTCAGAAGTAACTAAAATTGTTTATGCAGCATCATTTTAAAGTCAGAAATTTTATTTCTATTTAATTCATTAATGTTACGCTAAGAAATAGTCCTAGAAATAGAAGATAAGTAGTTTCCACACCAGAAGGTACCAGGGAGATATTTACATTTAGATATGGATTTTTCACCACATGTTTTAGTTCTGTTGCTCAGATTAAAAAGTTGTCATCTAAACAACTTAAAGCAAAACTTTTTCTACTTTGAGTCTATAGGTGCAGGTTGTCCAGGTAGCTTTGCTCACACAGTGAATATTCTTGGTAACATCTGTGATTGGCAATCACTTTCCCAGGTAAAGCTCCTTCTAAGCACTTATATGGAAATACAGACCCTCAATCATGAAACAGATTAGTACTCTCTTACATCCCTTATCTTTTAGGGGAAATACTTAAATAATTCAATGCCAATGGGTTATCTTAAATATGTGTTTGTTTGCCTTAGTAATAGATATCTTCTTCAACCACAGACTGAAAGATCATTTTACAAAAAACCCGATTTTTTTTTATGTTTCTAAAGGCAAATTCCTCTGTCTCTATCTTATAAATCATATGCTTTCCTGAACATAATTTGATGTAACTTGTTTATTTGTATATTTAATTTATTTTGTATTTAATTTGTATCCCACTTAATTTTGAATATCAGTTATGGGACAAAAATGGGATATGAACTCACATAATGTGTTGCTCTCAAACAGAATATGTGATACCATAGAAGCAGGCCATTGATGAGTCATGAATGCAAGAAAGAGCCTAATTTTGGAAATATTCAATGTCTGCAGTTTCTGTGGGTTCAATATTTCTTGAAGGAAGCAAACTGTTTAAGCAGATAGATACATTCTGCATGCTTGGATGAGATCATGTGTATTATCTAATGCAAACTGGTACAGACATAATCCTGCTAGTATCGAGAGTGACAGAGGTTGACACATAGCAAGCATAAATTTATCTATTTCTGTCTTTGTCATTTTGTCACACTGGTGGGATGCTAGAGACATATATTGTCCGATGAGCTGGTCATATTTCAAACATTAACAACCTGAAGACAATTTGTGGCAAGTCATATGTCTGTCAGTCAGAACGTTTCATCTTGGAAACAGCAGTCCTGGAGAAGAGTTGATAAGGTAACAGGCCAGGTTAGGTGGGTGATCATGCACTTGAGAATTATCTAGGATGGAAATCAGAAGTACTCCAGCCAGCTGAGTTGTAAAGTTCTGGAAGAGTCTTTCAGTCAGAGAAGAACTATTTGCACAAGAGAAGCTCAGAAAGATATGTGAGATTTTCAGGCAGGATAAACTTGCCAATCTCTCTTCTCCTTTAAAGGCACCAGGATACACAGTTTGTAAGAGAGATGGGGAAAGTGGTTTGAAAAATTTGCTCTCTTTTTTGCTAGGACTTCCAAGAAAGTTGACTGTTTTCTATAGCCTGAAATCTCTTTCAGTATTTATTGACTCAATGTCTTCATTAAAAAGAAAAGCTTTAAATTAACCTAGAAATTGTTGTTGTTGTTGTTGCTGTGATGAATCTTCCCTTGAGGTGAAATTAGTCTTATGAATGCAGTGTGAGTCTCAAAATGCTAACCAGGGTATCACTGGCCACCTGCACCAGCTGTAATAGTAGACCTGCTCCAACAACATCTGTTCATCAAAAAGTGCTCTGTTCGGGGTTGTTGTGATATAAAACCAAGAAGAGCTTGCAGATTCATAAGGTTCTTATTTAAATATATTTGGCTTTGGCAATATACAAGGATGGATAGGACAATTCTGCACTGATTTATCAGGACATGCTTCTTACTGAGGTGCAGTAGGCAGGGAGGTTTCCCTAAAGCCTTATTTTTCCAACAACAAAGCTTATGCCAGTAACATAGCAGAGGACCATGGGTAGTCATGCTGCATTCCTGCAAGAGAGATTTTCTATGATTGTCCTTTCAAATTCCTGAGTTTAGATAGGGGTGCAATGCAGTGATGAATCCTCAAATATAGGACATACTATGATGCTTTTCTAAATTATGTGCAGATAGTGCAGGGACACTGCTAAAATAAGCCACTATTGATGTATGATGGTATATCCTCATGTTAACAAGTTCACTTCCCTGTGTTGGTAGAGCTTCTCAGAGCACAGCAAAAGGACCTCTTGGGTGCTGAAACTTTGGTACATTTCTGAATATTTTATTGTCTGTTCTTCTAGGAAGATGGAGAAAGTGCCAGATGCCATTGAAAGGACTTTGGCATTATCTCCACTGCAAATAAGGCACATGCCAGCGGAAAGAAACAGTGGGGAATCTTATCCTATATCCTTTCTATATGTCATCTGCTATTAGAACTGTTTTAAAGAATCACAAGACACCAGTGACATGGCTTAGCACACGGATGAAAAGAGGATCCTACAAGTTATATTCAACTTAAAGTATTAGCTGTCTGTACGGGGTGATATGCCTTATGTGTATTTCCAGACAATTTTCATAAAAATTCAGCACTAGAGCATCTTGGTATTAGAATCTGTCTTGTTTGGTCTAACGACCTTAGCTTCCATAAGGAGATTGTTTTGTATTGCTGTGGAAACCTACAATTACTCTAAAGCTTCCAAGTCTGAAATTGCAAGACAACTATTGCTTACTGAAGGAATGGAATTGCTTTTCTATGCTAAATTTGTGTATGAGTTTCTAATAAGAGACAACAACATGTTTAGCAGACTTCTGATAAATTTTAATTAAGGAATTGATGAAAAAAATAACATGGAAATGAAAAATTTACAGTTGGCTGCATATGAGAAATCATAAAATGCTCTCCTTTGAAGTTATTCAGACTTGAGCATTGACAGAAACATTTCCCAGGGACCAATCCTTATGCTGATCTTTTACTCAAAGAGTCCTTGGAAACTGTAAATAAACAGCATTCCTGTTTGCTGACCTATTAGCCTCTACTTATTGATATTTCATTTTTCTGAAGTTAAGCTGAAAGAAAGCTTGTATTTGAGTGCTAGAAATTGGTTATTACCTGTTTCCTTGCAAAACCATTGTGACAGACAGGATTTGTCTGTTAAGAAATACTGTCAAGTACAAATTGGAATAACAGTCAAATTGGAATAAGAATTTAAAAAAACGTTTTCCCTCCTAAGCTCTAACTGAAATAGGGTACTTGGCTTTTAGAAGGAAAATATCTGGTAATAAATCTTTATGATAGCATTTCTGGAAGTAATTGGATCCTCTGCCTTGGAATAATTGTTTCTATCCTCAAAAACAAATGAAAACTCTCCCTGCTTCATACCAGTCACTATTATTTGCAGCTGACCTGGTCTCTGTCTGTCAGTAGTACACTGATGGAGTGAAGAGCTGCCTTTACAACCAGACCGTGTCTGGCTCCTTGCTTTGGTAGCTGCTGCATCAAGCTGAAAGAACCTGAAATCAGACTTTTGGCAGTTTTACTCTTCTCTTGCAGTAGAAGGAGGTTTTTGCAGGAAGGATAAGCCTTGGAAGTATTTACCCTGACTGCCCTTTCACTCTGATATTCAGTATCTTGCCATCTGAACTAGAATCCACTAGGAGACGTCCATGGATTTCCTAAGTCAGGAAGAGCTCTTGGTTTTTATGGAACTGTAAATCTTCAAGCACAGACCATATAACGGAAGAAAGAAATTGCAACCATCCAACAGGCTTAGACACTTCCTTCTTATAACATCTATAAAGGTTAACAAAAAAGAGCTGATTAGAAGAAACTCCTACTTATTTATATTTACGGTTGGATGCAGATGGTGGTCCTTATGGTGTGCAAGTGCTGAAGCATCTATATCAGCTTGTCTCAGACACCACATCAAATCATCTTCAGAGGCAGTATTTTTCTCTTGTTTTGGAGTAAAGCTTTAAGCATTGGAAACAGTTTCCTTTCTACAAATCCTTATGTCTCAATCTGTCAGTAAAGTCAAGATAAAAATACCTATAACAAGCTTCATTCAAAGATACCATTTCTTCACTAAAATAGATGTCATTCATCATAACAATAGACTCTAGAAACAGGAACCCCTTTGTGACTTTGTGGTGCATTTAGTACACTAAATTACAGCCTTTTGCATAAAATGATCGCTGCAGCAAAGCACTAAATAGCTGATATTAAAGCACAAAAAATATTTTTGTGTTTCATTTACCAAATATTTCTATTCCATTACACTTCTCATCTTGCCTTCTCACTGTACTAAAGAAACCAATTTCTTCCTTTGTATTCTAACTAAAATGGGTTATTTTTTCACTCTGGTATTAGTGTAGGTGCTGGAGGCATTGCCTTATATGTGGGACTAAAACCAGCCTACAGTTCAGTTCTGTTCTCATCAAAAATGGCAATTCAACTTCCCAGGAACTGTATTAAGATGGATATAAATCCTATAACTTCACTTTAAGCAAAAACCTGGAGACTTATGAGAACAAGACTGACCACCTTTCAGTGCTCGTCTTTACACACATTATAACATAAATGTTATATTTCCTTATAAATGTCAGCAGATTGAGAGGAAGCACTACACTAGGATCCTATCAGTCTTACTGAGGAAGGCTCACTCGTCATGTGCAATGGTGATTCATTTTCAGTTCAGAACACAGAGACACTAGTGCCTACTACCTCTGAAATGGAAATCCCAGATTCAAGCCTTTTCTCAGGTAACTTTAATATGGTTTCTAAAGAACACACAGCTGGTAAAAGATGTCAGATTGATACTCTACCCCGCTTTTCCTTAGCCTTTTCTTAACCAACAGGGCAACTGCAGGCACAGGTGTTCCTCTCACCTGTAACTCCAGCCACAATTGTATGTATATTCTGAAAAAAATAGTAAAGGGAAAGGTTTGTTGTTCTACCCATTAGTTCTGCAACGGTTGAACTGTGGCTGAAGAATCCTCTTTGTTAATTGCTTTCTTTTGGAGGTAAACACTAGGCCATCACTGAGATTTCAAATATTTTATTTGGAAATATGTGAGGCACATAAATTCCCATTCTCCACAAAGTTCTGCTTGTCACGACAGTAATATTTAGCCTGTCAGAAAGGTAAGAATATTAATCTGCTGAAAGATTATCAGCTCTTCCTCTGCCTTTTTTTTTGACCATTTTTTACAAAGTAAGACTCTTGAATAACAGTTCATTGCCTAATTATTTTTATCAACCGTAATTGTGGAAAGACCATGGTGATTGCATTGTTAGGAAGGAGCAGTGAACAACTTGGAAAAGATTCTCCAACATCCTGTTGCCTCCTAAGAAGCAGCCAGAGGCAACTGAAATCCCAAAGTTTGTACTTTCTTACTAACCCACTGGTACAAACTTGTAAATACCTTTAATACAAGGACAGGGATGCTGGAGGGCTGAAAGACCTTGGGTCTCCATGTCCAAATCCCTCCTAATCCTCAGCCAGAGCTCCTCGATGTGAGAGTAACACTGACACATTTGTTCTCTGTAACTTGAGAAAGGTAATTTGATTTTTGCATTTCATCTTCCCCTCTCTACTTAAGAGGGCTAATAATAACCTTCTCATCACTGTGCTGGATTTAGTGCATTAGTAGCTGTCAAATGTCTGTAGAAGTGAAAGGGGTTATTTAAGGATATGTCTCCCTGGCGTATTACGGCATAGTGTAAAACCAAGTATTCAGGAGAGTGTAATTAGGCCTGTGCCCTACACTGATAAAGAGCTCATGAGGAACACAGGAAGTGTCAATCAGAAGAGAGCTGTGTGGTAGCAGCATGCAATTTCCAAACTGTGAGGAGTGAGTAATGTGAGTTTGACTAGCTGCTCTAGGGCTTAGACACCACCTTCTTCCCTCTCCTACATTTCTAACACCACTCATGGTCCACTTTTGGCCAGTTTGTGATCTTTTTCTCATGGATATATCCACCCATTCCTGAACCAAGTCTGGATACACCACACCTTGAAGTGACCTCATGTTTTCTCAGATAGTTTCATTCACAACCACAGTCAGATTGTGGTCTTAAAAGCATAACAGAGTAAAAACAGAGGTACTGTTAGAGGTCAAGGGAAAAACATGATGGCAGAACTTAAAACCTGCATATAGAGGTAACTCTGTTCTGGAATAGTAACTATAGAACGAGAGTTTCAATTTGACCTCTGTAGTCCTCCACTGACCTGTGCACACATCCCTCATACCCAGGTAAGACACTACCATTCCGACTACAGCTATAGACCCTCATTTCCAGTTGTTGGCCCTGTGTCTTCTTTTTGATTAAGGGCTCTATCCAAAGGAAAGTCATTGCAATTTGTCAGAGCTCATTGATAGAGCTTTAAACTAGATGTGAAGGAGGAGGGGGATAATATCAGGCTAGACTATGACAAGTGGTGGGAGAACACACACTGCTTGGAGGGATGGGGTTCTGCTATGGGCCCTCCACCTGCTGCCCAGGGGCGTGCTGGGGTTGACATGGCACTGTTGAAGTCCTGTGGAGATGAACAAGAGGCTCCTGAGGTAGTAGGTGCCAGGAAGGAAACATTCCCAAAACACCTTAAAGGAAATACAGGGTCTTCCACTAAGAAGGCAATGTGGCCAACAACCTGGCTGAAGTGCCTTTATACAAATACATGAAGTTTGGGCAACAAACAGGAGGAGCCGGAAGCTACCGTGCTACTAGAAAGCTATGATTGGAGCCATAAAATATTCAGGTTCAAATACTAAAATTCATTATAATGAAAACTGAATTAAAGCAGGATAAAATTCCCAACAAGTTTCCTTAAACAAATGTGTTCACAGTGATAACCAGACAAAGGCACATCACTGCTGTGTGTCTGTCCTCACAAACTGAGCTGTCACAGGTAGTCTTAGAACATGGGCATGACATAGTACAAAATAGGAGATGAAAGGAGTTACACTAGAGTTAATATTAATATTGTGAGGTATTTATGACATTAGATCATCTTTAATTAGTACCATCTACCTGCCTTAAAATACTGTTGTAAAGAAGATACTGGCTTGTTGAAAAAACCCCAAAACCATTATATGGTTAACCTTATAGCCATCACCTGCAGATGCAGCAAAGGGTTTAATAGCTACATGTGTGTCTCTTCCACATGAAGTGCTGAGGAGCCTGCAGTATTTCATCCTATGCTTTCTGGTTAATCCAGCCCTAAGGTACCTGCTTTAGGTGATATAAGGCACCTGATTCCTGTAAGCACTCCAGTCCTAAACTGAGCACTGAAAGAGTGAATACGACATGTGAAGTAAGCCCATGGTATGAGTTAATTTGGTCTCCAAGTGAGATCTTCATCTTGCATCCACACAATAGTGAGAACCTTCATTGATGAAAACAACAGAGTAAGTAAGAAAGAAAGCATCGATTTACAGCTTAGGTTACAAGAAGGAAAGGCAACCTGAGTAACCGCCAGGGTGTGATGAAGGATCATGCAATCATCCTGGGATGATGATGATGATGAAGTCATTCCAGTTAAATTATGGATTAATTTTTCATCTTTTTTATTTCCTCTGTCTGTTTGTGACTCAATGATCCAGTATGTCTTTTCTAACCTAGTGATTCTGTGATTCAGTGATTTCTTCTGTTTTTCCTTTTCTGGCTCTGTAGTCCATTAGGCTACAATCCTGCTGCTCCTCCCTACAGAGATGAGAAGGGGTGTTCTAATCAGCACATTAGACAGATTTTCACAAGAAAATCCCAATGTATTTTAAAAAAGAATTGCGTCAGTGACGGCAAAAGAGTCACTGTGCTTGTATTCAATGTGACAATTACCTATAAGATGATTAAAGAAGACAGGCTTAAAGTACTTGTCTTGATGACTATAAATAGAAAAGTATAATCCACAGTAATTTCTCTGGTCTAACATAAGCCTTTGAATTCCCATATCTCTTAAATTGTACAATAGTCTCAATTCTTCCACAAATATCTTAGTCCATACTTAGAAGTGATGTATAGGCAGTGCACTTTTGTACACGACAGGAGGCACAGGGACTGCTACTGCTGTTTGCAATAGGATAGTGCCAAAAAGATAAACATCCTGCTGTGCTGTCATATTAAGAATATAGGTTAAGAGAATCTAGGCAAAAAAGAAAGCAGAAGGTTAAAGGGAAAAGCAAGGCATAGAGAGATCTGACCTAGTGATCACTCAACAAATTAACAGCAAAGCCAGGAAAAGAAGTATGTTATTTTTAGCACACAGGTCAGCTTGCCAGGCTGTACCACCATTCAGAAGGTCTGGAGTAACACAGCCTACTCATCTTCCACACTAATTATTGTCAATGCTGAGCTGAGTATTGTTATGTGGCCTCCCAGAAGAATAAATTACCCATTTTACCTGAAATAAAGGTTCCTTTGCCTTAAGAATTTCCTTCTATGCAAAAGCAACTTATCATTTCCCACAGATGTTTGAAAGCCTTCCTCTGAGGCACTCATAAATCAAGCAGCAGCAAAACACATGGACTGAAATCACTCTTAACTAATCTCCTACTCCGTCAACAGGAAGTCATTATTAGATCATTAATAATTGTACCACAGGTTTTAATAAACACATTAGGTAGCTATTCTGCTAGTTACTTCTAGAGCACGAGTTCAAATATTTCATATTTCCTTTTAAACCCAAATTCATTTCCTAGCTGTTCTTAACTGAGAGCATTCCTTCATTCTCAAGAATAACATATCTTTGACTTGACAAAATCAAGTATTAAAACTTAAAACCCAAAACAGTGATTTCTCTCAGCCCCACTGCAACTTCTGCAATAAATGAGTCCCCTCATTATTCAATGTGTGTAATCAAGCAAAAGGCAAATGTGCATTTACTAGATAGTTTCCCATACTGTTTTATTTTTTCTTGCAATTTGATGAGTTTAGAATTGGTTTAGTTTATAAACCTACAGTAAGATCCCTTTCACATAACTTTAGTCCAGTACATATTATCTTGACCTGAGTTCTTCCTGTAGCAAATGAAAAGAAATTAAATATTTTTGTGTGAAATTCTTCTGATCTGTTCTATGCCTCTGAAAAAATCCATGACTTAAATGTCATCCCTTACCAAGGTGCTGGTAGCAACATGACTGTTTAAATCTGAGAAACTGCTAACTACACTGGTTGAGAGACCTGGGAAAATTCAGCTGAACATTTTGGTGGTCAGTTATGCAGGAGCCATGAACCAAACTTCTGACTGTGGTAAAAAAAAGGAATTATTGATATTTTAATATGAAGCTTAGTTTTCCCCTCCCTTGCTCAATGGCCTGTGCTAGAGCAATAACCATGAACGAAGCCAGATTCAGCACAACTTGGCTCACTACTATGACTTCTTTCTTTGTTTGACCTTAACAAGATACAAAGAACACTCGCCTGTATTCCAGGGTGATTACAGATGAATGAGACATGAAGCTCTCACAGAATCACAGAACAACCAGGTTGGAAGGGACCCATCGGATCTTCTAGTCCAACCATTCCTATCTAATGGAATTGAATCCTGTCTAATGGAATTGAATCTATTTGATTCAATTTGTAGTGTTCTGCAGTTTTGTAGGAGCAGAATTTCTGTTGTGTACCTCTGTAAGGTCAATAATTGTGGAACTTCACCAAATCAAGATAGTCAAGTGCAGGAGCAAGTAGATCGGAGAGGGTGTTACGTAGACTGCTTACTATATGGGCCAGTTTATGGTGCGTATGGCTATCTCTTTAATAGTTTGTATCCACTGCAGGTGGATAATAAAGAGAAAAGAAAACATCAGTGCTCCAGGCTCCAGGCTAAGAAGGAAGATATTGCTTCTAAAGTACAACCCACAGAGCTAAAGGGACACTCCTCTTGCCCCGGCCTGGATAGAGAAGCCAGGTACCCTCTTACCATACTTTTGCACTTTCTGAAGAGTGAGGAGCAGATGCATTGTGGGACACACTCCACTGTCTGCTGAGACCCACATCATCAGATTGGTGATCTGGGTTAACAGGACTATCACTGCTATAGATGCCTGGTGATCTATGACTACATGTGGTTTAGCTCTCCAAGATCACTCCTTGGCTTCTTATACTTACAGTTTAGTTTTACAGGAGATTTGTTCCTTTCTGTTTCCCCTCTTCACTCCCTTAAAAAAAACCTGGAATATTGCTAGATCCTAGAATTTCTTCTGCTGTCCTTTAAGATCGTCTTCAGTAATCCTGTCCCTCGGAGATCCTTCTCACTAAAAAATGAAAAGTCTGCTTAGCTTTTCATGCAACTGTTATAATTTTTGCAGACTCATAGTCTCTTTTCATACCTTTGCTGCCTGGTACAAGGTAATCATACCCATTAACTACATCTTTCCATTTCACAAATAGATTCACTTCATTTCACCTAGCTTTTCATAGTTGCATTGTTTTTTATAATGAAAGAGCTCTAGATATTTGATTTATGACTTAATTTTCAAATAAATACTGAATGGGAGGTGATTCATCACATGATAATCTTACATGTTAAACATGATATGAATGTATAATGAGATACAGATAGAGAAAATGAAGCCATAATCAGTTTTCAAAATTAGTTTAGAAGAATAATGACTTCAAAAGATTTTTACAATGAGAAAAGATAAAAGGTTGGCAAGAGAACAAATATTAATAGATGTGATGGCAAATAAGTAGAAGATTAGGGCACAGGCTATCAAAAAATTATAAGGCAGCCTAGCAGTACCAGCACTAAAGAAGACCTACCTGTGGAATAAGGTACAAAACAGAATCAGAGAGTCCTGGTTTCAATTCTTTTTCTGCTTCCCTCTTACAAATTTTTTCACCTACATTTCTGCTTTCCTTTAATGATTATTTTGTTTCTCCAGCTTGTAAAAAACTGGTTTTTTAGGAGTTTGAACACATCTTAGCTCAATATTTTTTTTTTTTGTGATCAGCTGTTTAGAACGATTGCCAATCTTGTTTTGAAGTCTCACATTCCTTATTATTTTCAATACGATTTGAGCTTACTGTTTGGAATCTGTACTGTTCAGTTTGAATTTTGCTAATAATTGTAGCTATTGAACCATTTTGTACTCTGGGATATTAAACAATCTTGAGATACTACCTGACTTTTGACTGTGTCGGCTAATTAGAATAATCATGAAAACCAAGAAAATCCCCACTCTAAAGGCATATCATATCATATCATATCATATCATATCATATCATATCATATCATATCATATCCCATATCTCATATCACGTGTTTGGAGAAGAAGCATGGTTTAGCAGTTAGTGCAAAGAGATATACAACTCTATATGGCAAGTTATCATAGGACTGAACTCTTTGGAACTGATGTACTGTGGGAGGGACTTAAAACACTGAATTAGAGTGGATGATTGAATTTTAAAATAGGGAACACAAAGTGTGATCAATCTTGCCTTTGCTGGATGCAGGAGCTCACTTGTTCAAAAACATTTTGGCAACAAATAAGACATAGATTTGAAATGTCTGAAAGCAATACAAATTAAGGATTGGAAAAAACTCCTGATGCGGAACAAAAGAAATCTAGCTGTCAAATTTTTTAATTTAGACTTAACCTATGATAGTTTTACAGTATAGAGTGGTAGATTAGGAGGCAGATATGGATAGTACCATTAGACTATAAGGTAAATATGCATCTGAATTTATACATATACAATATGATTGAATGCCATGACTTCTGAGGCTTCTATGTTGCAACCAATTTGCAAGTAAATTGAATCCAAGTGAATTATTTTGACAGATGGTACCAGATCTTGACAGATGGCAGCATAACTGAGCTAAATTCCAAATTTCAAAACCTAATCCCACATATGACAGGCTAATAGTTTAAGATACAAATGCACCTTAGGAGAAGGAAGAATTGGGGTAGGGGAGGTAGCAATGGATTCTGCAATTCTAGGTAAATTAAAGCAGAAGTTGTTACCTGTTAAAAAGAGAAAATGTTATTGATTTTCACCAGTAACATAGTGGGCTTTATGTATTTCTTTTGTCCAACTACCACTTCTCATTTCTGCCTTTCTGTCACTTTCTAGAGGGTCTCTTCAGCCCTGTGCCCTGGTACTATCTGAGTATTTGATAAATCTGCAGCTGATCATCACTGTATATGCCACATGATATTTCACACCCCTGCATCTGTCTTTTTCTGACGGATGTTACAGTGCTGAGTAGGTGTAAACTGAGAACAGAGTCAGCTGGCTAGCTTATATCATTTTTGTAAGCCTCCTCTGCTGAAAATATTCTATGATATCTTGCTTTGGTGATCCCAAGCTTTCTAAGTACTGTAGGTGCCACTAGTGTTATTACTTTTTCCTCTCTGCCTCTTAACGCTGACCACAATTTTTGTAAAATTTTTGTACATGTGGAGAAAAACTTATTAAATATTGAAAGGTTTGACACTGGATGTTTTTTGTAGATTTTCTCTCTAATTTGAAATGGTAGTAGCATTTCTAATAGAATTTGCCAGGGGCATTTAAAGAAAGACTCCTAGACATTTAAGTCCAATGAATGAGTCTTTACAAAATCCCTTCCAAATGACTTTATTATGGAACTTGCGTGTTTGGATTCTTTCAGTTCCAGTTTTGTGATAGATCCTAAGAGATCCCTGGGAAATAAAACATACACTTGTAATCCCTGGAAAAAATATTTTCATAGTTCTAATTTCTTCAGACTTGTTACGAAAATAATTCAGACTAATAACTGATTTAATATAGATACACATACACTTCTTAGTTTCTACCCCTTTTCCTGGTGTTTCACTCACCCTTCCTTTGCTCCTCTAGGTCCTATGGTTGGTGAAGTCATGCTGGTAGGTGGGAATGTTACAAACAGCTGTCAACAGCTGGAGTCCTTCACCAGAAGGAATATGATGAGCATATCAATGGTTTCTTCTTTGCCTCTGCAGCAGCCAGTTAGGGACATTTTTATATATTTGACAATGAGTTCTTTCATAATTTTTTTCTTTAGTCTGAAGCGTCACAATACATCTGAATTAGCTATATGTGGTCCTTCTAACGAATGTTAGATACTATTTCATTATTCTCCTTATTGCCAGTAAAGCCTGATTTTCCCAGGTCCAGGACCTTTTTTTTAACTGACCTTTCCTGAGTTGTTTCTAGTGTGGTGTCTGCAGTGCCAGCCTGTGCCGCATTTCTAATCATCCTGTGCCTGCACTCCTCTATGCTCCATCCTATGTTTCCACTTCTGAGGGGCTCTGCTATTTTGGGCCAGGTTTCCATTTCTGTATATCATCTAACGCATCTAGCACATCATTGTGTTAGACAGAAATATCTCAATCCACGTAGAATAGCTACTTGTTTGTACCATCTATACAAAACTGCAGTTATACCACACAAAGATAACAAAAGTAAAGCAGATCAACCACAGACACCTGATCAAAGAAACTGCTGTTAAAACTAAGTCAAGTTGTAGAGAATGCAGACAGTTCAAGAAAGGTCTGGAGAAGGCAAGCCTGGCTTGCTTCAGTCCTGGGGTCCTGCAGATTCAGTGCAAGGCATCTGGGCTGCTGTTGGCAATAGCCATGCAGTGTTACATGGCTACACAGTAGCACTATATTCCAAATGGATGCTATACAAAACCCTAACTTGATAACTCTGAATTTTCAAAGGAAAGCATATTTTAAATTTCCTTTGGCCAATATCCAAACTCGCTTATGGATGGATACCTTGTCTGTATAAAATGGGTGAAAATATCAACAAATCTTAAGACAGGAGTAGGTTTTTATGATGCAAAACTCTCCATGTGACAAAATTGCTTCAACTAGTACACTGAATTACTTTACTGGAAAGATGAAAACCTCTTCTAAGCCTTTACAGCTGTTTTTTTGCAAGAATGATGTCTTGGTGGAGAATTAATCATAAAAAGGAGGGAGACAGATGTTTATATTGAAGAACTGGTTACCTATGAAATAGGTTGATTTAGTCATACTGTTCCTCATACTGCTGAGATGTGCATGTTTTTGTGAACCCTATTGAGTCACAAGGATAATTTTTGTGGTGGAAGTACCCAGATGTAACCTTATGTTAGAGGTACAATAACTATGGAGAAAAGTTTTGTTGTCTACCATATACCTCATGTTTGAGGTATACAGAGCACACTATTCCTGTGCTTCTTGAAGTATTTGACAGTTCTTATGCTGATTTTACTCTTCTATATTTAGCTGCATAGATCTTTAGCTGACAGGACTTCATCAAATAAATAATACCTAGAACTTAAAGTTGTTATTTTTTTTTTTTTAATTCTGGCCTCAGTCCAGCCAGCTTTCATCTTTTTAATCTGTGGACCCCATTAATTTGAGCAGGAAATTTTCTCACTTAGTGATACACTTGATAATTTGGAAGTAAGTGACAGGAACAGCAGTCAATTAATCCTATCATACTAAATGTGCACAACTAGACTTCATAGAACTGTGGAATAGTTTAGGTTAGAAGACATCCTTAAAGGTCATGTAGTCTACCCTTCTTCAACTGGATCAGGTTGTTCAGAACCCAGTCCAGCCTGAGCTTGAATGTTTCCAGGGGTGAAGCATCTACAGCTCTGTGTGCCACCTGTGCCACTGTTTCATCACCTACATTGTAAAAAAAAAAAAATGTTCTTATATGTAGTCTAAATCTATTACCTGTGATTTGAAAACAATTACCCCTTTTCCTATCACAACATGCCATACTAAAAAGTCTGTCCCTGTGCCTCTTACAAGCTCCCTTTAAATATTGAAAGGCCACAATAAGGTCTCCCCATAGGCCTCTCTTTTCCAGACCAAAGAACCTCAAATGTCTCAGCCTTTCCTCACAGAATCACAGAATAGTTTGAGTTGGAAGGGACCTTAAAGATCATCTTGTTCCAACTCCCAGAAGAGGTGTTCCATCCCTCTGATCATTTTTGTGGCCCTTATCTGGACCCATTCCAATAGGTCCATGTCTTGTGCTGAGGGCTCCAGAGCTGGACGTGGTGCTTCAGATGGGGTCTCAGCAGAGTAGAATAGATTCACAGAACAATCAAATCATAGAATCATCAAACCATAGAATCATAGAATAATTAATTTGGAAAAGACCTTTAATATCATCATATCCAACCACTAACGTAACACTGCCATGCTCACCCCTAAACCATATCCCTACATACCACATCTACACACCTCCCAAATACTTCCAGGGATGGCGACCCAGCCACTACCCTGGGTAGCATGTTCCAATGCTTGACCTTTCCCATGAAGAAACTTTTGATAATATCCATTCTAAGCCTCCTCTGGCACAACTTGAGGTCACTTCCTCTTGTCCCATCACTTTTTACTTGGGGGAGGAGACCAACACCCACCTATCTAGAACTTTTATTCAGGTAGTTGTAGGCAGTGAAAAGGTTTCCTGTCTGACTCCTTTTCTCCAGACTAAAGAGCCATGATTTCCTGCACTGCTCACCATAAGACTTGTGCTCTAGATTAGAGGGACAGAATCTCCTCTCTCAATCTGCTGACCATACTTCTTTTGATGCACAGGATACAGTTAGACTTCAGGACTGTAGGTGCACATTGCTGGCTGATGTCCAGCTTTTCATCCACCAGTAGCCTCATGTCCTTTTCGGCAGGGTAGGTAGTAGGTAGGTGGGTAGATAGTATTCCTTCTCTCCACACCTTCATCCCCCAGCCTGTATTGATACCAGGGTTTTCCCCAGTCCATGTGCAGGACATTGCACTTGGCCTTGTTGAACCTCATGAAGTTCATGTGGGCACATTTCTCAAGCTTGTCCAGTACTTCTTTATTGTGTCCTTTCTTCTTCAACTTCCTTTTATTATTTCATTTTACTATTTTTATATTTAGAATGTGATTTTTCCCTCTCCAAGCTACTTCTATTTCCAGGCATAGTTTTTCTTAATAACATCTCCCATTGTTACAAAACCAGGAAGGATGTGAAATACATAATTAGTTGATTAATGGAGGATTTATCTGTCAAATATTTAATAGTAACAATTAAATGGAATCTGAGCAAATGTCATAGAATTTGTACTGTTTCTCTAATGGCTTACATCTGCCATAACTAGCTATTAGCTGACCTTCAGAAAAACGAGAAATATATTATATAAAACATTTATATTTTAAAATATTGACCAGTTATAAAAGGTGGCTGATTACCTCACCCAAAGTAAACACAAGAGCTCAGTGAGGGCTAAGCTAATTTTTCTGGAAGAGAGCTTTTCATCTAGGATGCTGTTTTGTCGGCAAGTAGATGGGAATGGCAAATGCTGGAAGGCTGTTCTGCCTTCAGCATGGCCAGTTGAGAGGTTAACAGCAGATGGTGTGTGGACAGGCAGATGGAGAGATGGGTGAATGGAGGGATGAATATCTAATGTCCATTCACTGAAGAGGGTTATTTTCTCTACAATTCCAGGATTCTTGATGAACAGAGAAGGCAGATCACTCACATCTTTCTACTGATTACAACAGCTTGTCCCAGGAGACAGTCAGAACCTTGCAGGAATCCACATGCTGTCTCTTGACTATGTGTCTGTATCCTGAACCACCCAAGCCAATAGCAGTTTTGTTAGGTAGATGCCTGGGATCTGAGTGCTCTTAATCTGTTGTCCCCAGGTAAATGATTTTTCTTCACTTCTAGCATTCTTTACCCAGACCTGTATTTCTCCTGCTTACCAATGCACAGTGCTTGCTCTGCTGAGACTAGGACAGACTATATAGTGGTTTTGTCTGAAGGAGTTGGCTTATGGCTGTGATACAGTTATCATCACATTCTCTCTTGCTTTAATGTATTAATAAAAATGTATTAGCATATTTGCACTATTCATGTGAAGACCATAAATTTTATGGAGTAGAACTTCATTATATTTCTCCTGGACAAACACTCAGACAAATGCTGTAACAACGGAGAAGTAGGTTTTTATTCTCTTTTCCACCAAAACTAGCTGTCAGATCACTTTCTCTCTCCTCCAGCTGTCTATTACACCAGCATCTTTTCAAAGAGAAGTTATGCAATATGCTAGAAATTTTTCTTTTCCTGCTTATTAGCCTGATAAGATTAGAGTCATCCACCCAGGCAGAGAAGATAAAAGAAAGATGCCTAAAACTTTAATTCTCAAGTTTCTTGTTTTTCTTTTTCTACACTGTTTCTTTACATTCCCAGATTTGCAGTCAGATAAAGTGAACTTCAAATAAAGAAAATTATCTCTTCTCAGTCAGAAGCACCTATTCATTCATACTAGTCAAAATGCATTAGGTATGCTTTTAAGCCCATGGAATTTGGGCAATAAATGCTATTTAGTCTCTCAGGTTCACTTCTCTCTTTATCTGCACCCTCTGCTTGATGGAAATACCCACGAGTTCTTAACGGAAATTCCTAGAAGCCAACTGAACCACATTCTCACACTGAATAACAACTATCATCTCCCCTGAGTTGCCATTGTGTCTGTATATTTCACCAGGATACCACGCAAAATATAAAATACCAAGGATACTCTTCATTGTAATGCAAAATCTAAGTGCCTTTGTACAAAGGGAGGATGTTAGTAGCATTACAGGTTTTCACATAAAATAAAGAAAGAAGGATGGAAAAAGGTAACTAAACAGTCACAATTTTGAAGGTAGAGAAAGTTTCATTAGATGCTTTAAAAAAGTAGGAAAATGTATTCACTAATGCTTAGTGAATATGCAATAATAATTGGAAATGGAATAATTTTTTTTACAAGAAATGGGGTTATCAGAGGAAACATCAGCATTCCTATTTTGCCCATTAACTGCTATAAGCCTGTTTCTAAGACATCCAGCATCTATAGATCAGGGATTGATTATTTTCTATGATCTCTCTATGAGCTTTATTAGGGTTTGCGTGCTCACCATTTTTTCCTAAACTGTTAGGAGTGACATAATTTTAAAAAAAGCTGATATTGGAAGGAATTTCTGCATGTCAGAAATCTGACACTCTATCATTATTTATTTTATTTATAGACTTGTCCATTGAATTAATCAAACTCTGATTGCCTCACAATCACTAAGGGGTATTCCAAATACCTTTGGAGGCTGAGTAAATACTAAATATCTCCAGTTTAAAAAAGGGAAGCAGAGACAGAGAGATATTAGTACCTTAAGTTTCCATGGTATTAAACTGTTGCTTTATAAAGATGAAGTCAATAGAAACAATAGCTTTCAACACTTCTGAAAATCAAGAAATAATGAATTTAATTGAGTCACCAAGTAAGTCAATATCAGAGCTAAGAATATATATAGCTGAGGTTTTGTTAAGTGCCTGTTAGATTTTAATACTTAAATTTTCTTTCTTTTTTAGGCACCAATTAGAAATGAGCGCTGATTAAAATAATTTTAATATGTATGACTATCAGATTAAATACAGTATAAGACTATTTGCAGGGGGTTTTTTCCACAGGAAAGCTGTCATTTAAGCAAATCTACTGTTTTATAAAGTATCAAAACCAAGAAAACCAGTAAAACAAGTGCAACTGTATCTTCATGTTCTTCTCTAGGGAACTAAGTGATCTAAGAAATATCCAGGGAATTACATAGGGCACATGTCTCAGATTTAAACAACTGATATTTTATCTCCTAGGAATATTAGTGTTTCAATACCGTAGTATATATTCTACAGCAGGATCATCCATTTCTTGGTGTTATATCAAGTTATTTTTTTCCATGTCCTGAAAACCAGAATCTCCATTTCTAGTGCACTAGGACAAGCCAAGAGTCAGAATTAATCTGCTATTTTGTACCCCAAAGCCAAGCATCTAGTTAATTTTAATGGGATTTGTTCTGTGTAAAATCTGCAACTTAATTATTTTACTGCAATAATCATGAACAGCCTCAGTATTAGCCCCAATACAATCAACCCCGTGTTGTTAGGCAGTCTGAAAATATGGATACGTCACATATGCAGAGAGCTCAAAGTCTAATGGCAAGACTTTGCTCACCTATGCTGGGCAACTAAACATAGTCTACAGTACCAGTGTCCAGTAGTCAAGAAACAGCAATAGGCAGTCCCTAGGTGTAGCTATGATCTGAAAATGCTTAGACTGGTTCAGCTCCATGCTTAGGTTTCCCAGTTGTGAATCCAAAGTTAGGAGAGATGAGTCTGGGGCTAGTCCTCAAATGTGGTAGATGACTTGCAGTGTTATTGTGTTACTCAAAGTTGAAAATGTCCTCGGTAACCCCAAAGTCATTATCCTTCCAGAGCAGTTGATTGTCATTGTGTTAAATTGCAATCAAGAAATAATACTAAGCCTTATGTATAATTTGTTTGTGCATTGATCATCATTATATAAAATGTGTTCACCTTTTTATGGTGGTTTTATGATATATTTATTTCTGAACATGACAAAGGACTTGCCGAGTTATGAGTGTTGGTATGCTAAACAGAAAAGAACTTAATGATCTGATTACAATATAGTTGAGAGCTGGCACAGTTGTTCACAGAATCTATTCATCACCAGCACCTAAGGGAGGAAGGTTTTAACCCTTCCTAGTGTCTAGCAGAAGGACTGGCAGGGGCTCCAGATTAAGGAACCTGAAAGTAGGAATCTGTATATATACTACAGGGTTAGGGTTCCCTTAGATTAACAGAAGGAATCTAATCCAGAGATCAATTCAATTGCTTAAAAGTAAACAGCTAGCACTATCTGAGATATTCTGAAGTATGTGATGTATCTGTACACATATGAATACAAAGGATTTGCTAAACACCTGTGCCCTTCTGGATTAGGAGATGCCTGATATGTTGAGCTGTAGGTCTTCAGTTCCTTTTATGGGAAACAAGACACCTATCTCAGCACATGGGCTCTTATGTACATATATCTAAATGTAGATTTTCAACAGAGTCTTACCCTATGGCTTTAATTCTTCTCCTAAACTTCTAGACCTGAGCTAGATGGCCTTGCAGCTCTAGGTCAATGTATAATTAAAGGAAAATGAAGGTACCTTTGTGTGTTATTCGTCTAACCCTTTCCCCCCCACATGTATTTTTGTGAAAGAGCTCACTCTGAAATGCTGAATTCTCCCCACTGTCTATAAAAGAAGACAACACAAGGACATCTCAATTTATAAGCAACCGTATTTGATCAGAATGACAACACAGATGATAAAGATCATATTGAAAGACTAATGTATTTTCAAGATATGAGCAATCATTAACTTGGTGGCAGAAGGATTAAAACTACTTTGACATTCATTTCTTCATGAATGATTCCTTTCCAGGTAGGAGGATCTGAAGTATCTAATTCTGAATGGAACTGCAAGATCTGTTACTATACGAAGTTGTGATCCTCAGATCACGTCATCATCTAAGAAGACTAAGACAACAACAGAGCTCATACTCAGTTATCAGATTCTGAGCTGTGCAATTTTATTAAGAACAAGCTGAGAGTGGGGAGAGTATACATTTGTAAGCATTTATGCCAATATATAAGAGGCACATATAAGCTGGGTTTTAATTTTCTTTCCTTGTATCTCTTTCTAAAAGATTTGTCTTATGTGTATTCTATCTGAGTAACTCAGAAGTTACTTCCACTACTTTCATTTACTTTTACTACTTTCAGAGCAATAATTTGTGATTCTGTTCCATGTTGATAAAAAAAGTCAGGTTTAAGATAGAATTTTATTGCAACTGAAACTGCTGTATTATAGGCAGTGTCACATTAAGTTACCCAAAGAAGGCACAATGAGTGTGTGTTTGCTTTAGCTAATGATGCTGTCTCTTCTCATTGCATGCCCTTCTAGAAGTTCTCCATTATCAATGGACAGCAATACCAAACAGATCACTGATCCATATAGCTGGATAAATCATAGAATCATAGAATAACCAGGTTGGAAGAGACCCACAGGATCATCGAGTCCAACCATTCCTATCAAACACTAAACAATGCTCGTCAGCACCTTGTCCACCCACGCCTTAAACACCTCCGGGGATGGTAACTCAACCACCTCCCTGGGTAGCCTCTGACACTGCCCAATGACCCTTTCTGTGAAAATTTTTTTCCTGATGTTCAGCCTAAATCTCCCCTGGTGGAGCTTGAGGCCATTCCCTCTTGTCCTGTCCCCTGTCACTTGGGAGAAGAGGCCATCACCTTCCTCTCCACAACCTCCTTGCAGGTAGTTGTAGAGAGCACTGTTTTGAATAACTGCAGTTTTATTAGATACTTTATATAGGGTAACTAAATAGGGTAACAATAATAACTGTATTGTACTTTTCAACTGCAGATGAATAAACTGAGATGTTTTCAGGAATATTTAAATGAAAACAGTGAACTGTACCTAGACTGGCAATGTAAAATGGAGCAACTCATGAACCCCCTCTTCTGAAAATCTTAGAATGGTTTGACTCAGAATCATAGAATCATAGAACAACCAGGTTGGAAGAGACCCATCGGATCATCGAGTCCAACCATTCCTATCAAACACTAAACCACGTCCCTCAGCACCTCATCTACCCGTGCCTTAAACACTTCCAGGGAAGGTGAATCAACCACCTCCCTGGGAAGCCTATTCCAATGCCCAATGACCCTTTCCATGAAAAACTTCCTCCTAATCTCTAGCCTAAACCTTCCCTGGCGGAGCTTGAGGCCATTCCCTCTCGTCCTGTCCCCTGTCACTTGGGAGAAGAGGCCAGCTCCCTCCTCTCCACAACCTCCTTTCAGGTAGCTGGAGAGAGTAATGAGGTCTCCTCTCAACCTCCTTTTCTCTAGGCTAAACGCCCCCAGCTCTCTCAGCCACTCCTCATAGGGCCTGTTCTCCAGCCCCTTCACCAGCTTCGTTGCTCTTCTCTGGACTCACTCCAGAGCCTCAACATCCTTCTTGTGGTGAGGGGCCCACAACTGAACACAGCATTCAAGGAGCGGTCTCACCAGTGTTCAGTACAGAGGGAGAATCACCTCCCTGGACCTGCTGGTCACACCATTTCTGATCCAAGCCAGGATGCCATTGGCCTTCTTGGTCACCTGGGCACACTGCTGGGCAGAAGGGACCTTAAAGATCATATAGTTACAAACCCCCTGTGATGGGCAGATTCCATTAGAAAAGGTTGCTCCAAACCTCATCAAATCTGGTCTTCTATGCCTCCAGACTGGGACATCCACAACTTCTCTGGGCAAAGTGTTCCAGAGCCTCACTGGGTTCACAGTAAAAGAATTTCTTCCTAGTATCTAAACTAAATCTACTCTCTTTCATCTTAAAACTGTTACCCCTCATTCTATCATTGCACTCCCTGATAAGGAGCCTGTCCCGATCTTTCCTGTAGGTGCTCTTTAAATACTGGAAGCCTGCTATAAGGTCTCCTCTGGAGTCTTCCCTTCTCTAGGCTGAACTATGCTAACTCTCTCAGCCTTTCTTCATACAGGAGGTGCTCCAGTTCCCTGATCATCTTTGTAGCTCTCCTCCGGACATTCTCTAACTCATCCACATCCTTCTTTGAAAGGCAGCATTTTAATGTGTGGGACTGCTTTTGCAAATATATAGCCTCACAATATCTTTTTACTGGTATCAGGCTTGTATTATTCCACTATGTTTCCCAGTATTGACAATGGAAGCCAAACACTAAAATACTAGTGTATTTTCCATTCCTACTTTTCTAGTGAGTTAGCTTTGTTGCCTCTTACCCTCTTTTTAACTTACTCCCTTTTTTAACTTAACCGTGGAAGACTGATTTGAAGAACTACCATAATGAAGTACATAATGGTACTTTTCCGAGAAGATTAGAAATTAGAAAGACATTGCTATCACAGTCTTTTTCTCACAGGAGTGCACTTGTCATTCAGAAAACCAGACTCCTGGTTCAGATGTATACACTCTGGGAGGCACATACACAGGCAGTTTCCCACACATATTTATGTATGTTCCATAACTATGTGACTGCATCTTGTTTTTGTGGGTGGATAATAAGAAGTATGTCTGTTCAGTGAAATCCAAACTGACTCTTTGGTTTGTGGAAGAGCAGGTAAAAATTGTGCTATCATCATTAAATATTCTTCTTTGTCTCTGTTTGTTCCTACCAGAATCTGCACTGAAAAAACTACAAAGAAATAGAAGTCTATTGCAAAAGAAGATTGAATTTTTTTTTCCTAAATCTCTTAGCACCAACTTTCATGCAATATTCCAGTCTGCCATACTCACCAGGAGCAGCAAACCTACTGTAATCCAGCACACACAAAACCAAATGTTACACTTGCCAAGGCATCTTCACAGCCATTGCAATTAGTACTCCTACAATATAACCAGCAAAATCCATCATTCATATACTTTTACCACAGAATTTGATATACATCATGCAGTGCACAAAATGTCCTCCTGGAAATTGTGTGGGTGACACTTAACAACCATTATACATCAGAAAGAACATCAATGGGAAAGCATTTTCCACAAAATAACCACTTCCTAGCGCAACAAAAAGCTAAAAAATAACTTCTAAAGACAAGTCTAGAAAAGGAATTCATAATGACTTTGACTATAGGAATTATGGTCTCAGCAGAAACACCAGTTATGGAGTTCATTACAGTCTTTTTCTCTGTTCCCTTGCTGTTTTACAATCCTTAATGATGTTTTTTTTCTCACTGTTCCTGTTCTCTCTTCTCCTGGCAATATCCCAGAGTTACTAACCATCCTCTTTTGTGTAACTGATTAACATAATGAGGCTGTACTAACAGTAGTTGTGTTCTGTCAATCTTGGATTTTGTTGCTTCTTATCACACTGGATGAAGACTGTCCACTCTTTCCAGCTAATTCACCTGAGGTTCTAAAAAGATAAACCTTCTCCTAAAAACATTCTTTCCACAAAATCATTTTCACATTGTAACATGGTACTTTTCTTCTTGCTGTTTAAATAAGTAGAATTACTTTCTTTCAAACTTACATTCAGTGCAGTCAGTGTTGAAGGCAAAAGTCCGACTACTTCCAAGATTGTTTACAAAGTAACGTGAGGGAGTATGATCTTCAGGAGGGCCCTTGTTCCCTGGGACTAATGAAACTTACCTATAGGTGCAGAATGGAAATCATGTCCTACAAAAGCTGATTGGTCCTTGGGGGGAGAAGAACTGTCTATAGAATGAAGTATGATTGTTTGGATTATTGTGAAGGTACGTTTGACTGGTTTGGTCCCTCATCAGTTTGAATGGAATTAGCAAGGAGAGTTGCATACAATACTGTCTGGCCATACAGCCCTTCGGAGTTCACTGAGGTTTAACAAGGGATGGCAAACAGATGCTATTTTCTTACACTGGGACTCAGAGCACCTGAGTTCAAGCCTCTATTCTACCACGCCTCTAAGAAGTGTATAAGATAGCATTCAACAAACCATTTAGTACTGATGATCCCAAGAACTAAAATTCATCCTCTCACTTTCAGTGACATTTCAGTTATCTAATGAAGAAGTCTTTCAAAATCAAGTGATATTGTTCAGTATAGTAATACTGAGTGGCTTATATCTACTTGTTTCAAGACTGCTTGGTACAGCAGATTGGCCGTGACTGCGCTTTGTAGGGACTGTCATCCTTTTGGAACCTTTAAGTATTAAAAGTTTTTTATTTGTTTGTTTGCTTGTTTGTTTGCTTGTTTAGACTGAAAATATATAATTTGCTGCAGTAAAATATTTTCATAACCTATCCAGCAAAACTGTTGCATGAACTGAGGTCACACACTGTCAGTGAAAGTGGAGATGCTGGAGGAAGCAAAGCCTGCTGTGACTCTTGGGACTGAGAACTGCATGGGAATATAGGAGCCAGATCTGCTGTGATCAGATCCATCTTGCCTGGAATAAATTTCTTCAAAGAGAAATTAATAAAAAATCAGTGTTCTATGTCTCCCTATCAACTGTTGAAAAAGCCCAGACAGGTATTAAAGGAAATTTTGTTTGTATGAGCTGTACACAATGATATGACTAAATCATAGGGTTCAGTATACTAGTAAATAAATTTTTCTTGGGAATATTACCTGGATCTGAGGCCAACTGGCATTTCACTGAAGTGGTTTGTATCCATCTTGTTAAACTCTCATGCTTTCCAAAACAGGTGTCAAAATCAATTAATGGGAATAATGCCTGGCATGTCTTCATGTCAAGATTAGATCTGAGTCTCTCTTGGAAAATGCTAAATGGCATGGGAACAAACATAAGTGTTTAATAATATAAACAATTGAATTGCCTTTGATTTATTAATGCAAGTGAAGTCTAGGCATCTACAATGTAGATGCAGATAAAACACCTATGGTATCTCATAGAAATCTCTCTGTAATAGGCAAGTACAGGAAGGAGACTAAAAAACAAACTTGATTTTCTGCTTGCACTGAACCTGTACCCATCACTAACCACTATCTAATTGGGCTATGTTGATCTCGCATGGATCCAGCATGCACTGTGGATCCACTCTAATCTTTACAATTGGTTCCCTTTCAGCAGAAGTCAGGGTGTGGAGGAGATGGCAGTAGATGGTAGGTCTTTATTTAACCTGGAGTCAGGATGTAGTTGATCATGAACCTAGGTCAAGGAGTACAGTAATGTTTCCATCCACACACACAGTTTATGTACAATAGTGGATGTAAGGTTCAAGCAATAAAATTCCTGTGATCTGGCAAACTTGAAAGCTCTGAAAATGATAGGGTTCAAAGAAGTTATCATCCTTTTGTTGACTGTCTATACAATGCAGTTAACATAACTTTTCCATTTTTAGGTATTCATGGAGGTCATATAGCAATGTAACTGTGGATTCTTTCTAGGAAGAAAAAGTACTAGATATTACCAATAAGGTCCCAATAATTCACTCTCATTTTCTGCCTAATGCTGAGATGGGGAAAAACAGCATTAAATATTCAGAATATTCCAGCTGCCAACAAGCCAAATCTGACAGCACTGAATTCCAGATGCTTCTGAACTCTAATGATGCACCCTTTAAGTCTTTGATCATTGCTTTAGTTCAAAGGACATTATTAGGTGACTGCTTTTCCATACAAATACTCTGTACCTGTAAGCTTCCAGATGGGAAAGTAATATGAGGGGGAGGAAGATATTTTCAGAAAAAAAAGTCCCTATGGCTCTTGTTGCTTGGCAACTACTGCCTTTGCTTCTGCAAAAAAACCCCACAATAGCATCCTTTGGAGTTCAACTCCTAGCCCGATTTGAAGAAAAAACAAACAGGAAATAAGAAAAAGCACATTGTAAGCAGTGTGATGCAGTGCCCATTTACCAGAAGGATCAGAGGGAGGATCGAGGGAACTGCAGGTCTGTCAGTCTGACCTCAGTGACAGGGAAAGTCATGGAACAGGTGATCTTGAGTGCTATCATGAAGCACATGCAAGAGAACCGGGTGATCAGGCCCAGTCAACACGGGTTTACCAAAGACAGGTCCTGCCAAACTAACCTGATTGCCTTCTGTGACAAAGTGACTCGGCTGCTGGATGAGGGAAAGGCTGTGAATGTGGTCTTCCTGGACTTCAGCAAAGCTTTTGACACAGTTTTTCACAGCATTCTGCTGCCGAAACTGTCAGCCTCTGGCCTGGACAGGTGTATACACTCATGAATGGAAAACTGACTGGATGACCGGGCCCAGAAAGCGTTGGGAAATGGTGTTAAATCCAGCTGGATGCCAGTGACAAGTGGTGTTCTCCAGGGCTCAGTGCTGTGTCCAGCCCTGTTCAATGTCATTATCAATGACCTGGAAGAAGGCATTGACTGTACTCTTAGCAAGTTTGCAGATGACACTAAGCTGGGTGGAAGTGTGGATCTGCTGGAGCTTTGGGAGGCTCTGCAAAGGGACCTAAACAGGTTGGACCACTGGGCAGAGTCCAGTGGGATGAGGTTTAACAAGACCAAATGCCGGGTCCTGCACTTGGGGCACAACAACCCTGTGCAGTGGTACATACTGGGATAAGCCTGACTGGAAAGCTGCCTGGAGGAGAGGGATCTGGGTGTGTTGGTTGACAGCTGACTGAACATGACCCAGTAGTGTGCCCAGGTGGCCAAGAAGGCCAATGGCATCTTGGCTTGTACCAGAAATGGTGTGACCAGCAGGTCTAGGGAGGTTATTCTCCCTCTGTCCTCAACACTGGTGAGATAGCTCCTTGAATCCTGTGTTCAGTTCTGTGCCCCTCACCACAAGAAGGATGTTGAGGCTCTGGAGTGAGTCCAGAGAAGAGCAACAAAGCTGGTGAAGGGGCTGGAGAACAAGTCTTACAAGGAGTGGCTGAGGGAACTGGGAGCTTTTAGTCTTGAGAAAAAGAGCCTGAGGGTAGACCTTATTGCTTTCTATAACTACCTGAAGGGAGATTGTGGAGAGGAGGATGCTGGCCTCTTCTCCCAAGTGACAAGGGACAGGACAAGAGGGAATGGTTTCAAACTCCGCCAGGGGAAGTTCAGACTGGACATTAGGAAAAAGTTTTTCATGGAAAGGGTGATTGGTCACTGGAACAGGCTGCCCAGGGAGGTGGTTGATTCACCTTCCCTGGTGGTGTTTAAGGTACAGGTGGTTGAGATGCTGAGGGGCATGGTTTAATGTTTGATATGAATGGTTGGACTCTGTGATCCAGTGGGTCCTTTTCAACCTAGTGATTCTGTGATTCTGTTATGTCATACCTACAAGATTGATGTGGCTGTACTGTACATTTATCTTGAGACTTACAAAACAGTTGGAATTTTTCCTCAGTTTATGTATCATGGAATGGATTTTACTCCATAGCACCTAGAGCAGCCTGACATCATGACTCTACCTGTGAAATATGAGGAATAACTTACTGTGAATTTATTATGTTAAATCGTAGAATTTTAACCTTACACAGTTAATAAGGTGATGATTGGCACAGCTCTATGAAGTTTCTAGGATAGTTTCCATTACGTAAGAAAATGCTAAATAGTTCTGTAAAATTTATCCCCATTCTGATTTACTGATGGCTCCTTTGTGTGAGATTGTTTTGTTTTCAGCCCTATGAAAAAAACCTGTTACAATCATTTATACTTGGACATTCAAAAGTATGAGGTACAGTACAGGCAGAAGAGGAAGAAACTTAGTCTGAAATGGCTTCCTCAGCTTCCCCCAGAGAATGTTTGTCTCCTGATTTTGGATTTTAATTGTCCTCAGTTTCATAATTGACAAGGGAGAGAAGTGGTGCTCTGAAACTGGCTGTCCAGGCTGTGCTCCTTTGCAATTCTGTAAAAGCATTTGAAATCTCTTATAGACAAGCATTTGAGCTTGACTGGGACACAGCTCACCAGAAAGTAGTTCAAAGGAAGAAAAATCTCCTTATCCATAAGAAACTTGAAGCACTAGAATATGTTCTATTTATTGGCTTTTGTGGCCAGTGGTCATTGTGTCATTCTAACCACAATTAGCAGAAACTACAGCTCATATTAAAAGAGTGTAGTACAATTTCACGCCAAAAGCTTGTGAAGTAACTCATAACTTTACCCTCATCTAATTTCCATAAATTCTGTATTGTTGTTGTATAATCCTGGCAGGTGGCTAAGCACTATGCAGCTGCCTGGTCAACTCATGCTCACCCCATATGGGATGAGGGAGAGAACTGGAAGGGTAAAAGTACTCATGGGTTGAGATGAATAGTCATGAGCTGAGGTAAAGCAAAAGCTGCATGTGCAAGCAAAGCAAAATAATGAATTTATTTGCTGTTTCTCATTGGCAGGCAGGTGTTCAATCATTTCCAGGAAAGCAGGGCTCCATTACACTTAACAGTTACCTGGGAAGACAAACATCACAGCTCCAAACAACCTCTCTTCCTCTTTCTTTTCCACAGGTTTTATTACTGAGCATGATGCCATGTGGTATGGAATATCAATTTGAACAGTCGGGGGTACCTGTCCCAGCTGTGTTCCATTCCAGCTTCTTGTGCAACCCCAGACTGCTCGCTGACAGGGTGATATGAAGAACACAGACTGTTCAGTAACAACTAAAACATTCCTGTGTTATCCACATTGTTTTCATCACAGATACAAAACTTGGCACTATCCAGACTCTGAGGAAAATTAACTCTTATCTCAGTCAAAACCAGTACACATATATACTTCTCAGGATGAACATGTAAACTGTAGTTTAATTTTCAAAATATCATGTAAGCCTATTAACTCATATTGATGAGGTACATTTGGCAAAGTTAGATGAAAAGGAAGACTTAATTTAATAAAGTTCTGTCTTAAAAAAGAAGAAAAAAATTGATTCTACTGGCACAAGATGACCTGAGACCAGCAGTTTTGACAGATGATGTAGGGACTTTAAATTGTCAATCTGCTTAATTCCTGCATTGCAATTATTTCAGTCCATTCCCGCCATCGTAGGAGTGAAGGTCAGTCAGTCTAGAAATTAGTTCTAAGTCACAAATAATACCTCTGAACTCAAACATGAAATATTGTTGTCAGTTTAAGCACCTAAATTAGGCAATACAAATCTAGGTTTATGTCATATTTAGACAAAATGGGAAAATGTACTTGGAAAATAAGCCAATTATACACTTAGGAAAATTTACAATAAAAACATCTTTTCTATAATAGATTGCTTCTTGGATTCAAGGTTATCACTCAAGTTGACTTTCATTGTTGTAGGTAAATCACATGACTTTCATTTGGTTTATTGCAAATCTGAATTAGATTTAGCATGAATTGCAGCTGGCATTCACAAAAAGATGATAACCAGAATGTTGCAAAGTATCGAAACAGTTCACAAACACTGTGTATTAAAATGCCTTACAACTTCGCTTTCATCAATAAAGTGTTAACTGATGAAAGTTTATTTCAGACTTCAATGTGTTGCATGCAACAGGAATCTGGCCCGAGTTCATCACATACAGATAAGAAGATAACAGCAGCAACTTGTGGAAATGGTGTTAGCCCGTCTGTCTGTTGATGACTATTTTGCTTCTCCAGTTATGACCAAAACCCAAAAACAGTCATTGCCTTGGTTGTGGCTCAGTAGGGTTGTCTCTCCAGCATCCTCAGGCATTGACAAGCCCAGGCTGAAGCAGAACTGCAGGAAATTTTATTCCTGGTCTGTTGGTGTAACAGCATGAGCTAGCAGCTGAGTGACTGAAGTCTGAGAAAATACATTTTGGGCTTTGTTACACACAAAGATTCTTAGTTAGGACATGGACATTTGAATCCTTAATGGATTTAACTCTGGGTGAATATTTCATGAAAATAATGCTTGCAAGAGTCCTGAACTGCTCTCATTTTTTCTGCAGTATTATTTGAGTAGTGGGGGAAAAATGAAGATGATTGTAAATTATAACAATGATAGCACCACCAGACCTTTCCAATTCTCGATTCAGAACACAAGAAAAAAAGATGATAAGTGAATTTTAGAAATTAAATATAACAACTAGAATATATTCTAAAAGTAGATGTGGTTTTGAAGATGTGTGAAGTCACCACTCAAGATGTTTAGAAGACGTATAGACATGGTATAGTGGTAAACTTAGCAGTGAGAGGTTTCATTGGAGGTAAGGAAGGACATTCCCTACCATTGTCCTTCCCTGTTGCAGATAAAGATCTGTTTTCTTAGCTTTCGGAGAAGAACAGCTATGTTGACAAAGGTTCAACTATTTGGAAAAAGACACTGAGCGAGATAAATATAGCACAAGCCAGTATCAGATATAGGGAAATGGCTGAGGAAGACGTGTATGCTGAGATGTAGCCTGCGAGAGACATTCAGACCCAGCACAGCTTTGCTAAATTAACTGATAGAATCTCTTGGGAACAGATTGAAATTACCAAATTTTGCATGAGGAAGAGCAAGAGAAAACTGTATCAAGGTTTGGAACCAAGGGGGATTTTGACTCACTGTTCATGGGGCTCTGTGCTTATAGTGCTCTGGTATTGGCTCCATAAGTGATAATATCATCCATAGATAGTGACTTGCAGCATTTCTTTTCTGAATAGTCCGGTAACTTTAAAAAATCTGGAGAAGACAGAACAATTTGGACTGGTTGGAAAACCAAGGGCTCTTCACCTGTCACTACAGAGGGAATATAAGGACGGCTTAATGGCCTGTGGTGTCTTAAATACATACCTTGAGTATGAAGTACAAGAAAAATCTACAAGCGTCAGTGGCTGAAGATGGTAGCCCCCATAGTCATATTACCCTTTGAGTGTAGTCTACAAGTAAAACTGCTTCAGCTTTATTTAGATATTAACAAATCCATTCATGGGCCTTAACTGGTTTTTATAAACCTATAAAGTAGTTTCAGAAGTTCACAAATACAGAAGATTTGCCCACCTCTAATATGGATTTGAATAATTGGAGCAAATTAGATTGGCTTTATTTTGCAGAAGAAACAACCACACTGACTGTTCTTAGGATTGCTTTTCAAGTATTTCCTTTTGATCTCAATGTTTTCCAATTGATGTCAATTAATGTCAAAATGACTGCTTTCTATTTTCCCACCATTTCTTAAAGCCTCTCATAATAACAGTCCGTGGGCTGTAATATCTTGCCTGCCCACATCTGCCCAACATTACACATTTTCTAGGCTTAGACAGAATTACGACTTTAAAGATACTTATCTAATTCTTAAAGCAATGGAAAAACAAATTAATTTTCTATATTTTTGTAATAACTGTAAGAAGACTCGTACAAGATGAAAGCAAAGTTCCTTTTTCTTGGGAAATTAAATAGCTTGAAACTCTAAGATCAATGAAATTATACCTTGACTAAAACCTTTTTCTGTGTTACATTAGCATACAACAGTACACATACACAAGGAAAGATCCAAAAAGTTGGTTTCAGACAACGTCTTGAGGAGATTGCATAGAAATACTTACCCGATTTTGACTGGTAGTCTGTACATTTAAGAAAGTAGAAACATTTTCCTCTTCATTTGCCTGTCCTTACTGATAAATAAAAGTGGTCGGTCTTGTTAGACTTCAGTGCAGGATAAGGAAAGACTTTCTGTCAGAAGCCATAGACAATAGTCTTTTACAGTGCCATATTTATTATTGTTATTTTAAAAATTGCCTCATATTCTTGGAAAAGGAGTACCTTTAGACTGGAAATATAAGTTCTTAGAAGGTTCAGAGGAGGATATTTTTTAACTTAATTTCATGTTGCAGCAAGGTTTGAGTTTACTCATGCTTGAAAAAAAGGAAAAATATTATGAGTCTAAGAGCAAAGGAGAGGAAACTAAACCTTACATTTTGTAGCCTCAGAAACATGCCTTCGGCACAGATGGTTGATGCCAGTTCTAGCATCATGCCATTTAAGAAGCTGGTGAAAAACTAAAAAGCCAACTCAATTTCTCACACAACTTGTACTCCATTAGTAGAACTCACTATCATATGATATTACTGAAGTTAAAAACCAGAGAATAGTAGTGTGGTTTAAAACACTCACCCTTTTTCAGGATTGCAAAGTTATTCAGAATTATAGTAATGAACATCAACATCAAGAGCATTCAGGGGCTTTTCAAAGGAAGGGTTCTGCAGGGAAAAGGTAACCTGAGAATAAGCACATGGATATTAAAAGAGGTACATCTTTAAGTTTAGAGTGCTCAGCATCCCTGTGCTCTCCACTGCTGGTTTCCTGCAGAGTATCTTGCCACAACTGACCATAGCCTCTGAAAAACAGAGGATATTGCACCAGCAACATAACCGTTCTGATGATAGTGCTTAAATTTCTATGGTACGTAATAGAAGATGTAAAAAATCCTGATATGCAAAAGTCATACCAAACTCCTGCTGAGGGAGCAAGGGTTAATGGGATTCTTTATTGCTAATCTGAAAGCAATTATAGCAAGGAGAAAAACTACTTCCATTACCTTCCCATCCTCTACAAAACTGCATCTTAAACCAGGTGCAAATTTTACTCCTAAATCAGGAATGATTGGGAGTAGTACATTCAGCCCTGTGGACAGAAAAAAAGGACAGAGTATTAGCCCAGTTAATTCTTTGTAGACAGTTTCTGTTGTGACAGGAGTATGAACCATTTCAGAATCAGAAAGACTCCAATCAGATGTGAATACTTTGAGAGGAAAATGAATTTCAAGTATCCGCTTGCCTATTAAAAATACCCCAGACATAGTTTCCTAAAACGATACTTCTAAAGCCCTCTTCCTGTTCTGGTATTACTTAAATTACAATAACATACAGGGTTGTAATAGGTCAATGGATCAAATATCATTATTTCCTGAACCCTCAATTCTAATTAAAATTTTGCAGGTTGACAACATAAAGTATGAGCCAAAGTAATAAACCAAGGTCATTTTTGCGCTGCATGAAGTAACTTATTTGAAGTGTCATGCTGATTAGAAATATCTAACAGAGAACACATGCTTATACCCTGTGCTTATAATTGTGTTACTTATTAGCATGAAGGACAGCTTTCTGCCTTTGTCAAACAGACCTTGTCAGAGGAGAGAAAAGACATGAGTAGGAGCCTGAGCAAGACAAAAAAGGTCCTTAGTATGGTGAATCAATAAAAAAAAATCTATTCCTTATTTATGAACTATGTCAAGTGTTTATAACATTAATAAAATATATTGTTTACTGTAAGACAGACGTTTAATGAGCACAGTGCCTTGAACTCTCCTAAGAAGGAGGGTAAAAAGAGGGATGTACAGAAATGGCCTGTCAATTCCCATTTTCTGCCTGGTCCCTTCTAGGGACTGGCATGCAGTGTTGTCAGTGTTTTGACTTTAATGAGATGTAATGTGGTTGTACATGTGAAACTCCAGTGGGTTATTTATAAATAAAGTTTATGCTAGAACAACAGCAGAACACTTGCAATGAAGGGTGAGTGTTGAAAAATGACGACCATCTCTGCTGAAGAGCTGTAATGATTTCTTTTTTCAGCAAGATGCTACATAACGTACGATCCTGTTATCCCTGAATCAGTATTAATCCTGGCAAGATATTTCAAAATGTAAATCCAACAAGATGAAAAATGTATGGTAATTTTCATGTAGCAATAGCATAGCCATAATGAAGCTTTCTAAATTGAAAGTAATGTTTCCATTCCTCAGAGGCATTGACAAGAGTGGTCTTCAAACTAAATTTTCTAAGTTTATTCTCATTGCATTCATCAAGTTCATAGACAAATAAGTTTCAGAATACCTGCCTTGGAGAGCTATGGTTTATTCTTGTTCAACAACTCTGCTGAGACTGAATTTCTGGGGTTATTTTAAAACTTCAGATTGAAATTTGTTAATATTTTAACTTTAGAGTTTCCTACCAGAGTTGCTAGTTGCCCTCAAGATCATAATCAAGGCAACAGGTGAAGCTATGCTAGGAAAAAAAGAGAAGGGTGTTCTTCTCTCAGGCTGTCAATAATAACTTCTTGTAAATCGATGGCAAGGACAAGGCAGGTTGAACTTTCCAAATGTGGTAACAGTTCGAGCAGGCTCTTGGGCTTGTTTATAAAAAAGAGACTTTTACTGTTTCTTGATGAAGGTGGCCTTGACAGGTTATCTTTTTTTTTTTTTTTTTTAAAATAATGTGGTTTTCAACTCACATGGGGGTTAACTGTCAGTCATTTTTACTTCTGCATTTCTTCTGTCTTCCAGCCCTGTGCCCCCTTGTTTCAGGAAATTTGCTGGATGTTAAGGTTAAGGAATTTCTCTCGTGTCAAGGATGATCGGGTTTGGTAACCTTACTTAAACAAATGGACACTTTCCTGTAGCAGAGAACACAAATGTGTTTGATGCTGTCTTGTCTTTCCCTGCCTTGCTCATCCCCTTGCTCTTTGCACCGGTTTTGACAGAAAGTGCCAGACTTGGTATGTTAAAACCAGTGCCCTTGTGGGCCACTACTGCCATTATTTGTCATTTCCAGTGGATTTGGATGTTTACTTCCATGAATCTATTGCAAGTCTCAAAAACCATGCCTCTCTCTTGTGCAGGTAGCATTTGCATCAAGTTAGAAGTGAAGATATTTGGCTCTGTGGATTATGGCAAACAGCATTTTTCATCTGTGGTGCTTGATAGTGTGAGCAAGCAAGTGCTTTCCTATAAGGATTTCATAGCTCTCTGCATGCCCAGAAGGTTGTTATGTCCAGAGCTACCTGTGCTTTCTTACCAGCTCTGTCCACAGAATTAGGCACTCCATCTGGAATTCAGTTTCCCCGTGAGTGTTTGTCAAAGTGGCATTTCAGACAGTGCCACGTTTAAGACTCCTATTTCTAGGAAAGATGAAGCACACAAGATCCTTTTACTTTGCTTTCCAATTTTCCTTTTCAGGCTGGCAGTCAATGTGTTTAATTTTTGCACTTAAATCACAGTGTTCATTTTTAAATGACAGAGATGCTCCTCAGAGTGCTGCAAGAAAAAGATCAAGAAAATATAGAGCCACATTTCAAAATACATCTGACAACAGGAAGATTTTTGCAGCTCCATTTCCGACCATATTGATATCTTCCCTTGTGAAATATCATCAGAGGTTTACAGTGCTGAGGGATTTCAATGCCAGCTGCTGACCTAGTGAGGAGGAAATATGGATGATATACCAAGTCAATCACACCAAGACAATCTACTGTCTTTGTGCAACAGGAAACAGAGACCAGGTATTTAGTCCCCAGGTAATGCGTGCAAGAGTACAAATGAGTAAAAAAGCAGAAAGACCTATTTGTTTTCTCTTGTTCCATTATATGGGAGGGAGAAAGTCCCCATGAATTAATAGTTTGAAGGACAGATTTCCTTGAATATCAATAATTTTTGTGTTTGCACATACACACTTGGAAAAGATTTGTGCTTAGCTCTTAGCGCACAACATATTAAATTTCCAGAGCATTTGTATATCCTTTCTAAACAGTCTGAGCAGGAAAACGAGATTGAAAGATTCCAGGTAAAATATTCAGGTGATGATAATGCTCTATCAGGAAGAAACTTGTCACAGAAAGGGTCATTGGACACTGGCAGAGGCTGCCCAGGGAGGTGGTTGAGTCACCTTCCCTCAAGGTGATTAAAGGATGGCTGGATGAGGTGCTGAGGGGCATGGTTTAGTGATTGATGGGAATGGTTGGACTCGATGATCCAGTGGGTCTTTTCCAACCTAGTGATTCTGTGATTCTATTAATGCGGTTCTGTAAAATTAAGAAATGGAAAAGTACTGGGATGAAGTATGAAAAGAGAGACTTAAGAGGTTCAAATAAGCTAATTATGTTTCATTAATTTTCTGTTGCAAAACTCAATAATGCTTTTATACTCTATTTTGTATAGGAAAAAAAAGACTCATTTTGCAGCATCTAGCTTTGCCATAATTTATTAATCCAGAAATTCATAGCTTTAAATATTTACAGATTTCATATTTAAGTATCACATAGCTTAAATTACAAAATGTTTATGTTGGATGTTTTACCTTGCATAATGATAAGAAATACCATAAAATGGATAAAATCCTTTTTTTATGTAGCTCCAAATAAAATAACAAAAGTCACAAGTGATGTCCCCCAGGGTCTGGTGCTAGGACTGTTTCTGTTTCAAAACTTCATCAATGATCTGGAGGAAGGGATTGAGTACATCCTCAATGATGTAGATGACACCAAGTTGTGCAAGAGTGCTGATCAGCTTGAGGGAGGGAAGTTTTTTCAGTGGAATATGGACAGAATGGGTTGATGAATTGAGGTCTATATTAAACAGTTGCTTCATGTGAGTTAAATTTTACCTTGATCACACTTACCATGTGTGTTTCCTTCAGAGGGAAAGTAATTAGATGAGTACTCAATATATTGGATGATCTGGTGAGAGGGAAACCAGGAGAGAGGTTACATGTATTAGGGAAATGTAACTGAAAAGGAGAGTGGACCAAAGCTCTGAAACAGAACACACCTCTAGTGCCTGGAAAGATGTGAGAAAACAGGTTTTCAGGCCTGGGTGATGCCTGAACGAGGTCTGGAGCTGCGGTCTGGAGACACCATAGTTCCATATATTACCTCAGCTGGTTTGAGGAGTCAGAGTATGTGAACTTAAACGTTGACCTTGAATAGATGCATTGGAGAAGCTGGAAGGCGCCAAGAAGAGCCAAGTAAACAAGATTAGGAAGCTGCCAGGCCGCAGGTGGAATCACCCAATTATGAAGTTACAACTGAGAAGGAGTCGCACAATTATGAACTGTCAGTCTTTAGCTAAACCAATTGTGCATGCATGCGCAGCTTGAGAAGGGGTATAAAAAGTCTTGTAAAATCAATATAGATGTCCTTTTGCCCACAACTTCTACAAGTCGGGGATTGCCCCAACCCAGACAGTAAGCAATTACACTTCCACACAACTCAGGTATTAATTTCATTTTTATGGTAGTGTCTCTGGATGCTCTTGAGACCTGGCCCTCATAAAACATCTCTTTTTCCTTGGCACATTATGGTACTAAGACTAATTTGATCACTGTCTCACAGGATGCAGGGTGATCATCTGTTTCCAGGCACTGCACAAGGATACATCTGTTGTTGATATTGTTGGCTATGGTCTGCAGTGGAAGAGTATGGGAATATTATTTGTCATTATTTCTCTGTCCCCCTACGACTTCCTCACTCTTTTCCTGGAAATGATTCTTCTCTTTCATTTACTCTGTCAGTAGGGGCATCATTTTTCATTTTCCTATTGGTTTGGCCACATAGCTACATGTTGGGCTCTGGGAATACTTCTGCAAAGTCAGGCTTGAATATTTACAATAGAACCAAAGCAGGGTCCATACCTACTTCTGCCAGAAAAAATGCTCTAGCATTTTTCTGGGTGTTCCTAAATAGTCCTTAAGATGTATGTTTTCACAAAACTGTTACCACAGTTCAGGATACACCCACACTCTATAGGACAGAGGGAACATAGCTCTCTAAAGTAACACTGACTCACATAGATTATTGATAAAGTGGATGATACACTTGTGTCTGGGTCAAGAAATGATATTGCTATATCTCTTCTGTGCTGTCTCCAACAGATGTGCTTCTTTCAGGTTTGAAGTGCTAAACTGGATATCCATTATACCCATCAAGTCTTCCATTATTTTAAGTTCTGCTCTTATTGTATGTTGGTGTGAAGGGATGAGACTACACACGGATAATATGGGGAAAAAAAAACCGGTCTGCACTAGTTGGCAGATTTGGGTTTCTCTAAGATGTCCTGAGATAGCTAAGTATTCAGTTGCTTAAGAAGTGCTCCCACAATCAGGAATGATCACTGGTGTCTTATTAATAGTATTCTGAGATGAAATATTTACTGTATTGATTTCTTCGGACTGAAATAGACAACCTTTAAAATACGACTCTAAAATGTATTCATGCTCTTGCAATCATCCATCTACTCAGTCACATCCACCAGGAATAACCCAGAAGCACAGAACAGACAAATATGTTCCCACCAGAAAATTCCAGCTCTTGCAACTAGTTTGCAGTGCTCCCTGCTGTCACCAGGTAAAGGATGACCTCCAAAAAAGAAAAGCTGTTAGAAAATGTGAGGTGTCCATCTCGTGGATTGGAAACACATGTCCAGTTTATGGGGCATTTGACAACAGTAGAGATGCACTGAGAGGATATGGTTTTCTAGGTGAGGAGTAACTGATTCAGAGGATGCCAGCTACAAATGATGTTAGAAGCCTACTTGGGAGCCAATAAATAGCCACTTTCTATAAAAATACCCATTTTAGTAACAGGAGGAGAATGGGGAAACAAGTGGTTGAAGAGCAGGAGAAAATGGCAATAAAATCTTTGACAATTGCTTCCCTGTAGCCTGCCACAAAGATGATTAGTGTCACTAGTATAGAGTTTAGTTTGATACAATAAACCTCAAAGGTGACACCTAAGACAATTTTTGAACTTTTTTTTTTGTTTCACAGTTAGTTTCATGTTCATCACAGCAGTTTTCTTTCCTCACATCCTTTTTTATGGTTTAATTATTAAATTTCCTTTATCTTATTCACTTTTTGTGTTTGAGTTTTTGTTTCCTCTCTCCATATCCACAAGATGAAACTGAAGTGTCTTTTCTTTCAGCATCTGCCTAGATCTTTGGCTCAGCAACGTACATGGGCAGCTAGATTTCCTTTTGAAGTTCAATGCTAACTTTCAAAGTCAGATTGGGAACCAATTTTAATGCTCCTTTATTGAACTTCTTAATTCAAAGCTAAAATTTAAGCAGGCCAGCTCTCAGAAGCCAATGCCACAGGCAGGAGGAAGGGCAAATGTGATCTAAGTTGCTTTCCAAGAGACTGAACATCAAAGAACCATCATTTCCCATTCCCTGAGCTATGCAGAAGGCTGAATTTCTTGGGCAGATTTATTCTTATTTGAAAATCTTGCTCTCGGGACAAAGGTTTTCAAGTGAGATTAAATTTTTCAGTATCCCAAGTAAAAATGCATTGTGTTCAGCAGTCAAAGGGAGTACCATTTATGAAATTCGAGTAAAGACTTATATTATTACTTGTAAATTTTTTTCTTTGGTAATTTATCTAGAAGTTTTCAAACCCAGTGAGGGTTCCCTTCACACCAATTATTTCTTTGTGCTCCTCTTCCCCAGGCTGGGGCTCAGAAAGATATTTTAAAGTCTTGTTTTTAACAAAACTAAGCTGGTGCTGCTTGACCTGTTCCAAATTTTCCCTTTCCCTTCCCCTTCCCCTTCCCCTTCCCCTTCCCCTTTCTTCCCTCTTTCTATTTATGCAACCCTGGCTCTGATGTCCCTGTGTGCCTTGTCAGAGCTTACTCCATGTCTTATTATAGATCCTGATGCATCCAGGAAGCAAGGTTCACAAGTGCGTATATCAAGCTGTCCCTCTCTCAACACGAGTTGGAGTTCAATACATCTGTGAAAATCAATGACAGAATGAAAGAGAAAATGCAGACAAATACTGGCATTTCATATAAAGACTACCACGTTAACTAGATGGAAATTACTGTGGATTATGAAATTGGATAATGGTGCTGTGTGGTCAGGGAGATAGAAATGTAATACTCTGGTAAGTGTTAAAATTTATTTATTCCAGCACTTGGATTCTGTGGCCAAAGCAGATGCCAACACTTTACCAAGGCTTGTCAGGAGTACCATGTTTGCCCTGCCCAAGGGCTTTTCAGCAATAAAACCAAAGGCTTTGGGAATTGTGACTTGGCCTATTGTACCGAAGTTTCTCACCTAAAAAATGGAAAAAGTACCTAAAAATGCAGAAATAGTGTTTTTATCACAGCTTTACTTTGTTTCGGTTTTTTTTTTTCTTTTTATCTGAAATTACTGCCATTTTTTGATTTGGTCTCAAAAATTTTTAACCGATAAATCTGAAAAAAATCAGCCATTTTTATTCATAAATCCACTTTCATGAAATGACTTCCATTCATGCTTTTGACAGATACATTGTAACAACAATTATATATTGACTAGGTTCATATCTGTCATATTCAGATAATGTGTTTGGGGTAATTCAGACCAAGTTCAGACCCTAGCATGGGTGTGTGTGGTAACTGACCTGTGACTGCTCTAAGAGACTAAATCAAGCCCTGTGTTTGAAACTGCATTTGAATGATCCTTGCTGGCATGCCTTCACCTATTGCTAGTCTGGCCCTAATCCTATGCTAATGGCATACTAGTTTTTTTAGGTTAGATAGCTGCGGTTTTTTTGGTATTTGATAATTTGATCCCTCTGCAAAGGGATCTAAACAGGTTGGAACACTGGGCAGAGTCCAATGGGATGAGGTTTAACAAGGCCAAATGTCGGGTCCTGCACTTGGGGCACAACAACCCTAAGCAGAGCTACAGACTGGGAGAAGCCTGGCTGGAAAACTGCCAGGAGGAGAGGGACCTGGGGGTGTTGGTCTACAGCCGACTGAACATGAGCCAGCAGTGTTCCCAGGTGGCCAAGAAGGCCAATGGCATCCTGGTTTGGATCAGAAACGGTGTGACCAGCAGGTCCAGGGAGGTGATTCTCCCTCTGTATTCAGCACTGGTGAGACCACTCCTTGAATGCTGTGTTCAGTTGTGGGCCCCTCACCACAAGAAGAACATTGAGGCTCTGGAGAGAGTCCAGAGAAGAGCCACGAAGCTGGCGAAGGGGCTGGAGAACAGGCCCTATGAGGAGCGACTGAGAGAGCTGGGGTTGTTTAGCCTGGAGAAAAGGAGGCTGAGAGGAGACCTCATTACTCTCTACAAGTACCTGAAAGGAGGTTGTAGAGAGGAGGGAGCTGGCCTCATCTCCCAAGTGACAGGGGACAGGACAAGAGGGAATGGCCTCAAGCTCCGCCAGGGTAGATTTAGGCTGGAGATTAGGAGGAAGTTTTTCACACAGAGGGTCATTGGGCATTGGAAGAGGCTGCTGAGGGAGGTGGTTGATTTACCTTCCCTGGAGGTGTTTAAGGTACGGGTGGATGAGGTATTGAGGGACTTGGTTTAGTGTTTGATAGGAATGGTTGGACTAGAAGATCCAATGGGTCTCTTCCACCCTGGTTGTTCTATGATTCTATGATTTTGCACCATTTAACTTCTTCATAGGTCATTGCTAGCTATGGCTCTGATTCAGTGAGCTGCTTATATATTTCACTTAGCAGATCAGAGGTTGAAGTTATGTTATCAAACCTCAAGTTCCATTTGGGGTGTCACACTTTAGAACCATCAAGCTTTGTGGCCAGTCATATATGGAGCACTCCTAGTAGGGTTAGGACAATATCTGGTTGATTTTTAATCCTTTACTCAAATGATTAACACATAGTTATGAATAGCTAAACTGGAGCGCAACTGTCAGTGGAAACATTGATAACTCAAAGTCTCTTCACATATAGAGCAGTTACACTACTTCTAACACTCCAATTAGTCATACAATCCTTTCATAACATGTGGAATCACTGATTTTTACTTTCTTCATTAGAACTTCTCCTTTCTTCATGAAAACCTATTTTCTGTTGGACACTTAAGTTTATTGATAATGCTATTTTGGTTGGAGGTTTAATTTATTTACTGAAGCAGAAGTCCTACATCAAAATACCAATAAAATGGAGCAAACTACACTAGGTTAAGCACTTCATTCCGTGCTAGGAAGCTGATGTCACTTTAAATAAACTGGCGCATCCAAAGCAATAAGGCCCTCCACTTCAAACAAATCCTAGATGAATGATTTTATATTGTTTCTGAAGGCTTTCTATGAAATGAAAATAATATTCTGATTAGCACTGCTCCTGTAGCAATGCTCTGTTTACAATGACCTCCTCTGATTCAGGTAGGAGACACGTTTTTCTCTCAGTAGCAAGTAGAAGCTAGGAATTTTTAAGTGTCTGGCAGTAGTTTGCAATGCCTGTTTAGGACACAGTCATACTTTACCTATATTCTTTTTTTTTAAGTTACGTTGAGGAAAAATAATAAACTTATGCATTCACAAGAAACCCGTGTAAGGAAAAATGAGAAAAAAAGATACTTCTAGACTAGACATGAGTGCACAGGAGCTGAATTTTAGATGCTAATATTTCTTTCAGTATTCAGACTATTTGGATGATCTCTCTTCATAGAAGAATGAAATATCTCCCTTAGTTTGGCCCATAAATAAAGGACAAATGCTCTTATTCAGTATCTGCTGATACTGAATACTGATCAGCTGATGCTGATACTTTTAAAAGACAAATAAGCATCAAGCATAGTTATGTTACAATAACACTCTGTTAATGTGGATTTTTATATTTTTTTTGCTCCAGAAAATGTTTCAGCCATTATCTTTGTAAGGAAAACACATTTTTTTTTTCTCCTGACTTAAAACCCTCCCCATTTCACATCCTGCAAAATAGTCTTATTGAAGTGATAAATCAGATTTTATTGCTTACTGAGCAACAACTGGACTTCTACTAATAATTTGTAATGAAGCAAATCTTGTTAACAGTGGGTCTGCAAGCAAATCAATGCAAGTAATTTTATTTTAAGGAAACCTTTTTAGAAATTAAAGGAAACTGAATAACATTGTTCTTTGGTAAAATATAAAGGGTTGGAAAGGGCATGGCATTTTTCAAGTATGGAGCATTAAACTAGCACATTTTGTTTGCATCAAATTCTCAGTAGAATTTTGTGTCAGAAAATACAAACTAATAGCTGCTTGTATAAGAATAGAAATTTTTTTCCCCCTTTTCTTAGGAGCACCTGTGTAGAGACAGGAGACTTCCCTGTGTATTGTTATTAGATGATGTGATCTGATCTCACCACCCCAATTAACACCTCACCCTCAAGCATTCTTAGGATCACTAGCTATTTATGAATATAGTGAGCAAAGTACCAGCACAAACACTGCCAATGTCCTTCAATGTCCAATTCCAGGTCATTGAAACTAGAAATGTAAATCTGTAAAGTGGCTGCATTTCTCAAGTTCCATTGCTCATACGATGTTGTATTTCCCCCATATTTGCTGAATATAGGTCCTAGGTCTTGACCCCAGGTCCAGCCAGGGGTCATCAGACAGCAATGCTCAAGAAGTATCATAGAAGCATTCTAAGTGTCCGATTCCTCTTATACCACAAATCACCAGTAGTCATCACTTTTTCCCTTACTTCTATCACCTTTCAGATCTGAAACTTTCATTAGCCCATTTTTCCTAGAAATATACTCTCCATTATGTGCCTAACCTATCTCCTGTGTACAGCTGCACCATTTCCATAGGAAACTCCAGAAGTCGATGGAAATATTGTTAATGTTTATCTTGCTGAATTAGACATTTTGAAAGTAGATGTGTGCCTGGCACAATAGTTTGTATGGATTTAATGATGGTCTACATTAATTGTGTTCATCAAAGAGTGTTGCAGTCGGAGCAATCCATGACACATAGAAGACCATCTTTGCTGATTTTACAAGACTTTTTATACCCCTTCCTGAGGAGCTCGTCCATGCACAATTGGTTTAGTTAAAGTCAGACAGTTCATAATTGGATGACTCCTTCTCAGTTGTAACTTCATAATTGGGTGATTTCACCTGCGGCCTAGCAGCTTCCTAATCTTGTTTACTTGGCTCCTCTTGGTGCCTTCCAGCTTCTCCAAGGATAGACAGGCATCTATTCAAGGCCACTGCTTAAGTTCACACAGTCTAACTCCTTGGACCAGCCGAGGTCTCCCACAAAAGAGAGCATAAAGAGATCTATCCAGGAAAAGAAAACTTTAAAAGCAAGCAGCAGTGTGGAAGAACCCAACCACTTTTACATTTTTTAGGCTTGAATTTATTTGTTGTGTTCCATTTTATATTTTTTATGCCACCTTTACAGTGAAAAATTTTCCTAAAAGTATGTAGGTCCTAAAACTGGAAATGGGGCAAAGAGCTGTAACAGAACTCTTCCTCATGTCTGGCTTTTGGTTATTTGTTGTACAGTTGGTTAATTTGTTATACACCAGGAGGGTTTTGGCTCTTTACTTACCATGAGCTCAGCAGACAAAATTTAAGCCAAAAAAATAGGCCATACCACTCACAAAGCTACTGCTGATGTTATGTGTTGGCATAGGTGGTGGATGAAGTTGGATACCAGCTAAATCATTTTGTCTTATGACTCTGAGGACTTCAAAGGTTTCCATGATGACTCATTTTCTCTCTGAAAAACAAAATGCAGTTGCCTTTTCAGTATCAACATGAAGGAAAAAAAAGATGAGGATCAGTATGTAGGGGACAAAGTTAAAGGGACAGCTTATTTTTATTTTCCTAAAACGTTTCTTGACCTGCTTTGTAACCTGAGCCTTTTTTTGTGATTGTGTTTCCAGTGTTTGTTTCATCCCACGTATTTTGAAAGTGGAAAGAACTTTAGAAGAATTTTGGAGAACCTTGGAAAGTTCTCTGAAGAACTCCTTCCTATTAGTTTGCACAGTGGCTCATATAAAAGGCTCTGGACAATGCTCTACTGACAATGTAGTAACTTCTACTGAGTGTCACATTCAGAGGAAATCAATAGACTTTAGTCTTTCTGTCTCAGGACCTATTAAATTCTTATTACCTGGATTTTAACTGTCTTATTTAGAGCTCAGCAGAAGGCACCAATACACTAGCATTAAGTTGACAGGGAGCATTCAGCCTTGGTTGCTTGAGCCATTGGTTTATGATAGCTATATATGTTTTCTGTAGCTGTGTGGGAGAGTATTGGAGCCTTCCTTTCACTCCTGCATTGAGATCCCTAGACGAAACTAAAACAACTCCTTTTATAGGTCTGCTTTGCCTTTTCTGTAAATTGTTTTGAAGTTAGTCTAATTCCATGGGCTTCTGCCTGGTAATAGGAAAATTAGAAAACTCGAATCCCACTTGTCCAAATAGCTTTTAGGTTTTAGACGCATAAAGCCAAGATAAGAAGTGACGCAAAAATGTGATGTGATGACATGACACAGGTGATGTTATAGGAAATGGAATAGGACACATGAGAGGCTGGTTACATCTGTATATTAATTGCTTAATTATATCAGGCTACTAAAAATAACTTCTAGCAGCAGTAATAACAGTATTGTTGGTACAGTAATAAATATGTTCTGCTTACTGCATCTACATTTCTGTTCAATAGGGTGACAAAAAATGGAGGCAATTATTACAATACGGAAATAATTTGACTGAATATGTAGCATATATTCTATATTGTTCCTAGTGTCATCAACCAACAAAAACCCTAACTTCTTTCCTCAGGCTTTCCTTCTACCCTTCACATCCACACATACTGGGATTTGGTTGGCTGCACAGTACATATCAAGAAGCAGACAAGGGAAATAGTGCACACTTCAGCGTATGCTGGACTGAAGGATCAAATTATCACTGCTGGGATCATTCAGTTTAGTGTCCTGCTTCTTCTTGGTGTTACAGCTGTGTTTTCTTGAGATTGGTCCTCTGCAGGGAATGACTCTCCTTGGGTCCATCTGCCTAAACCCTCAGTGCCTCAGTGCAGAAGAACTGGCTGAATACAGGTCTAAACCTCGAATACAGTTCTTCACCTGGACTATTTTGATAATCAGCTGGAGAACTTTCCAGAAGGTAATTAATCTCATTTTGTCAGAAAGCTATCCCTAAGCATGTCTATATCCTTCCATTCACCACAAGGCTATCTTGGACTACTAGTTTTGACCACTCACATTCATTTTAGATAGGAAATTTTTGGCAAGATAATAGTGAAAATTTCTGCTTAGAAGAGAATGCTTTGGTCACAAAGAAATTATCATCATCTCCATTTTATAGATGGAAAGGTGAGGCAAAAAGGTTGATACTTGCATACCTGGTGTAAATTTATGGCAGTGATAGGTACCACATGCACTTTAGTACATTAACCACTAAGCAAGCTATTAAGTTGCCCAAATGCCTAAGTTTATATAACAGCATGATGTGGCTGATTATGAGTTGTTTTAAACACATTTTTAACTTCAGTGATTGAATTCATAGCTTATATTTCAGTCCCGAATAAAAACAGCATCTAATATTTGACAAATGATCTCTAGTTTGCTGATATTTTTCCTACTCGTGCTTAAATATTTTTGAAAGATTGATAAGTAATTTTGAAAATGGTCAAACTCCATCTGACTTTGGCATTTGGATACAATGATTTGACTGCAACGGATGTCATGTTTATGTCAGAATGATGCATGAGTCACACTATTTTGCCATGTTAAGGGAACACTTGTTATTTTTAGAATTTGGCTTATAAACTAATAGAATTTCCATTTGCTGCCCAAGGGTGGAATAGTAGTTGTCATTTTACTGACAGTGTATACTGCACCACATGTCCGTCCCTGAACTCCTGAAAACTTAGGTGAAAAAAGCAAGTACAAACCAAAACTTTGCTTCTTTCCCTTTATCTCTTCAAACATGAGATTGTTTTCATGATTAGGTTGGTCATCCCCTCAAACAGAGTCCAAAAAAGCTGACTTATGCATTTATAGTGATTTTAAAAGCAAAAGTTTTTTTCAGGGATTTGTACTATTGACCCACACAACAACAGCATTATTAGGAGATGAAATTCTAAGGTTATCTAACTCTGTATTATCATTGCCTACAAATTCACAGATTTGTTGGAACTTGTGCCTGCTATAGATTTGTGCCCACAATGTTCCTCAGGTTTATCTTCTTTTTCAAAAATATAAAGCATGTTTTGTATGACAGCTCCCTGCGCTTTTGCTATTGTTGATGCCTCATTGAGAAGGATTTAATAAGAAATAGATTTAAATTATCCTGTCATTTTTAAGAAAAGAGAATGTTGTGCTGCGCTTTGTAAAGCACAAAACATGTCTTTTGTGTCCTGCTTTTTTACACTGCTTGACTACCTTCAGATGTTTTTCCATTTAATATAGCCCCTGTAGTCATTGATTTTTTAAGATGGACATCCTGGTCTAAATTAATTCTTGATACAACTCTACTGGTTTCCCCTACATTATGGCATGTTTGACATTATCACAGCTTTCTATTTATTTTTTACTATAGTGAAGAAGTCATTGTGACCAAAATAAAATACTAAGAAAAGCTCAGCTCCCTAGAAAATTCTTCCTAGAAAATGAGACTTGGTGGACCAACTGGAGTAATCCAAATTAAATTCTAGATACTTGGGAGGGGGCAGGAAGGTGTAGGGAGGGAGAGAGGGGAAGCAGGATGAAGGAAACAACCTATATGAATAGCATAATTATGACTAAAATGTTTTATAAAGAAATAGGTATTAATTTACAAAAGTAAGAAGTGGATAGAAATAGGGAAAAGGGAAGAAAGAAGATCTGGTTGCAACAAAAATCTTATTTTCCTTGTCCCAGAGCAGAACCAAACCTAGCTCTATGCTTAACTTACAAGTTTCCTTTAAAATATAGATATTTTTTACATAGACATATATATGATTGAAGATAAGCAGAGGCCTTAGTGCTTCCTCTGAAAGAGCCTCTGTCTGGTTTAAGACACAAACAGGAAAGTGAATTTGGACACATGCAAGCCTTCAGTTTCTGATGTTCAGTTGCTTGTCTCAAGCTTATTATGCTCTCCGAGCAATACATCTGAGCTCAAATACCCTAGATGTACCTCTTATCTGCTGGTTAATGTAGAGGCTGATGTCAGACAGATAATTTTCATTTGTTCACGTTAAGACTTGGGAATTTTATACTGTAGTCAAATGGTATAACCCAAATAGAGTTAGCCATGTGCCTTCCAGTAAAGGTCAGTTTTAATAATAATTAAATGGTATTTCTTGTCAGATATGGAACATCTGAAATACATAACTATCCCTTAATATTTTTATTATCTAAGTTAAAATATGCCAAGTTTTCTTAATTGAATAAAGATAATTCATAGCCACTGTCTTTGGCCAGCTGTTGTATTAAATCAGCTTCATATTTCAGGTCTGCGTGAGATCTTTTTCCTGTAGTAGATCTCTTTTGGGAAGGAAAGTGAAACATAGCCTTAGATTTTTAGTCAGCTACTGAAAAGTATTTGATTCTACATAACTGAAAGTAAGAAGAGTTTAATCGAGTTTGACTCTTAGTCCTGTATGGTATGTTTGTACTGAACGTGTTGTTATTCATTATAGACCATAGAACTTATTATGCCAGGAAAGAAACTCTAGAAGTATAGAACTGAGTATTCCTAATGCCAAGAGTCTATCATGTTCACATGCACATTTCCCACTAAACTGTGTCACTTTAAATATTTAGTCTTATTAACTAATACGGTTTAGATAGCGCTCACTGGATAAAAGACAGCAGGTCAGAGAAGTAGTCACTCAGAGCATGGAATCAGTGGTGAAATAGAGATGCTCCATGTCCATCCATGGGTACTGGAAGAATTACCCAACTTCCATCCTTTAATGACCTGTTTCTAATTCACAGGAGACCAAAGCCTGAAAATATAAAAACACACTTCATGCCTTATGAAAAGAAAGAAAATTGTTTTCAAATGTATTATTTAAAGTGTGATGAATGGAATGACTTTTTAACACTTGGGAGTAACAATATTGCAAAGTACCACTGTTGAAGTGAGATAACATGCCATGTTTAAAAAAAATTACGAATCATAACAGGTATAATTATTTTTGTGTAAGAAATGGCTGTATTTAACACCACGTTAATAACTCACAATGAAAGCTTTATTGAATTTACTTCGGGAATATGCTGAATAAAGCAAATGCCTCTTTCTTCATTTAAAGCTCCAAAGCATGTTCTGTATCAAGGGTTGATGTGAACTCCGAAAATGAGGGAAAATTGTGAATATAAATCTCTTAGTCTACTCCGGAGCCTCATGGTTTTAATTTTTACACTGCAGATAGACTAAAAGCATGTACATTTGTAATCCAAAATTCCATCCCAATGTTATATCTTCTCCTGGGAAGTACCATTTTACATCTCATAGAATCACAGAACCATAGAATAAACAGGTTGGAAGAGACCCACTGGATCATCGAGTCCAACCATTCCTATCAAACACTGAACCATGACCCTTAGCATCTTGTCCACCTGTGCCTTAAACACCTCCAGGGAAGGTGAATCAACCACCTCCCTGGGCAGCCTCTGCCAGTACCCAATCACCTTTCTGTGAAAAATTGGGAGAAGAGGCCAGATCCCTCCTCTCTACAACCTCCTTTCAGGTACTTGTAGAGAACAATGAGGTCTTCTCTCAGCCTCCTCTTCTCCAGGATAAACAACCCCAGCTCTCTCAGTCATTCCTCATAAGACCTGTTCTCCAGCCCCTTGACCAGCTTCATTGCTCTTCTCTGGACTTGCTTCAGAGCCTCAACATCCTTCTTGTGGTGAGAACTGAACACAGTATTCAAGGAGCGGTCTCACCAGTGCCAAGTACAGAGGGAGAATAACCTCCCTGGACCTGCTGGTCACACCATTTCTGATACAAGCCAAGATACCATTGACCTTCTTACGGAGCTCAGTATATTGGATTTATAAAGAAAGATGACTGAGTTCCACAAGCCTCAGAGAAACTATCCTCAACTCAAGTTACATCTATCATGTTGGGAAGTGTGCATTGTCTCTTTCTAAAGACATGAGCAGTAGGGAAAAGCAATACTCTTTATTTGACAAACAGAGATGAAAAACAGGTTACCTTTAAAGACACAATCTCTTTAGACTTGACCAAGAAGCAGCACATTTCATATTAAGCACAGTCTGAGAAAAATAACTCTGAACTTAACTTTGTTATGACAATCTATGAGACAGTTAGGAAGAAATAGCTGTCCGATATGTTTGGAACAGAAGAAAGTTTAGGTAAATGGAAGTGAGAAGTTGTTACTTCCTATGAGATACAGAGATTCAGAGTGAGAAGTATCCTTTAATTTGACAGAAAAAGTATATCTTCATATCCATAACTTTTTGCAGCCAGATAAATTACATTTTTAGTTCCCAAGCAGTTTTTGATGAGATGGGAGCCATTTTGTAATTGACCCTCAGGGCTCAGAACTGGGAAGTAATAGACAAAGAGAAAATATTTTCCTACTGGTAGCAAGCTACTTCTGTCCTCAAAGATTCTTCAGTGACTCTGCAGAATAAGTGTTCAGTCAGCTACTGAAATATTTATGCTAGGGAGCACAACATTAATGCAATAATCAAGAGTTATTCTACATTGTTATTCTACAAGGACTGTGAAGGCTGTACATTTCTGCCCTTGAGAAACTGATGTGTTGTTCTGGTTTGAGCTAAAGTAGGATTAGTTTTCTAATTTCTCATATTTCAACTAAACTTTGTCTAAGTAACTTTAATTTCTGAGAGTTAATTGCGTGTTTTTTCATATAGTGTTTCACCCTGGAAGTGATAACATGGGGCACCAGTATGCAGAAAAGCCATTTCTATACTTGTTCATATAGAAACCAAGGTCATCCTAGAGCTGGTGGAACGTTGTAAGTGAAAGGTATGAAAGAGATTCATACCTGTAGGCAGGAATGGACAGGGCAGGTGACCCCAAACTGACCCACAGAGTATTCCATTCCATATACGTCATACTCAGTATAAAACATGGATCATGAAAGTCAATCTCTTTCCTTGATGGCTGATGGCCAATATCCAGCGAAGACTTCATCTGTCTTTTTTGTTCTGTTCCTGAATTTGTGCATTTCTGAATCCCGCTGCCTCGTGCCTCAGAGTCCAGACCAGAACCTTTTCTCTATGCCTGCTCTGCAGCATCTATGGTGACATAGTAATCAGAATAGGGGAGAGTGCAATTTCATTTATTTGTATATAATTTATTATTTTCTTATTAATAGTATTTTCCTTATTTTAATAGTATTTTAATAATATTTTCCTTATTATTACTATTGTTTCATTAAAGCTATTTTAATTTTTGTTTTGAACTCACAAAGCTTTATCTTTCCTTTTCCTTTCCACTTCCCCTGTGGGCAAGGAGGGAAGGGAGTTGGGATCACACTGGGCTGAGTCTAAACAATGATCTTAAATAACTCAAGCAGATCATAGAATCGTAGAATAACCAGGTTGGAAGAGACCCACCGGATCGTTGAGTCCAACCATTCCTATCAAACAATAAACCATGACCCTTGGCATTTGCTCACCTGTGCCTTGAACACCTCCAGGGAAGATGAATCAACCACCTCCTTGGGCAGCTTCTGCCAGTGCCCAATGACCCTTTCTGTGAAAATTTTTTTCCTAATGTCCAGCCTAAGCCTCCCCTGGTGGAGCTTGAGGCCAATTCCTCTTATCCTGTCCCCTGTCACTAGGGAGAAGACTCCAGCACCCTCCTTTCCACAACCTCCTTTCAGGTAGTTTTAGAGAGCAATGAGGTCTTCTCTCAGCCTCCTCTTCTCCAGGCTAAACAACCCCAGCTCTCTCAGCTGTTCCTCATAAGGCCTGTTCTCCAGCCCCTTCACCAGCTTCATTTCTCTTCTCTGGACTCGCTTCAGAGCCTCAATATCCTTCTTGTGGCGAGTGGCCCAGAACTGAAGTTTCTGTAAGAAGACCACATTTACGATACAGTAGCACTTCAAACCATCAATTTTGAAGGAGTTCTGCTCTCCTTATGATTTTTTTTCCTATGCAATCACTTGTGGAATCATTTCTCTTTTGGATATTCATAGAGGTGTCCCATCAATGTGTAAAGAAATAAGAATCATATGAACACTCCTAATGACTTTAGAAACGATAAGGTTGTTTCTTGCTCATCTTTTTTTTTACCCTCCTTCAGATCTGATATATATTCTTTTCTTCAGGTAACATTTCTGAAGGAAGAACTTTCACTGTGTCAATAGGTTCTTGTTGCCTAGGAACATTTTTCAATTTACCACTGTGTAGGTATTTAGCTCACCAGTGAATTAATCTTTTTAAAATTATAGCTATACAGTCAATCACCAGTTCTGAACTATCCCTTTGAGGATTGGCAGTTCAGTACTTAGTTGCTCATGGGTTGAAAAGTTAAATTGAATGTTCTGTTTGCAAAGGAATTCTGTGAAAGAGGAAAGAAAATGGTGTTGGTTCATAATAGAAAGTGTCTGCACTTTGCAATTATGAACTTTGATGTTTTCTAACCTAGACTGAATTTACCAGTGCTGCCTGAGGACAGACTGTGATCCTACTAAGGTTTAAGCAAAACTCCCTTCTGTTCTGAAAAACAGGATAAGGTCTTGTCAGAGGAAAGGAAATTCAGTCCTCTTTCTTTGAAACCTTCTCCTTAAGATTGATGACATTTTCCACATTCCATGCTCAAAATTATTGAAGTAATGAATATCCTTCTGTATAGGCTGTTAATGTTCATCATTCCTGTAACATATGAAAGAATGCAAGAAAAAAACTTGTTTCAACTAAGAAAGCATTTATTTCATGTATCAGCAACATATTTTGAGTATCTAGGCTACAGGTCTTCTAAGAAATTAAGGAAGTTTCATATCTTCTGCTGATAGCTACCTCGTTTTTAACATATTACTAGGAAACATGGTTTGTAATTGAGAAACATCTCATCAGCTCGTGGTAACTGAAAGTGCTTTTCCTGATATGCTCCAAAGGAAGGGAAATAACATCAGCTAAAAGATGATTCAGTCACATACTTTCCTGTCCGAAGATGAATTTTACCTAGTGCCCTCATTATCTCATAATGGAGCCACTGAGTCCTCCAGGGATGCCCAGAATCAAATGCCACATTCCAGAGATGATTATAGTAAAATATGTAGGAAGGGATTTTAACTGCCTTGCTTGCTAGTGTACCTCTGTACATGCCACTCAAATCATCAACGGGATTTGAATTATCCACGGATTAGTTCAAAATTATCAAGAAGGCAATAAAATGAGCATAACAGCCACAGAACAATTTTTGTTCCACTTCCACTGAACTATCACACCCTTTCAAAAATAAAAAATAATACGATACTGAATTTAGGAAAACTTATGGACTGCATCTCCCATTGGTATTTGCCTCATTGGTACAGGGATCTTTCTCTGTTTCACTCTTGGCATAATAAGTATGCGCAAAGCACTAAGGGCAGAGATGCAGAAAACAGCATAGGTAAAGAGTTCAAATAAACCAAAAGTTGATCTCTGAAACACAAATAGTTTGCACTACAAAAAGATTACCTTTGGATGAATTGAAAACTTCTGTACTTGTTAAGATGCATTCAAGTCACAGGAGCATTTCTGAACTATTTTTCCTGACATTTTTGTGATGCACATTTTTAGGTGAGTTGTGTCATTGTTACAGTATCAATGTTATATTGTATTATATTACATTATGTTAGTTAGTTATTTCTTTTTTTTTTTGGTTTTTGTTTTTTTTTTTCATTTATTTTCTATTCTGAAGGTGAGCATCAAACTAGGTGATACGTCACACCTTCAATCCAAAAAACCACACAAACCAGGTGAAAGACACAGGGAAGTGGTACAATGGGGACTAAAGTAATGGCTTGTTAGATTGTATAAATTATTGCATCTTCAAGACATTTGTAAATTTCTTATTTCTATGCATAAAGACATTCTGGTAAAAAACATTGTGACTGCAAGAAGAAATAAGGAGAATATGACATAATAAGCCAGAGAAAGACATTTGGAAAAAGACTTTATAGTGGTAATTGATGAGTGGATTCTAGGTGGAAAAGACACCATTTTATTTGGATTAGATTTTCTGATGGTTTTTACTGTTATTTTTTTGTTAAAATAAACATGCAAAAATTGAAAAGGCCTTGCTTTCTTAGGTGCAGAAGATTGGAGAGAATTTTTTTATAAACACAATTTTCAGTTGCATTTGTTTAGCATTAGTCCAAACTGACCTGACGACACATAAGAATGCTGCATGTTCAAAGTCTTTCAGCACTTTTGAGTCAGTGAGGACATTATGGGGAAAAAATTGCCATAGCAACAAAATTAAAGAAAGGAAAATATGAAAAGTCAGTGTGGAATAAGTGCATAAGGATATACATGTATTGGGGGTGGGACAGATGTTTAAACTATAGGCTGTTACAAAGCTAGCAACTGAGCACTGACTGTTAATTTTTTTCAAAGAGAATGAGTCTCCCCTGTGATTTGGGGCCTAGGGAAATACTTACAGATAACCATTGTTTAGCAGCCCCAGATGAAAACAAAGAAAGAACTAACACTGCAGGATACGTAGAAATATTTTAACAAAGCAACTGACACTTGAAGGATAGCGGAATGGAAACTGCTTATACCTACAGAATACACCAGGATGACAGTTGTTTAGCTAAAACAACATATCTCTATAAGCCTTATGTAGGAAGGGGGGCTATTGTTAAAAGACTTCTGATAAGCAGGACAAGTCATCTGGACCTGTGATAAGAGCGGAAACACCATTGATAAGGACAACTGGATTCCTGAGAGCACGGATGCAGAAGGAAGACAGCTGCCCCCATCCCTGGGAAATTCCTTCACAAGCACCATCTCTGGGAGAATCCTTCACAAGCAAAAAACAGGAAGAGGTCTCTTCTTAAACTCATTAATATGTATAAGCATTTTTGGAATATGTAACAGTTCACTGTATTAAGCAAAGAGGAGTTGCCATGATGCATGTTGTTTTGGAGAAACGATTCTCCCGTGCGTCTCAGCGCTGAATAAACATACCTACTTTATAACTTTATAAGTTATAGAGTCTTGATTCCGCGTGTCACCCTGTCCAATTAATCAGTTTTACCTAAAATATTCAGCTTATCATCCCACTCTGAGTGAGGTTTTTAATTCTAGGAAACTTAAAATCTTAGTTATCTATTAATTTCTGAAAGCACAATATTTCTTTACAGTACTATAGGTTTATTACATAACTGGCCAATGATATAAGTGATACAAGACGCTTAATTGTTGAAGAACTCAGAGAAGCATGAACACATTGTGCTCTTCTTTCCAATTATCAGAAGCTCATTCAAGTGTTATATTAAGATGTATTTCTTTTTTTGTAAATCATCATTACATCACAAATAAACTATTTAAAATACAAGACAATTCTTATATTTTAGTATGTGTTGAATATAAGATTATGCAGAATTATAACAATGGCTGTAGAGATTACTATTAAGGTCCATGGTCAAGACAGTATGATGACAGGCGTTCTAGAAGGAAAAAGGGTAAAAGTCCAGATTTGCCCACATGCAGTTGCACAGTCTAACATTTTTAGGTTTCTTTGATCTTTAAGTTTTAGTGTGGAAAAAATGAGGACTGTCTTTACGTTTTAATGAAATGGTTCTAGATGAAAGACTACCATGGGTGAAAGAGTGACTTGTGGCTGTTACGGGAAGCTTATGACAATCCTAGGTTTTCTGACAAAACAAGAGCCCCACTCAGGTCACACTAGTTTGGTAAGCTAAGCAAATTTTCGTCAATCTGTAGATAGGGATAATGTGGAAATGCCTTTAAACTTCTAACAGCTACAGTCAGCAACAGAGAAATTTCTCTGGGCTGGGTAATGAGTGCATATTCTTGTAATTATGCTGCCACTAATAAAGCCAGGGCTTACTCCCTCACCGTGAGGAATAGAATGATTGCTGACTTGAGGTTTCACAAAAAGAAATGAGATATTTGCACCATAAGTGACTTGCTTTTCAGAGGAAAAATAAAGGAAACAATCACGGTGGGAGGAAGAGCAAATAGATAGCCACAGTGGAACAAAGGCCTGAAAATTCAGTGAGTAGTTCTGACACTTACAGAGAAAGGAATGAAGAGTATGGCAAACCTGTGACTTGCAACACAAAAGGACATTATACAGACTTCTTAACAGGTTGTCAGGAAATAAGGGAGTTTTAGAGAACACTAGAAACAGGTCATCAGAAAAAAGCCCATAGCTATAGAAGGATGGGAGAATGTGAGAAGATTCTGAAGTATGTAATGATTCGTGCACAAAAAAAAAAAGCTCTTGCCTGCGAGGGAAGAAAATAAACCAGCCAAAAAAAATATTGTTGCTGACTCTTACCATAGAGACGTCACGTGGAACAACTCAGTTGTATTCAGTTAATCAGTTCCTTGGTAATTTGCCTGATTTGTTGTCAACTTCTGTATTACTCTTCTAGAAGAATAACCATTGCTCAGCTTGGCTTTAAAATCTACATCTGATATAAGTGATTTGCAACAGACATTTCTACAAAGTATTTATAAACTGTTAGCCCACCACGAAACCCACCTCTCCTCGTAACTCACAAACACAACCCCGAATCCTTTCTTTTTCCTCTGTCAGATTGGAAAGCAACAATATAGAACAATACCATCCTACTTCTCCAGTAGGAAGTGGCTTCTATCTTTCTGCCATCTTAAAAAATTGCTCATGGCTTCCTTCATTTGTGGTATATACACCAATGAACTGCGTTGGCTTTGCAAAGTGTGCATAAGCATCTCTGTGTTTCTCTTGTGCAAGCTTGCAGACACACCCACATGCACAATCCAAGCATTATGCCTAGTTGTGTATCTGGTATATACTTGCCGTACCTGGACCTGTTCAACTTCACACGTAACCATTTCCATCTATTTGCTGCTGTGACTGGCACGCTCCTTGTTAATGGTCATGTATAATTTCACAGCCAGTTAGGAAAACTCCATATTGATTGCCTCTTTCCCCTGTGGAATTTATCCTTAATTTCTGAATAGCTTTATTTGATATAGGCATATGTTGTACAAGAATAGCGTGGAGGATGACATACAACCCTCCCTCTGGTACCTAAACTATATTAAGACAATTCTGCTAGTGCAGTCTTAGAAAGTGGAAATGTGTAGATTTTGATTGCAGCTACAGTTTTGTGCTTTTGTTAGAATGACTAACTCTCATCTGGTCTTTGCTTCGGCCTCTGCTTGGATGGACTGTTTCTCCAGCTTTTGCAAAACTTTTGATTTCCTTTCCCACTTTGTTCACAAAATCTTTCCTTCCAGTACATAGAATCAAAGAACCATTCAGGATGGAAAAGACCTTTAACATCACTGAGTCCAACTTTTAATCTACCACAACCAAACCATGTTCCTAAGAAGATCTACACATCTTTCACGTATTCCCAGTGACGGTGACTCAAGCATTGGAAAGCCTGTTCCCATGCTTGATAACCCTGTTGGTGAAGTAATTTTTCCTACTATCCAATCTAAACCTTCCCCGGTACAACTTGAGCCCATTTCCTCTCATCCTGTCAGTACTTATCTAAGACAAGAGAGTGACACTCATGTTGTTAAGAACCTCCTTTCAGGTAGTTGTAGATAGTGATAAGGTCTCCCATCAACCCTCTTTTCTATAGGCTAAATAACTCTAGTTCAACCACTCCTCATAGGATTAGTGCTCCAGACCCTTCGCCAGCTTTGCTGCCCTTTGTATACACTCCAGCACCTCAATGTATTTCTTACACTGAGAGGCCTAAAAGTAGAACACAACTAGAACACTGGTGGCTTCACCAGTGCTGAGTACAGAGAGATCACTTCCCTACTCCTACCGTCCACACTATTTCTGATAAAAGCCAGGAAGCTGTTGGCTTTCTTGGCAACCTGAGCACACTGGCTCATATTCAACTGGCTATCAACTGACACTCCTTGGTTCTTTTCTGCCAGGCAGCTTTCCAGTCAATCTTCCCCAAGCTTGTAGAGTTGCATGTTGTTGCCCAAATGCAGGACCCACTGCTTAGCCTTGTTGAACCACATACAGATGGCCTTGGCCCATTGATCCAGCCTGTCCAGACATTCTGTAGAGCACCCAACTTGGTGTCATCTGCAAACTTACTGAAGGTGCACTTGATCCCCTCATCCAGTTCATTGATAAAGATATCAAACAGAACTGTCCCCAGTACTGAGCCCTGAGAAACACCACTTATGTCTGGTACCCAGCTTGATTTAACTCCATTATCATAGAATCATAAAATAGTTTGATTTGAAAGGGTCCTTTAAAGGTAATCTAGTACGTGTCAATCATACTCTCTATCAACAGAAAGCAATATGCTGAATTAATGAATGAAATGTAAATTGTAAGGAAAAAGGAGTTAGAAAGATTTTATTTAAAAAATGCTGCTAGGATGAAACTATAAATTCTGTCCTAAGAAGTCATTTGAAGAACTGGCATATGTGAAGTGTCTAATGAAACATGTTTTTTAATTTTTTAAACAAAATGGCATTAGTTTCCTCAGAATAATTTCCTCATTGTGATATTGTGGTTAAAGACATCAGTAGCATATTTTAACTTCTACCTTCCTCTGGGGAGTAACTGTTTGTGTTGAGGTTGATTTGTTATGTACACTAATAAGGCATTTGAAAAAGAATTTAGACACAGAGTTGATAAACAGATGCACAATGGCATTATTTACATGTCCTGTGACATCTGGCTTTACACTCACAAGTGTGGTCTGGTATTTTCCTTTTCCAGAGTGCAGGCTGCAGAAACTGTGTAAGCATTTGAGTTTTTGATAAAAAGACACATGTCATATACAACTATCCCACCTTGCAAAGCAATAACTCAACTAACATTTCTTATGCAATCTTGTGGAAAAAAATACAAGGCTGGGATTACAGGTGATCTTTGAACAAAATCAGAGAAAACAGAACCAAGAGCTGTCATTTACTTTCCCTGCCTTTACCTTCTGGTGCTATGTTTGGTGGGATAGTGAAGATACGAACTTTCATTGCACTAAATGAGGAATAAGCCTATCAAAGGCATCAGATCCATACTTCCTTAAAAAAGATATAAGTAGATGGAGAATCACATTGGTGTATTTACCTTGCACTTACTGAAGGATAGCTTTGATATTCTTGGCTACACTGCCTAAGAGCTTTCTCCAATAATTAGCCATTCAAAACTAATGTACTACACCATGATAGGATTTGTTTTGCGTTGCAGATAGCAGGAGGATCTTTCAGAGGATTTCTTATGATGAGTATGCTGCTGTGTGACTTGTACAATACTGCGGCACTATGAGTCCAACTAGGCTTAAGATGTACTTAAATGAATTTTTAATACTGCTTCTTCAGTTTTAAAAAGGATTCAGTTTTTAAAACAGTGAAGAGTAAATAGCCAAACAGTCTTAATGTAGCTCATCAGAAACTATTATTTAATTTAGTGACTGAATAGTAGTTTGCCTTCAGAAAAAAAAAGGAAAAGATTCAGGAATTTTGGCTGAAGAGAACCTAGAAAACCAAACCCCTCAATTGATAATATAACAATGTAATTCAGACTAAACTTACCTTCCAAGTCTATACATGAAAGTCTATACTCTTCTCCAGAAGAAAAGATGCTCTCCAATTCTTCAGTTCTGAGTGACTCTTACTAGACAAGACTAAAATGTATGAAATCCTCTGTTAAATTTTAAGTGCATGTACTGTCAGTTAAAACTCCTGTTGAATACACTATGGGCTTCATCTGGATTCTTTCCAACACTGTGGTAAGCTCCTTGTTGTATGATTTGGTAAGAAAAATTCTTACCATGGCAACTTATACATTTGAACACTAACAATTTAGACTCAAAAATTACTTGTGTGAGTCTCAGAGACAGCAAAGCTCCAGGAAGACTGGTTCAACAAAATCAGCTCTGCCTGTTTAACAATTTTATTATGAGCTTTTTTGTGGTTGTAATCCTGTTATTTGTTGATAATTTTTATTCTCAGTTTTCATTCACTTTATTACAGAATCATGTAATGGAATTGATGTGGGAAGGCACCTCCTGAGATCATCTAGTCTAACCCCTGGGTTCAAAGCCTGGGTGCTGTGCAACAGGTGACTCAGGACTGTGTCTAGTCAGATTATGAATCTCTCTAATCTCTTCCATTGCATGAATATTCTCACAAGAAAAAAAAAATGTTTCCTTTTAAGCTTAAATAGAATGTTATGTATTTAAATCCATGCTCATTGCCTCTTGTCCTTTCACAGAGCACCACCAAGAAGAGTTCATCTCCACCTTCACTACTGTCCCCAATCAGGTATTTCTGTACATTAATAAGATGCCCCGTATCCATTTCTTTCTCAGGCTGATCTGTCCCTGCTTTTTCATTCTTTCGTTATATGACAGATGCTCCAAACCCTGAATTATCTCAACGATGTGTGCCTCTCTTATGTTGGGAAGCCCAGTACTGGACACAGTATGTCACACATATGTCTCACCAGTGCTGAGCAAAAAGGATCACCTCCCCAATGCAGGAATGCAATCCTAAACATTTCTCTCAGGTCTGTCTCATGAACTCTTAGCTGACCTCACAGTTTGCAGTGTATTTAATTATTTATGAACTATATTGGAAGAGTATTTCTTACGGACAGCTTTGGGGAATTCTGCAATATCACTACATGCTTTCTGATCTGTGTTCATCTTTTACTGACAGGAAAAAGAGCTTTCCAGTATAACTAAAAGGAATAAGACCTCTACTTTTATTCCAGGGAAAGCTCAAATTAGGTAATGATTGAGACCACAAGGAGCAGAACTACACAGCCTTCCTTTGTATTCCTGCACAAAATTCCTTTCATTATAAAAAGGGTTTGAGATAGCAGAAAATGTAAGAGAAACAGCAGCTACAGATAATATTCATGATCATCTTGGCGGCATCTTTCTCCCATTTCTTTCTTTGTTTTCTCCTTTTACTTTTTTCTTTATCTTTCTGTTTCTTCTTTTAGTTTGTTTCTCTGTTTTACATTTGTTTCTTCTACTTCCCACCCACCATTTGAGTTCAATGCTCTACCCGCTGCTCCTTGTGTACTTTTGGATGCAATCCTCTGTGCTGGTTTGACAGAGATGAAATGCAGCAGGGGAAGCTGCCCGGACCTGAACACAGAGCTTCAGATGTGCCTCACAAGTGCTGAAAAAAAAGAAAAGATCACCTCTTTCGCATAGGAATGTAATCCTTAACTCTCAGGTCTGTATCTTAGGTGACCTCCACATGGGTATGGAGCCATATGAAGCATCTTCTATTCTTAGATTCTGTCATGAGAGCAATATGCAATCCTAATTTGCTGGATAAAAGGCTTAAAGTATGTACTGTGTTTCAATAAGATGTATGTCTTAACAAATTAATTTTTTCCCCAGCACTTTACTTAGTTTTTTTTGGATTTGTTGGGTTTTTTTTCTTTTTTGTGTGTGCAAAAAACCTGTAAAACCTACCTGGACATTCAGCCAAAATAAAATAGTAGCTATTTTTATATTGCAGTGTTTGCCACTGGTGATTAGTTAGAGAATAATTTAGTTCAAATTACACGGTTTTAGGAGGAGAGTGTACTATGGATTTTCTAAAAAGACAGCCATTAGCTTTTGTAGAAGTTTTTCAAGCAAGACAAAGGAAAAATACTTGACAGAATTAGTAATATCAAAACCATAAATGTTTTTTTTTTACTGTTGCAAAAAGGAGTGGTAATATAGATTTATCTCTCTAGGGTGACTTGTCTCAAATGGTAGCTCACCTTTTATTTGCAATCTTCACAATAAACCTCCAAACATCTGAATAACACAAAAAAATTTAGTTGCTAGGAGATTTGAAAATAAATTATTGGATATAAAAGGTGGCAAGAATTATTCTTGGTAAATGAATGTGTTTGACAAGGAATAGCTAATAACAACACATATTTTAGCTTTGGTAATGGCTTGAAAGCAGATGAGGAAGGAAATAAGACAAAATACTTATTAATTAATTTAATCAGGAAATATTGACGATATGAGCAGAAGCTCTCAAGCATCTTTACTAGAATAGTTAACTCATCCAAAACTTTTAATTTGCCTTTTGCACTTTATTGTTGTTGTCAGGGTCCTGAGGACCTGTGCTCTCATTTGGATATGGCTGTGCGACCGTGGATCCTGTTTTGTAATGGACTATTGTCTCTTGCATTGGTAAGTACAGAGAAACCTCAGGGAGAACCTATCCCACTTCTTCTGAAAGTGCTTTAGAGTCACTCTTTCACCTATTTTGCAGGTGGCTACTTGATTCTGACTCTGATTGGGCTTGTTGACTTGTCATCTTGGCTTTGTCTCAGATGGCAGTCACATTCATCCTAACTTAATATATCTCTGTTTTCACTGGACTGGGTGGTTTATTGCATTCCCAGCTTCTGAGCCCTTTGTCCTCTTATATTGGAGAGTTCTGTGTGGTTTGGTTTTAATCACATCAAAAGCAGACACAACATTTATTAAAATTTTAAAAGGCAGGACTGTGAGATCAAGTACAAAGCAGAGGGAAAGTTCTTCTGGGAGTGACAGGAATTTTAATGTAAGTTGCCTTTTGTTTCAGAGGAAATAATGGTAGAGTGTCTCTTAGGGAGAAAAATCTCATTTATTCAAATCTTGGCACTGGGTGACACTCACATGGGTGATCAGATCATGGAATCATAGAATGATTTTAGTTTGAATGGACCTTAAAGATCAACTAATTCCACTCGCCCAGCAATGGGCGGGGACACCTCACACTAGATCAGGCTTCCCGAGACCCTATCCGACCTGGCCTTGAACACCTCCAGGGATGAGGCATCCACAACTTCCCTGGACAACCTGTTTCAGCGCCTCACCACCCTCATTGTGAAGAAATTCCTCTTTATGTCTAGTCTGAATGTGCCTCTGTCCAATTTATAGCCACTCCCCCTAGTCCTATCATTCTAGGCCCTTGTAAAAAGTACCTTCCCAGCTTTCTTGTAGCTCCCTCAGGTACTGGAAAACCACTGTAAGGTCTCCTTGGAGCCTTCTATTCTTCAGGCTGAACAACTCCAACTTTCTCAGCCTGCCCTCATCTGGAAGGTGCTCCAGCCCACGGATCATCCTTGTAGTCTGCTCTGGAACTGTTTTAACAGCTCCATATCCTTCTTATGCCAATGATTCCAGAGCTGGATACAGTAATCCAGATGTGGTCTCACAAGAAAGGAATAGAGGGGCAGAATCAACCTCCTTGACCTGCTGGCCACACTTTTGATGTAGCCCAAGATATGGTTGGCCCTCTGGGCTGCCAAAGCACACTGCTGGCTAAGTTGAGAGATGCAGGAGTACCACAGCAGGGGTACCAGATGATTCTTAAGAACTGATTCCACACATGAAAATGTAATTACAGCTATGATGAAGTCAGTGGGATGTAGGAAGGGCTTAGACTCCTTGTGCCAAAAAAGATATTTCAATACCGGTGAGAGCCACACAAATACATTCAAGGTTTTCCTGAAAAAGATCTTCGGCACTGTAAAACAAAGGAAAATATCCTGTCTAGGAGAAACTTCTAGGTTTCTGAGTGTCAAATAAGTGGTTTTTTTTCAAGTGATTATTTTTTTAGAAATACAAAAAAATACTTTACTGTGCCTTGGTCAAAGTAGGACAACTATTTACACAAAATTAATGAGCTGCAAATAGTTGTCTACTGTGTGGAAGAAGATAGGATATGTTTTAACAGTAGTTTTGAGTCTAATGCTATGTCTGACAAGACTCATGTTTTAATTGAGGGAACCACTAGCATTCAAGATAGTAAAGTTTGTTTTTTTTCTCTCTTAGAAACAGATCTTTCATTCTGAGAAAAAAGTTTCAAGGAAATAAAATACTGTCATTCTTAAGCTCACGAGTTCTTAGTAAAGCTGATGTTTTACATTTTGGTTGGCTCTATGGACTGTGGACTGGATGCAGTACAGATTTGTTAAAAAAAAAAAAAAAAAAAAAAAAAAAAAACAACCCACAAAGAGATTTTCTTTATAGATGTTCTCTCTACTGCCTTTCTAGCAAACTTTTACTCACACTGGAAGTTTATATTAGTAAAATATTTTCTGGATTGCATTTTTATTTCCTACCCCAATTTGTTTCAAACTGAAGCCTGTTTAGACAAGTGTAGTTTAGTCTATACTTACTATGAAATTACTGATGGAAATTGTAAATAAGAATTCATTTTTTTAAAAAAAAATATATGTTAGAACTTATCCAATTCAGTCTTGAGTATTTTTTTTCTTTTAAGCACTTGTAAAGTCTATAATCTCCATTGAAGTATCATTAAATAGAGTTTAGGCTTTTTAAATTCAGGGTGGGTAAGATTTATTCCATAAGAAATGTATCCTATGAAATGCAGAATTTTTCAATGTGGAAAATTATACTGAGAAAATGAACAGTGCTTTTTATTTAACAGCATTGGGCATCTGTTCAAAAATAAACAGAAAAAAGCTGTTCATGAGTCAGTGTGTAGGTTGTTTAATTTCTTTAAAAGGATTTGGTAAAACCATAAGGCAAATAAAGACCAATTTAAGATGACATTTTAACATCTTTGAACCATGAAAGGAAAAAGACCAAGGTCATATTTTGAGAAAATATGTCTCTAATTTATGCAGAAATGTATACTCATACTATTTGCTGTAGTGAGGAATCTACTTCACTTCATGGATACTGTGGTTTTCATCTAGTGTTGATATACCTCTTACAGAAAAAGTAGTGCCACTATGTATGTACTAGCTTTCTGGATAAGCTTTTTATAAACTGGTTAAGCTATTAAGAAATATAGCTTATTCTTTATTTGAAACACATAGACTTAATGCCAGGGTGAAATCCAGATCTTAAGGGTTCACTGAAGGGAATCAGGAGTTCATCTGCGTTATTTTCTTTGGTCAGACAATATAGAACAAAATATTACCCAAAACAGAGCAAGGTTTCCAATTCATATTTTGTGCAAGAGAAATCTTTCACTCAAGTCAAGCACCAAGCTGAGAGAGTTTTTTATGAACTCGGGTTTCTGTCTTGATCTTCTCTGTTTCTCATTGGAAAAGTCCTGTTGAATTTGCTAGGAATAATTGTCATTGAAGTAGCTGTAGGGCTTGTGCCAATACATCTTTGGAGGATAAAGATGATGTTTTTAGGAACTCTTCACATTTGAAAATGAACAATTTAACCTATCCTCAAATTCATTACCTAAGGACCTTAGTGCTGGCAATCTTACCTTCTGTACCTCATTGTCACGAGAATACTAATCACCTGCAATATGACTTTAAGATGAAAAGTACTATGCAGATGTTATCTGCTTGGAATATTGGATTATTTGATACAGAGACTAATTTATTGTTATTTTAGTATTATTTATCTTAATTATTTTGGAAAAAAACATGAATTGAGAGGAAAATTGTTATGTTTTAGTGTTAAAAGTAGAGGAATTGATGCAATTCTGAATTATTGAAAATATTTTTGTGTCTCCCATTATGATCTTAACAGCGTGTATTTTTAATACATATCTGGTTTTACATCACTTGACTCAAATAACTTACTACTATTATTTGTGTCATTGCAGTGCTGTATCTTAATGCTATAACAGGATCCCACTTTCAGACCTTTCTCAGTCAAAGTATTTCCGTGACCGAACATACACATGAATAGTCATGAAATGGGAAACATCAGAAAGATGCAGATGAATTTGAAAAAAAGGTCGACCTAATCTACATGCTGTGTGTGGCTCATCAAAATAGCTACTCATGTTGTCTAGGTTTGGGGATTTAGAGTATGGTGTTCTATATATGACCTGGTCACCTTGAACACTTTTTTTCTGATCAAGAGGAGAAAGAGCTACCTCTTGGCAGGACACTAACCTGATCTTGTTTGAAATTGACTTAAAAATGAAGCATGAATGTTTTTTCTGTCCATCAGCTCCAAAGGTAGTCTAGCTTTATATCCAGCAACTGTAAAAATATCTTGCAAGGTTCTGACTATATGGTAGTTTGGAGGAAGACTCGAAGAATACAGTGGTCTCAAGGATGGTTAGAAGCTATGAAATGTTTATTGAATTGCACAGTGGAAACTGATTCAGACAAGCTGAATCAGTTCATCTGAACAATGACTTCATAGCATAGATCTAGGGACTCTGGCCGTGTGACTTGTTAAGCCTGTATATTAATTGTTAGAATTAGATTAAATGCAAATGATTCATAAAAGCCATACAGTTGGTGCATTAAATTATGTTATTATACAAGAACTAGAAAGTGCCCTGTAGAACACTACAAAAGCCCAAATAACACTGTTTATGAGCTTATTTTATCTCCCTTTGTTTTAAAGATTTTCCAAGAAAATCTTTAAAAGAAGGAATATCCCAAAGTGTACGCCTAAGCCATAGGTGGATATAGGTTCATAAGACAGATTTCTCACCAGAAGACATTTTGATATTCCTACCTACTTTCAGGATATGCGAGTTCCAATTTCAGATTTTTCTGGCCTTACCCAACCAGATATGATGAGAAATTTTCTTCCAAGACAAATCCAGCTGTTGTGATCTGTTTCACAACCATTAGCTTGGTTTTGTGTATGTCAGTGTTCCCTGTTCGTTGGTTCTTTGAACAGAACTTATCAGTGAGGCAATGAGGTACAACAAACCTTGGTCTTTCGTTTCATAGAATCATAGTATCATAGAATCACTAGGTTGCAAGAGACCCACTGGATCATCGAGTCCAACGGCTCCTACCAAATGCTAAACCATGTCCCTCAGCACTTTGTCTACCTGTCTTTTAAACACCTCCAGGGAAGGTGACTCAACCACTTCCCTGAGCAGCTCGTTTCCCTCTTCTTCCTATCTAGATGGCCTGATAAGGGATAAGATGAATTGTATGACCTGCTTGGGAAACCGGCTTTGATCCTAATCCCTTCTGTGGGGAAAGTGGTAGAGGGGTTGTCATGAAGGCACTGGACTCAGCAGGTGGAGAGGGAAAGGGGCAGAGCTCTGGGATGTGCTGCAGTGAGGGCATCTGTTCTGCCCTTGACAACATTCAAGGAGAAAGGATTGTCTCCCCAAGGAAGAGCAACCATAGCGCAGGGCTGTGCTTAACATGGATGGCCCCATTTCTGAATTTGCCTATGAAGACTTAGTGCTGAGCCTTTGACACTTCACTGCAGTGACTAATGCACATATACAGCAAGGCTGGAAATATTGTCCCAATGTGATCAAGGTAACAGCAGAGGGCACTCAGTGATTCTTAATCTTTCACCTTTCAGTATACCTTGCTTACCTAGACACCGCTGTGTAATTGGAGTAGAGCTGCACCTGGGGTAAAGCATTTATAAAAGCATAATTGCTAATTTATTACTGCACATGTTGAGGTACAGTCTTTCAGTGGGGGGCTCAGATCCTATCAAGAAATTTCCATCATCAATAGAGGGAGAGTCACATGAATGAATCCCGCAGCATGTTAAAAATGCTGGCATTTCTGCTTCTAACCACTGCACGCTTCCTGTTTATTTTTCCTGCATTGTATCAGTCTGCTGTAATGCAAATCTGGCACTCAGTTATTTGTGTTTAGCAGCAGGATCTCCAGGTTAGTTCCCTGCTTGGTGCTTTACATTAATCCACTTTCTGGCTGGAAAAGATGTGAAATTTACTCAAGAACGAAATTGTATTCCACATCGTTACACTGTTCTCATTAAATCTATTATTTCCACATCATTGCCCAAGAAAATACCCGATGCGAGAATCCTCTGAGAGTTCACTTCCCTAATTCACAGGACAATTACAAAATTGTTTGTGCCACAGTGGGAAACGTTGACTGCTGAGTCACTTAAATTCTTGCACTGCCAGCTAATAAAAAAGAACACTATTTCTTCTTGTAGAACTAGAACACAGTAATGCAGCCAGAGGATATGAAAGGGTTTGAATTTGACTTCTTTGCAATGTTTTGTTGTTATAATTTTTTTTCATACTGTAAGAAAGTAAATTTTCTGGAATAAATAAATGAAATTTATTTGTGGATTTTTTTTTCCCAAGGTTGCAGTCTTTTTGTTAAATGAAACAGATGCGACTTTAAGTCAAGCATCCCATTTGCAGGTAAGGGGAAGCAGTGTAACATAGGTAAAATATGATCACTCCTCAAACCATTTTATTCCTCACTGTCTTGGATGGAAGAATAAAGCCTCTCATATAATAATTTTAAGACAATATTTTAATTATTGTTAATAATTTTAACAATAAACTTGTGGGATTTCCTCTCCACATTGTCTTTCATTATGTGCTAGTTATGAAAATGTACAGAAACATTTTCGTATCTGTCACAAAGCCAAGAATTCTTGTTAAGATTGAAAATGACTGAGTAGTGCCCCCACAAGTAGCTGAAGAAATCTTACTCCAAGCAGCTGTATGGGCTACAGGTTAGTCTATGTTAATCTGAGCAGGGACACAATCAGCAAAACCACTTGCAGATCCAGATGAAATGAGTGGCAGAATCTAGCTTGCTGCTTTGGGTGAAGAGTCCGGGCAGCTTTGACAACTTCAGGCATCTCATCTTAAATTTTCCATATACAAGGTGTTGCTGGAAAAGTATAATCTGCCTCCAAGGCATATTAACTTGAATACATAATTGCCGTGAGACAGCTATTTGATTTCTCACCAGAACTGATTTTAATGATGGCACAGTGGTCTCATCTACTTTTTGTAAAGAACCCAAGTATATTATGAGGTTTTCAAGTAGTTCCATGACAGAAGCTGTGCAAATTCTAGATATAGGTAGACCATTTATTTTACCAGGCAATTAGTTTTAGTCATTCAGATTGCTTGAAAAGACCAGTTTCTCTACCAGAGGAAAACTGTGGGATTGTCACTCTTAAACTGGAAATATGTAAATATGGAAAATTACAATCTCTGAATTAGACATTCTCATGAAAACTAATTGTCTGATGCTTGTACACAGAACCATAGTACTAAATGAAATCTTATTTCAGTTAAAAATAGGCAGTTTTGCTGAACCCTGTCTCTGCCCAATGTCTATAAAACAGCTTTCAGTAACTGTCCAGGTGCAGCCTCCGGGCTGCGGATATCTGACATAAACGAAGAAAATGCCTGTCTGATAATTAACAGAATCATAGAACAGTTTGGGTTGGAAGGGACCTTAAAGATCACCTAGTTCCAACCTTTGACAGAGACACCTCCCATTAGATCGAGTTGCCATTTGAGCAAATGAAGATGTAATTTACTTCTTTGCTATTTCCTCTTAAAAATGACTTACTGAAGCAAATTCAAGTCAAGGTGGGAAAAAATATTGCATTGTATAAGCGACCAGAAGAACTGTTCCCAAAAAAACAAAAGAAACTCCAAACAACTCTAACAGATATTCAGACAAGATAACAGTTGCACACCTGTTTGAATAAGTAAATCTCTTCCTGCTCAATATATGTGTATTTTAACTCTTTGTGAACATAAAACCTGTGCTCTGTATGCATGCTTGAATAAAGGTACAGATCATGTATTTTCATGTTCCTGTTAGTAGTAAATGTAGTACATAAGCTTGACTGTTTGTAAGACTGAATCTTAACAAAGACTGAATAGACTAAAAAGAAGTTGAAGAAAAAATAATAATCACAAATATGTCCAAAATTTCATTATCAGGAGTTGTATATGCCTATCTATACATATCTATCAGGTGTGAAAATACACACATTTCGCCTGTTTCTGACAGACACTCATTAATTTATAATGGTTTGGTGGAGCTGAGCATATCATTCTTTCTTTTATCAGAATCTGTTACTGTTTCCTTATCAATATCTAAACCAGAGATCTAAGGAAGAAAGCTACTTACATGCTAGTAACTCATTCATCCTCCTCTGAAAACAGTATTCCCCAAGAAAAAACTTCTACAGAGTTTTCAGATCTCCAACAAAGTTCTTTAGAAATAACCTATTTGAGGCTTTTCATACATTCTGTAGGATGAAGAGCAATTTACACTTCACCTTATTTAAATTTTGTAATATGTTTTTTTCTTCTGCATTTCAGTAACACATTGAGCACTGTAGAATAATAAGAAAGCTGCTTTGAAATGCTTTTGATGTTCTAAATGAGGGAAGCCCATAAATTTTTTATTACTGTAGTTTTTCGCAAATGCTGTTTTTTAACCCGCCTAGTACATTCCAGCTCCTGCATATTTCACTCTCTAGGATGACGTGCAATATGTCAAAAATATTTCTGTCAGAATTTACAGGTCTTAAAATACAAGAGATTCAAAATTATTGATAGACTGGAGGTTTTAGTGAAGCTAAATGAAAAAAGGGTAGTGAAAATGCAAGTCTTCTTTCAACCTCCACAGGTGTATTTTCATCTTCACAGTTATATTTTATCTGACATTTGTTAATGAACAGTAAATGTTTGCAATGTTTATTGAGGAAGTCAAGAAAGTAAGAGCTCAGTGAAGGTTAAACAGACTTAGATTTATCTGAAAATGTAAGTCAATTGACAAAAATGTTCTTCTGACATTGTTAAGAAATCAATCCATTTTATACAGTAAAGCTGTCCAATTATTTATTAAAATCATATGAAGCAATATAAGTTGTTTTGAAGGGGTACAGCAATTATACAGTCACAACTCTTTATGGCAAACTGCAACTGTAACAAAATCCTAAAGGCACTGTAATCAAGATTTATACAAAGGGATAAGATTTATAAGGGTGTAGGCTTTGATTAGAAACTTATACCACCACCAGGTCTGTTTAGTTGTGAACAATCAGGGTTTTCCTTGTAAATTAAGAAATACGAAGTACATTACTAACAAGAAAATGTTTGTAGGAGATGAAATGCTTTTCACGAAGTCAGATAACATGTTTGGAAAAAAATAATCAAGAAAGGCAAGGAATAAATTTAAAGAAAAGTTTGTGCATATGAACATTTATCATTTCTTCTCCTAGCTATAGCCGCCTCATAGAGGTTATACAATCTCTTTATAAATCCTGCCCCATTGGTACCCTTAGGCCACTTGGCTGTTCTCATTCTCTTACTAAGATTGCTAGAAGCTGAATAATTTAAAGTAGTGATGGATTTCCAGTTTATATTAAAAAAAACCCACAACCTATTCTAAATCCATTTTAACTCTCTTTAATCTAATTGGAGAGCCATTAAACTGGGCAAGGAGCAGAAGAAATATTATTGTTCCTTATTCTTGTTGTATCCTGTGCTTCCTCACAGTTTTCTTCTTCAAAGAAAGGGTTTTTATTTTTACTCTACACAAAAACTTCTTCTGTGCTTGACACTACTGCACTTTAATCTGGAAGAGATCTCTCCACTGTCATCCATTCATAAAATTCACCTATTTGGTCAAAGCGTACCATAGAATCATAGAATCATAGAACAACCAGGTTGGAAGGGACCCATCGGATCTTCTAGTCCAACCATTCCTATCAAACATTAAACCATGTCCCTCAAGACCTCATCCACCCGTGCCTTAAACACCTCCAGGGAAGGTGACTCAACCACCTCCCTGGGCAGCCTATTCCAATGCCCAATGACCCTTTCTGTGAAAAACTTCCTCCTAATCTCTAGCCTAATGTCCATGTTCAGGACAGTAACCTAAAAGCCTCTGAAATGCAAGCTATAATATTTTAACTCTAAATTAGTACTTAGGATTATTCTGTCCTGCTTTAAAGACTCCTGCAAGAGTAGTAGAAAATTTATTGACCTAGAAATTATGTTGGTCCAGCCTTTAGATAGAAAATTTCAGTCATAACTTAAATCAACTCTCACCCAGGAAATCACTTTCAAAAATACAATAAAATTATCTTATTAAGGGACAGCAACAGAATAAATTATTTCTTAGGAGGCAGAGTAGAAATATTTCTCTTGCTGTTTTTTTAACTGATCTTGGCAAGCATTTGAAGTTTAGCAGTAGTTTTGGTAGAAAAAAATGTATAACTTATCAAATGTATTTTGTAAATATTAAAGTATGGCTTTAGAGCTTACCATGTAGACATCACAATTAAAGGAATTTTAACTATAAATACTAAAAACCTACCATTTTTCTTTTTACAAATAAATTTCTGTGGTGTTCAACATCCACTGTACATTAAACCCTTGTTTGAAACTGAACATTTATATTTCTTCCTTATTCTTAAGAGTAACAATCCTATAGATAATCAATATTGTTTTGGTCTCTTTTGCTGACACTCCTTAGGTTTTTCTACTCTGTTAACAGCATGGACAACTGACTTTTCATTCCACGGTGAAGAATTTTACTCCTGCAATAGTTCATAGGATTTTTCAGGTATATATCCTTGAAAAAGACCAGCTTTTTTCTTATGAAAAGTGGGAAATAAATAAAGATTCACAAACTAACCCTAAAATAGTGCCCTAATGGTGTCATATTCAATAAAGATTATGTAATTAGAAGCAAGGAAATTATCACCTCTAAATCATCCCTGTCATGGCTCTTAGATGAATTCCTTATATCTCTTTCATTTATTGTCCTTATTAGGTCTTTTACCTGAATTGGTTCAGCAACTCATTTTTAATTGTTACAATTTCCTTTGTTGCTTTACTGTGAAGACTTATTTGAAATAGAATTCGAACACACTCCATATTTTTACATGCTGCATGAACACAGCAGGCATAAATGATCAGAAACTCATAGAAACTATCATGAGGGTTAGTTTTCATTTAATGACCACTTAAGTGTTTATTTTAGTGTGAAAATTTTGATTTTAACTATGTTCTTTTATTAAAGGGAACAGTATTTTGTCTACATTTAGTGTTTTTTCACGGAAGAAAAAATATTTCAAATATTAAAGAGAAATCTTTTTCATAGGGAAAGTCAATGTCATGAAAACAAAATACCTTGTGGGAATATATTATTTTATGTAATACTTTTACAGGGGAAGTTTATTAATATATAATTTTATACCTAATTTTGGATATTTTAATCTATTTTTTTTTACAAATATGTAATGCTATCCTGTACAATACATTATAAACCAAAATCACATAAATTCAGACAATATGGTAAACCCAACATTTTTTTATATTATTACAAAGAACATTGTAGAAACCTCAAATCTGGGGGAAAGAATAAAAAATCTGGACAATTTTCCTTAGCCTTCCCACTGAATGAATGCTCCCAAAGGATTCATTTATAGGAATTCTAGTTTAAATTTCAGTATTTCCACTTGGAAAGGGTGCAATGATGCTGAATTATCTTACTCATGCTCTCTCCTTGCCATGTGGGTTATTACAAACTCAGCAGCAAGCTGAAGCAGTGCTTAATTTGCACTTGTGACTGGTGTGTTAGGTGTTTGGTAGAGCCTTGCTGGACATTGCCCTTTGTTTGTCCAGAGATGAGTGACAAAACTGGTGAAGGGGCTGGAGAACAGACCCTATGAGGAATGGCTGAGACAGCTGGGGTTGTTTAGCCTGGAGAAGAGGAGGCTGAGAGGAGACCTCATTGCTCTCTACAACTACCTGAAAGGAGGTTGTAAAGAGGAGGGATCTGGCCTCTTCTCCCAAGTGACAGGGGACAGGACGAGAGGGACTGGCCTCAAGCTCCTCCAGGGGAGATTTAGGCTGGACATTAGGAAAAGAATTTTCACAGAAAGGGTCATTGGGCACTGGCAGAGGCTGCCCAGGGAGGTGGTTGATTCCCCTTCCCTGAAGGTGTTTAAGGCACAGGTGGATGAGGTGCTGAGGGACATGGTTTAGTGTTTGATAGGAATGGTTGGACTCTATGATCTGGTGGGTCTCTTCCAACCTGGTGATTCTATGACTCTATGATTGTATGACTATGATTTCAAAATGTCAGGATTGCTGGCTCTTGCAAGTGGGGAACTACTTATGAATCAATGATAGGAAAAGCTGAGCCTAATCAGGTCTCCTTTGCATGAGAGAGGCTCAGGATGTCACCAGCTGCATTCTGCCATTTCTGTTACTGCCTTGGTGGTGAAGCACACAGACCAGACTTAGCGATAGATGTTAATATTTCCCTTGACTGTTCAAAACCATTTGGTACTTTCTAGAACAACAGTGTTTAGAAGGCTAGTCAATTTAAATGTATTTGTTGTTGGCAAAGGAGATTTAATAGCTTATTTGATTTTTTTTCTGGGGGACAAGGGGGTAATTTCTGTCTGCAAATTGTATCTGGGATAAAAAAAAATTAAGTTTGGACCTTACTTTTTAAAAGCTCCTTTATAAAAAAATGGAAGTCTTATAAATTCAAGCTTCTCCTGTTAAAATCTCAGCAAAGCTACCACTTGAGGAAAGCCTGCTTGTGCCTGTTGGTTTGGAGTGCATTGCAAGGTGCCTTCTTGTGCAGAAAACAATACAATCCCTGAACCAAAGCCCTGCTGCTCTGAGATTTCTTTCTACAACACCGCCTCATCAGTCAATTTGTAGGCATTTTCAAAATCTTTTCTCCAGCTGCTGAAGTTTCAAGGGGCATCAGATGCTGTTTGCAATATTTCATGATTTAGCACTAAGTGAATTTTCAGAGCATCTCTAGACTGAAGAATGACATTTTTGTGGATGGGATCCATGTCCATAAGAGTCAGTTCATTTCCCACAGGCCAGGGAGCAGCTGTGACACTGTAATAACTCCCAGTTACTGTCAAATGGGCCCAAATTTGACCCAGATGTGAAAAGGATTTTACTTTTCATTTGAAAAACTTCTGAGTGTATTTTTTCATAGCCTTTTGGTATCTATTTTCATTACTAGTTGTTTAGTTGCCCTCTTGTTTCTGTTAACTGAAACTGCTTACAACTGGAAAATATATGCCTTATGTCGCAGGAATCCTGGCAACTGCAAAAGAACAACAAAACTTGTCAGAAAACAGGAAAACTGGGGAAAGAAAACTAAGCTTTCTTTGGTTTCCAGATCTCACTCAAAAGAATTACTAGTATAAACCAGAACAATTCTACAGTATATTAATTTTCTGTTCCAACAGTATTTTGAATGGACACTATGAAAACTGGTTAAACTGTTAAGAGTGAAGTTCGAATCGTTATGTATGAAACAAAGACAACAAATGTAATGACTCATCCTTTGTAAATGTAATGACTACCATCTCTGTTATTACAGGGAAACTGAAACCACAACCCACAGGGTTAGAACATGTATTTACAGGGTCAAGGTTTTCTAATGAATAAAAACTCACAATTGTATTTTATTTTCTGTCCTGTTTCATTTATTTTCTGAAAATACAACTTTGTATAATGCAGGATTTTCTGCTTTGCCTCAAGGAAAAATAGAGAGAAACATTTTAAAGTAAATTTTATAAAGGAAATAGGCAATTTCTGTCAGGTGTAGCTGGTTTTGTCATTTTCTCCTTGGATCACTGTATTTATAGAGTGACTAGAGGGCTGGTTGAGGGATTTTTATATTACCTTAGGAATAAAGAGGGAAACAGTTCCCAGTGTTTCATTTTCCATCATTTGGAATTTTATATGATATATGATGCTTCAGATTGACATGAAAAATCCTGTCTCTGTGGTCAAAGGAGTTTATACTGAACTCTGAACCTTTACAAATGTCTTTGCTTGGAGCCTCAGTAATCTATTCCTGTAGAGGATGACAATTTATATGGTTCTACATTGATTTATTTCTGCAGTTTTCTGTTTGAAATGTTGCTTAAAGAGAACTTGTTTCAAAATTGCATGTAAGTCGTCTTCTCCCTAAGAGTTCTGCTAGCAAAATTGTGTGCCCTGAAGTGAACAAATCACATGATAAATTAATAAAAGTGTGTATCTGCCTTTGGCATTTTTCCGTAGAACTGTAAAAATTCTCATTGCTCTTTGCACTTTTTATGCTCAGAGGAAAGATGGTCATGTGTTTTAGATCAAAGCTTTAAAAAAAGATTACAAAAGTCTCAGCAGACACCTGATTTCTGATCAGTTTAACCAACAACGGGTTATATAGCAAGGCATTTCCATTTCTTCGGTATTATCAATGTATGCAGATCAGAACGATTTTTTGTGCATTATTCGGTTCTGGCCCTTGGTCTCCACCAAAACAGAATAGATAGAAAAGTCAGCTGAACAGCATCATATAAAACCAAAAATTAATTTTCTCAGACATCATTGTTACTTAAAAGCTTTTTGCATTTCAGATATCTTTGATTATCAAAATGTCTGAAAACTTTTTTTTCTCTTTGTTAAAGTTATGATTAATTTCAAGTAAGATTATTTTACAGACCTGCTCTCTTTTATAGAATCTTTCTCCATTTACACCTGACATAGAATTTTTGTAAAAAGTTCTTGAATATACAAAAATTTTTCTTCAATTTTTGACTGCAAATGTTTTTTGCTGACTTTGTTATGCATACACTTTCTCTCGCGTTAAAACATTTAGAAAGTCTTCTGTTTTTAATCTGTCCTACATGTGATCTGGAAGCCACAAACTCATATCATCTATTTTCGGAATGGCAATTACCAGGAGCTACACCTTCCTTACATTCACCAGGCTCTTACCATCAATTTTTAAAGCCAGATTCATCAAAACATTGTTATCTTTCCTAACACACGTTCTCTTGTTGTCAGTGAAGTGTAATTCCCTACAGAAAGGTATTCTTTTAATAAGGAGAGAGAAAATTATGTACATGATTTTATAGTCAAAGAATTGGTGAGTGATCTGTACTGTTCCAGAACTTTACACCCATGCTACAAAGTTAAATACCTTACATGCAAGTTAGTGTTTTTTTCATATTTTCAGTATGTTTAGAGTAATTTTTTGCTTTCCCTATATCCTCAGAAGTCATATCAGGTTGTCTCTTTGATTTGTTTGTGCTGCAGTATGTCATTATAATACTTCCACCTTCAGTGTGTCCTGTATCTGCCATTTCAGAACAGGTGATGATTTTTGCTCCTGGATGAGTTCCAAGACATTAACTTGATTTCTGCAAATAGGTGCTCATATTTCATAGCTGCCTGAATTCCCTAAGGGAAAACGTAAAACCATGGAAAAATCTAAACCAATGAGCTTTCTGGGTTTTTTTTCTCAGGTCAATTCCTAGCCATTATCAAACTAAGAATGTGTTTCAAATCTGATTTTACTTTGCTGATGTATAACATGTTCTCAGCATTGTCCACATCCCCATATGTGGTTGGGATTTTCATAACTCCACTCTTTGCAATGCATATAAGAAAGGTTGTTTTGGACATCCTGCAACATCCCAGCATTACTAAGCCCAGGGCTTCCATTGGGAACATCCCTGGGAAGAATGATTTCTTGGCACATATAACATAACTGCAGTTCAAATGTAAATGTTAGAGGTGTGGCAGAAGTTCATTCAAAAATATCTGTGAAAGTCATGTCAGTCAAAACTTCTAGTCTGGTATGATAGATTTTAACACACAAGCAGCAAAACTTAGTGTCTTACAGTGCTACTGGGGATTCCTTTCCAATTGTATTCCTATCATTGTTTTCCATCTGCCAGAGCATGTGTTGCTGTCAACTTTTCCTTTTTCATAGAATCATAGAATCGCCAGGTTGGAAGACACCCACTGGATCATCAAGTCCAACCATTCCCACCAATCTCTAAACCATGCCCCTCAGTACCTCATCCACCCGTGTCTTAAACACCTCCAGGGAAGGTGAGACAACCACCTCCCTGGGCAGACTGTTCCATTGCCTAATGACCCTTTCTGTGAAAAACTTATTCCTTATGTCCAGCCTAAACCTCCCCTGGTGGAGCATGAGGCCATTTCCTCTTGTCCTGTCCCCTGTCGCTTGGGAGATGAGGTCAGTTCCCTCCTCTCCACAACCTCCCATCAAGTAGATGTAGAAAGCAATAAGGTCTCCCCTCAGCCTCCTCTTCTCCAGGCTAAACACCCCCAGCTCTCTCAGTCACTCCTTGTAAGACTTGTTCTCCAGCCCCCTCACCAGCTTTGTTGTCCTTCTGTGGACACGCTCCAGAGCCTCAACATCCTTCTTGTGGTGAGGGGCCCAGAACTGAACACAGTATTCGAGGTACTAAATTATTTCTTTTTACCCCTCAACAAAAAGAGTACAGCTCCCCCCCCCCCGATTTACTTCTTTGAGGATCAAAATCTTTCTTTATTCTTCAAGAGCAGATGTACTAGAAGAGATATGTATTCTAATTTCTTCCAGAATTCTATTTCCTGAATCTTTGCTTTGCCAAAGGTCCATATTTTTTTCCAGTGGAACACCAAATCAACAGGCAGTTTCCTCCTTTATTTGTAGCCTCTTTTAAAACACTTAGATAGCCATAGTCTGATATCTCTTTGCATTTTCAGATGTCTATTGTCAGAGGTAGTGCATTTGTACTTATACCATGTCACCAACTTGACATAAATTTGCAATGTTCTTTTCAAAATTCTGTTTTCTTTACAAGCATCTTTATATAACTCTTCTTTGTTATGTATAATAAAATCGAAAAGAAAACAATGGTATTAAATATTTCTCTTTCCAATGATTATTCCTGTGTGCAGTCAACACAGACTGTGAGACATGCCTGGTCTTTTCAGAGATTTTTTTTAGTTCTAGCAGTGAATATCAAGATATGTAAGCCCTGCAATGGAATCTTGTGCTTCTGATAACATGTTTTGTAGGTACCTATGGTTTTTCCACAAAATGTAAGCTGAATAGATACTTTGCATTGAGTGTTTTCTGTATTTCCCTTGAACTTCCATCACCATTCCTGTCACGGTGGACTAAGGATCAATTGCTAATATCACTTCCAAGAAACCATAACTATTTTTCCAGCCATAGAAGTGACTTGTTTTGCCAAATATTCAACCATTCTAGATCAGTTATCTCAAAGTCAAGACTTCAAAAGACTTCACTAGGAGCTTATACCACAAAAGTTGCAACCATGAACCGAATCAGAAGGATACAGTGAGGTTTATAATTCTCATGCTTGACATTGTGTTGAAGATTCAACATCACTTTTCTAGCTGTTTCCAAATCATTCAACATAGGCTAAACTGGTCTTAAACAAGAAGCTGGAAGCACCCATACTCTGTGTTCTTTGATTTATGGTCTTTCTTGACCTCAGAACTCTAAGGGAGGCAGGGTGTCACCTTATAAGTTTTCTGTAGGAAATGGATCTAGTTTTACTTGTCATTGAAGTGTATACTTTCCATGCTGTCACTTCTCACAAAAAAGTCAGCCAAGTACACGTCTGGCTTTGCTAACACCTTACAGCAGGCTGGCACTGCCTATAACTGAAGGCATTCTTCTGCCTGCCTGTATGGTCTGACAGGCTGCAACTTCTTGTTCAGCCACAGCCCAGTGCTTATGTAGCAGATAAATTTCCCATGAAAATGCTGATATTTTAAAAAATGATTTACACATCCCTACCTTTATCTTTGGCTGCTCTTGAGGCCTCAAAAAGAGATCATGAGGGTTGACTACGACTAGAGAAACTATGGGTCTCATCTGAGTAAGCCATGTGAAATTTCCATGTAGATATCTTTATCAAAGATCACATCACTAAAATCCCTTTATAGATGATGCAGAACAAACCACACACCTTGTATGCAACGTATTAAATCCTGTACTTGGTCACATGACAAATCCTGGAAGGGACTGTTTCTGTTTCCTAAAAAGGAGTTCAATGGGGACAAGGTTGAACGCATGTATTTACACTATAGACATCACTAGATGCACAAATTCATTCCAAATGTCTCGGTTTCATCAGAAAACAGTGGCCAGGTGCTGCTTTCCTGCTGTTCTCAGAATGTCAATGTACATCTTGAAAAGGTCCCACTTACTGGGAACATTATTTTAATGTGGATTCTCCTCTCTCTCCCGACAAATATCCTTTGAAAGACAAAACATTGAAAGAACTGCACTGTTATTTTACAGATAATTCCAGACTTCACATTTTAAAAGAGAATGCTTTGAAATGTCAGACATTGTTCAGGTTTAATAAGTGACAATGTCTCCTGCTGTTCAGTAAATAACCAGGAAACGAAGACCATTTTGTTCACATCTATAGTCTGAAGATGGATAAGAACTGCCCGCCTTATTTACAGTTAAATATTACCTTACAGAGTCATTAAAACCTTTTCCTCTCATTTCTGAACAAGCAGAGTAATTAGATTTTTGCATGGTCTCATGCTTTATAAAAAGTAGGATATTACTCCTTTTTTCAGGTCCATCTCATCTTCAGTCTTATTGTTGCACCAATATTTTTTTGATGTTTGGCAATTCAGGCAATTAAATTAACTACATTTTCCTTTTCTCCTTCCTTCTCTGTGAGATGCAAGTTTATACCTGAAATTGAAATGAATTTTATCTGGAAAATACGTAATTTTTTATTCCACAGTGTCACGGTCCACTCGTAAGCGGACTCGTGATGGTTTGTTTCATTTCTGATTGCAGAGTTGCAAAATAATAACTCAGAGAGAGAGAGAGAGTCAAGGGAGTCAAATTTCGATCTCGACAGGCACTTTATTAATAATGTCCATAAAACAACTTATGATAGAAAAAGAGAGAGAGAGCAAGGAAAGAGATATGAAGGAGAGAGAGAAGGAGATGAGGTTCATAGCTACCGCCACTGGTCCACAGGTGTCCAGAGTCTCTGGGAGTCCCGGTGCAGAAAGGTGTTCCATTGTTTCGGTCTTTCTTGGAGGTGGTCCCACGGTGGAGGGGGTCTTCTGTCTTGATCTTCCTGTTGCCCCTCTCCTTCAGCTGTTGTGGAGCTGTCTTTTATGCCAGTCAATGCACCTGTAACCTGCCTTTCCCATGGGAATGTGCCAGTCTCCACCTAGCAGGCCCCCACATGCCAAGAGAGGCATGTCTGTGAGTCTCTTCCCCTTGCGCACGCACTCCTTCTAGAGGCGCTGGTCGATCTGGGGTCTCCCGATGAAGGTCAGTAGTCATCATCACCTTGTGCGCATGCTCTGTTGGCTGTGGGCCTGTGGTCATTAATCTTCCTGTCTTTTCCTCCTTGCTTCATGGATCTTTCACAATGGTCAGGAGCAAGGAGGCTTGAAGACAGGTACAAAACATTTCCGAGATAAGGGAGCAGGTACAGGTAGTTAGGTACAAAGCATTCGTTCTGTACCAGTTCTGGTTGAGTTTCTGAGACCGGTTTTCTGAGAACTGTGTTTCTGTTTTATACAGTCAAGTTCAGAGGCCTAAAGAGGCCTAAAAACGAGGAGAAATGTTGAGACAGAAATCGATCCTTTGACTGACTCTTACATACAGATATGAGGAACTTCTATGTTACTTTTCTTTATGTACTAGAACCGGTCCTCAATTAAATAGTAGTCTTCGTAGAAAAAAGTATTTTCTTATTTTGTACTACAAACAGACTTGCATGATCTTCATACCACTTGAGGCACAATTATCTGCTAAAACTGAATTATATGGGGCAAGATTCAAGGTCTATATGCATGTGGAATTGCTTATGATAATCCTATTCTCTTTCTGAAATAGTAATAATATTTTCAGTGTCTTTCTTGGCACTTGTTGCATCACATAAGAAAAAGCACAAGTATCGGAACACATTTCTGTCACTTTTGTATTTCAGAACACAGAAATTCATTCTAAGATACTTTTGGAAGTAGTAGCAATGAAGACTGAACTCCTGATACACCAATGAGCTGCAAATAAAGGTGTATAATGCTGAATCCTCATAATTGAAGTGTTTATCATGCTGCTTCATCATTTAGCCCTCTCAAAACAAGTACAAGTGGTTTCCACCTTAACTTTTGTTCTTAATGTTAGTTAATCTTAGCCAAGACCTCCACAACCTCCATTGACCCCACATATTTTTTGTATGCATCATTTCTGTTGCCCTCACTCCATAGCAGTCAAAATCATTATTTTTCCATTCCTGCTCTACTGTCAGAAGGTTATATGCCATTTTCATAGAATCATAGATCATAGAATCATAGATTAACCAGGTTGGAAGAGACCCATCGGATCATTGAGTCCAACCGTTCCCATCAATCACTAAACCATGTCCCTCAGGACCTCATCCACCCATCCCTTAAACACCTCTAGGGAAGGTGAATCTCCTTGTGCTGCAGCCTGATGGAGAAGGAACAGTGGTTGGAATTCAGACCAGTAACACTGATGTGAATATCCCAGCCTCTCCACACCCCAGGCATCCTTTAGCCTCATTTTTCCCTTCTTGTTTTGAATTTTGACTAAAGGAAATGTTCTCTCTTATCCATCCCCAGCTACACTACTTTTTTTTTTTTCCTTCCTACTGCCTGCAAGGGCAATGATCTCAACAAGATACTGCTGCTAAAATTATATCTTGCTTTTTCTGCCTTGGACAACCAACCTGCTTAAAATTGTCGCTTTAGTTCCCTGCCAAAACTGTTGTCATCTCAATAGCAATCCAGCGAAACTCCACTTGATTTAAAATAATAATTTATTTCAGAGAATCGCCAGGTTGGAAGAGACCCACCGGATCATTGAGTCCAACATAAGTGCAGAAAAAAAAAACCTGACTCTCTAAGAAAACCAGATGGTTCCTTATTGCAGGAAAATAGTTCACTGCCCATATTGACTTCTCCCCAGCCTTGACTCGCTCTTGCTTTACTCCCCAAAAGAAACAAGTTAATGAACCTATAACTGTGAACTTTACTGTCTCGTTTATAATTTCTCAGCATGAAAACGCTGGTGGGGCAGAATAATATTTTCTGAACAGAACCGATAAGATTGATGTTTCATCTTCAGTTTATTTTCTGGAATTGCCGGTACTGAGCATTTCCTAGTCTCGATCAAATGATAGAAAAAATACTTCTTACATTCTTGTTTTCTGAAGAGAATTTAAGCCCAATGCGATTTTCCCTTCTCCTTTGGTAAAATGAAGAGTCTATATTCTGTGTCTTTAAAAAGTGCAGTCTTTGCCTTCTCCTGTTTGCACATGTATGCATGTACAATGTATGTGTGTTACGTGCCATTCTAGTCACTTGGTCTCTGACTACCATTCCTGGAGGGTGTGAATCTCATATAGGTCCAGCATCTGACTGGTATAGATATCTCAGATATCTAGGTTGCCTTAAATAGAAACAGATTATAGAATCATAGAATAATCAGATTGGAAGAGACCCACGAGATCATCGAGTCCAGCCACAATAGATGCCTCTTTTTAGGCACCTAAACAAATCCAACAGACACCAGAGCTCTCTCTGTGTATATATATACTGTTGAATAATTAAGGAAGTGGCAAACTCAATAATGTCTGCAAATTCAATAAAGTCTGCAAACTCAGTAACATCTACCTTAGAAGACAGTCGTTGTTCTCCAATTAAATAATGTTCAGTCATATTAGTAGGCTCTCTCTCCTCTGATCTTATATGCTGCAGGGTATTATACTGACCACATCACTTATATCATTCCTGGTTCCTGGTTCCTAACCAGCATGAATGTAGTAATTTTAAGAAAAGTCCTGCTCTTTGAATTTGGAAATCTCTGTTGGTTGCTTCTTCCACATTCCATACTTTTCCACTAAGAAAAAAAGATTGTCAGTCAGCACTTCAGGAGCTGAGACACTCACCCACTGCACTTAGCTGGCAGTATCAGAGTCTACGTCCCATCTCCCAGAGAGACCAAACTTCACCAACTGTGCCCAGTCACAAAGTTTGACTCAGTGGTAGATTTGGGTGCATTATTAGGACTATTTTTCAATAGCAGAGACTATAGCATATATGCTTATGAAGTTAATGGAAAATGAATAAAAAGGTTCAGCTGCCCAGTAACTTTTATTTGAAGAAGAACCCTTGACATGGCTTCCTTTTTTGGATGTGTGACAAATTCCCTGCATTTTCCTATTGTTCATTATTTTCCATCATGTGTGCATTACATATTTTTAGAATTGTTTGTTTATGTTATGTTTTCAGAATGCTTCAGAATAAAATTGTGTCATTTCAATAGAATGGATGACAGGTTCCATTAGCCTATATATTTTTTTTTTGTTGTTCAGTTTTTAACATTATTTGATGTAGTTTTTTGCTTCAAATCTTACTAAGAAATACCACCCAGTTAACATGAATTCTTATGAACATTTTAATCTGCTACACTGTGTATTCTGTGCCTCTCTCTGAGTTTATACTGACTCATTACCCTTAGGAAGTTTGCAGATGACACAAAGCTATGTGCAAGTGTCGATCTGCTGGAGGGTAGGGAGGCTCTGCAAAGGGACCTAAACAGGTTGGACCACTGGGCAGAGTCCAATGGCATGAGGTTTAACATGGCCAAATGCCGGGTCCTGCACTTGGGGCACAACAACCCTATGCAGAGCTACAGACTGGGAGAAGTCTGGCTGGAAATCTGCCTGGAGGAGAAGGATCTGGGGGTGTTGGTTGACAGCCGACTGAATATAAGCCAGCAGTGTGCCCAAGTGGCCAAGAAGGCCAATGGCATCCTGGCTTGTATCAGAAATGGTGTGACCAGCAGGTCCAGGGAGGTTATTCTCCCTCTGTACTCAGCACTGGTGAGGCCACTCCTTGAATCCTGTGTTCAGTTCTGGGCCCCTCAGCACAAGAAGGTTGTTGAGGCTCTGGAGCAAGTCCAGAGAAGAGCAACGAAGATGGTGAAGGGCCTGGAGAACAAGCCCTATGAGGAGTGACTGAGAGAGCTGGGATTGTTTAGCCTGGAGAAGAGGAGGCTGAGAGGAGACCTCATCACTCTCTACAACTCCCTGAAAGGAGGTTGTAGAGAGGAGGGAGCTGGCCTCTTCTCCCAAGTGACAGGGGACAGGACAAGAGGGAATGGCCTCAAGCTCCACCATGGGAGATTTAGGCTGGAGATTAGGAGGAGGTTTTTCACAGAAAGGGTCATTGGGCATTGGAATAGGCTGCCCAGGGAGGTGGTTGAGTCACCTTCCCTGGAGGTGTTTAATGCACAGTTGGGTGAGGTCTTGAGGGACATGGTTTAGTGTTTGATAGGAATGGTTGGACTCGATGATCCAGTGGGTCTCTTCCAACCTGGTTGTTCTATGATTCTATGATTAATTTTCTTGTGTTAGTACAATAAAGATGCACTTATTATTGTCAGGTAATTTGAAAATAGGATATCACTTACATTTGTTTTGGAACATCAAGGCAGAAGCATTTCTGATCGATTCCCCCAATTTTCTACAAATCCAGTGCTGTGTTGCTTTTTTTGCAATAATTTCTCCCCATTATTTGTAGACATGAAATGCTGTAGTTTATTTTGCTGGCAAGATTCAAGGAAGTTTCCTGTCGTTTCTTCTTCCCAAGGGAAACTGCAATCCACAGCAATTTTCCACTGTTGAATTTTCATAGAAACACTTATCTAGAAAGGTTTCTTCTAATAGTCATAGAATCATAGAATCACCAGGTTGGAAGAGACCCAGCGGATCGAGTCCATTATAGTAGGTTTATTGCCAGAGATTGCCCCAAGATTCTTTCATTGAACTTTCTGTGATGAGATGTTTTTACTGCTGTGCAACATGCAATCACAAACTGAGCCAGTAAAACCATACCAAACTGAATCTTCAGGTCAATTTTACAAGTAGTTGTCTGCATGTGTATGAATCTGCCTGTTTTATATATTTTCATTTCCACATATAGACAGTATAAATTACCATACTGTGGGATATCAATTATTTCCAGAAACTCTCCTCTCAGAAACTATTTCTCCAGCTTGGTTCAGATGTAATTATGGAAATTCCTAATGAATATTACCAACTGATAAGTCCTTGAATATTCCATTCCCTGGACTAGAAAAGACAGATAAGAATGTAGATTTTAATTTAGATACAGATTAAATATTTCACTACTAAACAAGTGAAGCAAGTGATTGGGTAAAAAAAACCCCAGAATGTCTTTATCAAGTACAAATCATGCCAGACTCGCCTCATCACCTTCTGCAACAAAAGAACATCTATTGACAGGAGGAATGAAGGAGCTGTTACTTACCTCATCTTCAGCAAGATGCTGGGTACTGTTTCCCACAGCCTCCTCTTGGACAAAATGGCAGGATAAAGATTGGATGAGTAGTATGTAAAATATGTAGAAAATCAGCTCACAGGCTGCACTCAGAGGGTGTTGGTCAATGTTTTTTTCTCAGACTGGCAGGCTGGCGAAAGTGAGGTCCCTCAGGGACAGATGCTGGGCCCCACACTGATTTTCTTATCAAATTTCAAGAGGGAAATTTTCAGACTAGTCTCTCTATTTCTCTGCTGTGACCTGTACTTCTCTTATGCTTAAATATTTACTTCTTCGCATGCATATATATCTCAATATCTCTATATCTCTGCGCTTGCATATATACTTATCACATCAAGTAGTATAAAAGAGTGAATCACATTATTTTTAATCTGATTGTCTCTGATTAAGTTGACTATAACACAGACATTGGATATTTTGATCACTTTGTTAATTGATTGATAATTAAGTGTTAATAGTAATTTTACAAACTTGTCCTAACAAATTCTAAATTGCTGATAAACTAAAATTTTATAAGTTACTATCTGCAACACTTGACATAGTCAGCTGAGATTGAAGGTGTACTCAAACGCCTAGACTTAAGCACAGAGCACCATTGAAGGCACTGAGGTAATCTCCTTGGCTTCAGACACCTCTCCAGAAGAGTAGTGGTCTTCTGTAGGTCTTCCACCAGATTTACCAACTTCATATTCTTTGTAGCCTTGACTATTACAGGTTATGCCCTTAAGCAACTAATTTTGGATAAGTCGAGTCACTCCACTGTTGGTATTGACTTACTACATTGACTAAAGCATGAAATCATACACTCAGATGCCATTTAGATGCTCACCTTTCAATGTCTTTTTTTGAAGTTGAATTCCACCCACAAAGCTCTGTTCACTGACTTAAATTTAGGCATCTGCTACTACTTGAGATACCCTACACTATGTGAGGTGTATTCATAAGGCCAGAATATATGGCACGAGACTTAAATAAGCTCACACTCACCTGCAGCAGCTGTGAAAGGAGAGGATGTCCTGGCACAGAATTGGCTATATTTAGGAAAGAGAGCTGAGCAGCTGGCATAAAATCTATGGTTTATTACAATTTCCATCATGTCATGTCATTAACATATGTAAAGTAAAGCTATTTATTCTGTTTGTAACAAGCACCTGCAAATTCTTAGATCTTGCATGTTGTGACATAAATATCAGGCCACTCTATAAATACACTTTACATTGCTCATAAGCCATAAAAAGTTATTAATTTGCTGCACAAACTAAAATTTATGTAGTCAAAACATTATGCATGAATTAGACAACTGTTAACCTGTGAAAAACAGCTAAATAAACCACTAAAATCCATGAGCATATGAAAGAAGAGAGACAACAAAATCCCCTTTTATCCTTGTTGTGTTATGCGTCTCCAGAAAATAGTCACACCTTCTCCACAGATTATGTCTTTGGTTAATCTACACTCTGTTAGCACAATGGGGTATTCAGTCTGAAAGACATTAAAAATGGTGTGGTCATCTGATAGCTGTTCTGCCTCTACAAGGTAGTGTCCCAAGTCTGCAGAAGTTATTTGGAGAGATTTTGAGAATAAACTTTCTATAATTTTTATTTCACATCATTCATTTACACAGCCCTGTGTAAGAACATTGAAGAGCATTAACTCTAGTAAGTAAGTTAGAATATACCATTTTTCATGTGCATGAGATCAGCTGGGAAGAGATAAAACTGACACTGATTGTGCAAAAATTCTTGATTTCTTTCATAACAAAGTCACAGTTATTTTGGCATGGTACAAAATGATATTTTTCACCTGTCAATGATACTTCAAATAGAGAAGAAAAAAGAGTTGAGTCAATTATTATAATTGAATCACTGCGGTTTTACAACTCCAGCAACAATAGTTCACTTCATAATTTCATTAACTAAAAATGAAATATTTATGGAAGACTTTGTTCCTAACTGGCTTCCTGGTTCTGCATTTTTCATTTACAGAGTGAGAAATGTACTGGAAACAAAGCTTATAGGAATAAAGCATTCTCTCTAAAAGCATTACACATCCACATCGTGTAACTTTTCCCCAAAGACCTGCATATTACCTCTGCAGTAACTTCTTGATCACTTATTACTTTGCAAATTTGCATCTGCAGAAGACCTTTTGCCATATGGAGGTGACTTCATCCTCACTGATGAGGAATCAAATCTATTGAGAACTCTATCTCAAATTCTCATAATCTTTTACAAAGTCTGATGAATCATAAGCAGATGTCCTTTGTCTTTTGAACTACCATCTGTTGTAACTGACTGGAAGATGTTTGGCTATTTCTGTCAAAATGTATAAACTTTTTTCCTAAAAAACCTATTCCTTAGATAGCACGTGTCAAAGAGTAGCCCTAGAAAGAGAGTAGCTGTATTTTTCAGAGCCTAGTAAAGCTCTGCTTCTGTTAACTTATCTTTTAGTTCTTTCAGAATGGAAACTGGTTGCCATTCTCATTTATCCTGAAAGTTTTAAGAACTGCTGAGGCTGTATAATTACAATTTCTACACAGATGTCTTCTTCTGCATTGTTCATTACTGATGAAATAGACAGAGTCACAACAGGTCCGAGTTATTCTTAAAGTGGTATAATTGATGAATATTTTTATGTGTTGTGGTTTTTTTGATGTAGAGGTCATGTTTGTCTAGTTGAAGGAGCACCTGTGCTAGCCTATAAAATGAGTTGTGTAATACACTAGGTAGCAACTTAATGTGAATAATGTCTGTTATGTGAATATGTCTATCCACATTATTTCAGCCTTTAAACAAAGCCCTTATAGGAACCACTAACTCTCAAACTTGCAGACATAGCGACATAACTTTAGTATGTATGCACCCAAGAAATTTTTGAACTCTTGGACCTCACTGTATGTCATATGGTTCTCTATGAAGTTTTGTATTATGGCAGTATACTTACTCCATTGGGTCTGGGAGCTATCAGTATTAAGTAAAATGGAGTTAAATTCAGTTGTCAGTAAGTAACAAGTAGCATTCCCCAGGGTTCATTGTTGGGGTCCTTTCTGTTTAATATCTTTATCAATGATCTGGATGAGCAGATCAAGTAGACTCTCAGTAACTTTACAGACAAGACCAAGCTAGGAGGGAGTCTTGATGTGCTTGAGAGAAGGAAAGATCTACAGAGGGATCTGGACAGACTGGATCAATAAGCTGGCCAGCAAGGCCAGGTGTTGGGACCTGTACCTTGGCCACAACAACCACATGCAGCACTCCAGACTTGGGAAAAACGGCTGGAAAGCTGCCTGACTTGAAAGGACCTGGTGGTGTTGGTCAATAGCCAGTTGAATATAAACTGGCAGTATACTTGGGTGGCCAAGAAGGCAAATATCATCCTGGTTTGTATCAGAAATAGTGAGGACAGCAGGAGCAAGGAGTAGTTCTGCCCCTGTACTCAGCACTATTGAGACTGCATCTGAAATACTGTGGGCAGTTTTGGCCCCCCCGCTAGAAGGAAGACATTGAGGTGCTGTAGTATGTCCAAATAAGAGCAATGAAACTTCAGAGGGGTCTAGAGCACAAATCTTATGAGGAGCAGCTGGGGGATCTGGTGTTATTTCGCCTGGAGAAAAGGAGTCTGAGGGAAGAATTTCTTACTCTCTACAACTACCTGAAAGGAAGTTGTAGTAAAGTGAGTGTCAGTCTCTTCTCCCAAGTGACTAAAATAGGGTGAGTAGAGACAGTCTGAAGTTGCACCATTGGAAGTTCAGATCGGATATTAGGAAAAAAGTCTTTACCGAGTTATCAAGGACTGGAGCAGGATTTCCATGGAAGTGGCTGGGTCACCATCCCTGGAGATTTTTAACAGACATGTAGATGTAGTCCTTAGGGACATTGTTTAGTGATGGAGTTGGCAGTGTTAGGTTAAGGATTGGAAAGCAAACCAAGCCAGTACAACCATTAAAAATGTAGCTGAGGTAGTGACCAGAAGCCATACAGAACAGACATGCCATCTTTTATTCTGGACAACATAACCAAATTATTGTTCTGCCTTTCCTTAATTGTTTTAGGATAGTGGAGAAGTTCTTTCAGAAGCTCGGTTTTTACCTTGTGTCCAGATACCTACAAAAGTGAAAGACAATGGGCTTAGCCTGCGGGACACAGAAAACTGTTATTGGTTCTCCTTTTGCAAGTCTCAGCAAAGTTAGGATGAGGACCTAAACTATCAGCTGCTCAGATTACTGGGTATGATGTAATAGCCTACAGCTCTCCAGATCTCGTGTTATCCAAGTGTGATATAATTATTTTTAAGTAATTATATTCTCACCATCAGCCCATGGCATACATAAGCAAATGTGAGAGCTTTTGTTTTGTTGGGGGAAAATCAGACCACAGAGGAATAATTAGCAAACATAAGTTTAGAGTTTAGGGCTTCCCAGTGAATATACCTATGTTTCTGTTCATTAACTGTTACTACTAAAGAAAGAGAGAAGACAAATGTTCCACCTTTGGGTCAAAGATCTCAAGGCTTTTTACAGCTCTCCTTGAATTTTCTTTCCTTCCTTACAGCACAATGTAATGGCAAAGTCTTCTGTAACTAAGTCACAAAATGTCAAGTTCAGTTGTAAATCTTCAGCCAGGTTCATTCAGAGTTTATTGGCGGTGATGACCAGCACACATTAGCAAAAACTTCCTGGTGTTACTTCCTAGACAGTTTCATCAGTATGGAGAGGATTTTTTAAAACAACAGGAAAGGAAAAAAAAAAGGTTTTTTTTTTCATTTACAGTTTCTTGTTATCATGAGCATCATGATATAATTGAGAAGACAGGGAACAAAGAGTCACTTTAACTTTCCTTTTCATCATCTACTATTGTGTCTAAGCAATTTCTAAAGCTTTAAGAAGATTAATGTTTTTTAATAAGTATTCATTTCTTCTTCTCAAATGCTGTGTTGATAGGCCTTTTAGATGAGCAGATAATGTAAAGGACTTCAAAGGCTTGTGCAGGCATTCCCAGTTGGCTTCCTGAATACAGCTGGGAGTCAAACTAATTGGCAATCTGCAGTGAGGCAATTAGCCACAGGATGAAGTAAAATCAAGACAGAGACCTAACATTATATATGCATCATTACTTGAATGTGTGCTTTGTTTTATGTGAGTGAAACTGCTATCAGGGTATTAAGACAGTTTTAATACACAAATAACTGAAATTTATCTAGAGGTCTGGAAGTGATGAACCCTCCATTTGCATTCTGTAGGCAAACTGGCCACCTAAGTAGGGTAGAATGATTATTTTTTAAAAAGGTATAATTGCACTGTGAACTTCATACTTGGTAAGCTAGTAGTGAGGGAGCTGAGGGAGGTCCCAATCTCTGTCAAACATTAAAATGCAAATAAGTCTATTACTTCAACTATGTTTTTCTGTTTTTTTTTTCCTTGAGTTTAGAATCTAATTAATCTCCATTATAATATGAGAAGTTGTGGCAGTTCAATGAAGTTCCCACTGACAGGAAAAGGGAAAACACGATCCCGATTTCTTAAAAAGGGAAAAATCGAGGATCTGAGGAACTACAGGCTGGTTAGGTCTCACCTCAGTGCCCAGCAAGAACACGGAGCAGGTCCTTCTGGAAACTCTGCTGAGGCATGTGAAAAATAAAATGACTGGTAGCAGTGAACATTGCATTATTAAAGGCAAATTGTGCCTGGAAACTGTTGTGGCCTTCTCTGACAGGGTTACACTGTTGGTGAATAAGGAAAGAGGAACTGATGTAGAATCACCAGGTTAGAAAAGATTTCTTGGATCATAAAGTCCAAACATTCCTATCTGCCACTAAATGTCCCTGAGCACCCCATCTTTTAAATAGCTCCAGGGATCGTGACTCAACCACCTCCCTGAACACGCTGTTCCAGTGCTCAATCACCCTTTGTGTGAAAACTTTTTTTCTCATATACAGTCTGAATCTCCCCTGGTGCAGCTTGAGGCCATTCCTCCTTCTCCTGTCCCCTTCACCAGCTTTGTTGCTCTTCTCTGGACTCACTCCAGAGCCTCAACATCCTTCTTGTGGTGAGGGACCCACAGCTGAAGACAGGATTGAAGGAGACGTCTCACCAGTGCTGAGTACAGAGGGAGAATAACCTCCTTGGCACCTGCTGGTCACACCGTTTCTGATACAAGTCAAGATGCCATTGGCCTTCTTGGCCACCTGGGCACACTGCTGAATCATGTTCAGTTTCCTTTCAACCAACACCCCCAGGTCCTTCTCCTCCAGGCAGATTTCCAGCCAGTCTTCTCCTAGTCTGTAGCTCTGCATAAGGCTGTTGTGCTCCAAGTGCAGGACCCGGCATTTGGCCGTGTTAAACCTCATGCCATTGGACTCTGCCCAGCGACCCAGGCTGTTCAGATCCCTTTGCAGAGCCTCCCTACCCTCCAGCAGATCAACACTTCCACCCACCTTGGTGTCATCCACAAACTTGCTAAGGAATCACTCAATGCCTTCATTCAGGTCATTCATAAAGACATTGAAAAGGGCTGGACACTTCGAACACTGAGCCCTGGGGGACACCACTTGTAACTGGCCTCCAGCTGGTGTTAACTCCTGAGTATGTACACATAGGGAACAACTTTCTTTACTATTAAAGACTGAGGCAAAGAAGGCATTAAGTACCTCAGCTTTGTCCTCATCCTTTGTCACAGTTGTTCCCTTTGCATGCAATAGGGATTGAATGTTCCCCGGTCCTCCTTTTACTATTGATGTATTTATAGAAAAAAAGCATTATCTTCCATCAGATTTTCCAATCTGAGCTCTAGTTGGGCTTTAGCCCTCCTGATTTTATCTCTGCACAATCTCACTTCCTCCCTGTAGTCCACCCAAGATGCCTGACCCTTCTTCCAAAGTTCATAGACATCCCCCTTCTTTTTGATATCCACCCATATCTCCCTGCTCAATCAAGCTGCTTTTTCCCCCCCTGCAGCTCATTTTCTGGCACATGGGGCCAGTTTGGTATTGCACTGCCAGGATTTCCTTCTTGAAGAGTATCCAGCTCCTATCTTGCCCTTAAGGACTGTCTCCCACAGGATTTTATCAGCCAGCCTTCTGAACAGTCCAAATCTGCTCTCTGGAAATTTAATTGTGACTGTTCTGCTATCCCCCCTCCTCACCTCACCTAGAAATGAGTTCTACCATCTCATGATCGCTTTGCCCCAGGCATCCTCCAATCACCACATCTCCCACAAGACCTTCTCTGTTCACAAACAGCAGGCCCAGATAGGCACCTTCCCTCATTGGCTCATTCATGATGTTGTGTCAGGAAGTTCTCTTCCACACACTCCGGGAACCTCCTAGACTGATTCCTCTGTGCTGTATGTGCTCTTGTAGCCCAGAAAACCAACTATATCCTGGGCTTCATCAAAAGAACGGTAACCAGCAGGTTGAGGGAGGTGATTCTGCCCTTCTACTCTGTTTTTTTGAGACCCCACCTGGTGTACTGCAATTCAACTCCAGGGCCTCCAGCATAAGACAGACGTGAACCTGTTGGAGTGAGTCCAGAGGAATACCATGAAGGTGATCAGAGGGTTGGAGCATTATAAGGACAAACTGAGAGAGCTGGGGTTGTTCAGCCTGGTGAAGAGAAACATTATATCATCCTTCCAGTACTTCAAGGTAGTCTACAGGAAAGACAGGGAGGGACTTTTTGCAAGAACATGTAGTGATAGGACAAGGTGTAATGGCTTTAAACTGGATGAGGGTAGATTTAAAGTAGTTATGAGAAAGAAATTCTTCACTATGAGGGTGGTGAGGAACTGGAACAGGTTGCTCAGAGCAGTGTTGCCCATCCCTGGGAGTGTTCAAGGCCAGGCTGATGGGGCTTTGAGGAATGTGGTATACTGAAAGGTTACCCTGCTCATGGCAGAAGTGGATGGAACTAGATGATCTCTTCCAACCCAAAACATTCAATGATTCTACGATAATCATATCACAGACATACAGAAAGAGTGCTAAATATATTTTCCTTAGGTACATGCTGGCAGTCTCACACCGAGACACCTTTTTTTCCTTTTTTTTTTTCCCCCTCCAAGATCACAGGGGCTGCAGCAAATATTCAAAGAGTAACATTCTTTTATAAATTTAAAAATGTAGTGGTACCATTCAGTGTGACAGATTAAAGGATTTGAAAAAGGTCATGAGACCAAAAATATTTCCATGTTGTTATCAGCAATGTTCATTCATCATAATTATTTTATGTCTTCAGGGAACTGCACTGCAGTCATTTGCATTGAGAACAAAGATAGCACTCATTGCTTTCATAGAATCATAGAATCACCAGGTTGGAAGAGACCCACTGGATCATCGAGTCCAACCATTCCTATCAACCATGCCTATCTGCTTTGAGACTGGACAGCAGAGTGATTGGACTTGTTACCTTAAATCATGAAGATTCAGTGAAAAAAATAATCCCAGGAAACAGAATCTCAATTTGAGATCACTGCAGAGGCTCAAAGGAAAATATTTTTTTCACCACAAAGATTTTGTAGAAAATAAGGAAACACCATTGCTATGCAACACAATTCCATGGTTTTCAATTAATTTGGCTTTTCAGGAACGACAGGCTGCACAAGAAGTGGTTAAGTCACCTCCCCTGGAGGTCTTTAAGGGACGGGTGGACGAGGTGCTGTGAGGCATGGTTTAGTATTTGATAGGAATGATTGGACTCAATGATCCGATGGATCTTTTCCAACCTAGTGATTCTATGATTCTATTAGCTATTTGTATTTTCCATATGCAGTGCTTTACATTGCACTGGTAAGTGAGGTGATTCTTGTGTATGGTATATACAGTCACTTGTAACTACAACTTTCCATGGGGTAGCTGGGAGTCAAAAACCATAAAGAAATTTTCCTCAAAAGGAAAGAGACAATGTTGAAGATTGGCCATTAAGTAAAAACGCTGCAAATCTGGAAAATGAACTCTGGCAGTAGCTTATAGCTGGGAATGGGAGTACTCGGGGGAGTAAATGTTAGAAGATCAGGAGCAAAAACTGCCATCTTTCTTATTGCTAATTTACAAAATATATCTGCCTCATGCTGCCATGCTTCTCTTACAATTCTTCAGTGACTCACCTCTAAAAGAAGGTGTGGTGTGAACCATATTCTGCCTGCTTAATAAATATAGATATGTGGCTTAATATGTGTTCCTAAGCACTGGGTTGCCATACAGAATAAGTTTGTTGCTCCTAGGCAACAAACTCTCCTCCCTGTACTCAGATAAAATGAAGAGCTCTTTCTGACCTTTACCTTAGATCTATTTCTCAATGTATGTTTCAAAAATATATTACATCTCTTTCTTTCCCAATACCCTTTGGGATCTTAATACTATAAGTACTAAAATGTAGTGGTGCCATACAACAAGTCTCTCTAATTATCTCATTAAAATGTTACTGTTGCACTTAGTAGTGAAGAGATTCAGAAATCTTTGCCAGTTTAGGTTGGAAACAGATAGTACAATAAACTCAATGAAATGTGGGGTGATGAGATTATGAACTACATTACAGTGGAAAGCGATATTATGATCTTGTCATTACCAGGAATTTAGCTAGGTTTGTTAGGCATTATTCCACATGTAGTTTGGAATTGCTTTCAAGAGGCCACTGCATTCTGAAATTAAAGTAGTGTAATACTAAAACAGGTATTCTTTTTTTATGAAGTGGTTTTGTGCATTTCTGAATTAATTGTTTTTATTTCAAAGCAGAAAGCCTACAGGTGTTACTTAGAGAGGGCCAAGTTGGTTACTTATTACGCTTTTCTACCCATTTCTCCGCCTCAAACTGAATTTTAACTGTTTAACAGGGTTGCTTGTGATAACTGGATAATCTGGTAGAGTATTGGCACAACCTTGCTGCCAAGAGTAGGAATTCTTTCCTTCAAATTGTGGTTTGTCCCACAAGTTGGCTAAACTTACCTATAAGAGAAAAATTTAGGAGGAACACCATATTGAGTTATCTGATGTAGATATAATGTCACACTCAAAGAAGAAAATTAATCTAAGACTAGGTAATTATTTATGTATAATGACTCCAGAAATAAAAAAAAAAAATCATTTGCAGTAATTTATTGCTTTAAATTATATCTCTTTTGGTTGCTGTTTGAGTTTGGGATGTAACCAGACACACTGAAAGATAAAATACTTTGGCAAAATATCCTATGACAAAATAACAGAAAGAGCAGAAAGACAACATTTTAATGAAACTAAACTGATGTCATTGCTATAGCGCTGACATATCTGCCTTTTAAGTCCTCTAGTTTCATCATTAATCATGCAAGGAAAACATCAACTCTGCCACGTCACTGGCTCTTCAACAGCAGCTCAAGGTCTCTGGTTCTCCAAACAGTTTTAGACTTGTAAGGGAAATGTAAGCTTTGAAACATATCTACTTTTTTTTCACAAATACCAGATCTTAATTACACCAAAGGCAATTGATACTCAGGATTTTCACCCTGAAGGGATAGTAAAGACTGACATTGCTGGCAAAATTCATTATTTAACAGGTAAGCTCTAATCCTCTTACACAAGTGTGGGTTTTATAACAAGAAGTTGGGACTTTCTAGGTTTATATTTTTCCAAAACTATCTCTGCAATATGTGTATCACCAGTGCATTACTATCTAAGTCAACCCACTCAGTCAATCAGATAACTTCCTATTATGTATAATTGCATTTATTAAAAAGGCAAATACAATGTTTTCCTTGTTCCTTTTAATCTATTTTATTACACCCATAGCACAGATATGCCATATGTGGAGTGGCACACGTTAAAGGTTCCATTAGTAGATTAACTTGTGCTACACTTTCCCATTTAGCTTTTTAAGTATTTGTTTAGATGTTTATTTCTGCAGTGAACAGGATGTAAAATGATATAAAACCAATAATGAAGCAATAAAGTGCTCCCCTGTGCAGAGTTCATATCACATTTAATTGGCACAAAGGAGCAGTTTACAGCAAGTATTCTTGGATGTGTGAAAGTTTACTATTATTGTGCTGCAGATGTTTCTAGGTAACCTTTAGTAAGAATGGGAAATATAAATTTTTGAGACTATTGTTTGTGTATTATGAGCATATTTTATAGAAATCTGTGCAGAAGAGAATGACACAAAATAACGGTGGCATTGTTGCCTACGATCAGGGCACCATTAACATGTCTCAATGGGAGTTGCAATAAACCCCATAGTTGTGGTGCAGCTTAGTATGAAAATCAAGATAGGTTTTTATAGACATGGAGACCTGCAGAAGTCAGCAGAGGAAAAGTATTTTACAGGGAATGTTGAGAGAAGCAATCATGAAGATAATTCAGAGAAAAGTGACCAACACCTATCTCCGCACTACAATCTCCTTTCAAGTAGGTGTAAAGAGAAAGAAGGTCTCCCCTCAGTCTCCTTTTCTCCAGTCTAAACAACCTCATTTCCTCCAGGTGCTCCTCATAAGGTTTTTGCTCCAGACCCTTCAACAGCTTCTGTGTCATTCTTTCAATACACTTTGGCACCTTTCTGCCTTTCTTGTAGCAAAAGGCCCAAGCCTGAAGACAGTATTTCAAGTGTGACTTCATCAGTGCTGAGTACAATCACTTCCCTGGTCCTGCTGGTCACAATATTGCTGATACAAACAACAAGGATGCTGTTGACCTTTTTGGCCACCTGACCATGCTGTAGGCTAATATTTAGATGACTGACAACTAACACCCCCACGACAATTTCCATTGGGTATCTTTCCTATCAGTCTTCCCCAAATTTGTAGTGTGGCATGGGACTGTTGTGATCCAAGTGCAAGACCATTTATCCTGCCTATCTAGATCCCTCTGAAAAGCTTTCCTTCCCTCAAGCAGATCAACACTTCTAATTTGGTCTTGTCGGTGCAGTTGGTCCGCCCATGCAGATAATTGATAATGATATTAAATAGAACCAGTCCCAACACCGTGCCCTGGGGAACACTTCTTGTGACCAACTGGTAACTGAATTTAACATCATTACTATGTAATCATAGAATTGTTTAGGGTGGAAGGGACCCTTAAAGGTCATCCAGTCTAAATGCTCTACAATGAGTGGGGACATCTTCAGCTGGATCATGTTGCTCAGATCTCCATCCAACATGGCCTTGAATGTTTACAGGGATGGGGCATCTACCACCTCTCTGGGCAATCTGTGCCAGTGTTTCACCACCCTCAACATGAAAAATTTCTTTCTCACATCTAGTCTCAATTTATATCCTTTAGTTTAAAAACATTACATTTTGTCCTCTTGCAACAGGCCATAGTAAAAAATCTGGCCTCAATATTTTTATAAGCCCCCTTTACATACTGAAAAGCACAATAAGGTCTCCCTGGAACCTCCTCTTCTCCAGGCTCAACAATCCAGACTCTCCTAGCCTTTCCTTGCAGGTGAAGTATTCTACTCCTCTCCTAATTTTCATTGCCGTCCTCTGGACCCACTCAAACAGGTCTACATCTTTCCCATAACGAGGGCTCCAGAGCTGATCTCAGTGCTCTGGATGGGGTCTCACCAGAGCAGAGTGGAAAGGCAGAATGATCTCACTTGTTCTGCTGGCTGCACTTGTTTTGATGCATCCCGGCATATGCTTGGCCTTCTGGGTTGTGAGCACACATTGCTGGCTCATGTTGAACTCCCCATCGACCAACAACCCCAAGTCCTTTTCAGCAGGTTTCCTCTCAATCCTTTCATTCTGCAGCCTGTATTGATGCAGGGATTTGCCCCAACCCAGCTGCAGACCTTGCACTTGGTCTTGTTGAGTCTCATAAAGTTAACATGGGTCCACTTCTCAAGCTTTTCCAGGTCCCTCTGGATGACAACCCATCTCTCAGGCATGCTAACCACACTATTCAGCTCTGCGACACCTGCAAACATGCACTCTATCCCACTGCCTGTGTCACAAATGATGGTTTTAAAGTGTACTGATCCTAAGATGGATCTCTGAGGGACACCACTTGTCACCAATCTCCATCTGGACATTGAGCATTTACAACTACCTCTGGATGTGACCATTCATCCAATTCCTAATGCACTTAACAGCCCAACTATCAAATCCACATCTCTCCAACTTAGAGAGAAGAAAGTTGTGGGAAACCATGTCAAAGGCCTTACAGAAGTCTGCAGAGAGAGCATCTGTATCTCTTCCCTTTTCTGTTAACATTGTAACTGTCATTGAAGGCCACCAAGTTGGTCAGACAAGATTTGCTCTTGATGAAACCATTGTCTCAAATGTCCTCCCTGTTCTCATTGTCCTCCTTACACTTTACAATAACTTTTAGGAGAATCTGTTCTATGTAGAAATGAATTCCACAAGTTCAGGTTTGGACGTGTTTCTCTTTCAGCTAGAGAACCCCAGCAATAGAAGCACATCAAATTTAATTACCTTAATATTTATCATCTTTCGTGATTTTGCCTAAACTGTGGGCATCTACTAGTGACAAACATCTTTAATTGTTTTCATTGCATGTTTGAATCAAAATGTGATATACATATTCTGCATGACTAGAAAGATCATTGCTTTTACAATTCTGCCTCCCAGCAATGATATCTAATTTTCTGTCCCTAATTAATTTATAGTTAGTTGAGTTGAATTTAGATCTGGATTGGTCAGGAAGGTGTGCTGGCATCTCTGCGGAGTAATTCAAGACCTATAGTCTGTCTAAGCAGAAAGACTGCAAAAAGTTCTATACATACAAGTTGCAATCACAAACTTGAATGTACAAGTCGATTAGAAGAGGGAATGAATATATTTATAGATAGTAGAAAATAAGTTTTCTTTAACAGTAACTACAGACACTCTTTTCCTTAACACATAGTCCAGGACTGAACATCTTTCTGCATTATTTGTGGTTCTGCATAAGCATGCACTAACCAGCTGAGGGGATTAAAAGCACAGTCTTCAGTCCATCAGATTTGAAGTCAGTGCCTTTAATCCCCTCAACCAGCTAAGTCAACTCTCTACTAAATATCATGGTTTGACATTCCTGCTTTTGTTTGAAAAGTTGAAACATGCTTTATTTCTGTCACTTATACATCTGAAATTAACTCTGTTTAGAGAATGAATAAATTGTTACATGTTTCTGACTGACTTGCATAGCTGCAGCAATGTATATTATATTTTCTCTGATGCCAGTTCAATACTGACACTGACCTCCAACACCTACATAGTTTCATGTATATTCATTTCCATGAGCAAAATTAGACATTTTTATACAGAAATTCATCTAGCTTTGTTTTGCTTTGTAAATTAGCACAACTTACATTCAGTATATTAAATGAATACTCTATGTCTTCCATCTAGAACAACACTTCAGTCTGTCTGGCCAAGGACTGTGACTTAGAGGTAGAATCTCTGGGTGGGATTGATGTTAATTAGAAGTGACAGGCACCCAACTCAAAGGCTTAATGCAAATCCTGCAAGTGTCAGGAGCTTAGCACATTTCAGCAGGAGATCTGGTCCTTGACAAGAGAGATTGGTGAATCCTAATTTAACATTCTAGAAAAGGAGTTTGCAATAGTCATTGCTTAAAATTGATGGGAGAAGTATCATGTCATTAAGAATGTGACTCTTTGTTTCTTGCATTTTTATTGTGATAAGTGAGAGTCTTTCCCACAATACAACAAAAACGCAATATGGTGATGCAGGAATGATAAATGTCTGGCTCTGAGAGCCTGTCATATATCCAGCTACACAGTACAGGCAAATTCAGACTTTCTGTGCAGGAACACAGATAGAAATACCTCAGCAGGAAATGTGAGCACAGAGGTGCTTTAAAGATGAACTTGGCACTGGAACTAATTCAATAAAGCGTTAGGGCATATGATGTCTGGGGACATCTTCACATTGAGTGTTGGCTCTGTATCTTCATAAAATCACTGAGTTGTAAGTGTGGCTTTCAAATTAAACACATTTTAAGGCGCTGAGAACTGAGTATGGAGGGAATGAGAGGAGGAAATTAATGTAACAGAGTATAAAGCCTGGGATCTTGATTTAGGAGAGCACTCAAATGTAAACACAAGCCCAAAGCACTTTTCTGCACAGGATGTGTGGGATGAATCCATGCATTGCAAAGTATGGCATAATGCTTAGTAGAGTGTGAAATTAATACGAGAACATTGCTATTTAGCACTTGAAACAAGTGTTTTAATCTTTTAATTCCAGCATTACTAATGGCCTAAAGCTTCATAGGTTGGAGAGCTTTCTTGCACAATAAACTCATTTAGTTTCCTAACTCAGGCTAAGGAAAGAATAAAGAGGTTAAAGGCAAGTCAGCAGCATGTCTTCCTCTATTAATGTTGGCCAAAGCATCTAATCTTTTGTTAACAATCCTGATAAGACCAAATGTACATGAAGCGACAAAACCAAGCAGAGGACAGCACACTGAATGCAAGTCTTTTGAATCATCTTTATTTAATATTTATAAGGGGAGAAAAGTGTTTTGTGATTTTCATATGTGACATCTGTTTTTACAATTTAGGAAAACTTAAATATAAGAAATTTAGGAAGAGTCAGTGCTGGATACTGAGGAGGGTTTTCTAGTCTGTCACAGTCCCTTCCTGAAGGAGCTGTCACATAGGCATGAAAGGGCAGAAATGGTTATTTGTTTTTCTAGGAAGCGATACATGATTAGGCAAGTGGAGCCACACTGTGAAAGAAGACTGGACATGCATCTACCTGCAGGACAGGGAGTGGAAGATGTGGCTGATTTTGAATGGAAACAGTCAGGGATAAGAGTAAGACTAAGACTGGATACAAAAAGTCTCTCCTTCTGCACTGACTTGTTTTCTTTCAGAGCAGTCTAATAGAAAAATAGTTCCTCTTTGACAGCAATGTTAATGTAAATTATTTCCTATTTCATCTCTACTTTTTATCAAATTGAAATTTTTAAAATATTTGAGTCGATTACAATATTTCAGATTGTAATTTTTAGGGCTTTTTTGTGTTTTTTTTTTTCACTGGTGACATTTTTGTGAGAAAAATGTAATAAGTTGCACACTACTTTATAGAACACAACAGAAATGCATTTTAACAGAAACATTAGGAGGTGATCATCTTATTTCAAAACTGTTGTCCTGCCAAACTAGCTTCGAGTGTAGTATACATGATGATGGCTAGCGACATGCTGAGCAAGCCTTTTGCTTGTCTCGGTGATGACTTATTATTCCTTTTTTTTTTTTTTTTTTAGAATGTTGCAAGACTTGTTAATTCATGGATGGCTTTTTGGTTTGGTTTGGTTTTTTTTCAAGGTTAAAGAAGTTAAATCCAGCATTTCTGAGTTAAAGTGAGGTGAGATCTAATACACTAGAGATGAGGACCCTTGCCAAGTTTTTTATGCCTCTTCTGGTGGCAACTATCGTATCATCAGGAGCGCGTGCTGATCTGGGCTGTTATTCTATTTCTCAGGAAGTGTGTCGCCAACATTTGTTTCTTCCCTGCAGGTTTAATGTCCCTCAAAATTCAAAAGTAATATGCCTACAGTAAGTTTCCTGGGGTAGTGTTGGGACACAGACCTCAGAGCAATTGTGCCTCTTCCATACTTTCCTGCCTTCAGAGGCAATGCAGCACAGGAGAAAAGCATATTCAGTTCATTGTGAAAACAAAAATATTTCACTGATTACAATCTTTGGTGCATGTAGGAATGAGCTGAGCTCAGTGTGTCCTAGGAAAATAGTTATTGCATGCCAGCATAACCCTTTCTGGGAGGAAAGAGTAGGAAAATGGTAAGACAATCCTTTAAATCTCATCCTAGACAGATATGTGCATGTTATTCTGTCATATGAAGAGATTACTCTTTCAACTCAGTCATCTGCTCTGACGTGGTAGAAACATGATGGAGCAGTCTTTATGTGGGTGGATCAAGCCCCAGAGGCAGACAAGGAGGCAGCAACATCAAGTCTAATGAGAATGGAAAGGAAAACCTTAAGAAGTAATCATTGGGATGGATGCAAAGAGAGTGTCTTTGAAAATCCCATGATATTTCTTGCTGCTAAGGCACCATGGAAGTTAAAATCAGCATTTTAATGTAACTTGGTGGATCATTTACAGGATCAACTTTTTATTGCGTATGTTTTGTAGCGATATGATTTTTCTCCCACCATGCTTTTCATCTTACTGAGATAACCACTACATTTTACAACAGAAGGTTAGATTGTTCACTTACCTAGGTGCAGAAGTAATTCCAGAAATGCATATCCTAGTATTTCTGATTCACTGCACACAACATACATGCATACAAGCTATGTTATTATCAGAAAATACACTGAGCTGACATCTTACTACCATTCTTAGAATTTCTCTGCTATTGTGTTTGTGCAAAAATAAGTATTGAACCTCTGAAAGACTGGCAGATTTGTGAGCTTTGAGGCTCTGTAGCAGAGAAATTCTTAATTTTGCCCTGAAGAATTCAGTACATTTTTGCCTTCTGATAGGTAGAGTGAGAGGGTAGAATGGTGTTTTTCACTAGTTATAACTGTTTTATCCAAATCTCCCATTAATTAGACTATTTCTAGAACTTCTTGATGAGTAGAATTATGAGCATTGGAGAAGTCACAAAACAGGAAGATGCTAAATCTGAGCTAAGAAGCAATGTTGAAATGTAGGATAAATGCAGTGAGGTTCAGTATTATGAATGACTTGACTATATTTCTATCAGATGTGTGAAGCATAAAGAACATCACACATCTACTCAGAGTGTAACTTGCACGCCTGAGATAATATTCATTCATGTAGTGCAAAGAAAAGCACATGACTTCTGAACTAATTATGAGATTAAGTGGTTCTAAGATTTTGTGTAGTTCCTGTGGGAAAGGGTGCCTCCCAACTGGGATTCTCATATGCAATTATCTTGGAAGGCCATGTAAATCAGGCAGTTGCAGTGCAGCCCTATTCACCCGAAAAGTAATCTACCTACACAAGTAAGCAGCAAACTACACTAAATTGTAGCATCATTGCATATAAATTGTCACAGGGTTAAGACTGGAAAAGGCTAGTTTTCTTTACAGGATGTACTATTAATAAAATAATTCAACAACAACAAAAAAAGTCTGGATTGCCTCACATGGCCACACTGAAATCTTTCCTTTCTTGTTTAATTGTACAGAATGAGATGGGGCAAGAAGATTTTCCAGGGTAGGATGAAAACTGAGTACATTTTATTCATCTTGATAAATATTCCAGGTTATTTTCAGCACACAAGAAAAAAAACAATGGACATCTTCAGGCTTTCAGGTCATTGTAATATATGTAAGAACAGGAAAATTTACAATTCATTTTACAGCTGCTGTGTTCATTCCGTTTCCCTGAACTAAAATTAATGTTCTTTGGGCATGAAATATGTATATAATTTAGTTTTAACCTAGTGGAAAAAAAAGGCTAAGTCGCTAGAAATTAGGGGACTGATTTCTAAAGAGAAGATGGATTTTGGTGGCTAAAGCTTTAGTTGAACTGATTGTTCAAAGAAGCTTACCATGTGGATACAATTTGCTAAAGGATTTCCCAGAGGGCTAATATGGTGAAAGAAGCCAGACCTGTTACAAGATTAATACAGCTGCTTTGTCATCATAATTCAGGGGTCATCAATTAGATCACTGTCATGGGTTTGACCACAAACTGTCAAACATATACAGGCCACAAAGGGGACAACTGAGACAAAGAGGGGAAAAAATAGAATGCAAAGTAAATAGAAATTAATGTAAGTTCAAAAATTACATCAATTTATGGGCTAATAGAATGTATTCTTACTATAGGTTGACTAGCTAAAACCTCATAAATGAGTTCTGACAAGATTAATATAGTCACTTTGAAGAGATAGTACACCTACCAAATGACCTGGAGGGGAGTATTAGCTGCAGCATGAATACTGGTTAACATTGTTGAAAATCTCAGGCTGGAAAGGAAAAATTAACTTTCACCAACTGTTACCGGCTTTGACAAAAGGTAAAGTATTAGAATTTAAGATATAGCCAAGAAAAAAGCAACTGACTATGAACAAAACCAAGCACTTGTAAACTGATGTCTCCCTTTGTCTTGTAAAAGGGCATCAAAGAATATGCCAGAAAGACAAACTATATCAAATACCAATAGAAACCTGGAGCAAATTCTGAACTCATTTACCTCATAGAAACTACTTCCTGGGGAGAAGATACATTCTCAAAATACTAAATAAAAATATATATTTAAAAAAAACCAAAATGCCCTTACAGGAGTTACTTGTAACCTATCATTATTAGAAGACAAAAGACTTTTCTTTTATTTACATTTCCATGTTTATGCTCTACTCCTTAACGTTTTAAAATATTTCACAGTTACATTTTTCTAGGTTTAATTATAGTTGCTGTAGGCAGGTTTATTAGAACATGGAATAATACATCCCACACAAGTTTTTGTCTAGAGGTCAACCAACTAATTACACTGGTCGTGTGTGCTTCTGCACAGCCAATATCGAATCCTATACAAAGACTGTTCTTGACTCCCTAAATCAGATATCTAAACAAGCGAGATGTTCTATTGAGACATTTTTCTTGCTGTCCAGAGTCCAAAGGGAGAAAAACAATGAACTTAGATTACATATCAGTGCTTTAGGAAACAGTAATTGGCTGAGGCAAGTCCAACCACTGACTGTATCCTGTGGAAATAACACATGCTGGAAGAGTTAAGCCTGAAATGATTCAAATTGGAATTTTGTGAAAAAATGGGTTGGACTGTACTGGAGCAGGGGAAGAGAGGATGAGGTGAGATTGGCAGACATGAAATATTATGAACTGACTGGCAACTCTCATTCTCTATCACCCTGTGTTACTTCAGGAGAGGAGGTAAAAGAGTTGGAAGTGATGTTGAGGCCAGGAGGAAGGGAGGGGTGGGAAGGAAGGTGTTTTAAGATTTGTTCTTATTTCTCACTATACTACTCTGTTATTAATTAGTAAAAAATTAATTTAATTTTCCTAAGCTGAATGTGTTTTGCCTGTGACAGTAACTGTTGGGTGATCTCACTGTTCTTACCTTGACCCAGAGAGCTTTTCATTGTTTTTTATTGCTTTGTCACGTTAAGGAGGGGTTGTGATAGAATGGCTTGATGGGCAACTGGTTGACAGTCAGGGTCAGTGCACCACAATATCTTATGCAAAGGGACATTTTACATGATACTAAGAATTAAAATGTAAATACTAAGAATATCAGATGGCTTGGCTCCAACTGATTAGTGAAGAACAATTTCCCCAACACACAGTATGATTCTTTCAGAACATTGGCCAAAAAATTGTTGCCCAATTACCCTGTCTTGTTGTTTGATGAAGGCTTTCAGTCTCCTAAAAAGTTTACAGCTAATTTATTGCATGACATAAAAAGAATCACCCTGAGTCAAAACAGGGGTCCCGTGCCCTGTTTCCACTAATCATCAAAAGCAATGAGAGGAGAGTAAGAAGAGTGCAAGTCCTTGATACTGTCTCAGCTACCAGATATCCTTAGCTTAAGAATATCTCAAGCTGCAGGTGGTTCTTCAGTAGATTCCACTTCCACTAATTTGTCTGGTCCCTGAGTACACATAAAACCTTCCCTGGCTGTCACACAGTTCTGCTGTCCTGAAATTCTTGCTTTGTTAGAGAAAAGATCTGAGAAAAGCTAGCGGAATGATCTGAGAAAAGCTTATTCTTGTTGTCATCATTACAAGCTAATGAAAAGATTTCTTATTAATAGCTGCAACCTTAGACATCCTAAGGACTCCACTTCAATAATTTCTGTGGCTACCAGACCACCTCTGGGTTTAGTGCAGATTTCTGTGAGGCCAAGCATTCACCATTGTCTTCTATGATACAGCAAAAGCAGGCACAAGCAAAGGTGAGAGAAAGGAATTCAGCTGCTGGGTTCGAGTGCGGTGCCAAGGAGATGGAGATTTAAATACCCAAATCGGACACTGTGCTGCATGATTAGTACAGTTCAGCGGCTCAGCTGCTGAATCTTTGCCCTTGGTATTCCTATCTCCTTTATCAAGAAAAGAAATATACATTTGGGACTTAATCTAAGAGGATGATTTCCTTTGATCTTCCCTCTATTAGGGGTATTGTTTTCCTGTAACAGTCACATATGAATAAGAAAGATATTATACATCACCCTTTCTGTAAAATGATAAGATTGTTAAATCCCAAGAGACTGCCCGGCTACATGTTTTGTGAAGGTATTTTAATCACTATTTCATAATGTCAACAACCATCTTCTGCCATGTATCTGCTTTTCATTTTCAGTATCTGTCCTAGTTTTTGGCTTTTAGAGGTCTTTCTGATTGACTTTAGTAGGTGCAAGCTATTTCTAGGGATTTTTAAGTCTACCACAAGAATTGTCCTACTGGAAGAAGCTAGGAAAAGGCAATGCTAGGCTGTCTTCCATAGTCAGTGAAAGAACAGCAAGTGTTGGGCTACTGCAAGAGCGCATAGTTGGGGACCAGATCTAGCCTGCGGGTGGTGAATGGCCAACTAGGCAGAGAAGAACAGGATACTGGGACAACAGGCTGTAGTTATGGCAGAACTCAAGGAAAATAAGTAGGTGGAAAGAAAAAATTCTGTGATGAGAAGAAATGATTAGTTGTCCTGGGACTCTTTGACTGGGGTCTGTATAGGGTTTATGTGGTAAAACTTTTGTAGCAGGGGGACTGAGTGATTTCTTCTGTGAGAGAACAACAGAAACTGCCCCCATGTAACACAGAATCGGTTTCTACTGTCTCAGGGATTGACAAACCTCTGGCCAAAACTCAGTCGATCAGTGATGCTGGTGGTACCTCTCTGATAATATACTTAAGAAAAGCTAAAAAGTACTGCACAGCAGCTGCAAGAAAGAGTGAGAAAACACAAGAGAGACAACCTTGAAGATATTAAGGTCAGTGAAAGTAGGAGAAGGAGGAAGCACTCCAGGCACTGGCACAGAGATTCCCCTGCAACCTGCAGTGAAGACAATGCTGACACATCCTTCTGCAGCCTATGGAGGTTCACCGGAGGGCAGATATCCACCTGCAGCCCATGGGAGATGCTACATCACAGCAAGTGGATGTGCTCTGAAGGAGATTGTGACCCTGTGGAGAGACGTAGCAGGCTCCTAGCAGGAAATAGAGTCTATGGGGAGGAGCCCAGGCAGGAACTTTCTGGCAGGAACTTTCTTCACTTTGCAGATTTAGCAACCTTGCATCTACAATTGCACACATTTCTCTAACATATGCTATGTATTGTACTAAGTAAAATGTATTGATAGTACTGTATATAAATTATACATGCTCTGTGTATGTATAGTATTCTTCCTGTAAATACTATATCTATATATTGGACTGTATGTTGTACAAAAGCAAATGTTTTAGAAAATGACAGTTGAATTTAGACGCTCTCTAAAAGCTGCTATTTTACCTAAGTTAGTGGCAATGCATACACTGAGCTTTGTCAAGCTCCCAGTTTCTGCAATAACAGGGGTTTCTGGGAAGTTTGCCTTTCATTGTTTTTTTTTTTTTTTTTAAGAAAAAGAACATTATTCCAGAACTTGTTTGATGAGAAAAGTTTTGAGGAAAATTGGATGAAAACCTGAGTGTTCAGAAATCAGAAAAGGTTTTATTTTGTTTTTAAAATCATACATCTGAAACCAACATGTCGTTATTGAGGACAGTTTTCCTTGTGACCTTTTAATATCTGACAAGCATTGTTGTTGACTTTGTGTTCCTTGTGTTTCCCTTGTATAGCAGTAACATACCTACTGACAGCTCAGTAGGAGCTGCTGGGCTCCTGTAGTTCCAGCATTCAATCTTTTTTTGTTTGAATTCTTTGTTGTAGATTACAGAATCACAGAATCACTAGGCTGGAAAAGACCCACAGGATCATGAGTTGAACTATTCCTATCAATCACTAAACCATGCCCATTAGCACCTCATCCACACATCCCTTAAACACCTACAGGGAAGGTGACTCAACCACCTCCCTTGGCAGTCTGTTCCAATGCCCAAACACCCTTTCCGTAAAAAATTTTTTCCTGATGTCCAGCCTGAACCTACCCTGGTGGAGCTTGAGGCCATTCCCTCTCGTCCTGTCCCCTGTCACTTGGGAGAAGAGGCCAGCATCCTCCTCTCTACAACCTCCTTTCAGGTAGTTGTAGAGAGCAATGAGGTCTCCTCTCAGCCTCCTCTTCTCCAGGCTAAACAACCCCAGATCCCTCAGCCACTCCTTGTAAGTCTTGTTCTCCAGCCCCTTCACCAGCCTCGTTGCTCTTCTCTGGACTTGCCCCAGAGCCTCAAAATCTTTCTTGTGGTGAGGGGTCCAGAACTGAACACAGGATTGACTCACCAGTGCTGAGTACAGAGGGAGAAGAACCTCCCTGGACCTGCTGGTCACACCGTTTCTGATACAAGCCAGTATGACATTGGCCTTCTTGGCCACCTGGGCACACTGCTGGCTCATGTTCAGTCGGCTGTCGACCAACACCCCCAGGTCCTTCTCCTCCTGGCAGATTTCCAGCCTGACTTCTCCTAGTCTGTAGCTCTGCATAGGGTTGTTGTGCCCCAAGTGCAGGACCCGGCATTTGGCCATGTGAAACCTCATGTCATTGGACTCTGTCCAGCAGTCCAGCCTGTTTAGGTCCCTTTGCAGAGCCTCCCTACCCTCCAGCAGATCCACACTTGCACACAGCTTTGTGTCATCTGCAAACTTGCTAAGGGTGCACTCAATGCCTTCATCCAGGTCATTGATGAAGACATTGAACAGGGCTGGACCCAGCACTGAGCCCTGGGGAACCCCACTTGTCACTGGCCTCCAGATGGAGTTAACTCCATTTCCCACCACTCTCTGGACCCGACCATCCTGCCAGTTTTCCACCCAGGAGAGTGTGCACCTGTCCAGGCCAGAGGCTGACAGTTTCTGTAGCAGAATGCTGTGAGAAACTGTGTAAAAGCTTTGCTGAAGTCCAAGAAGACCACATCCACAGCCTTTCCCTCGTCCAGTAGCTGAGTCGCTTTATCATAGAAGATGATCAGGCTAGTTTGGCAAGACCTGCCTGTTGTGAACATGTGCTGACTGGGCCTGATCACCCGGTTCTCTTGCATGTATTTCATGACAGCACTTAAGATCCCTTTCCCTGGTACTGAGGTCAGACTGACAGACCTGTAGTTCCCTGGATCCTCTCTGCGCCCCTTTTTGTAGATGGGCACCTCATCAGCCAGCCTCAAGTCCAGTGGAACTTCTCCAGTCCTCCAGAATTGCTGGAAGATGATGGAAAGGGGTTTGACCAGCACACATGCCAGCTCCCTCAGTACTCTTGGATGGATCCATCCCCATAGACTTGTGTGTGTCTAGCTGAGCCAGCAAGTCTCTAACAGCATCCTCTTGGATCACAGGAGCTTCATTCTGCTCCTCTAACTCCTGAGTTTGTACACAGAGGGAACAACTTTCCTTACTATTAAAGACTGAGGCAAGAAGGCATTAATTACCTCAGCCTTGTCCTCATCCCCTGTCACAGTTGTTCCATCTGCATCCAATAGGGACTGAATATTCTCACTAGTCCCCCTTTTATTGTTAATGTATTCATAGAAAGAATTTGTTATCTTTCACAGACCTGGCCAATCTGATTTCTAGTTGGGCCTTAGCCCTCCTTATTTTTTTCTCTGCACGATCTCACTTCCCCACTGTTTCAGTGTACCTACTTTTGGTTGATATTTTTATTGCAGATGTTTCAAATTATCTATTTTTGGTTGAATTTGTGGGTGTACATATTTCAGAGTACCTATTCTGTGGACATGAAGCATATGTAAATTTGAGACCTGGTTTAAATCTCCATGATTTTTTGTGCCAATTCAATCTTGATTTCCTGTCTGACAAATATTATATGCCTGCGGTAATTTGGTATTGCTGATGTAGCTTTACTCAATGTATCACAAGAAGAACTACAGTACCTTCTTATTTCCCTTGTGAATTTGCAATGTTGTCTTTCATTCCTGTTTAAACTGGAATTATTTCATCATGTTATTTCCTACTTCGTGTGTTTTTTGTTTAATCATATCAACACGTTGCTCCACCCTCTTTTCACTGACAGCCCCATATGTCTGACAGATGTGTTTATTCTGACTTGCAACTGTTTCCTTAATGAGAATATTCTTTTATGAATCTCCATTGTAAGATTATCTCTTATATCCTCCTTAACTGCTAAAAGACATTTTGGAATTAATTTCTCCTTTGCAGTTTTTTAATTTGATTTTTTTTTATTTTCCCCCTCATTTTCTTCATAAGGTGGTAAACTACTTCACAGATGCATTTATTGTTATCAGAGCAGAAGCCTGATGTGCATTGAATTGTATTCATAGCTTTTGCAGCTCTTAAATCAAACCTATAAACCTAGATTTATAGAAATACAGGTGCATCTATTTCATTTCTGTGCCCATAGTTTACCTGTGATGTGTAGAAACACAGAGGAAATATATAAAAATGAGAAGGGATAGCTGTTATAAAACTGCAGTGGATAATTTATAGATTTTAGAGAGCTTTCTCCTCTAGATCTTCAGCTTGTTTCTTAACTGTGCTTCCATAACAATTCCCAGATCACCAGGCCATGTATTTCCTGTCTGGAAGTGTAGGGCTCATAAAAGACGCGATAAAGCTCACTCATCCTCTATCAAGCAGTTCAGGATTTAAGAAAGAATAGGAAACCTGTGACTGTGTGGTTTCATACCATGTTGGTCATTGCATCCAGTCAGGAGTGGAGTATATACAAGTTCTGCTTTCTTTCATTAAAAAAACCCCCCAAACATATGCTATAATGTATGAAAGAGTCTGCCAAGAACAGAAAGCAGTTCAAGTCTTTGCACGGTATCCAAGTGAGTGCTTTGGCTTCCAGATTAGATAGTCTTTTGACTAATTCAGTCTAAAACCTGATCTCCAAATGATTTATCCTAACGGGGCAATAGTTCTATTCCTTGCTCCTCCTCAGGGCAATATGAGATAGAGCTTTGAACCGCACCAGGAAGAAAAGTTTGAACATTTTAACCAGTGAGCTCTCGTATAGAAAAGAAGATGACAGTAACACTTGGAAGTTGTTGTTTAAAAATTCCTAACAAGGAGTTTTAGGAGTTATTTATTTACTGGGGGAATATTGAGAATGAATTGTGTGCCAAGATTCTCAGTCTTGTCAACACAGGAGCACTGGTGAACATGCCAAGAAAGAGAGCTTGAGGCACCTGGAGCACTGCTGCTGCCAGGAGCTGAGGCACTGCAGAGCTGGATGTTTCAGGGCTGACAGCTGTGTCTCTGTTTTGAGCACTGCAATTCTGGATTTTGAACTGTGTCCTCCACTGAGTGCTTGCATCCCCTTTCAGACCTGTCTTCTTTAAAGACTTCAATCAGTGGTGGGCAAGACTGCATCTAAAGTGCAATCCTGTGCTAAAAAAGCACAACGACTGGAGTTGTAAACTGCTGAATTGTTTGATATGTTCAACCTGCTCCCATTTTCTGGCTTCATCAAGAGATAGAAATAATGTCCTCTTCAAACATATGCATGAGCCAAGCCTATGTGGCATTCTGTGTCCTAGTTCCTGCTTGCCAGGAACTCAAAGAACAGCCTGTGACTTGGGTTTTCCCTGAAAAAGCAGAGGAGATGAACTACAGCATAGAGGATTTGCCACAACATCCTGAGCCCCATGACTATCCTCTGGATATAGTGTTTCTAGGTGTGCTGCTCTGCCATCCCATACCAGACTGCAGCTTATCATGTGAAGATGAAAGGTGATGCAGACAAATTATGTACATGAGCTTATTGAGATAAAAATCCTAAAATGTTGGCCATTTATATTTAGCTAGATGACTAAAAACTGTAGGACCAGGCATATAAAATACATAGACAGAGGTAGGTCTCATGTACATGATTAATATTCATCTAAGCCTTACAATGCTAGTCACAGAGTCCAGAATATTTCCAATCTATATCAATATCTTTTTGAATGTTTAAATTATAAGCCTCTTTGGGACAAGGGATTCCACTTTGTTCTGTCAATCTAACATCTGTTCTTGGATGGAGATGGAGACAGGAAGAGAAAGCATAGTTCTTGGCCTTGAAGACCTTAGGACGTCAATGGCTTCCACTATCATGTCAAACTACAAGGCCAATGAAAGGGCAGATTTGTACCTGTACATCTGCCAATTTGCTCTTTGTGTGTACTTTCCATTAATCTCAGACAACCCCACTTAGCAATTTCCTTGAAGATTTTCCACTGGCTGGATTTGTTACTGTCTGAACTACATGAAATGAAGAGTTTTTATAATCCATTCAGGTTAACAACTCCCAGAGACTGGACCCTTTCCTCCTCTAAGCTCAGCTCCTATCTGAATTTCATCAGCAAGGTTGCTGGAGGAAGATCCTGCTGTTTCTGTTCTTCTGTGTCTGTGCCTTGAAGGTGTCCCAATTTTACCACCTCTCCCAGACTGTGGTCTTCAAAGTGAATCTTTTCTGACAAGCAGAGGCATAACCACATATCATTGTTAGGTAGTTACTCAGAATTATTGGAGCAAAATAAAAGAACTGATCCAACTCTGAAATTATTTATTATAATGTGAACAGGATAAATGTAATGTCATAAATTCTCTGTGTGTGAATATATATCCAGCAAGCAGTCTGATGTAACTAATAAGTAAACATTAAAAACCCCAGTGTGGCATATTTTTTTATTGCCCTTTACTCGCCATTGTTCCTAGCTGATTTGTGCCCCTAGATTGCCCCCAGCCCTCTTTTTTTCCATATTCTAGTTAACTTTCATAAAATTATACACTAATCCAAGTCAGAGAAGACATGTGAAGTTCATCTAGTTCAGCCTACTTTGATTTTTCGTGGAGCTTCTCTGCTTCACTAGAGTTTTTTAATTGCTACTAAACTGTATTATCCTTTTGGAGTATACATCAACCCTAAGCTCCTATTTCTTATTCCTCTAATGTCATTTCCTCTCCCATTGACTACCTTTTACCCTACAGAGTAAGGGTTCTTCAGGCTGGACTGCCTGAAAATTCCTGAGTCACTTACTCTCTAAAGTATCACAGAATCACAGAATCACAGAACAACCAGGTTGGAAGGGACCCATCGGATCTTCTAGTCCAACCATTCCTATCTAACACTAAACCAAGTCCCTCAAGACCTCATCCACCCGTGCCTTAAACACCTCCAGGGAAGGTGACTCAACCACCTCCCTGGGCAGCCTGTTCCAATGCCCAATGACCCTCTGCGTGAAAAACCTCCTGCTAATCTCCAGCCTAAATCTACCCTGGTGGAGCTTGAGGCCATTCCCTCTCGTCCTGTTCCCTGTCACTTGGGAGAAGAGGCCAGCTCCCTCCTCTCCACAACCACCTTTCAGGTACTTGTAGACAGTAATGAGGTCTCCTCTCAGCCTCCTCTTCTCCAGGCTAAACAACCCCAGCTCTCTCAGCCGCTCCTCATAGGGTCTGTTCTCCAGCCCCTTCATCAGCCTCGTTGCTCTTCTCTGGACTAGCTCCAGAGCCTCAACATCCTTCTTGTGGTGAGGGGCCCAGAACTGGACACAATATTCAAGGAGCGGCCTCACCAGCGTTGAGGACAGAGGGAGAATCACCTCCCTGGACCTGCTGGTCACACCGTTTCTGATACAAGCCAGGATGCTATTGGCCTTCTTGGCCACCTGGGCACACTGCGGGCTCATGTTCAGTCAGCTGTCGACCAACACCCCCAGGTCCCTCTCCTCCTGGCAGTTTTCCAGCCAGGCTTCTCCCAGTCTGTAGCTCTGCATAGGGTTGTTGTGCCCCAAGTGCAGGACCCGGCATTTGGCCATGTTAAACCTCATGCCGTTGGACACTGCCCAGCAGTCCAGCCTGTTTAAGTCCCTTTGCAGAGCCTCCCTACCCTCCAGCAGATCGACACTTGCACACAGCTTTGTGTCATCTGCAAACTTGCTAAGGGTACCCTCAATGCCCTCATCCAGGTCATTGATGAAGACATTGAACAGGGCTGGACCCAGCACTGAGCCCTTGTTAACCCCACTTGTCACTGGCCTCCAGCTGGACTTAACACCATTTACCACCACTCTCTGGGCCTGGCCATCCAGCCAGTTTCCTACCCAGGAGAGTGTGTGTCTGTCCAGGCCAGAGGCTGACAGTTTCCGTAGCAGAATGCTGTGAGAAACTGTGTCAAAGGCTTTACTGAAGTCCAGAAAGACCACATCCACAGCCTTTCCTTCATCCAGCAGCCGAGTGACTTTGTCATAGAAGGCGATCAGGTTGGCTTGGCAGGACCTGCCTCTGGTAAACCCATGTTGACTGGGCCTGATCACCCGGTTCTCTTGTAAGTGCTTCATGATAGCACTCAAGATCACCTGTTCCATGACTTTCCCTGGCACTGAGGTCAGACTGACTGGCCTGTAGTTCCCCGGATCCTCCCTGCTACCCTTCTTGTAAATGGGAACTACATCAGCCAGTCTCCAGTCCAGAGGTACCTCCCCAGTCTTCCAGGACTGCTGGAAGATGATGGAAAGGGGTTTGGCCAATACATCCGCCAGCTCCCTCAAAACCCTAGGATGTATCCCATCTGGCCCCATAGACTTGTGGGTGTCCAGTTGGCCAAGCAGGGCTCTGACCACCTCCTATTGGACTATGGGAGCCTCGTATTGCTCCTCTGTTTCCCGGGTATCTACACCAAGGGAACAGCTTTCTTTACAATTAAAGACTGAGGCAAAGAAGGCATTAAGTACCTCAGCCTTCTCCTCGTCCCCTGTCACTACTGTTCCCTCTGAGTCCAAAAGGGACTGTATGGTCTCCCTTGTCCTCCTTCTACTGTTAATATACTTATAAAAAGATTTTTTATTGTCTTTTGCAGACTTAGCTAATCTGATCTCTAGCTCAACCTTAGCCCCTCTGATTTTTTCCCTACATAGCCTCGCTTCCCTCCTGTAGTCCCTCCAAGAGGCCTGTCCTTCCTTCCAGAGCCTATAAATCTTCCTTTTTTTTCTAATTTCACCCAAGATTTCCCTACTTAACCAAGCTGTTTTTTTCCCCTTCCGGCCTTTTTTCCATAACACGGGGATGGCTTTCTCCTGAGCTGCCAGGATCTCCTTTTTGAAGAACTCCCAGCCCTCATGGGCTCCCTTGCCCTCAAGTGCTGTCTCCCAGGAGACTTTGCCAACCAGCCTTCTAAACAGTTCAAAGTCTGCCCTCTGAAAATTTAGTGCTACCGTCCTGCTTAGCACCCTCTTCGCTTCACCTAGGACAGAAAACTCTATCATCTCATGATCACTAAGACCTAGGCGACCCCCTACTCTCACATCCCCCACAAGCCCCTCTCTGTTGACAAACAGCAAGTCCAGGAGGGCACCTTCCCTCGTAGGTTCGTTGACCAGCTGTGCAAGGAAGTTGTCTTCCACGCACTCCAGGAACCTCCTAGACTGCTTCCTTTCTGCTGTATTGTACTTCCAGCAGATATCAGGGAGATTGAAGTCTCCCACAAGGACAAGAGGCACTGACTTGGAGATTGACCCCAGCTGTTTAAAGAAGAGCTCATCAGCTGCTTCTCCTTGGCTGGGTGGCCTGTAACAGACTCCCAGCACAAAATCTCCCTTCTTATGGGCTCCCTTGATCTTAACCCACAGGCACTCAATCTCCTCATCGCCACAGTCCATCTCAGAGGTGTCCAAGTCCTCCCTTACAAAGAGGGCTACTCCACCTCCTCTCCTACCCTTTCTATCCCTCCTGAAGAGTTCATACCCCACCATACCTGAAATCCAGTTATAAGAGTCATCCCACCACGTTTCCGTGATGGCAACGACATCATAGGCACCTTGCCCTACAACGGCTTCCAGCTCTTCCAACTTATTCCCCATGCTGCGTGCATTGGTGGAAATGCACTTCAGCTGAGTAGCTGAGCCTTCAGCCCTCCTAGAGGGGACAGTGCTTGTTCCCAATTGCCTATTAACTGGAGTAGCTGATGCCAGAATATCTATATCTCCCTTGCTGAGCGAGGCTGCATTCTCCCCCACTTCCTGTGTGGTGACGCGCTGGTGGTCCTCACCAGCACGCCCCCTCATAAACTCTAGTGGCCCACATCCAGGCACACAGTTGTCTAGCCTGGACTCAATCCCCTCCCCCTTCACACCTAGTTTAAAGCTCGATTTATGAGCTTAGCTAAGTTTTTAGCAAGGGCCTTAACCCCACTAGGAGACCCACGTGCCCCAACCTTTGCACCCATGTCAGGGGGTGCACGAACCACTCCATGGTCAAAGAACCCGAAGCCCTTTTCCTCGCACCAGGTTCGGAGCCAGGCATTAATTGAGTCCTTCTTAGTATTCTGCAGGTCCACTCCATGTATCCTGGGGATGGAGCAGAACACCACCTGTGCCCCTGAGCCCTCCATCATCTTCCCAAGGGCCCTGAAGTCTTTTTTGATGTCCTTAGCTTTTCTGTTTGCTAGGCCATCATTACCAGTCTGGACTACTACCAGAGGGTAGTAGTCCGTCTCATGGATCAGGGAGGGGAGTTTCCCAGCTACTTCCAGCCCTTATGCCCCTGGCAGGCAGCAGACCTCCCTGTGGAGCGGGTCAGGTCTGCAAATGGGTCCCTCCGCTCCTTTGAGGTGGAAGTCCCCTACAACAATCACCCTCCTCTTCTTCTTAGTGGAGGAGGTTGTGATTTTCTTCCTAGGATGGTGTGGCCTAGGAAAAGATTCTAGGCTATGATGACCAGCATCCTCAGGACTAGTTTCCTCCTGGAGCACCCGGTACTTGTTTGCCAGAGGGATCTTGGGTATTGCTGACTGCTTATGGGGAGCAGGTTTCCTTCCCCTGGAAGGAACCTGCTGCCATCCCGCATCCCTTTCAGTCCCAAGCCTGCAGCGTGCAGATGGGTGCTTATCAGTTACACCAGGTGCAACAGGTTGCTGAGGGAGTGAGAGGGCACTGCTCCACATGTCTATCTCCCTCTCACATTCCCTGATGGTCCTCAGCCTCTTAACCTCTTCCCTTAACTCCTCCACCATGCGAAGGAGTTCTTCCACTCTAAGGCAGCTTTCACAAGTGGAGCTTTTCATGAGTCAACTTCTCAGGACTGTCAAGGTCCATCTGGATGACATCCCCTCCCTCTAGGAAATGAAATGCTTTATTCAACTTGGTGTCATTTGCTAAGAATCCACTCAATACCATTGTCTATGTTGCTGAAGCTATCAAGTAGTATTCATCCAAGTATGGACCCTTGAATTACACAATTTTTTTTGTAATTATTCATTACACAATGAATAATTTGAGTTCTTAGTGACCAAGTTAAAATAATAACCAAACTCAGCAATTATGGTAGAAGTAAACTTGAGTGTGACTCATGGAAGGAAAAGGAGGAAACATCCACCTGAAAAGTTGTGCTCTATGTATCTCTGTGCCTCTCCACTCCTGAGATGACATGATTCAAAAGAAGAGTTCCAACACATGCTAGTAAGGTCATCACTGCATCCAGACACCAGGGATGTACCAGAACTGTGTCTCATTATCTCTGCTGAAAAAAAAAACCCATGGCCACTGAGACAGGGTTCATCCATGCTAGTCTGGAGCTTCCATGTCATGACATAGCAAGGAATATGGAGTTATACATATGATTGCCTTTGCCTGTCAAAGAACTGCTGGTCAAGCACAGAACTGAATAGCAGGTCTTGCTAAAGCTCAGCAGAGATATTGTACTCCTGGGAATGTTCCCAGAGAAACTTTATGTCCTGGGATACAGCTGTTCTTCACCATGACCCTGGTAAAAGGCTGACTGGACAGCCTATATGCAGATTCGTATGAAATCTCTTTCCATCTTGCCTGTGAATCTGGCAGGGCAGGCTGGCTCCCTTGCCCTATGTGCAGTTGTGCTTCCAAGCTGCATATATCATAGAATCATGGTAGTTGTTCAGGTAGTTGTAGAGAGCAATGAGGTCTCCTCACAACCTCCTCTTCTCCAGGCTAAACAACCCCAGCTCTCTCAGGTGCTCCTCACAGGGCCTGTTCTCCAGCCCCTTCACCAGCTTTGTTGCTCCAGTCAAGTGAACTGACAAAACAGCTTCTTTTGACTGGCTAATTACTGTCTTCCTTTCAGTATTAGCTTTGATCTTCATTTAAATTCCTTCCTCATTCTGAACGTGGTTTGTTCTGTTTACTTCATATGCCTAAATAGCTGATATATTGTCACAGCTTTCAAGGGCACCTTGATAAGCTGTCACATTTTAAAGTCACTTAGACCTAAACTGTGCCTGCCCATCTTTGCACAGATGGAAAATGCACTTTATAATATTCTGCATTTTCAGGCTGTTTAAAAAATTGTGGAACTTTGATGTTGTGTTTTATGACAGAAGATTCATATTCTAGCATGCTACTGAAGCGCACCACAAAGGTTTAATATGCATGTTGGCTACTTGTACATTCCAGGCCTTAGGATTTTACCTTCCTATGATTCATGGATACCCTTGACAGCTTATGGATTATATACCTTTGGTTTATAAAATAAGTAAACAGAGTGAGATGGTCTCATTTTTTATTAATTCCTCTTCCCATTGTATGCTTAGGTAGAAGATACCTTTGCCCCTGGTCCATTTAACCAATTCAGGCTACCTTTTAGGAAGAGAAATCTATCAGTGCTGTCTAAAGAAATTAGAAGTTTATGCTTTTTAAAAACTGTTAAGAAGTTTATTTAATGTGGAAAACAATATATTACAGCTTCCTTTCCTTTTTCATCTAGCAGATACAACTAAAACAAAGCCTAAAGTAAAGCTTAAAGCAAAGTCTAAACTGTATTTTCTCTCCAAAGCATCTCTAATGAGATATCAAGAGTGGTTTACTCCACTGCAACAGATATAACACCCTCAACCAATCCCCTAACTTCCCCCTTGTATTTTCATTATAAATTCGAAGACACATCTAGGCTAAGTAGACTGTGTAGCTGCTGCTATATACAGAGGCTCTCTTTGCATAATGAACACATAGCTATCGGCAAACAGGTAAATAAGGTGCTCTTTAAAGATTAGGAGTCTGACACATCTTCCTGGGCTGCACAATATATGCTGTAAATGGCCTCTCAGAGATTTACTTCTGTCTGGAAATGACATCCTTTATGCACATGGTTCCTAGAGAAGGTACAAGGCCCCGACAAATAGTTCACTTCTGTCATATATCACTTCTGTCATGGAAAATGGAACATGTTTGTAAAAATAATGCAGTGTATTTAATCTCAATGATTCCTCCTAATGCTGGCTGTGTGCTGTATTTTCTGACCTTTACATTGCCCTCAGGTGTGGAATCAAAGTTTTCTTCATGGAATTAAAATCCCCGGGGTGGGCTAGACTCGCTAGTCTGGCTCAGATGAAGCCTTAAATACCCATTACCTGTATATCACCCAGTAACAGATGTAGACTTCCAGAGAAAGGTGCCTTTGGGAAAATTCTCTTTTTAGCTTCTATCAGGTTTCGAACTCTTTTGGTTTTATTCAAATATCACCCATGCTCAGAAGAGGAACATTAGCATGCCTTGTCTGCAGACTGGTATATGGACGATTTAAAGTATCCTTTGTCTTTATCATCCACGTGTTGCAGTGTTGCATCAATAATGACTATCATCAGTGATCAGAAATGCTAATGTAGAATGAAGGCATGATCTGGATGCAAGGTGCATGAAGACTGCAGCACGAGCCTAAGTCCTGATGACTCTGGTAAATTCTCTTACCAAAGTGTCAAGACAAGTAGGTGAGATGGCACTAAAGACCAAAGAGAGAGAGAATTCCTGAAAGAAACTAGGCATTTTTGTCAAGGTAGTCAGTAAAAAAGCAAATTTCAAGGCACACAAGGTAAAACCGGCTCTTTGTGCCCTAGAAAATTCTTAGTCCTTTAAGTGGCAGAAGCTTGACACTGCATCGTATTTTCACTGGTATTTGCATCTTGCTGAGGATCTCGTTGAGCATCTCTCATTGCTCTTGTGTGCTGCTTTGAATCGATCCAGGTTCAGTCCCAGATGTTTCTGTCCACTCTTACTCTAGTTGTATTCCTTGCCTTCCTGATCATTATGTTAATCTCTTTTGCAGGACTTTGCAGTGACCCTTTCCTTGTATGGTTTGTGAAAGCCAACAACATGAATTCACAGAAACTGAAGATACTTGGATAGGTTAGCATGGGAGCTAAATAATCCAAATGACATTATATATATGTGAGAAAATATTTAGGCACTTGTGACTTTTAACAGTGGTACTGTTTCTGAAAGAAATTTTATTTTGTCTTTTAAAACTACTTAAATTCCGTAGATGCCAAGTACAAGTATCACCAGTTGCTGTGCAGTTAAGCTACTATGGCTTAAGTGAAAGCTCATTTCCTGGAAGACAGCAGGCAAACATCAGACTAGAACAACTATCTCCCACACTGACATGCAGAAAAGTTTACCAGGACACGATCCTTTGCTCAGCTTCTACTATGCAGAGTTGCACACTGTGGCTTTGCTGAGTTTGGTATCTTTGTAAACTATTATTACTGCATTTGAAACATCAAACATGGAGATTCCAATCTTAGTTAGGCATTGGATGCACTGCAACTCTGAAGGAGATGATTTTGAAGAAATTAGTATTCCCAAATCATGCAGTTAAAGGTATTTCTTTGTTACAAGCTGATTAGTCGCTGAAGCTGCAATAGTGTCACTTAATGCTGAGTATTTCTTTGTGAATCTGGCAGGTCCTCCAGCCACAAGGTGTGAGAAGATCACACTGTGTTATGAAAAAAGACAACAAAACCAGGAACATTTTTTAATTCTTTTTTTTTTTTTTTTTTTTTTTGTGGTTGAAATAAAGCTGAAACTGTAAACTCTAGATTCAAATTGCTTTTTTTTCTTTAAAAAATTAAAATCTTTGAATATTTCTAGAGAATCATGAGAAGTTAAGTGTGTAACATTAGTGCTAGTATCAGCTTGCCTTCACAGCTGCAACTGCAGTTACCACATCCTAGACATGCAGCTGCCCAATTTGCAAATGTAGGCCATGTGTTACCCAGCCAGACTTCCAAGAATTAAGTGTGTGGTTAATAATGAACCTGCAAATTGATGATGCATCTATTCGTTAGCCAAAAATTCTGCTTGTAAAGTCAGACTTGGAACTGAGGTTCATTGAAGAGCTGGAAATATAAATGCTGCATCTGGAATTGCATATCAAATGGGATGATGAAGGAAGAACAGGTGGACATTTTCTCTCTCAGATATGCAACCCCTTGATCAATGACAACCACTAACCTGGATGGCTTAAAAGAGAGACTGTACAGAAAATAAATAGTCTAAATGAAACTGTTAACATATCTATATCTATATCTATATCTATATCTATATCTATATCTATATCTATATCTATATCTATCTATCTCTATATCTATATCTATATCTATATCTAATCTATATATCTCAGAGGTTGGCTACATATGAGTAAAGCTGAATTAGCTTGGGGCTACTTGTCTGTGTTTACTTTGGTTAACGAATTAATTTTACAAAACATTCATATGTCAGAAATATCAACTTTTATTACAATAGAACCTGCAGCCACATGCATAAATATTGGTGGTGCAGTAAAATATATTTTCATTTACTTATTTCCTGGCAATTGACATAAAATTGCATTTTCTCCAAGTATTTACCAACTTCATACAGCTAGACAAGCTGTTTTAAGAAGTAAAAAAAAAAAAAAAAAAAGGTATTTAAACATGCACATACTCCCTCCCTCCCCTTTTTATATTGTTATGTAGGCTAAAATAGAAGCCACCAAGAAGTTTGAAGATAAAAATATTGATATACAACTATTCAAGCTGTATACACAAAGTACCATTGGGAACAACTATTCCTTAATTGAAATATATGGAAATATATGATGTAAAACATGGTGCGTAACAAGAACAAAGCCTAAATTTAAGAGTTCAAATGGCTTTCTGTTCAAAGCCATAATAAATTATGATTTTTCTGGAATAAGAGAGTAATATTTATCAATCACTCTGTTCATTTTATTATTAGCAATATGTATATGCTTCCCAAGATATTTAAGATCAAGAGAGGGTTTTTTTTGTATGGAGCTTCAGTGATGGAAAATCAAAGACATCCTGTCGTTAATGGTGGTGTGGCTGAGTTGACAAATGAAGCTGTGCAGTGGAGATGCTCAACCAACATTTTTCATGAGTGTTTTGGGATGATGCCTGGCACACAGTAACTTACTTGCACATCAGCCCCTGGTTCTAGGTGCTGGGACACCCAGAGGGGCATTTATGGAGAACTAGAATGAAAATGAGTTTTAAATCTTCTTTGCAGTATCTTTGCTGACTTGGAAGGAAGTAGAGACTCATGTCATTTATTAGTTATTGCAAGTAGAAGGCAAAAAAGTTTCATTTTAAAATGGCTGTGCAATTAAGATGCCTGGTCTCTAATGACCAGCAAAGAGCACAGAATGTATTAATAAAAAAAACCCCAAGGAAATCCAACCTGTTAGGGACTGATACAATATAATTAAATTTTACATTTGTTTCTGAAAGGGTATTGGGGCAAACTGAGCTCATTAATTCCAAATTAAAGTTTTATTCTGCTCTGCTTATGAAAACTCCTTCTAAAAAGGCTCTATTTGTTAGATATCCAGGTGGCATTCACACATTTATTGCATTATAGAATGAGACTTGACAGATTCTTATCACCAGTACAAATCAAAGTGAACATTTGGAATTATGTAACCACCTAAGGAGTCCTGATTCTTCATGATGCTATTCTAATTCTTAAGGTGTAAATATCTATGACTTTAGCATTTACATATTCTACAATCCTTAGTCTAGAAATTGGCCAAATTCTGTCCCCCAATACCAGAGCTGGAAAATCTGCCCCAGAACTATGATTGCAGTGAAACCTGACACAACAAACAAAAGGGCAATAGATGAGTTCATAGCATAAAGCAGACTTATAAAATATAGTGGAGAAAAAAAATCGTCTGTCCTTCGAGTGTTTTACTCATATGGGGGTTCTTATAATTACTGTTATATTAGGTCTTTATCCATAACTGTCAAACATTTTTGACAGTTATCGTTATGCTTAATGACTACTGGCTAGAAGTCATCAAAGACAGTTAATCTGAAGATAACAAAAACACATTAGTAACTGCTAAGTTTGTTGCAATTAGCAAGTTTGCAGATGACACAAAGTTGTGTGCAAGTGTCGATCTACTGGAGGGTAGGGAGGCTTTGCAAAGGGACCCAAACAGGCTGGACTGCTGGGCAGTGTCCAACGGCATGAGGCTTAACACGGCCAAATGCCGGGTCCTGCACTTGGGGCACAACAACCCTATGCAGAAATACAGACTGGGAGAAGCCTGGCTGGAAATCTGCCAGGAGGAGAGGGACCTGGGGGTGTTGGTTGACAGTCGACTGAACATGAGCCAGCAGTGTGCCCAGGTGGCCAAGAAGGCCAATGGCATCCTGGCTTGGATCAGAAATGGTGTGACCAGCAGGTCCAGGGAGGTGATTCTCCCTCTGTATTCAGCACTGGTGAGGCCGCTCCTTGAATCCTGTGTTCAGTTCTGGGCCCCTCAGCACAAGAAGGATGTTGAGGCTCTGGAGAGAGTCCAGAGAAGAGCGATGAGGCTGGTGAAGGGGCTGGAGAACAGACCCTATGAGGAGCGTCTGAGAGAGCTGGGGTTGTTTAGCCTGGAGAAGAGGAGGCTGAGAGGAGACCTCATTACTCTCTACAAGTACCTGAAAGGAGGTTGTGGAGAGGAGGGAGCTGGCCTCTTCTCCCAAGTGACAGGGGACAGGACGAGAGGGAATGGCCTCCAGCTCTGCCAGGGGAGATTTAGGCTGGAGATTAGGAGGAGGTTTTTCACGCAGAGGGTCATTGGGCATTGGAACAGGCTGCCCAGGGAGGTGGTTGAGTCACCTTCCCTGGAGGTGTTTAAGGCACGGGTGGATGAGGTCTTGAGGGACTTGGTTTAGTGTTAGATAGGAATGGTTGGACTAGAAGATCCGATGGGTCCCTTCCAGCCTGGTTGTTCTGTGATTCTGTGATTCTGTAATTTGAGAGCAAAATAATTTTTTTAAGAAACGACAAATTCCTCTTCTTTATTTGAAGCAGCCAGATTTAGAACTAAAGCACAGGATTCAGCTTAAGAAACTTCCAGAAGTTATCTGAATATCTAGTTGCTTGTGTTGTCTCAAGGAATGAATTTGGTATCAACCTTGATAAGGCATCCGTATTACTTAAATAATGGTTTAAATCTGAAACAGCTGATCTGGCGCTAGTTCTGAATCGGAGCTTTGTTGCTGAGATTATTAAACCAGTACCATGACATCTATGTGGCTACAGTTTCTGCTTGCAGCCCATCTGCAGCTAATCTAATCATCCCATGCAGTTACTCGTTGCTTTATAAACTTGACTAGGTTAAGTGAAGTGGAATAATTGAAGCTAATTGTTACATCACAGACAAGCCTTGGATAGATTTAGAACATTAAGGCACTACAGCACCATGTATTTATGCTAGAGGGCACTCATATTTCATTCTGAGCAGTAATAGAGCTTTGCATTTGTATAGCATATAACTTCAAAGCACAGTGCCAACAGTAACTTTCAAGGAGTGCTGTGAGGTAGGTGTGTACATCAATCCCTATTTTGCAGATGAGGAAACTGAGGCAGAAAAGTTAAGATATTTGACCCAGATCACAGCAGGAGTTAAAATATGCTTGATACAGGTGTTAAAGGTTAACACTGTGATCAAGACAACTTGAAAATCACTCTCCTCAAGTCAGCTCATGACATAAGTGGATGCTAGATGCTTTCATCTATATGTCTAGGCAGATTAATTCTGGATGTGGCTTTTTATTTTTGAAATCACAGACCTTGCTTTCTTATTCTTATTACTGTGACAAAAATATAACAGTTTAAAGCTCTAGGAAGAGTACGTAAAGATCTATGTATCTGTCCCCAGCTGTTCTCTGTGGTGCCTATATGGTAATAGATCATTCAGTAACAGGTTGAACTTCAGAGACACTAGAGCAGGCCTGAGAGGAAAAGGTCAGCTTGAGGATTTTTTTCATTTTTTCCTACCCAACACCTATTTACTAGCTTTAAAAGTTTTACTCCTTCATGTCCAGCTATGTTTTCAGTGAACTATTGCAGTGATTTTTTTTAAACACAAGAGGTCATGAGATTCTGCCTCACCTCCATGGTGCTACACAGCTCAAAGGACAGAAATCCATCTCAGAAGACAGCTCCTGCCACTGAAAAATCACAGCTTAGGAAGGAGAAAACTGAGTAGGAACAAGAAAATGGAAGTGATTTTTCTATGGTAGAAGACAGGTAAATTTTGTCGTGCAAGGACATGAAGCCAAATGTCAAGGCTTCTTGTCTAGACACACTTCTCTGAATGACTCCACCAACTTATATAATTTGTGACACTCTGAATCAATCATTATATTTCCACAGTACAGCTAAATAAATTCTTCAGGTATTCCAGGATTTTCTTTGGTCTGTTTCGTTTTGTTTCCTATGGTCATTCATACAACTGGGTCTTTTAGAAAAATGCTCTCAGAAAGCAAATACCTTCCTGAGGTGTTCCTGAAAACCTCAGCTGTTACAATATACTGTGGATAGTCAATATTCACATGAGAATTAATATAATGGAAGGATGCATGCAGGGATTTATAGAATATACAAAGTTTAAACTCGTAGGAAAAACACCTGCAGCATGAAGGATGGAGAGGGAAAAACAAAATCAATGACTGCTTTTCAGAGGAGATGCTGGCCTTCTAGAATATAAAACCTTTCTGAAAATTCTCAGATGCTTCAGCTATGTCACTGTACCTGTGATTTCCTGTTCTGTCTCCCACAGCCCTTGACTTGTTTCATCTTGCTTCACCTGAAGACAATGTCAACAGCTATAAGAATTTAACTCTTGAGAAAGAGGCAGCAAAAAGTACGTCAGGGTTCAGTCTTACAAGCTGAGTTCTTCTGGATAACTGAATGATGTGGAGGACTGCTTCATGTTCAGTCCTGCCATTTCATCCAGGAGACTGAACGTGTAATGGGAATATTTAATAGTGAATATTTTAATTCTGTTGCCTCTTTCTCAGTTGCTGTATTTTCACTGTCACCGTCATCTTTCTTGATGAAACAAGATGATTCAAGTGTGAGTAGAGTAAAAAAAAGTGTAATGATCATGGTTGCCTGGTGAGCATATTGAGAAGATGAGCTGGAGTATTACTGCAGTCACATCACAAATATGAGCTTTCAGAAACCACATTGCAAAGAAATAAATTTGATATTATTTTTGGTGCTACCCAACTGGGAAAAGGCAATCACCATAAGTATTATTTGACCAGTAGCCAAACACAATTTTGAACAGTTGCTATTGATGAACAGCTCATAACAAATTTTAGCTGCCAAAAATTATGTAAAAAATTAAGTATATTTTTGAGAAAATGGTAATCTGCTTATGGACAATCTGGGTAAACTGGGTACATTGGATAAAGTATACATTGTGAATCATAGTTGTTCAGCTCTTGTAATAGTCTGGAAGTCTCTTAGGATTTAAAGCAAGTAGAACAACTGACAATCTTGGAGGAATTTAAGTGTGGTTTTATAATATCTGGTTCAACGGACTGAACTGGATCACTCTCACTAGCAATTATGTGTTTCACCAGGCATCTGGAAGCTTCATTGATGTTTATATTTTCCTGCAAATGAAAGAGAAGGGGAGATTGATTAGTCAATATTAATTACAACATGCTGCATATTTCCAGTGCATAATTTAATTTTTCTCTAGACAACATCAAAGTTTACTTTCCTCAATAAACAGCTTTCAAAAATTTACTATCTTAAATAGTGCTTACAGTAGTTTTTGAGTTAGTTAGGTTTTATGTATATTATGATTCATGTCTTCTTTAAATTATACACAGAGCTCACTTCAAATTACTCCAAACTCTTGGTGATTTGATTGCTTCAATAAATCAAACAAACAAATGCCAGAGGGATGTTAAAGACAGATGCCTGAAGTAAAGCTCCAGAATCCATATTTTACTGCGTATTTACAGTTACACTGATTTTCAAATTATTAATTACCTATCAGCAATTAGAGCCATCGACATTGATTCTTTTTTAAAGCTTTCTCCACAGTTTCAGGAAGATTTCTGTATACAATGTGCACAACAATACCTATGATGCATCTAATTCATTTAATAAATGAATAGTATCAAGTTATCCACAAAAGAGTAAAAAGAGTTCTGCATAATTCAGCATGCTCATTAGTTTTTTTGAAGTTGACTTCTCTTTCAGGTACTGACTTGGAAGACAGAAATCCTCACTCTGGGGCTTTAGAAAAAAAGGCAAAGCACATCTTCCTCTGCACATGTCTTACTTGAACATCACATGCAGCAACACTCACTCTATTTGTCAAATAAGCGAAGTTGAAACAGTCTGATCAGTGAAACATAGCTCAGCATAGTCTGTACAATAAGCACTAATACTGAGTAAGGAATTTTTTTTATGACAGCCATGGATACATTTGGAATGAAAAGTCAGGCTTTCTGGTATAAAAGACACTTTTCTGCTCTTAATTCTTGGCATTGATAACTTATTTTATATAACAGGAGGCAGAAATCTCACTGTAGTTTCAATCTTCCAGGGAAATTGTATCATATGCCCACATACATATAGAAATGCATACAAATATATATGTATATTTTTATGTATATGCACATCCTCATCTGGTTCCATAAAGGTTATGCTTTTATTTGCAATTTAAGACTGACTTTGGTTTCCAAGATGAATCTGGAGCCTGTTATACTGAGAATGTAAACACCTATGTACACAATGCCATAAAGTGTGCCTTCAATGAATGCTGAGGAGCAATTCAGCATTGCTGATAAAATAACCCGTAAAATTTAACATGTGAAATGGATATTTTTGCATGCACATGCTCAAACAAATCATATGAGGTATGAAGTTCAACTATAAAAAAAGGAAACTGAAATACGTATGTGTGTGTTTCAGTAGTGATGGTATAATTACACAAAGACCAAAAGCTAAAGTAATGGATTCTGTGAGGCCGATTTCTAGTCCCCTTCAAATCAATGGCAAAGCTCAAAAAAAATCCATTGCCTTTGCACCATGGAAAATAGATGAGTACTGGGAATGCAAATGAAACTTCTTATTAATACCAATATATCAGTTTTCTTCAACTGCACAACTAAATTTAAATATTTGAACTTTGACCTGTAAAGAACATCAAGTAGTTGGAAAAAAACCAACTTGTTAGAATAGACATTTACATTCTAACCCAAGAAAGTAATACAGATCTGGAAACTGGTTCTATACTGAGATGTTAAAATGTTACATGACGCCTTCAGACCAGTCAAGAAAATTCCTTAAGCCTGTACCAAAAGTCTTTTTCAGAAGACTGTGAATTTTTATTAGAAAAAATAGACAGAAAAAAATATCTCACTGTACTGCTCAGAAAGCTGAAAACAAACCAGAATTGTTAAATGCATAAAAACGTATCCATAAAAATATTTTAGATTGTGTTTTTCTTTGTTAGTGGACTGATAATCATTCCATTCATGCATGTGCTGCTTCTCTCTTGAGATGGCAGCAAATGTTTTCCAAAGAATGTCCTAGTGATTATCTGAGATTGTGCCCAATTTCATTGATGTTCAGATGTACTAACAGAAACCCTCTTTGTCAGAGGCTTAAGATCAACATTTTGTAAAAGTGGGAAAGGGGGAAGGAACACAAGCCCATAAAACCATAAAATGGGTATAGGCAATGAATGGAAATCCATGTGCCAGATCTGAGCCCAAAAAATCAAAAGGAAAAATCAATGCTACTTTACTTAAGCCAGAAGTCAAACCAAAGCATCATTGGATTATTAAACCTCTTGGGGGAAAGAAAGCCAGTTTTGAAAATGCAAGTACGTTTTGACACAACAAGTTGAAATATTGAGTTTTGGTAATATGGCAATGAAAAAGTTTTCTTTTTCTACATTGCTTTTTTTCTGTTTCAATAAATAATTTACCAAATTTGACCCATATTTCTTATTTCTATGTTAATTACACTTCGGACTGAATTTGCTGTTTCCTTGGTAGGTGTCTGCCCAGGTTTGCTGAATACCTGTGAAGTGAGAGTAGATACAGCTAGAGATGATCACTAGATGGACTAGATAATCACTGTAGTCTCCTTCCAACTGAAAATACTCTAAATATTGAATTATAGATCATCCTTGGCTCTGGCCATTCCACTTGAAAAGACTTTTGTTTTCAGTTCATGCTTACTTTCCTTTTTCCCAAGGCACCAACCCTTCAGATGCACCTGATGATTTTTATGTGGCTGAGCTCTTATTTCTCTAAGGAAAACACACTGGTTTGCAAGGTTTCACTCTTTAAAGCACTTGCACCACGCTAATAAATTCTGCCTTTTGTTTGGTGTGAGAGGAACGGAACAAAAAACCCTTCCCATAACATGTCAGATTGGACAGGAATTTTCTTATCCTAAACATTTAGATGAACTGTCTAAGACGTGTGGATAAAAATTTCTGCTACAGTCTAAAGAGAGCAAGAGAGGAAGTGTGACTCCAGCAGACAGCACAGCTGTTTCTGAGCTTGGGTTTATCTCCAGCCTTCTCCCGTGTTTCAGATGGCAACTGGTATGTGGGACAGATGAGAAGCAAGGTACTAAGTCACTTGCAGGAAGGAGCATTTATTCATGCCCACAAAGCAACTCCTGCTGTGCCAGCTCTAAGACTTGACCACTTCTTGAACACTTCCTTTCTGATGCTACTGCTACCTTTTTGTTACAAACTAATCCTAGGTGTCTACTGCACGTCCCAGGTCTGTGGATCAGACGTGACTGTATTCTAGTCTGCCTAATGAAATATTGATTTTGGCACCTCTTCTCCTACAGTGTGTTTTGCAATAAAAAACAAAACAAACCAACCAAAAAAACCCCTCAAACCTCAAAAATCAATACTCTACTAGGCAGTGAAGCAGTTGCAGACAATAGATTATCTGCTATCCAAGCACAGACACCCAAAGACCTGTTAATTTTATAGAGCAGGAGGCACTGAAAGGCAATCTAGGGAAGGACAGTGAAAAAAGAGCAGGTGAAAATCCACCCAACAAATACAAAGAAACCAGCAATCAGAGTGTAAGACTGGACAGAGAGGAATAATCACAGATACCCTACTAACTGTATTGGAACATGGACATGGCCACAATTTTGACTTAAAAAGGAATAAATTATGTTTAAAAAAAGAAAGAATATATAGGTGAGACAACAGAGTGAAATGAAACCTTTTTGTCAGTCTGTCTGTTGAAATGGCTTAATTATCATCTCCCTTATGTTTTCTGCTCTACACAATACTCCACAAGAATTATGATTGCTGCAGTTCATATTCTCCTCTCCTTCTCCTCCTCCTGCTTCTTCCTCTGCCCATGCCAGAGGAAACTGCATGAAATATGGTTCAGCACATGGTGGCTACTTGGAAAGTGAAAGATGGTGTGGTTTCAAGCCTTCTCATGATAATGTAGGAATATAACACCTTCCTTTCCCAAGGCTTATGGGAGAGTATTTACTGCAAGATGAAAAAAGAAGGATCTTACCCATATTATGATGCCAATGTTGCTATCAGTCCTCTTATCCTACTTTTGCTCTACTGGTCACATTGACATCCTGATTTAGCACGGTAGCTTTTATGAAACCCTTTCCTGGGCATCTTCCCTTGCCCTGTCCCCTGAGATGTCTAACCCATTTCTGCAGCTTTTGTTCCTCAGTATGACTCAGCACCTGAAAGACACTATCACAGTCAGGGATGCAAGAGATATAAGTTGTGAATCCAGCCCTAAGTGATTTACCCTGCATAAACCTGCCAATGTCTGCTAGAGCAAGAACCATTTTCTGTGGTGATGTCTCACTACTTGAGTTGGTTTTCCTCTTGACTTCATCAAGAAGGAATGCAACAGGGAAAATCATCACAGACTAGTTTATTCTATTACCAAACAAAGCAAGGCAAAGAAAATAACTCATAACAATCCCTGAAATTCAGAGAGGAAAACTCGAAGACACAGATGAAACTACGCATCTCCTTTAAATACATGTTTTCAAAGAGTAGTTTTAGGGAAAGGATACCAACCCAGAGCAGAGAAGGAGAGTTGCAAGATTTAAAAACTTTGAAGATATTTTTATGAGAAATAATGCCATAGCTTTGTAATGCAGCAATCAACTGAAAGGAAAATAAAAACTTTGCTGCATTTGTCTCAGAACAGTACATAAGCTCAGCAAGCTTCTTTGCATTCTGGCTTGCCTTACCCTCATCTGTCAGCTCTAATGTAGATGCAGAATATTAACATTTAGAGCATTCCATTTTAATATATGAAATAAATCCCCTCAGACTAGACTGTCTATTAGCTCTGTAGAGAAGAAAAAGGCTTTTGCTAGTTTTATTGGCCTGAGTCACTTCCAAATGAAATTTGTCTTTCTTTGCCATGCAGATATCTTAGATTCGTCTCTCTCATTTATTTCTGGTATAAAATTGTTTCTTTTCTAAATTTAGGTAGCTTCTTTCTCTGATTGAATCTGATGCTAATGAATCTTATCTTGAAAGTCAGTGTGAAGAACAGTGTATATGCCTAGTATGGGCACCTGGGGAGGTATAGAGCCAGTCCTGCTTAGAGACGTGAGTCTAGTACTGGACATAAAGTAAATATTTAACAAATATTTCACTCAAGTAAATATTTAACAAATTCTGAAATGTCCAGGCACTGGATGGGAATCTGCCCAGAACCATATGCTTTCACATTTTATTTCTATAACCCTAAAATACAGGAGCAGGAATAGGACTTTCAAGATGTTATAACCTGCACTCCCCTGCACCAAGCAGTCTGAAAGAATGGCTTCACATGCTCCCTTAGCAGATCTCTTTTGTTAATCGCTGGCAGAAGAGACATTTTAAGATGTGCCATCCTGTTGTGGTTGTGTTTTTCTAGAAAAGACAAAAGCCATTCAGATACATGAAAGTGAAATTCCTGGATGTGAACTCCTGTGACTGCAACCCTGCAAAGAAAATAAATTGTTCAATTGAATTCTTAGAGCTGGTTGGATATTCTGCAGGAAAAATGTTGGACTAAGTGACCTCCAGAGGTCCCTTCTGACCTCAGTTCTGTGATTCTGTGAATTTCCAGCTTTTGGCCAGTAGGAAATAACTTATTCCATACAAGTGCTCCAGGGAACTATAGGACAGCTCTAATACCCATAGGATGACCTGAAGAAACTCCCCTTCTTTCAATTACAGGAAACAAACTCTGCAGAGGATTCTGCACTGACTGACAATATATCCGAACCAAAAGCTTCTGCCTTAGGTGTCAGCTTCATGTCTTGGTTTACAGCAGAAGCTGAAGTATATTCTAAGGCTCTGTGTGTTAAAATGTGTTACACATTTTTTTGAGTGAATTAAAAAGACTACATACCCCTAACTGGGTCTGTCAGTCTCAAATGGATTGTTTTGATTACAGTTATCAGATCACTGGAGTAATTGTAATATGTTAACCTAATTCAAATAAATGCCTAAACCTCATTTGTCTATATGGAAATTAAAAACATAAATCCTTTCCCTCTGTAAGTCTATAGTACAGCTTGGGTTTGTGCTGTTTTGACTTTTATAGTGATTGTCCTGTGAGAAAAATTGAAGAATTTGTGATTTAAACAAATCATAGTCAAGCTTTGTCCATGCACAGAGCTGACTGGTAAGATGAGTACAGTTGCTGTCCTTACTTTAAGGGAAGAATAGGCTGGATCAAAGGATAGACTGACTTTCTGAAGGCTACCCTGTAGATCAGTAGCAAAGAGGACTCCTGATTTCTAGTCCAGCATTTAGGCACAAAGGCAAAATGTAGACTGCCTGCCAGAGAAACATTGGAGAAAGGACATGTTATTTTCTATATTTCCTAGAGGAGGAAAGATTAGGATGTGTCCAAGTAGTCCAGAGACTTGGTGCTCATTCAGTTTCTAGGTCATGATACTCAACAGACAGAAACCTGTGTGCTTAACCTAGTTTGGTAAGGATCCGAAAAATATGGCTCTTAGCCCTTCTGGGGAATTTGGATAAAAAGCCAATGTCTTTTCATCTGATTCTGGTTTGTTGACAGCAGAATTACAGCAGGGAAAAGAGGAGCATGAGCAAAATCACATCTCAGTTATGGTTAGCTGCAAGGTATTTAAAGTTATTTCTGAAGTATGTATTAAGCACATTTAGCTTTACCTGACTTGCCTGTTTTGATGCATAAATTCCATTTTCATTATAAAGTGCTAGTAAGCTTGATATTGCTGCTTTTCTAATCCAAGACAAAAGTTTGCCTCTTTGAACCAAGACTGGTAGTGAAAACAGTTTAAAGGTTTGGACATGTGAGTGAAACTCTCAGCTATTCTGGCCACATGCTGGCTAATTAAATGCGTGACAGGAAGTAGAAATTTCCTTCCTTAAAAAAACTGCATGTTTAACAATAGTTGTAGTCATGAAATCTATTAAAGAATGTACTATTAAGGGTTATTTTGTGACTATCTGGAGATGAGCATTTCAGACTGCACTCAATATGAGGAAATTAAATATGCGTATGTAAAAGAGACCAGCGTCTCTGTGGTATAAATGGTGATATGTATTACTTACAACTACGCTGCATTGTGCCATTGTTTAATAAGGCCATTCTTACATTGCAAACTCAGGACAAATTCTTTTGCCTTTGTAGGGCGTAGAAGACTGGAACAGGCTGAGTATTTTGTTTAGATTAATGTAGGAATCAAAACTAATACATGAGACTGAATTAGGCGGCTCAAGTGTTTCATATTGAAATTTTTAAGGAAAAAAACACCAGAGAATGATACAGTGATGTTTTTTGCTGTAATCTGCCATTACTACAGACAAAAACTTCAAACCATTGACAACTTGAAATATGATTCTATGATTCTATGATAGGTACATGTATAGCATGCTACCATCTGCAAGGCAATCAAAGCTAAGAGATATGTTTTTATTTATATGCAATCACCTTACCTCTAGTGAGGTGATTACATACAAAATATGCATAAATCAATTCATTTTGCTCAGAAGGCTATAACATTTCCAAGTATGTCTCCAGAAAACCTCTGGAGATGTAATTATTCCAGGATACTACAAAAAAAGAATCATTACTTAATTGAACTATTAGAACTGCTAGCTATAATATCATATGATGACTTCTCTGTCACTGTTTTTCTGCTTCAGAAAAGACTTTCTATTCTCTATAGCAAACACAGCTAGGTTTTTACTTTCCCCGGACCCAAGTTTATTTAATATGCCCTAGGCTGAGAGAATACCAGACAAATGTAACATCCAATATATTAAAATAGTATTAATAATAATAACTGTTTAGAAATTATGTGCAGGTTTTAGTTCATAACTTAAATCAAATGGGGAAAATATTCTGATCTAACTTGGTCTAAATGTTGTGATTCTACTGTGTTCAGTAGAATTACTCTTCTTTGCATCATTTTCAAGTCAGGAATCCCTGATTCTAGGTGGAAATCAGATGTGGAGTTGCAGAATAACAGATCCTAGCTTTTAGCGTATAGCAGCAGAGAACGTCTGATAACAGAGCCATGTGTCCTCAACTTTTACTGCTCCCTTCACAGTGTCTTTTGAGGATAAGCCTTGTTATAGCTGGATTTCTTTCTGTTCATACATAATGCACTAGTAAGCTGAGGACTGCTTGGCTTTCTAAGTTAAAAAAAGTAAGAAGAATCTAGATGTTTCTTTTGTTTAAAATAATTAAAAATAAAAATTCTATGTGGCTTAGAAAAACTTGGAAAAATTTTCCTTTGTGGTGACCTTTTAAAAACTTACATGTCCTTTATACTTCCATAGTTCTGCCCAAGAACAGATCCATCATCATGGTAATACCTCTCTGTTACCTTTGAAATAGTTTGTACATTTATTCTTTGTCATGACCTGCAATCACCCCCTTGGCACAATAAATGTGGTTGCTTTTTCAAGAGGTGGATAGGTGCTTGCTGAGGACTAATGTGTGGAATTGATGGTACAGATTCCTTCCCTGCAGACCAATGAGCAGTGACTAGCTACATGGCTTTGAAAATCTAAACCTAGAATCAGGAAGAAGTTGCCCTGTATCCTTTAATCAATTGTCCATCCTGTTCCCTCTCATTCTCTTTGAAAGGCTTTTAGATGCAAGCATGTTAAAACAATCTGTTATTCATTTCTCTGCACATGATTTTTGTGGTGGTTTTGCACTCAGGCCTCAGTTTCCAGTGAATTAGTCCTTGTCCCCAGGAAATGTAGACTCATACACGTTAGAAATGAAGAAAATGTAATTCTGAAGAAAACAGCCATATACACTGTTACGAATCACTTGAAACTAGATCCCAAGTATTCACAACCATGTACTTCATGTTATTTGTGGCCTGAAAGACAGTTAGACACCTAATAGAATATTGGAAAAGGCCAGAATACGTAATCCTCATACAAATAATAATAGTTTGTCCTGCGATAATCATCTAACTCTCCACATGGTCCAGTGACAGCTACCATTCCAAATGCTTCATTCTCTGGGATATTTTTTAGCTTTCTGCCATAATTATTATGAAGAAGCTGATGTGGGAGATCTTGGCCTTCTTGGCCTCTTTCTTAAATCAGAGCTAGACACTAGTCGCAGTATAAGTCAGGTTATCCTAGAGAGGAACACTGGTTGCAGTACAATTAGCAGAGGTCCACAGACCTGAATCTGAATCAGGTCCTGTACATGTGGGAACGGGAAGTAACCTGTTTGTGCAGCAAGATAATTTACACATTGACTTAGACCAAAATGTCTCCCTAAAATGGCATTTTGAAGAAATAGTGACTAGTTTTGAGACTCATTAATTAAGAAAACAAAGACACTGTTCACAAAGAATGGTTTAGGTTGGAAAGGGTCTTTAAGTGTCATGGAGGCCACCCTCCCTGCATTAAGCGAGGACATTTTCATCTAGATCAGGTTGCTCAGAGCACTGTCCAACATGACATTGAAGATTTCCATGGATGGGCAATTTACCATCTCTCTGTTCAAGCTATATCAGTGTTTTACCACCCTCGGCATAAAAGAATTCTTCTTTACATCTCATCTGAATCTTCGCTACTTTAGCATAAAACCATTACCCCTTGTCCTGTCACTACAGCTCCTGCTAAAATGTTTGTCCCCATCTTTCTTATAAGCCCCCTTTAAGTACTGAAATGCTGCAATCTCAGCCCAGAGTTCACATAATGCTTGCAGAAGTCTAGGATATGCTGCTAGTCACCTGCTGTTCCTACTGTTAATTACAAGTGAGACTTCTTTTAAATATTAATGCTTAAAGAACAAGCCAGGGCAGAAAATTAACATATAAGTATACAGTCTAAATACTCTTAAAAAAACTTTCGTAAGGTGCTTAAAAGAACTGAACAATTGAAAGTAGCATTTTGGATTGCAGTCTGCTAACAAATTATGTCAAATCAGAGGCAAACAGTTTACATTTAAAACATCCAAACATTCCACAGAGCTGTTGATGATCAGCTTTCATAACTGTTGATCACCTTTCGTAACTGGAGAATACAACAAATATAACATTCATTGTTTTATTTTATTCAAGCCAATATTTCACGTTCCAGCTTTCCAAACCTTTCACGCACTGAGATTATCTGAGAAATCTGAAATTGGTATATAGGACCACGGTATGTTGGGCCTTTATACTTTGAAAGTCCCAGTGCTTTATCTGATTTGTATCTCCATTTTTATATAGGTACCCAGGAAATCTGTACCCAGGCAAGGAATTGAACCTTAGAGCAACTCATTCGGCACTTTCACTACTGATCTTTCCTTTCTCCCCAGATACATGATTTTTTTGAACAAGGTTTTGAGAATGAAAGCTTATAACAGTAAATATTGTACAAGTGCTACAATAGACCTTTTTTCTGGAATCTAACACAACAAAGTTATTGTCTCAAATCAGCATTTCTCAGACAAAGTAGTTATATAAATATTTAGAGATAATATTCACTGTTAAGAATTATGAAAAATATCCTCAGATCCTCAAAAGGTAGCTTTTGTGCCTTGGCAAAGGTCATCTTCCTCCCTAGGTTATTATACAGTAAATTGTTGACCGGTTACCTAATTTACTGCTGGCCTATCATATTAAAGCAGCTGTATTTCATAATGTTGCATATAATTTGCTTTGCAATAAAAGTACTAAAGGAAATAGCAATGTATTAATTGACAAATTCACCTTCAATTAATTCCACAAAGAAAGGAACTTTGCAGGATACACATTTTGACCAAGTGATTTATTTTAAGATCCAATTTCTCTGCACTTGGAGAAACATTTAAAAATAAATGGCAACATTACCTTTGCTGATGTTTCAAACCAGCCCACGAACCCATTCTCTTTGCAGAACTGATCCATCTTGATGCCGTTGTTGATAAGAACATCTATTCCCTGGTCACATTTGTTTGCTAAGAGGACTGCTGGTACAGGTTTGCCATTTGGAAGAACCAGCTTAGAGTCCAAATCCTCTTTCCATTTTGTCACTGCTTCAAACGTTGCAGGTCTTGTAACATCAAAGACAATAAATGCCCCCATGGCCTCTCTGTAATATACCCTGGTCATATTTCCAAATCTCTCCTGACCTGTGATGAAGAAAGTGGGAGGAAAAAATAAAAACCACCACTTTTTAAGAATCACTGTTTCCAATGTAGGTCAATATTTCACGTAGCAGGTGAGAACACTATTGAAGGTAGGACTTCATTTTGCAAGTCTCTGGAAAGCTACCCTTTGCTGTAATAGGTGCCATGCTAGACTCTTTTTTTATGAAAATGCAGAGAGTATAGGAAGAAAAAAGGAGTTTTTAAGGGAAAACCCAAGGAACTGTAACAGCTTTATGACAAACTTGAACTTCAGTGTAGAGTCTCATTAAGGTGACAGATTTCTATTTCTGTGGACAGTACCAAGGGTCTTGCTGTTTGTTATAGGACTTTAAACAGGAATCACAAAAAAAATTAGGTACCAGACTGGAAGCTCCTTGATACTGTAGCACCTTGTTGGAAACATCTAACATCACTGATCTGTTTATGCATGAAGAGGATCTTGCATATGTTCATGAAGTGATAGTAATCAATAGCAACACAATTAAGCTCTGGAGCCATACTAGACATTAGAGTAATGAATTTATTTTTATGGAAAAAATAAAACAGAGAGGTGAGAACGGTGAATTTAAAGCCTTATTAATGTAAGAAGTATTCTAGGACACAGCACAGCAGTAGAAATATGAACAGCTGTACTGCTCCAGTGAAAAAACCTAGGAGGCAATGTTTCATACTAGGTGTGTTCAGAAGCTTTATGGTTTTATTTGCTCAATTCAAGTGTATCCTGGGAACTTATTTACAGTAGTCTTACGAGTTAACATTATACCACACATATTATTATATTCAAACATGGACATTTGTACATATCCATCATTTTATATGATTAACAATGTAGAAGTTAGCAGAATTCACATTAGGATGCTGTATGTTGGTCCATTGTGGGATTGATAATATATACGCTGTTTACATAGGAACTTAAAAAAAAATGCTTGCAAGAGGAAAGATGTCACAAAGAATTTTTCTTGAAGTGAAAAACCAAAATTTCCATTGTTGTCTAGTGCTAAGCTGTGGTTCAAAAAAGAATTATGAATTCCTGAAATATCTTACAATAACAGCAGTCTTTAAGAAAGACAACTCTTGTATTTAACCATGCACTTCCATAGCAGAGAAAAGGTGCTATGAAAATAGACAGCATTCAATGGAAACCTATTTCTAGCCTTATTTTCTCAATATGTGTAATTTTGAGTAGGTTAGGAAGACAAGAAGATTGGCAATCTGTCTCTGACCCTAGGAAGGTTACCTGTGGAGTTTTTATCTGATGGAAATTGTGCTGTCAAATGTAAGGCTAGGGTGAGAACTGAAGACTGTTGATTACTGGGCTTCTAGACCATGCAGTTTCACTTAATGGAAATAGCACTGAATGCACTTACAGGGTCAACACCATTTGTTTCTGATGTTTATCTTTGGTTTTATGCCCTAGCTGTGCAGCAAAGAGAAAGTCATGTATGTGATGCATGGATGCATTTTCTCCAAATGAATGTTAGATTTTTCTTCACCTTAAACAAGCACTGTGTCCCAATGATAAAACAAGATAGAAGTATATAATTTCTGGGAAATATAAGGTCATATTGAAAATTTCTTATCGCTATGCATTATTAAAATGTCTTATGATTTGTATCAGTGGGTGAATCAGATGAATGGTTAAGTCATGTGCTATTCAATAATCTCCTTGTTGAGCAATTTTTTTAATCTGCAATAAGATGACTTCTAACAAAAGTCAAAGTCTGATTAGAAACCTAGCAGCGCAGCAAGCAGCAAGATATACAATTAGGTTTTTGTACATATTGTATTTCAGCAATAATTTATACTTCTCACGCGAAAATCTTGATATGCTTGCACTACAGATAAGATGCAGATGATCTAAGAAGAGATAAACTTGGACTTTACATATGTATCGGGACATGTATCTCAGATAGGTGGGACATGATATAGAATATGAACTAAATTATTAATTTGCATCATAGAATCGTTCATCACAAACCATGAGTTATTAGAGGAGTAAAAGGTTATTGTGGTGTCATCTTCTGGCTTGTAGTGGCCTACAAAGTTCTAATATGAAACTGTTTCTTCCTCTTGATTCCAGTTGCTTTTGCAGACATCTAGGTTTTTCACTGCACAAAAAAGCCACTGTGTTTGTAAAAGCAGTTTTATGTAGGAAGACAGAGCTAACCTATTTCCATTATCAATCATTTCAAAGAAAGAGAAAGAAAGCAGCTGTTGAGTAAAGTGCCTAAGCCCTTTTTGAAGTGGCCTTTATACCCATCAACTCTAACTAATATATGGACATATTTATACAACTTTGAATGGAAAAGGGGCAGTTTGTACATCACAGACTATTAGTTTTACGACATTTGCACAACAGCTTTACTTTTATTTAATTTACACTTTGGAAAAAGTTATCTCCAGTGTTTGCATTTTGCGTGAAGAGCTAAATATTGTGTCTAAGATTCCAGGAGGACTATTTTTATCAAACATTTTCCCTTATGTGAACAAATAACTATCTTGATAGATGAGATTCCTAATTTGTTTTTTTCATTTAGTAGAATTCATTAAAATGTTTGGTGCATTAAAAGTGTCAGAATTTGGCCTTAAGTTTTAAGCAACACAATGGCTTAGGCGATAATTAGGCTAAAAAAATAGATCAACCATTAGGTGTTCAGTGATATCTCACAGGCAGCCTTGAACATTAGAATTTACTTTGTTGCAAGAGGGATTGTGGAAGATGGGTTTTGCTTTTCATTGGGTCAGAAACTTGTGAAAATCTTTGGTCAGGACCATTGTACTTTCCTGCATCCCTTGCAAGGCCACTGGCATCTAGTGTAAAACTCTACTAGTCTGATGGTCTTTATCCACTGAGACAGTGCTTTCTGTTGGGATTCATCACCCTTAATTGAGGTTCCAAAGAATTAACTGGGTATATATAAGATTAGGGTCTCTTTGTAGTCAGAAATTGAAAATGATATCCAAAGGGCATCTTTTCAGCAAGGATCAGCCTTTAAGAGTGGTGACATTAGCTTCATTTTGGGGCTATTTAGGCTCCACCCTCAACCCCCTGGTAAGCCCAGGGTGAGTAGCTTATATTCAAATGGTTTAGTATGAGATGTCTTAGTTCTAAACTAGATGGATCTTACCCTACTTTGAAGTGAATCCATTGAGACTAAAGGGCCAAAGCAACAAGATTTCTGCTACAGGGAAGGACTGTCTGTCTGATTGGCATGTGTCTGCACGTTTATCCTAATCTCAGTAGCACCTCTGCATCAGGGAAAGGTATCATTTGGTGGGTGTAAGGCATTCAACAGCTGAATCTTCATAGTTTATAAAAATGCGCTCCACATAAATTTACCAGCATCACTAGTACTGAAATCTACAATTTCTAATTAACTGCTATCATTTCTAATAAAGTTATAAAGACTAACGATAAAGTGTTAAAACTCAGTTTTTTTCTACCACCTCATCCACAGTATCTGAAATATATTGCAAGATAAAATAGATTAAAACTGCCTAATGCCCAGTTTTACAATGGGTTTTACTTCTTGCCACCATCCTTCATCCTGAGAGACAAAAGCTTCTGGGAAACATCATGTTTTACGAATGATCTTTAGCCAACACGAAGAAGCTGGAAATTGTGGAGATATATGAAACAATTTTTACATCCCACTTCAAAATAACTTTCAGAATTATCATCCTTGAATTCAAGTCATCCTTATTATGTACTGAAACCTAAGCAAGCCTTGAGGTGGTGTTCAACATCCCAGAATGTGGAAATGCTGGCTATCAGCAGAATCGGGTCCACAGATCCCGCCATAAATCTATACTGAAATAAAACCATCACGCCGAGGGAGTTCTTTACATTTGCAAAACAGTAATTTCAAGGTAAGTTAGCCCAGAAATCACCATGACTATCTTATTTATGCATATGTACTTCAGTGTTTAGAAGTCACTAAAATCTTAAACCACTGAAGATGTGCTGTGCCTGGCATTAGTGAAGAGTCTGTTTACTCTTTCTGGAGCATAATCATCTTAAAACTTTAAAACTGCAAAGACATTTGGTTATATCTGTGCAAAGACTGCTGTTTCCAAGGGTGAAAGTTGCAGGGAAAGGAAATGAAGCTGTTCTTTCATCACTGGTGTTGTGTGGGTATTTCTAATGCATTGCACCACCTGTTTATGAGATGAGATCCAGCCTTGTAAAAGTAAACCAACTTATTTTTGGTAACAACAAATAATCCAGCCCACACACATGCAGCAAGAGAAATAATGGTGATGCTGACAGAACTGTGAAATATTAGCAGGGGAGGGGAAAAGCTCTGAAGTGCTGCTCTCTGCCCTCCACTGCACTCATAGAGCATCTCCCTGCTGTAAATCTGCAGTTAAAACTGTTCTTAAGAGAAATCTCATGGCTGAGTGGACACAAAACATAGACAGTAGCACTGAGATCATCCTTGAAGAAAAATGAAGAGCAAATACACTCATTGCTGTCACAGCCTTGTTCAAAATATGATTAAGTTTCCACTAAAACTTTTCTTCTAAAAATCTGTTAATGAATTTAAAGGACAACCTCACAGAGGCAGCAATAAAAGTAAGGAGAAAAAACCCACATTGACTGAGGAGCAATAATTAAAGCTGTAGTACACAGCAGTAAAGATGGTGGTGTACTTTGAAAGGGACAGTAACACCAAAAGTGAGAGTTTGGGACATTCAATGAAACAAAATGGAACTGTTAGGAAGAAAGTAAAGCCAAGGAGAATTTTACCATGTGTATCTCCCTGTACACAAAATAGTCAAGATTCAGTCACTTGACATTGCATGCACTTCAGAAATGAATGAATATATTTTAATGCCAGTTTGTTGTTACAGATACCATAACGTCATAAACCATGATGTATTGTCAAACTATTCCTGTATAACACTCAGCTTCAGGAATAAATTATCTGTTAAAAATCCCAAATCTTAATATAATATTACATGATTGAGAATCTCTTATCCTTGAATTATTTTTCCTAAAGCTTATTGTTCAGCATTTATAACTCATCTAAATTAACAGTTTCAGCATTTAGCTCTTAGACATTATTAGCATTTTGTTAACCAAATTAAAAAATATAGCAAAATATGTTACAGAAATATAAACTACTTTTAACTACAAAATTAGATGACACCAGATGAACCAAACCAACATTTTCTTCTTACGTCTGTAAGGGTAAACAAAGAGAGATTGCTACCTTGGCCCTACCATGGCTGGAGTACATCACCTCTTCCATGAAGTCACTCCACATGTAATTCCTGCTAATAATGTAGATAAACTTGACACTGATTTTACTCAAAACACTTTTGATAAAATTATTTCTAGATTGTTAAACAATTTACCACTTGCTGATCCACACAGTGAAGTGCGAGGAAAAGTGTAGATTATGCTTTATTAGCAAGTTCACTTGCTGTATAATGGAGGAAGAGGAAAGGATGTAAAAGCTAAAATGACACCTGATATACACATACGTATATACATATAATGATATATTTGCAGCATTAGCTTCAATTCATTATGTCCAATGCTACCCCAACATCCTTCAGTTTCCTTAGAGAGCAAAAATATATTGTTTTACCTCCAAATCTGAAGAGGAATTAATAAGAGATTCTACCAAAAGAGAGAAGCTATTCTGAGACTGGAGATTTTCTTTTCTGTCCTTTTATCCTCACATATATGTGTTTTGCAAGTGGTGATATATCACCAGCCATTGTAAGGATAAAACACTTCTGTTCCCTCCGTATTTACAATTGGTTTTGCTTCACTTTCGTTTTTAAACAACTTTTAAACAACAGGCAGATGATTTATTGCTGATAGCTTCTATGTCAGCACCACTCTGATCTGAATTCAGTGTGTTGCTTACAGAACTTATTTTTTATGTACAGCCATCAACAGCTAAAGATCCTTACACAGGAGTCATTACAACTTAGACAGCAACTCTTTTTATTACCAGCCACTGTCTTGACCTTCACAGAGGTGCTTTGAATTGAGCGATTCATATGAAATTTAGTACTATGCTGTAATTCTGTCTGTCATGTGTGATAACTCAGAAAGCATGCTAGTCATTCAGTACTACAACTTGGTGTAATTGCTTTTGCGGCCTGACTGAAAGCTACATCATATGATCTGCCAGCACATGATTAGTAGTGTTATAAATCTCTGAAACAAGGCATGCAAAATACATTCTTTATGTCCCTGATGCATTCAGAATTTACTATCAAATGCTTTTTCTCATGCAGAAAAATTTTGCTGGATGGGTATGTATTTATTGTTAGAATTGGTCACTGGTGAGCACTGAAACCAACATTTTCCCTATTATTCCAACTTGTAATAAAGAAAAGTGAGCATATATGTATTTAATACTATAAAATCACGAGGATACACTGACATGTAAAAAATCTGAGATTGTGCATGTTTTGCATAAAGCAGTGATGTTGCATAGGGTTTAGTACTTTGGTGCCAAATTCAGAGCTCAGACGTGAAGTATCTAAGGGCAGAAGAAATGCACTCCCTCCGCTGATAAGAATGTCAAGAATTTTCTCATTTCACTAGTTTTACTCAGGGCTCTTCCAGACTAGATGACTGAACCCACAGCTCTGGCCACAGTTTGGTACAGTTACCTAACAGCTGATATAATGTTCATGTCTGTGCCTTATTTAATGAATGCAACTTCTTAACTTAATTTAGTTTTAAAAATGCCCTCCTTTTTGTCATAAGCAACAGAGCTATGGCTGTGCTTGGAATCCTACATACATCAATTGAAAAATAATTACTTATAGCCTCTGAAATAAGTTATCAAGATAAACTTCTATTTTGTAGAGTAAATAAAAAATTATTAATTCCTAGTAAGGGGAATGGCAAAAAAAAAAGTTGTGGATTTAATTATAAGCCAAATATAAAAAACTCCAAAGCAGGGGCTGCAACAATTTCTAATTGTGTATTTTTTTAATTATGTAAGCATGTAAGGATAGCTGGACTTGTTTATTGTTTTTCTCCCCACACAAACTAATTTTTAGCTTGATGTTGGAATCAGGACAAATAAAGATGAGTAACTACATTTTTAACAACCAGGATTATTGCCAAATAGGAACACTTCTCTTTTCAAAGCCTGTCAGGAGCTGTTTACATTTCATTGGACCAAAGGAAAAAAGGTAGAACAGAAAGGAAGGAAAGGAAGGTATTACGAGAAAGTAACTGGGCAATACTTTCCCCTTATTTTTTAAACTATAAAAATAATCTTAACCATCTTATTAAGTCCCTCATCTTTTCCATCAAATTAAATAGATGTAACAGGAAATTCTTGTTACTCTCCCTCCTGTCACAGAGATGTGTTAGTCTGATGAGGAAAGCTGAACAGCAGCAGCTGCAGGGGAAGAACTGAGGCATTCAGAGAGAGCTGTTTATGTCCCCACACTCATACGAAGACTTGGGACGAAAATCAGGCAGGTCAGGTTTCTCTCTGACATCTCTTTTTTGATGGTCTGCTGGCTTTAGGGAAACTCCAGAATTTCAATCTGCCCTTCAAATCTTCTCTCCTCAGTCTCTGCTCCCTCACCATCTATCCACTGGTAGTTTCTAACTTAAAGTTTAATACAAATGATATTTTGTCTATATTTGCAATTATCTCTGGGTAAGTTATGGAGCAAAGGGTTCTCCTCTGTACTCACCTGCAATATCCCAGAGCTGCAGCCGTACCACAGTCTCAGCATCCCAGCTCAGAACCTTCAAGGCAAAGTCCACCCCGATGGTGGCCCGGTAGTGGGGGGAGAAGTTCTGGTGGACATAACGTTTGATGATGCTGGTTTTGCCCACTCCCAGGTCCCCGATCACCAGAAGCTTGTAGAGGTGCTCCTTCTGACTGTGCTTCTGCATCTTTCCTGTGGCTGAGGCTGCTCCCTGCAAACTAATTGCATGCTCTGCCTGAGGAATCCTGCCAGCCCAAGGGTGAGAGAGGGAGTGAGGAACCGGGGAGGGAAGGAGAGAATGTAGGTGGAGGCTTTCTCCCTTTGAACGGAAGCAGGATCACCAAGTCCAGCAGGCAGCCCTGCTAGGAGATGAATTGAGCAAGGGACTGGGGGAAGAAAGTCTCCAAGAAAGTTTTGTGTGTATGTGTGTAAAGGTCAGCATGAGGTGTGTCTGGGATTAGTCTGGCTACTAAAGACTTTGCAGGAAACAGGGAAACAGTTTTGATCCCTGTTTCACTCCTTACTGGAAGGACAGCATTTCTGTTGTGTACTAATTTTACATATTTTAATCATATCTTCTTGATGATAATTTTACATTCCATGCATCTTTAAAATGCCAGTCACTGCCAAAAAAAAGCAGGAATCACTTTGAAATGTGTTCATACTTCCATTAAAATGCAAAACTTAAACCAGTGTGACTTTAACTTTGGATGTGATTTGGTTTTAATCAGTGTAAATTGCTGTGAATGCAGTTATATCACTAGGCGTGGCAATTATAGCAGTATAAACCTTCTTTACATGTGTCCATGCTACAAGGGCTGTGTGAATTTAATTATAAAAGATACATATTCTAAGTCTCATTAACAAAATTGTGATTGTCTGTTCCTGTAAGCCTGCTCACATTCGCTGAGTGCAGCACACAGCTCATGCTTTGTTTTTCATAAAACTGGACTCTAAAATGCAAAAAATCCAGATTTATCCCATGACTCCGATAATCAGAAGTTATGAAAGCATAACAGCATTAGAGAATACGAATGCCAGTGTCTCAACAGTCCTCTGTTTTCTAAAATAAGTGATAACAAAACTTGCAAACAGATGAAAACATACTCAGTCCACTGACATGACTGACACTGTATTTTAAACAAAGGACATAGTGACTGTTTCAACTTGGCAGCTTAGTCAAAGAATCCAATCCATTACCTAAAGGTGTTTGATTCTTTTTGCATTTTTGACAACAGACCCTGAGAATTTTAATATTGTGTGAAACTCATCTGTGAAGAATTTCTATATTTATTGAAGATGCTGATAAAATAAAAACATATTTTACACTTAATGAAATGTTATGTGATGGAGTTCTTAGCCAAATGTGCACTGAAATGGCATTAGAAATCTGTCATCTATCCAAAAATCTGGATTTTAGTAGACAAAGAATTCAGAACACTTATGTTATGCAATCTTTTATAATCAGTCTTTAAACTCAAAAGTCTGCGTATATATACACACACAAAAAATGGAAATGAGTAATTCAAGGAGAAAAATGTCTTATTTTCCTTGAAATTAGTTTTAATAAAAGGCCTTTTCAATAACATAAATTCTCTTTCCAGAAACAAGCTGTCTTTTTGTCCTTCTCTTCAGAGAGACAATTTTAAATGGTTTAGTCTTGTTAGCTATGGACATCATGAAAGACTACAACTTTTGAAGCAAACCAGTTCACTTCAATCAGTTGCTATCTTTGCATGATTCAAGCTTATTGTTGTTGCTATTGGTAGTGTGCTGTCTGTGAATGTTGCCTCTATAGCACCAATATTTTCAAAGAGGATCCAAACCCCAAACACTTCTAAGCATTCATATTTCCCCTCTGAAGTTGAAGATTTACCATTTTAGAGGTTAACAAATGAACAAGTTGAAAGGGTTTAACAATTTAGGAAATTACAAAATTGGTGTTTTGAATAAGGCTGAAACTATGTCTGATCCTTTACCCTTCTCTGATGATGGCCAGTGCTCAGAGAACACTGTATGGAAGACCACTGTAAGCAGCTATTGCCAAACTGGAGGTCTTAGGCTGTTGGTAAGTGCAGTTAGAGACTGGCCTACACCCAGAAACATGAGGCTTTACCTCTCTTCCAAAGTTTTTGTTAGCATTAGCTATAATAGCTCTGGATAATCGTATTATTTGTTTAAGTTTCCAATTCTTTGAATCTGGCTAAATTCTTGGCCAGCAACACCCTGGTACAATGAGCTCCTCATAGACTTAGTCAAGGTCACCCTTGGATGCCATCGCCCTCTGAAGCACCAAGACAGAGAAGTGTGGATGTACTGCTCATCAGCAGCACTGGAACGGGAACAATAAGCACTGTCATGAGGGCAGGCAGGTGATTTGGGCTAGTCATGTTTTGAGCAATCATGGCAAGACTTGTTTGATGATGTCAGGTGATCACACAACCAGGTTACTATGACTCAATGATTTGCTGTAGGCAGAGGTGTCTGGAGAAACATATTTAGCCTGCAGCTGATGCAATGCAATCTATCTTAGCTAAGACTACATGTAAGTGTAATTAATATAAACCGCATTAGCTTACATTTACCACCCACAGGTAGACAGTAGCAAGGCTTAGATGACATGATAACTTTTTAAGCTGCGAGAACCAGATGCTGTCTCTGAGCCTTTATTTTGCTGCTTCAGGTTCTTTGACAACATCCGGGCAGTAAGAATATGTAAATATGTCACCAATTTATGTGGTATTTCAGTGTTTATTTCTTAGTTGTCTGAGTTTTATCTGGTAAAGATATACATTTAAAGCCATATTAAAGCAATATCAATAATAATTACATTTCCATGTGACATGTCTGTTTATGCTATATCTTTGTGTTCTATATTTTGTATTCTCTGTCTTTCCACTATTCTATTTGCCACAAGAGCTTCATCATATAATCTGTTATTTCTGTTTTAATACCTACACTAATATTGCTAAAGTATGTTAACACTACTTAATTGGCAATAATTGGTACAGACTCTACACATCTGCATTGTAAATGATAACATTTAAGAAATTCCCATCAAATTAAGGCATTACAGACTGCATTGGCCTCAGCACAAACATAAAACCCATTTCACAGTGTTTACTTTCAGGAATTTCTCAGTATTTCTCAGTCATTAGTAAAGATCTTTTCCTTTGAGAGAAGTGATATAACTGCAATTTACAGGAATCAAGGACAACATACATGCATCCTGAATTTTATCACTCCTTTTGTTTGCGTGGCATATACCACAGAAATGGGTGTCAGTCTTGACTGAGCATCACAGTTCTTACCAATATACCTTATTTATATACATATCTATCTATATATGTGCATGTATGTATCTATGCATGCACACAAATTAATGTGATAGAAGATTATGTTCTACGTTAGAATTCTACACAGGTTTTTGCCAGACTTCCATATCCCAATTAATCCTGGGGAATGGATGAAATGCTAAGCTGCAAAGGAGACTGATCTTCCTTTATTAATATATTATCTTCTTCTTTTCAGTCATAGCAAATTCACTGACTTCATTGCAGGGTCAAGCATGCTGAGAATAATCCCTTACAGAGAAATAAATTGTTTTAACAAAATGGTGCATTATTACTGATTTTACTTTTACACTAGAAAGATATAATTAGTTTGCATTTTCCCTTCTTCTGTTGCAATGGTTTTTGTGATTAAGATGTTCAGTTAAAAGTTACTATTGACTCAGCAAACATAGTTAATGGGTATGCCCAAGTGTTACCTCCATCTGTCCTACAAATCAAGGTATAGATGGTAGGCATAATCTATGACAGTATCTATTTTCTTTAAGGAACTACATCTCTTGAAACCAGCTAAAACATTTCCCTCTATCACAACTATAGCCCTGCTTAAAAAATCTTAGACAGGTGTGAGTTACTCGTTGAGGTTACAGTTTTGAGCCCTGTAGCAATAGATCTGTTTCGAGGATTAGGGATCACAGAATCACAGAATCACAAGGTTGGAAGAGATCACCAGGATCATCGAGTCCAACCATTCCTGTCAGCCATTAAACCGTGCCCCTTAGCACCTCATCCACCCTTGCCTTAAACACCTCTGGCTGGGTAGCTGGTTCCAGTGTCCAATGACCCTTGTCCAATGACACGAGCCAGCAGTGTGCCCAGGTGGCCAAGAAGGTCAATGGCATCTTGGTCTGTGTCAGAAACTGTGTGACCAGCAGGGGCCAGGGAGGTTATTCTGCCACTGTACACAGCACTGGTGAGACTGCTCCTTGAAACCTGTGTTCAGTTCCGGGCCTCTCACCACAAGAAGGATGTTGAGGCTCTGGAGCGAGTCCAGAGAAGAGCGACAAAGCTGGTGAAGGGGCTGGAGAACAGGTCCTCTGAGGAATGGCTGAGAGAGCTGGGGTTGTTTAGCCTGGAGAAGAGGAGGCTGAGAGGAGACCTCATTGGTCTCTACAACTACCTGAAGGGAGGTTGTAGAGAGGAGGGAGCTGGCCTCTTCTCCCAAGTGACAGGGGACAGGATAAGAGGGAATGACCTCAAGCTCTGCCAGGGGAGATTTAGGCTAGACATTAGGAGGAAGTTTTTCACACAGAGGGTCATTGTGCATTGGAATAGGCTGCCCAGGGAGGTGGTTGAGTCACCTTCCCTGGAGGTGTTTAAGGCACGGCTAGACGAGGTGCTGAGGGACTTGGTTTAGTGTTTGATAGGAATGGTTGGACTCGATGATCCGATGGGTCTCTTCCAACCTGGTGGTTCTATGATTCTATGATCTTCCATCAGACTCAAATAATAACAATGATAACAAAAATAATAATAGTAATAATAATAAGTTGATGTAATTTTCTTTTCTTAAGGCATAATTTTAAAAATATTTTTTTATAGATCAGCACAGTCTAATGAAACCCAGGTTAAGATCTATTCTTTGGAGCCTGAAGAAGATTCTTCTATAGGTTGCAGTGCATTTTACTTCAAGTGCCATTGAAGAGTCACCTGGGAATACATGAACACAGTGCAACTTGAAAAGCAATAAAGACCAGAATGTCTGCCATGGGTAAAATCTAATAACAAGGGGTCAGTAATACTCTGGGGAAAGTAAAATAGCTTGTCCCTGAGGCCAGGTCGTGGTTAAAGCTGCACATAGCACTGAATAATGTGAAACGTGCCAGTTCCAATTGAACATTGTTATGTCTCAGATTCAATAAACTAAGTGTAAGAGCATTTGTTGAGGTTGTGGGATTAACCACCACATTCATTGCAGGGTTGCTAGTATGCAGCTATCAACAAAAGCCTGGGCCAAACTGGCAGTGCAGCAGTTTTAACCTTCTTCAGATATTGCGAATTACTAGTGTAATGAGGATCAAACAGTTACAGTGCTACAGACAGGTATGTCTAAATTAGGCAAGAAAGTTTCTTACAGTCAGTAATCTGTATTATTCCCTGCTATTAGGGGCCATGTTCAATCCTTACAGTAGGAGCTCAGAGACAAGTCTACACAGAGAAAATCTTTAAGAACAGAGATGAATTGCATCAGTAAAACTGCTGTCTGAATTGACTAGATTTAACTCTGAGTCCTGGAGACTTCTCAGTCTCTAATGACGCTCTGCCAGCAGCACCAACACATATGCAGGGATATTTTTAAGAATAGATCCTAAATTAATGTGGATTGGCTTAGAAGTTTTCCATTAAGGACTGGGTCACTAAACTGCATATTTAAACTATGGAGTAATCCAACAACAAATACTGCCTTTACCTGATTAAAGTTCATCAAATGTATAGTTTGTAAAGTATATTTACTATAATTTCAAATATTATAGAATCACTGAAGTTAGGAAGGTACTTCTGGAGATCATCAAGTCCAACGCCCCTGCTCAAGGCTTAGTCAGTGAGAGTAGGTTACTCACAACTGAGTACAGCTGGGTTTTGTCTGTCTTCAGAGGTGGAGACTTCAGAATCTCCCCAGGGCAGCTTGTTCCACTATTGAACCACATAAAAAGCAAAAAGTTTTTTCATTATGCTTAAATAAAATCTCCATCTTTGCCTGTGTTCTTCACCCACTCCATCAGGTATTTTTACATATTGTTAAGGTCCCCATGAGCATTCTCTTCTCCAGGATGAAATTGTCCCAGCTCTCTCCTTCATGCCTCAAGCCCTTAGTCATCTTTGTGGCCCTTTGCTGGACTTGGGCCTCTTGTCTCTCATACTGGCGACCCCAGCACTGGACACAGCACTCCAGGTTTACCTCACCAATGTTAATCAGAGGTTAAATATCACCTCCTTCAACCTACTGATAACGGTATATCTAATGCAGCTCAGGAAGATATTGACCTTCTTTACTGCACTTCTCAGGTTTAACTTGCTTACCAGGACCCCAGGTTTTTCACTCCAAAGCTCTTTCCCATGGTTTTGCCTCCAGTGTGCACTTATGTTTGGGGTTATTCCTCTCCTGCAACAGGATTCGGTATTTCCCCTTGTTGAACATAATGAGATTCCTCTCTGCCAAATTCCCCAGCCTGCTGGAAGTTCCTCTGAATGGCACTACATCCCTCTGGTATATCAATCACCTGCAAACTTGCTGACAGTAAAGCTTATCCCCTTGCCCAGGTCATTAATGAAGTTGTTGAGTAGTATTGGCCTCAGTATTGAATCCTGGGGTACATCACTAGTAAATGGCATCCAGCATGTCAGAAACTTTCTGAGTTGCTTGTGCCCTGCAACCCTGTTCCTGCAGTAGGTATTGGTGGGACTGAAGTTCCCTGTAAGGACAAGAGCCTGTGAATCTGGGGTTTTTTACCAGATGTCTGAGGATGGTCATAACAGATAAGAATATTTCCAACACCAAGGGGAAAGCACATTCAGGAATAGATTCAGTTTAAAGAGAAGGTCCTTCTAAGTTATATGGGTCATTATGGATTTTGAGCCTTACCATAGTTGCCCATTATGTGAGAAATCAAGCAATTTATTCATACAGCACTGTCAGCTGCAACCCTCTTTGCCTTTTTTGTCTCTTTCTGCAACTGTCTCAGGCGGTATGGTGTGCACAGCAAAGGTCCCAGGAGCTTTACTGTGCTAGAATAGACTACATAATAATGTTTGGCATTAAATGATGAATACTGAGAGGGCCTGATCCTACATGATCCTGACTATTTCATGGAAGACATGAAGTATGCACAGTACCTTGCCAAATCAGAGAAATTTAAGACTTCTGGGTATAGAGCTGGGGTTGTTTAGCCTGGAGAAGAGGAGGCTGAGAGGAGACCTCATTACTCTCTACAAGTACCTGAAAGGTGGTTGTGGAGAGGAGGGAGCTGGCCTCTTCTCCCAAGTGACAGGGGACAGGACGAGAGGGAATGGCCTCAAGCTCCGCCAGGGTAGGTTTAGGCTGGAGATTAGGAGGAGGTTTTTCACACAGAGGGTCATTGGGCATTGGAATAGGCTGCCCAGGGAGGTGGTTGATTCCCCTTCCCTGGAGGTGTTTAAGACACGGGTGGATGAGGTCTTGGGGGACTTGGTTTATTGTTAGATAGGAATGGTTGGACTAGAAGATCCGATGGGTCCCTTCCAACCTGGTTGTTCTGTGATTCTGTGATTCTGTGATCTCAAAAGAAGAACTCGGAGGCCTCTAACAGCTGACCGATGTGCTGGATTAATCAGATTATTGGCACAATGAATTTAGCGACTAGTCCATGTTGCAGTCAAGTCATATTCCTGCTTTGTTGTCAGTACCTTTTGCATCTGAAGAGCCTGAAAAACAGTCATGCACAAGGAGATGGTTAATTATGAGATTCCTGTTCATGGGCATGGAAGTGAGCCATCCAGTAGTGTGGGGGCTCTAAAACCCTGCAGTATGCAAAGCAGTTTATCTATGCAAAACATCATTATTGGTATATAACACATGAAAGATGGTAAGGAATCTGATGTTATGTCTATAATAGTCCCCTTCTCTTCTATTTCTAACTTGTGTTTCTTTTTCTAGTCTCTATGACAGGCTACATACAGGATTGCTAAACCCTTCAACACCTAACAAATCACATCCTGAAGCACTCATGTGTCAAGGCTTTTGTTCAGCCCAAGCAAGTCTGTTTTAAGAGAAAATTAAACACCAACTTAGGACTCAGGTGAGGAGGAGGAGGAACAGTGTCTCATCTCAGCTGCAGGTGCTGGTACATCCAGCACAGCTGAGCTGTGGGAAAGCAAGAAATGGCTTCAGCTAGATTGGTAAAACTTGACATCATCTAGCACTGGATGTATTACATAGAAATTAGAGGCTAAAATGCATCACAGTTGCATCACTGGTGACAGGAACAATGTGCCTTTGATTGCCAAAATAAGTCTGCAAGAACAGCAGTGCTCTTGGGAAGGTGTAGACAGCTATACAAATCCTCAAATGCTCCCTTTGTGGAGGGGTAGCCTTTCTGCTCATTTCTGTGTTGTCTTGAGCAGGCTTAGCCACCATGCAACAGTTTGGAATGACCAGTGCCATCGGCTTCCTTCTCCACTGAGAGTTTTTATAAAGAAAGTATTGCTCAAAACAGAATGCACTCAGAAGTAGGGATAAAAAGGCTGACAGACTTATGAAAATTATTATAAACACCAACAAAAGTATTTTAAAAAAAAAACAAAAAACCAAAACCCAGACACTTTCAATCTCGAAAACAGTTGCAAAAGACACAGAAGAATTTGAGCAAAATATCCAGTACCACTGGCAATTTTCATCATCTGTCTGGGATCCTTAGTAAGTTCCGCAGCCTATGCACATCTGTCTACCCAAAAAGGGAAGATAGATCCTACAGTATTACTCATGGAGACTGATGTTTTGCAGCCTGAACAGTTGCACTGAAACTAAGGAGTCAGGATTTGTTCACTGTAATGTGTATCTGCCCAAGAATAAATTGCTTGAAAATTATAGACTATTTCCTGAACTTCCCCCCTGTTTTCTCTCTTTCAGTGACAATTTAATATTTACAGAAATTCACTGTAGCTTATTGAAGAGTTACATGGTTATTCAAGATGAAGAATCACAGACAGACACCGTGGACCCAGTCATTACTGATGCTTACTGTGTCTAATCTCAGCACAACCCTCAATATTTAGATGTAAGAGCATAACATGCAAGTGAAATGCAACATGAGTAATGACCCAGTTTAGAGAATTTCTAAATAAGCAGCAACGTCTCCTCCATTACTGATTGCAGAGAGGCAGAGACATATTGTACTGCATAGCTATTACCTTGCAGGCACACATCACGCTGCCATTCACAGGAACAACAGAAACATTATTATTGCTCCTTTCAAGAGAAAGGTCAAGAAAGAAAGAAATTGCTTTATGCCTGCAGAGATGAGGGTTGGGGTTTTGTTGTTTTTTTTTTTTTTAAAGACTTTTTTTCTTCTCCTTTTTCTTCTTATGAAAGTATAATGATTCTGGACATTTTTACACAGGGATATATTAGCACCTATTGTTAATAATACTAAAAAAAACCCATTTATCGAGGCATAGTATAGAGTGATTGCTACAGCATTTCACTTACATGAGGAGCTAAGTTCAAGGTCTGACTATATACCCATACTGTCCACAGTTACAGCAGCATTTATTAACACAGCAAAGCCCAGAACCCTCACTTATACTTGTTCTTATATGGGACCAGGATCTTATTTTTCATCAATACAAATTAAAAAAATAGTATTTCTCCAGGTCTAATGTCTCCATGCCCCACACAAATAAGGGAATGATCTGTTCTGACTGAAGATTTCTGCTGACTTCATCTGGTGATGAAGTTTCTGCAGTGGCCAAATACTGCCCTTACGCAGCCCACACAAACCAACGGCAAAACATTGTCACAAGTGTCAAACAACAAGAAAAGCCATATCCTGCTCAGAGCAAGCATTTCTTATAAAAGTGGTAAAGACTTTTGCCTGATGAAAGGTTTAATGGAACAGTCCCTTGATCAGAGAGCAAGCTCATCACTTGGTGTGTTACAGTTAGGCTGTGTCAGAGTTTCTGCCCCAAATCTCTTTGTTTTCAGACATGCAATGGCCCTGGTGAAGCATGTAGGTCTGCATGTCCCTCCAAGACTGGGATCAGGCACTGGGCTGACTATTACATGGGACTAGATGCCTGTATTGGACTCACCAGTTCATATGACAAAGTAACTCGGCTGCTGGATGAGGGAAAAGCTGTGGATGTGGTCTTCCTGGACTTCTGTAAAGCCTCTGACACAGTTTCTCACAGCATTCTGCTACGGAAACTGTCAGCCTCTGGCTTGGACAGGCGCACACTCTCCTGGGTGGAAAACTGATTGGATGGCCGGGCCCAGAGAGTGGTAGGAAATGGTGTTAAATCCAGCTGGAGGCCAGTTACAAGTGGTGTTCCTCAGGGCTCAGTGCTGGGTCCAGCCCTGTTCAATGTCTTCATCAATGACCTGGACGAAGGCATCGAGTGCTCATTTAGCAACTTTGCAGATGACACTAAGCTGGGTGGAAGTGTGGGTCTGCTGGAGGGTAGGGAGGCTCTGCAAAGGGATATGAACAGGCTGGAGTGCTGGGCTGCGTCCAACGGCATGAGGTTTAACACGGCCAAATGCCAGGTCCTGCACGTGGGGCACAACAACCCTAGGCAGAGCTACAGACTGGGAGAAGTCTATCTAGAAAGCTGCCAGGAGGAGAGGGACCTGGGGGTGTTGGTTGACAGCTGACTGAACATGAGCCAGCAGTGTGCCCAGGTGGCCAAGAAGGCCAATGGCATCTTGGTTTGTATCAGAAACGGTGTGGCCAGCAGGTCCAGGGACGTTATTCTCCCTCTGTCCTCAGCACTGGTGAGACCGCTCCTTGAATCCTGTGTTCAGTTCTGGGCCCCTCACCACAAGAAGGATGTTCAGGCTCTGGGGTGAGTCCAGAGAAGAGCAACAAAGCTGGTGATGGTGCTGGAGAACAAGTCTTACAAGGAGTGGCTGAGGGAACTGGGGGTGTTTAGTCTTGAGAAAGAGAGACTGAGGGTAGACCTTATTGCTTTCCATAACTTCCTGAAGGGAGATTGTAGAGAGGAGGGAGTTGGCCTCTTCTCCCAAGTGACAGGGGACAGAACAAGGGGAAATGACCTTAAGCTCCACCAGGGGAGGTTCAGGTTGGACATCAGAAAAAAAAAATTCACAGAAAGGGTCATTGGACACTGGAACTGGCTACCCAGGGAAGTGTTTTAGTCACCTTCCCTCGAGGTGATTAAGGCATGGGTAGACGAGGTCCTGAGGGACGTAGTTTAGTGTTTGATAGGAATGGTTGGATTCAATGGTCTGGTGGGTCTTTTCCAACCTGATTATTCTATGATTCTATGATTCTCTGATTCTATGAGTGCACCTTTTCTCAGCCCATCCAAATGAACTGGGATTTTAAAGTTAGGTTTTAGTACAACTGGACTTAGGACAAAGGCATTGCTTCAGGAATTTAAAGAGAGGAAAAGATGCCTACAGCCTCCTTACAGCACAGGTTCACATCCTTTTAATCTTGTCCACAGCAACTATTCAAGTTTTCCCTGCTCTCAGCAACCTCTATGTAGACTCCTTGGAAGATCAAGAGAAAAACCTTTTCTTGCTGTTCTCCCTGAGGCCTGTCTGTATTGGCTGTTTTGTGCTTTTCATCATTGCTCTCTCATCATCCAGGCTTTCCTTTTGCTGCTTCTCCTTCCAGAGGTCTTCCCTTGCCCACCACCCTCACTCATGCCCCTGGGAAGGATCCACTTGACTCCAAAACAGCAGCTGGAAGGCCACGTTTCTTCTTGTTTGCCAGAGAAAAGACTTTGAAAAGAGAATGAAATATAATAAAAGTGTTTACAAAGACAGCCCTGGGCTTGAGCTCTTTTCACCTTCTACTGCTCATTATTTAGCCCACTCTCCACATAGTGCTTCAGGGCTCAACGAGATAGTCTCCTGTGTGCTGAACACTGCTCAGACTCTGGATGGTGGCCAGGCCTGCTCCTGGAAGCCTTATCTCAACAGGCAAGACAAGAGAACGTTAGAGATAAGAAGGATAAGTAACACCGTGTGGATCTCAGTCCATCTGGTGAAAGTTTCTAGACTGTGACATTTGGCTGTGTTCTGAACTGTAAAAATAAAAGATAGAAAAAGACCTTTCTGTTCTAGTATATATATATATATATATATGCACAGTATATTGCTTTTATATATACAAAAGGAACGCCAAGATATATTTCCCAGCAGCTGAAATTTTGTATTTTCGTCAATCTTGCCTTTTTGCAGCCTTTTATGAACAAATTACAAAATAAGAAAAAAATATTAAGTAATTCAGAAATGCCAGAATAGGTTAGCTTTCTAAACTGTTTGACCACTTTTTCTGGTTTTAGCAGTCTTTTCAAACAAAATAACCCCCGTCCCTACCCATTCTGGAAGTAATTTTAGCAATGAGACAGCTGAGAATCATGCTCCCAGCTATGAATTTTTACTTAGTCCATGATATCTGTCAGAGAGTCTTTGGCTGTCATGGCAGAGCCAGTATTTCTTTTCTTTGTGGAAGCAGGATTACAAGGAAGGGTCTAAACAGATGAGAAAGTAAACATAATCTTTGATCATTCATAGGTTCAAAACACCACACAAAATAGTGCTGAGGAAAGGAGCTGTACTTGGAAACCTGTAGCTGAACTCTTAAGCCAGAGATTTTCTATTAATTAACATTGCCTCTCTCGAGCAGCAGTGTAGCAAGGCTTGATACAAGACCTATAGGAGGGAAAAATTATTTTGCTTTCAAACATATAGCAACACTCTAAAATTCATTTTCTTAAATATGCCATGCTGTATGTTCGAATAACCTGTGTACTTACACACATGTATACACCAGTGCTTAGTCCAAGTTTCCTTGCAGCAACAGGAAGGAAAAGTGATGCCAGATACCCAGCCCTCACCACCTCTTCATCCTTAGGTTAGTCTTCAGGCACTAGTTTTGGATGAGTCTTTCTTCTGTTGCCTCAGATCTTAAAATGGTTGTGATCTTTTGCCTCTCCATTCTGTTCCAGTTTGTGAAGTATTAGAATTTATTAATGTATCTAGTCTTTTAACCTGGATGCTGCTGAAAAGGATCTGTCCTTCTCTTCTTGACATCACCCCTTAACAGCATAGACAGGTAAATGATTTGTTCTATTTTTTAATAAATAAATAAATAAGTAAATAAATCAATAAATCAATAAATTAATAAATATCTCCTTCTTTTAGGATGTTCTTTACCTCTAGGCTGCCCTTTCTTACCAGTTCTGGGTGTCCTTCATGGAGATGTGCTGGGCACTTAATTTGCTGCCAACCCAGGTGACGTTGACATGTGCCTTTCCTGCATCTCTTGCCATCTCTCCTGGTTCTTACACACACAGACAGTCCCATTTATTTTCTATTTGGAGCTGTTTAAATGCAGCTATTACAAACCTCTGCAATCTTAACGGGTAAGGTAGAGCCAATACTAAGTCCTGTTTTGCCAGACTCTTTAATTAAAAAAATTAAGAGAAAAAAATCACTCTTTCAGAGTTACAGCTGGAAATGCAGCCCCCAGCTATCAGGAAGATAAAATCATCCTATTTCTAAATCATTTATTAGGGCAGCACACAGGGAAGAAGCCCTGGATTTCTCATATATTATCATCCCACTCATGAGTTTTATGTATTTTATTTGTCCTTTAAGTAAACTACTTCTAATTCATTCCTCACTTTCCCTCCCCTCAACAAACACACAACTGGATGCAGCTTCTTGAAATTATTATCCTGCTGAAATTTAAACTTGTGCATGAAATCCCAAGGTTAATAGAGGGCTTCAGAAAAGAGAGTGAAACCTAATTGACTGAAAAAAATTACAGCCTCAGCAGCCTTATTAATGTATGAAATTTAGAAGGAAATCTGTATAAAGCAACAGCACAGTACAGAGGGCAGACTTAAGTCTCCCAATCTGCAAGTGTTCATCGTTAGGAGCTTTTTGGAACATATATGCCTAAACAATTGCAGGGTGAGCTAAGAGGCTCCCAATACAGGATCAGCATTTTAAGTGGTCTGAAAAAGTTTACTAGAACCTCGATGTAGAAGCAGGCCTGGGAGCAAGAGGTGGCACAGTAGGACTAAAGCACAGAGTGCTTGGTCAAAAGTCAACAGACTTGCTTTGAGCATCCCAGATAAAGCATCCCATTCCAGATGAAGTATTGGCTTCCCAGAAGTCATGGCATTTTTGCTTTCAGGAAGATTTATCTTCCAAGATGCTCTAGTTTCCTTCAACCATCAATGCTAATAAGATAAAAAATTGTAGAGAATCCCACGTACAGTCCAGACCAAATATCCGATTTATTCTGGCTAAACACTAAACAGAACAATAGAAGAGGCCACAATTGGATATTATGTTACTGTCATGATTGTTGAATAAGTAAAGAGAGTAATAGAAAATGTGATTAAATGCAGTTTTAAAAAGCCACAGGCTCTCTCTATATTTCCTTTATTAAATATAATTCTAAGGATTTTGTACAGTTAGTTAATATTTTTGGAATTTTCTCCCATCTGACATGCAGAGCATTATGGTTGGAATTGCTGGACATTTAAGAATGCACAATGTTTTCTAAATTTCTGAAATCCTCCTAGGGATAAGATATCACTTTTAATATCTTTGGTGTTTATGACAGTACTTAAAATTTATTACCTGTCATATTACTGAAGGCATATCAGCCCTTACAAATATTTTCTATTTAATGAGGTCAGAGGTCCCAGGGATCACTTCAGACATAAACATGCATAGATATCTCAAAGGGCAAGCGGCATCTGCCCTGTGAAGAAAGAGCTTAACTATCAGCCTGGTGAGATGCTACCATGGAAGAGAGAGATAAACTTAGTTTGTGCATCTCATGCTAAATAGCATATCAAGTCAACTGATCCAAATGAAGCAATTAGTAATAATAGGCACAAGTACATGTCACTGCCTTTCCTGTTACAACTACAGAAATTCTTGCATATGCACATGCCCGTTTCCCTATACCCTGTACCAAAAGGCTTCAACTTCTCCTCCTGCCCCACCTGTCATTCAGAGGAAACTGATAAAAAGCAATGCCTTGTAAATGCACTGCACCTGACCACCTCCTACCTCCAAATTTTGAGGGTCATTAACCCAGCTGCCATTAAGGATTTTTTTTTTTTAAACCCAAACATACACAAACACATGCTCACACACTGCTTCCACCCACAGCATGTCCAGAAGTCATAGCAACCAGAAAAGGAACCTTAGTTTGCTTGAGCAGCGCTCCCTGACACCTCCTTCTCATCATAATATGCCCTGGATCTCATTTAAAAAGGGTGCAAGCCTTCTGGCTTAAAACTCACTATTCAGAAGGGGTAGCCAAGTATGTTTTATAATTTCATGATGTACTCAAAGCTTCCACCTTTTCTTCAGATATCACTTACTGTCCATATCATTCAAGATATAGAAAGGAGTTTGGTTTTTTTAAAGATGCTTGGGCTCACCCTCAAAATTTCAAATTCAAGGTTCAAATTGACATCAACTTTTAAAAAAGTGGCTAGATACAGCTACACGTATAATGGACAGTGTGGGGGAAGAAGAGTTAGCCATGAATTGATCTGGGTAGAAGAGTGCTGGCACTCACAGGCTTCCTAATCCAGCCAACATATCTCATTTCATACTACAAGTACAATTCAAGTGCTTTTTTGCTGTCAGCCAAAGTGGTGCTGATGAGGGCACTAGTAAGGCTGTGCTCAGTGTGGACAGACAGCTCTACGCAGCAGCTCAGGCCACCTGCAGCCTGAACGCCCTGCAGCCATCCCTGCTTCTTTCCTGCATTGCCACACAGCTCCTAAAAAGCCTTGGCAAATCTGGGTGCAAACCCCCTCAAATCTCAATCCTTGCCCACTGCTGGACCCTATCTCTGAAAGGCTCCAGGTGTGCAGTGATCTTCAGCACTTTCTGGAGTCCACATACTTTCTCGCATTATTTCAACCCGAAGTGAGACACTCCTAGATACATCAGGCAGTTCTATCCCTGTTGATGGTCTACAGCAGAGCTAAGTCCCATCCATTGAGGTGAGAATGAAATCAGTGATAACTTTGATGTTTAAAAGGGAATTCTAACACACAACAGAAATGGCTTTTCTGAAAAAATAAATGATTTCTTTGGGAAAGATAACCCATGCTCAGATGGGAAGAAAGGAGTGAAAAAGCAAAAACTAAAAATCTTGGTAAAGGGTGCTGCTTTGTAGTTAAACCACTGGAAAAAGAAAGAAAAAAAAACCCACCACAGCATAGTAAGTAAAGTGGAAGCAATGCACGGAAGCAAAGCAAAACAAGGAATTAATTCATCACTTCTCAGTAGCAGGCAGGTGTTCACTCATCTCTAGGAAAACAGAGCTTCATCATAGGCAACAGTTACTTGGCAAGACAAACACCATCCTTCCAAATATCTCCCCTTTATTTTCCCTCAGCTATATACTGGGCATGACATCCTACAGTGTGGAACGTCTTCACGTTCAATGTCTTTATCAACGACCTAGATGAAGGCATTGAGTGCACCCTTAGTAAGTTTGCAGATGACACTAAGCTGGGTGGAAGTGTTGATCTGCTGGAGGGTAGGGAGGCTCTGCAAAGGGATCTGAACAGCCTGGACCACTGGGCTGAGTCCAATGGGATGAGGTTTAACAAGGCCAAACGCCGGGTCCTGCACTTGGGGCACAACAACCCTATGCAGAGCTACAGACTAGAAGTCTGTCTAGAAATCTGCCAGGAGGAGAAGGACCTGGGGGTGTTGGTTGACAGTGACCGAACATGAGCCAGCAGTGTGCCCAGGGGCCAAGAAGGCCAGTGGCATCCTGGCTTGTATCAGAAATGGTGTGACCAGCAGGACCAGGGAGGTTAGTCTCCCTCTGTACTCAGCACTGGTGATTCATGCTCCTTGAATCCTGTGTTCAGTTCTGGGCCCCTCACCACAAGAAGGATGTTGAGGCTCTGGAGTGAGTCCAGAGAAGAGCAACAAAGCTGGTGAAGGGGCTGGAGAACAGTCCTTATGAGGAACAGCTGAGAGATGTGGGGTTGTTTAGCCTGGAGAAGAGGAGGCTGAGAGGAGATCTCATTGCTCTCTGTAACTACCTGAAAGGAGGTTGTGGAGAGGAGAGTGCTGGCCTCTTCTCCCAAGTGACAGGGAACAGGACAAGAGGGAATGGCCTCAAGCTCCACCAGGGTAGGTTCAGGCTGGACATTAGGGAAAAAAAAATCATGGAAAGTGTCATTGGGCACTGGAAGAGGCTGCCCAGGGAGGTGGTTGAGTCACCGTGTTTAGAAGATGGGTGGACGAGGTACTGAGGTGTATGGTTTAATGTTTGATAGGAATAGTTGAACTTGACAATCCCTGGGGGTCTTCTCCAACCTACTCATTCTGTGAATATCCCCTTGTTCACTTAAGGTTAACTGTCCTAGTTGTGTCCCTTCTGAAATCCTTGTATACCCCCAGCTGCTGGGGTGGGGTAAGAAGCAAATAAGACCTTGACTCTGTGTAAGCACTGCTAAGCAATAATGAAAAACATGCCTGTGTCATCATCACTGTTTTCAGCAGAAATCCAAACCATAGGCACATACTAGCTACTGTGAAGAAAATTAACTCTATCCCAGCTAAAATCAGCACAATAAGTTAGGAGATCTAGCCAAACTTTTTCACTGCAACTTATTTTCCATTTTAAGCCATGGCAAGTAACACACCCCTTTTAGATAGAATCCATCTAAACAAACTATAGCCTCTTAAAAAAAAAAAAAGGTGTAGTTGCAGACCTACACCCCTCCAATTTGTCTATTTTTGTGGACAGTGGTTTATTTCCAGTTTTCTGTACTCTTTATCACCAAGCTTAGTCTCGCTCCTCAACTTCTGAAGAGTCAGAAGGATGCCAGTGGGTGAAGCTGTGTCAGAGCCTGCATCATCACAAAGTGGGATGGTATGTCCTCACTTCTAAGGTTCACCAACTCTTGCAGTTACACCCCTCATGGCCTTTGGGAAGGAATTGCTCTGACTGGTCTTCAGCCTCTGGCTCTCACAGGTACTTTCTGCACATGGCCTACAACCCCAAATAAAATTTGAGAATCCAAATGTCACATCAACCCCTTAATCTCTGTCAGGCTGACTGACATTTCCCTGTGCAACTCTGAAATATAGAAAGCAGAGATATTCATATAATGCAGTCAGCCAGAGGCAAACAAGTACACCAGATGACAGTCGCTGGAGGTGGTGACAGTAGAGACCTCTCTGAGAATGCTCCCACCCTCATGTTGGCACCAATGCAACTGCCACACAGAAGCAGTTACAAGACAGACACAGGATTTTCTAAGTAAATAATACAATCTCATTCAAAACCCATGTAGCTAATATAAGAGAAGTTATTCTTCAGTATGCATCGTATCATATTAGTTGTGCCATGAGCATCAGAAGCAGTTTGGTGAGAATGAGCTGATTTCCTAATGGCTGAAGGGTAGTAAAAATATTAAGAATTACCTCATTCTCAGGGTAATGTGTACAAGATGTTGAAGAAATATTCTCAGCCTAATCTGTACAAGGTGTTAAAGAAATCCAAGAACTTAAAACATCCATATGACACTGTAACTACATAAAAATACCTGATTATTAAGAACTGACACTTTTGAATGCAAGGGATATTTGAAATGCATTGTATCTATGCAGTGAACCCACATCAATTCACTGGTGTCAGGACAAGACTGCAGATCATCTGCTCAAGAAAGGCCACCTAGTACAGCTTTATGCTGGTTTATAGTACAGTTTCTACTGGTATCAACATGGATGCTTCTGTATAAAAAAAGCTGCCATCCAAATTAGGTCAAGCTGTGTATCTGTAACACCAGTATAGTAGGGAGCTTGCTGCTGGCATTGCAGTGCAGCCAACAGTCTTGTCTTCTTTACGAAGTTACAGGTGACAATTTCTTCCATCCTTGATTGTTTCAAGCAATTATCAGCTTTAGCTTTATCACCATAACTCAAATCAATAGCTGGAGAAAGGGTAGTCAGGGACCCACCGGGAGCTGTTTTGTCAGCACATGAACTACCATACTATTATGTCTGATAACATGGACACAAATCATGCACACACACAGTCAGAGGGAAGCAGCATTACCTTTCCCTGACCGGTAAAACTTTCCCCACAGAAGACATCAGCATTGGAAGAGAGGGGAATAAGCTTCAGAGGAAAAGGTTTTGTACACTTAGTTGTGTATTTCAGGCAAAGAGGTATCCAGGAGAAACGCTGCTGTCACCAAGGGAGTAGATCTCCATGACTCAGTTTTGCAGAAACAAATACTCCAAGGGAGAAGGAACAAGGTAAAACTTTCCTGCTCTCCCCTGTCCCCCCATCACAATTCTCTCAACTAAAATGATCTATGCAAAACCTAAGCTATTCTGTGGACTCTTGCTCAAATTCTACCAAAACATAAGGTCTAATTTTCCATAGTTTCATAGGTTTTGGCAAAAGAGTCAAAAAAAGAACAGCCAAACCCATGAAGCTTATTCCCCCAACACTCAGTTTATACGAAGAAGAGTCAAACAGTTCTTGTGAAATTCTACTACTGAAGGAAAACGGAGTTTTGCCTTCGAGGTTAAATGGGATATTTTGATTACAAAAAAAGACAACTATTCTGTTTTTCTGTATTTCATTGTTTTCCTTACACCCTAAAAACCTGATTGTATCTTGTATATAAAAATAGTTACTATTTTGGTCACATATTATTTTAACTGATTACCAAAGCTATCTTTGGCCCCTTAAACTGTGACTCATCTCTAAGCCACTATTGTTTACTCATACTAAGAACAGCAAAGGCCAGTGCTGCATTAACCAAATACTCTGCTGTAGCTGAGTGTCATCTAGAAAGAAGTCTTTGATCTAGTGTATTTGAAAGGAATAAAGTAACAAAATTAACAAAGAGGATATAAGCAGGACTACTGGGGAATCGGCCAATTTACTCAACGAATTGTCCAATATCCACAGCAAGGATGACTAGACTCCTGGACAACCTTGCCTGATGCTTATGTGAGAATCTTGGCCTCAGCTGGATGATTCCCAATTTCTGTCCCCTCTAATCTTCCCTTCCTGATAATTCAGAACCTGCTGAAATAAGATCTTGACAGAAAGTTCAAAACTTAAGGACAGGTCACTGAAATAAAGATCTAACTACTTCCACAAGTACAAACTCCTATAGGAGTAAGGTAATTTTTATTGAGTTTCAAAATGATCAATTGCAAAGAAGAGCAATAAAATCCAGAACTGGAACATTTTGTAATAGCCTAAAACATAGAACTGATTTTTGTCATAGGGGTTTGACATGCAGTTTTTACAGGAACAAAGCCACAAATTTCCCTTTAATCAGTGTAGGTGCCCATTCTCTTCCAACTACACTCTTACGTTCTAAATTTCAGTGACTTCTTGATTTCTGAGAAGACACTATAGTGCCCTGTCAGAGTAGTTAGAGATAGTCCTAGCAGATGCTTCCCTCCAAGACCCAAGGTTCATGATTGTCCACGGAAATAAATGCAAGTGGTGACTGAAGATGTATGTCCAGCAATGAATAAGTATCACCAGTTACCAAAAGTACCACTGCATTCTAGATGACCAGCTAGCAGACTTGAGAGAAGCCTTTAGTGCACAGAACAGAGCTAACAGCATTCCTCCTTTCACATGTTTGCTCTATTCTGGAACATTTCATTAAAGCTCCCTTGTTCAAGCTAGGAAACATATTTTAACTGCTATTTCTAACAACCAGTACGTTCTTATGACTGGGAATAAGGCACTGGATGGATGAAAACCTCTGCATTTATAATTTTGGAATAGGAGTTGCAGCCACTGCAATGCTTTCAATCGCACATTCATCAGTGCCACGGCGGATTCTGAAGTAACCATCTTCTCCCCATGAGGTGCCCCAGCTGTTCTTCACAATCCAGAACTTCTCACCACTTTTGGGGTCTGTACCATAGCCCACCAGCAAGACAGCATGATTAGTCAGTTCAAAGGGATTGAAGTCATCCTGCAGCCCAGTGTGATGATAGATCCCCTCTTTATAGAGCATGAAATCACTATAAACCTCAAAAGCGACAGCCATTGGCCCATGTGTAACAAGCTCGAGTTTCATCAGGGCTTCATTGCAGCCTCCATAGAAGCCACCGACATAGTGGTACTCAGAAGTGTAGTAATGGTAACAGCTGCGCTTGAAAAGGCATGGAGAATCTTGGGCTGTGTAAGGAAAACAGTCCTCTTCCACCACACCAAAGTCTTGGACATACTTTCCAGCAATGAGGTACGGGAAACCACCATCACAACCTAAACCGAAAAAAAAAATATACTTATTCTTTTGGGAAGTTATTCAAGGTGAGAGACTTTCCTACTCAAATCTTTTGAAATAATTTTAGACAGAATACTGAACACAAACCACAGTGACCTAGATAATCCTAATAGCTAGCTCTTCGGAACACAAGACAAAACTCACATCTGAGGGAGCTATACTGGAAACACTAATGCATGAAACACTTTCTAAGCCAATTGCTTCTGACACTTCCCATCAGGAAAATCAGATAATTACAAACAGTACAGCCACCTGTCCTACCATGGGTACCATCCTTTGGAAAGCTTTAGTCATTGCTTTTACTTATCCCCTCCATTCCCATATGCTTCTCCTCCCTCTGAATATGCTTTTGGGTGGATATGTGGCTCCAGTCTTTCTAGATATGCACTGCTATTTAGCTATACTTTTAGTCATAGTGTTTAGATACTCCCCAGCTCCCAGGTAGATCTACCAAAAATCCATTAAGATCCTGAGCATGAGGTCACCTACTCCTGGTTCAGTCACATCCTTACAGTAAGTTGGGCTGCCAATTCTGGAATATTTGCCACAATCTTTCAAGAAAAGTATTACGAAGTATAACCTGCGAGATACATTATGAAGAAACTAAATCATGGGTAATGGGGAAGGCATGGAGGTTTTTAAATATTACAGTCTCCTTCTGCACCATTATCATTACTGAAAGTTATCTTTGTATACACCAGTGTACTTACCCTGAGAATACTGGCTGCAAGACACTACCTGCTGAGGACTAAAGATTGGTTTCTGTGTGTTGTTTGTGAGGATACGTATTCTTGCTTCCAGCATGCCCATGGAGGAAAACGCATAACAGCTGCCACATGCACCTGAAGAAAAAGTAACAAGAAATAAACAAGTCAGCAAAATAAACAAGACAAGTCACCTGCATTCAGGTGCAACTATTCAGAGTCCACTGGAGAGCGCCAAAACCTACCGACAGTTAGAATCTGAACATCGATAGTGCAAAACCTTTAAATACACGTTGAGCTTTTAAGTATATAATTAAAAAAATAGTTCTAACAACTTCTAAAGAAACACCAAGCTTGTTCAAAATAGGCAACATACTGTTTTCCATTGTTTTTTAGTATATTATTTAAGAGCTATGATATTCCTTCAGAACAAACCTACAGGGATCAGACTAGTAGGGCACAGAAGGCTCACAACCTACTGCCTCAGAACATGACCATTTATGGGGCACACATGCCAAGGCACAACAAACTACTTTAAGTGAATGATGACAACACTGTTCTAGATTATTTCAACCTATCCGTGCATTTAATGCTGTAATTTCCAGCTGAAAAAATAGTCAACTTCTAGAGCTCTCTCTAAAATAACTGACTTTTGACACTGCAGTCATAAAAGCAGGTTTGATACAGTAGATTTATCCTAGCTCCACTAGCTTTGCAAGTGCATGTAACTGGTACACTGGCTTTTCAGAGGGACCTTAAATTTCCTTCTGTTTCTTGCAGAGTTAAGTCTTGTTACTTTTGCATCAAGATTCATAACTGCTTCTAGTCTTAGGCCTCTTCACTCCCCAAGAGCTTCCTGTAACATACTAAAACCCTTTGGAAGTGGAATGACAAGCATCACAGGGAAGGACAATTACTTAGATGGGGTCCTATTTTACCTAATGATTGTCACCAAGGTGCCCAATTTCCTTTTGTTTCCTGACAGTAGAGAAGTGAAATATTACAGAGCTATGAAAAGGATGGAGGCTTGAGGAACAAAACAAAATACTTTCTCCTGAACCATGTAGGTATATAAAAACAAAGGTATTCATTACAAAAGCAAGACTACATGAAATTGCACCTTAACTCAGATAGAACTCTAAACAGACAGGGCAAAAATCAGCCTGAACATGAATGTCCTTCATCCAGCAGGGCAAACTGAAGAAGTGAAAGGTGGCTCCCACTCACTCTACAGTTATAGCATTTGAGATGGGTCATGCTGCAGAACACTTTTGCATTTTGTATGCAAAAATGTAAAATAATAAAATTAATGCAACCATTTCAGTCTGAACTCTGTTGGTGTGGTGGTTAAATTTCTCTCCTGTGACCATAGCGGTATTTGTCAGGCCCACGGGATAATAACCACAGTCTATAAGCAGAGAGCCAAAAAAGCTGCAGGAGTAGTTGTTTTTCTGAGACAAATTCTCTTCCAGAGTTAAGTTCAGCCACATCACATTCCACTACTCCACTGCAAAAGGCTGTTACATGATGAGTAGCAAGGAGGATACAACACACCTAGTGAAGAACCAGCTGACCAAGCTCTTCATGTACTTTGATATGCAGAAAAAGCTCACAAAGTAGTACTCAGAAAAAAGGAATTTCATTCTAAGGCTAGTGAAGTCTATAGGTTCCCCCCTTCCTCCCAAGTAAAGTTGATAACAAGCAATGCCAGGACTGTCTTAAAAAACAACATTTCCTGGCTTAAAGATGCAGTTATAGCCAATCTTACAACTCACTTCTACTTTCTGCTATAGAAAATATTAACAGGGATGCTAATACACTGGCAGCAATTATTTTAGTCCAAGAGAACTGCAGTGGCACGAAGCTTGCCATGTCTCAAGGTATTCTACAGAGAATGCATGTTTCCCTTTTAATTCTTATCCATTTCAGATGCTGTACATTTTACTCCTTAGGTAATGAGCAGTGAGTCTTCAAGAATGAGAGATCTGGGAAGCTATGATCTTGTTATTCATACAATTCTCTCCACATATGCCAGAAAACTGACATCTTACTGCTTGCAGCCTTCTCCCCCATGGTATTTACTAATTAGTCATTTAATAATCTTAATGATATACAGCTAAGACTTTCTAATACCATCACTTTAATGAAGCACTGATAACCAATGCCTCAGAAAATCATACAAGCTACCATAAGCAAGACTTAATTTGTAAGTCTGCACTATTTTGCATGCTGTTATCTTTTGGATGTTTTCGTTTGTGGTTTTGTTTTCTTTTTTTTGAAAAACTAAAAGCTAAAATTCTTATTTTACAGAACAGAATGTATATTCCACAGAAATTTGACAACCTCAGCATGGATTCTCAGATTACAGGAAAAGTGTAGGCAGCTTTATTATTGGAAGAAAGAAACAAGTTCTCATTTAGAAAAACTCTGAAACAGCAATGCAGAAACAGTAAGTTTAGGACCAAGTTTTCCACTGTTTGGAAGGTAAAAGGGCTCTTGGGATATACACAGTTCACAGCATGAGAAAGTACAGAACTTACACCTACTAAGGAATATATCCTTTCCTTCTGCCATCTTCCAGTGATGTCATGTGTCAGCTGATGAGCTAAAACTCCCACAAACCTACCCATGATCCTTCTGCTACCAGGAGTCCAACTGGCAGAATTCGGCAGAAGAACTAAGCCACAGTTATTTAAGTGATTCCCTCCACACTTATGTTATGTTCCCATCCACCCAAAGCTACACCCAGATATCTACCAGTAGATATAAATTTATTTGGAAACCATGGATCAGAGAGGGAACACATTAACTGAGTTCATTCAACTCCAATATGTAATCATCTAATTCAGGTATCTCACACCACACTCCTAAAAAAGCATTCCTGATAGAATAAACATCTACTAGAATGATATCCTTTTAAGTCTATTTCGAGCTAAATACTTCCCTATGTTTTCTATATTTATCAGTGTCCACATTTTTCATAGTGACTGACACCACCTCTTGCAAATAGCCATTTAATTGCTGAAGTTACTGCAGTGAAGATTTGGATGCAGTATAAACAATTTTTAAGGATTCATTCATTAAAGTGGCATGATAATTTGCCCATCAGCAGGAAATAAGGAAAGAAATGTACATTGGTTGTCAGCAGTTTGAAAACCGTAACCGAGATGGTCTGGATAAAACCTGACAGCTGTCTTTATGCAGGGCACTGTTGTAATTGGTTTTCACACCATCAAGAAACTGCTGTTTGGATAAGCTAGAACGATAACCTATTTTGCCATATTTGTCAATCAGGACTCCACCCAGTTTCTGCAGGTTATTCAAAGTGAAGATGCAGTCTGTCAACTGCCAGACACTAGACAAAAATGTTGCTAACGGCTAATTATAAAACTACATCAAAGGAGATCTAGAGCCTTTCATTCACAATTCTGATTATTTTTTTACCTTGATTCCGAACAGGGCTGACATAATTAACACCGTTCACATTTCTCCAGTCCCAGGATTCTGGCAAGCTTGAAACTCTTTTGAGTAACTCAGGAGTTAAAGGCGCAGGCTTTGGTCTAAAGAGGAGAAAATGCTTCTGAGAAACAATGCACACTGCGGGCAAGGAAATAACCACGTAATGATCAGTTGTCATCTCTGGCTTCTAGTTGCATTTGGTTAATGCTAAGCAATTTGAAACAGTCTCCATCTAAGCTGAGTGGGTGTCAATATCAAGACATTAGTTTCAGCAGGACACAAGACCTATTCAAATTCCTCCCTGAGGGAACCATATTATAAACTAGCCACAAGCTAGTGAGGTCAAATACTTCTAAACCATTACCTCAATCTGAAGCATTGAGGTAACTCTCAGTGACTGTAGCAATTCAGCTCTGCAACAGCTATTTTACATTTCTGCCATTATAAGGCATGTACAATACCTGACTGCAGGAGGCACCTCGCCTTGGCAACAAGAATCGATAGCAACTACAGACTGTTTCATTTGATACACAGATGTGGCTTACATCTACACTTCAATAACTGCAGCCTCAGTTGCCCAAGAGACTTCCCTGAAGCAAGCTCTTACAGTGACTATTGAACTATTATGAAATGTTGCTTGGACGCATGTACCACTTGCAGCCAAGAAATGCTCATAGATCAGCAATCCAAGAGCTCCCTGCATTCAGCTTTCACATAACCTGATCCTTGATCCAGAAGTCATGCATGAAGTGCCATTCACAGACAACAGAAACTGGAGACTGCTCTGAAAGCATGAGAGGATCCATCACGCACTACATGGCACAATGAGCTTCCAAATAGATTACTGCACTTAAGAGCATCTACAAGGAGATTTCCTTTTAAGGATGAAACCTTGATAACCTGCATGATACTCCCATGCAAATTTGAACTTTGCTAGTATAGCAGGACCACCTTCTACAAACATATGCTTGCCACAGTCTGGAAACTTAACTAGCATTCCTAGTATCAGAGTGGAAAAAGAAAAAAACAAAAAAAGCTAAAAACAGCTGTAAAGAAGGGAATATTCAGATCAAAGAACTCTTAGTTTTCAAATTAATGTAGAGGATCACGTATCCATCCCCATTACCACTTTCTGCCATGTCATCTGCAAGTCCCTGAAGGCAGTCTTGGGGCTACTGCATGCTTCTTCACAGTGATGCTTTACTCCTGCTAGAGAACTCTGGCTGCAGGCATGGAAAATTATCAAAGTAGCCAGGGAATCCACTCAGAAAATTGTTGTTATTCATGTTTAATAGCAGAATGTGGTTCACTGCCTTTTAACTGCAATTATGAACTACCAGAACCAGGAAGAAAGTCAAGCAGAAACTCATGACTACCACAAGCAGCAGGAGGGTAAGGTGACAACCGAGAGTATCCTCACTTCTTCCCTGCACGTACCAATTCAGCAACAAGTTACTGGGCAAGATTAAAGGACAAATGACTATCTGCCAACTATTTGAGGTTACAGATGCTTAGAATAATTGTTCAAATAAAGAAACATGTTGTCACTGCATAAAATGAGCTGGAAGGCCTTGAATTAGATTAAACATCTTAAATGCAACCCAAAAACCCGCCAGGAAGAGCCAAAGCAAATAGAATTAGATTCTTTGCAGCAGAGGATTCATGACAGAACAGGCAGCCATAGTACCTTGAAACTCTGGAATAGAGACCCCCAGCTCTTCTAGTCAGTTCTTCCAGTGCAAAGTTCTCATATTCCTTGTATCTTGTTGCTCTCCAAGATTTCTGATGAGCATTTATAGCATTTACAAAGTCAAAGTTGTGCACATAATACCTGCTTGAGAGTCTGCAAAGAAAAGCAACCAAAAAATAGGCAGTAAGAAAATCATAGGGATTGAAAAGTAAAGATGTTCTCTAAACTGAACCTGGAAAGGCCTTTAACTCTGGAAGAATCTTCTAGTAAAGAAATATGTAATTGCTGAATCAAGGCAGATTTCTGAAATTTGAGACACCTATCATAAAGCTACAATCACCTTTAGACATGCCAGTTTTATAAACAGGCTTCACCACAGACTGAAGAAAAAAGCGTGTGAAAGTGTCCTCTGTCTTTGTGCATTCAGGTTTATTCCTAACATTATTACTGGCATTACCTTTGCCCTCAACCACATAACTAGTCCATACAACTTTAGCTGAAGCCTGAAGCACTACTACTGAACATTTTAGGCTTCTTATCTGTTGCTTACCTTCCCCTGGGCTTCTGGAGAGGTAGCTCATTTATGTGAACTTCTGAGAGAGATGAAGAAATCTTATGTCCAACAAAACAAGCCCAATTGCGGCCAAGTACATCATGTACCCATCCTGGTAGAGTCTCATTACAGTAGCTGGTCACATTCTGGCCTTCCTTTTTGTACTGTAATGCAAAGAGGTTATGCTTGTGTTGAGTAGAAGCATTTGTTAACACAGCAGAGGTCCTCACCCACCCAGCTGATTTTTGCTTGTGTTTCAAGAGGAAGTAGCTAAATGTGCATTTCAGATCAATGAGCATCATAGAATCAATCACCAGCTTGGAAGAGACCCATCGGATCATCAAGTCCAACTATTCCTATCAAACACTAAACCATGCCCCTCAGGACCTCATCTACCCCTCCCTTAAACACCTCCAGGGAAGGTGAATCAACCACCTCCCTGGGCAGCCTGTTCCAATGCCCAATGACCTTTGTGTGAAAATCTTCCTCCTAATGTCTGGTCTAAATCTCCCCTGGCAGAGCTGGAGGCCTCTTGTCTTCCCTCTTGTCCTGTTCCCTGTCACTTGGGAGAAGAGGCCAGCTCCCTCCTCTCTACAACCTCCTTTCAGGTAGTTGTAGAGAGCAATGAGGTCTCCCCTCAGCGTCCTCTTCTCCAGGCTAAACAACCCCAGCTCTCTCAGCCGCTCCTCATAGGGCTTGTTCTCCAGCCCCTTCACCAGCTTCGTGGCTCTTCTCTGGACTTACTCCAGAGCCTGAACATCCTTCTTGTGCTGAGGAGCCCAGAAATGAACACAGTATTCAAGGAGTGGTCTCACCAGTGCTGAGTACTGAGGGAGAATCACCTTCCTGGACCTGCTGGTCAAGCCATTTCTGATACAAGCCAGGATGCCATTGGCCTTCTTGGCCACCTGGGCACACTGCTGGCTCATGTTCAGTCGGCTGTCAACTAACATCCCCAGGTCCCTCTCCTCCTGGAAGTTCTCTAGACAGACTTCTCCCAGTCTGTATTTCTGCCTAGGGTTGTTGTGCCCCAAGTGCAGGACCTGGCATTTGGCCGTGTTAAACCTCATGCCGTTGGACTCAGCCCAGCAGTCCAGTCTGTTCAGATCCCTTTGCACAGCCTCCCTACCCTCTAGCAGATCCACACTTGCACACAGCTTTGTGTCATCTGAAAACTTGCTAAGGGAACACTCAATGCCTTCGTCCAGGTCATTGATGAAGACACTGAACAGGACTGGACCCAGCACTGAGCCCTGGGGAACACCACTTGTCACTGGCCTCCAGCTGGACTTAACTCCATTTACCACCACTCTCTGGGCCCGGCCATCCAACCAGTTTTCCACCCAGGAGAGTGTGCGCCTGTTCCAGGCCAGAGGCTGACAGTTTCCGTAGCAGAATGCTGTAAGAAACTGCGTCAAAGGCTTTGCTGAAGTCCAGAAAGATCACTTACACAGCCTTTCCCTCGTCCAGCAGTGGAGTCACTTTGTCATAGAAGGCGATCAGGTTAGTTTGGCAAGACCTGCCTTTTGTGAACCTGTGTTGACTGGGCCTGATCACCCGGTTCTCTTGCATGTGCTTCATAACAGCACTCAAGATCACCTGTTCCATGACTTTCCCTGGCACTGCGGTCAGACTGACTGGTCTGTAGTTCCCCAGATCCTCCCTGTAACCCTTCTTGTAGATGGGCACTACATCAGGCAGCCTCCAGTCCAGTGGAACCTACCCAGTCTTCCAGGACTGTTGGAAGATGACGGAAAGGGGTTTGGCCAGTACATCTGCCAGCTCACTCAATACCCTTGGGTGAATCCCGTCTGGCCCCATAGACTTGTGGGTGTCTAGTTGGGCAATCATGTTTGATTTCAAAATAAAGCAGCATCAAAAGAAGGTTAAGCAGAAGAAAAAGTGATCTTTATGAAATCACTAGAGGAAGACAAAGGGGTTACAACTTGCACTTTAAGCAGCAAAGCACACATTAGTATCACTATTAACTAACAGGTGCTAATTGTTTTGGTTCAACAATTTTTTTCTACAAAAAACGTAAAAGAATTTAGTACTTAGCCCTCTCTTCAAAGCCATGTGTATTTTTTGCACCTAATATATGATTAGTCAAAATAACCCTGGACTTCTGCATCTGAGAAATGACTCACAGCAGCCTGAAAAGTAAATGCAGGGAGGAGGATGGCACATTCCTTACCCAATAACCTCTCAGAGAGAGCTGTACTACAGCATTTCTGGTTTAGAAGTCTGAATCAAAAATGAGACTTCTTGCAACTGCGTTAAGTTTGAGCTGTGATAGAAGAGCATCAAGAAACAATTCACCTAAACTATAAAAATGAGACTAAGAAATGCTGATCCACTGACAGCAACTCATTTGAAGTTGGTAGTGAGGGGACTGTTACTAAAGCCTTAAGTCCGAAGTCCTAATACTTTCTTATTCAATCACACAAGTCTTCATTTTATCACTGAAATCTATTGTGTCTTCATACAACAATTAGTGCTAACACTGTCCAGATGCTTGAGTTTCCTGGATTAGCAGCTCTTTGACAGAACAATGTCCCAGGGGGGAAACAAAAGAGTCTTCACTCATTTCAAAACTAGTCTGTTTTGTATTAAGCTACACAGCAACCTGAAAACCACATGCAAAAAAAGCTTTAGCTTTAATCTTCTAACTACACAAATCACTTAAATAGAGTCCAACTTTCCTAGTCCAAGAATACGTTACTACATCCTGTCCCATTCAAGCTGTACATGTACAATTGTACAGGGATTTTGTAGCTATGTTTCAACAAAATGCCTCCTTAGCCTCTTAACTGAAGGTGATGGCAGACAGTGATGGAAATACATCAGAAATGAAATGAAGTAAATTAACTACTTGGTAGGTCTGTGACTATGTCAAGGCTCTGTGGGGAATCTGATGGAGAACACTGAAATAATTAAGTTGCTCAGTCAGCAGGATAAAATTAAAGGTTAATCTTCTGGCTATTTTAGAACAATGAGAAATTGCTTGGGCTGCAGAGGTATCTACATCCTTGACTGTCTAGCAAAGGAAGCAAGTTTATTGACCAAAGCAGGATGGGGCAAGAGAAGGTTGAACTGTTACCTGCAAGATTGCATGATATGGACTTGGCCCAATAGTAAGAGCTAGGTCCAGAGATGACCTCTGAGAAATATCCTTTTCCAAACAGCATTGCAAGAAGGTCAGACACTGCCAAGTTACTGACTTGACATCAATACGTTACTGAGAGTGCTTACTTGGCTCTACATGGTATTGCAAATCAACGCATATCTGCCTTGTCTTCCTAGAAGCTCCAACAGATTAAACCAAGACCAAGCACAATGATTCTGTTAAAAACAGGCATTCAATTTGAGTGCCTGAAGCATACTCAAGGGAAAGGCCTGCCTCCTGCAACATTCAGATGCAGGTCCTACCCAGCATGGAAAATGATACTGAATCACAACAAGTGGAACAGATTTGGGAATGATCGTCGCAGAAAAAAAAATGTGATGAGTTATCTGCTAACTAGCAAATTAAAATGACAACTTGATTTGTGGTTTTTTTTGTTTAATTTTTGTTTGGTTTTCCTTAGAAATCCCTCTTTTTTGAGATGAAATTTCTTGGGGTTTTCTCCTTTTTTTTTTTTTTTTAAGATGTAGATAATCATAATAGTATTCAGACCATTTGTGCAACATTTAGGCGGGGAGGGAGGGGGAGAGAGGAAGATGTAAATTTAGAAATTATCTTATGCTGTCCTTTCAGTTAAAACAGACCAACAAAACTAGGGACAGGGAGAGGCAACAGACAGTGGCAATGCTTTAAGACGGACATGAGAAAAAAATCCCCCTTTCTGAAAGTCTCTTTAGAAAAGTCTGCCGAAAACTAAAATTAAGCAATTCAAGTCCTCTGCAGGTATCTTTTTTTTTTTTTTTTAAACTGGCAATAATATACTACTGCTGAATTGGCTTTGAAAAGGGGTCATGGAGACTTTGAGGCTACAGCCTATTAATGACATTTTGATAAAGAGAATCTGAACTCCAAGAGCCATTTTCAGCTAGGAAATATACACATAAGGACCCAATTTGATTTTTCCTCCCCTATGACTTATAATTGAGAGCCACTGATGTGAGGAATCGGTTGAAAAAATTTAAAAACCTAAACACCTGGGCTTAATTTCTACAACCTAATTAACTGCCAATGGGTCATACGTTACAGGAACTAAACAGTCCTCAGTGCCATGACAGCGACACCCATTGCTTACTACAAGAAAGTGCACAGAAAAAACCCCAATTCATTGTTAAAATCACATGCAGCTTTTCTTACTGTGACCAGAGGTCTCTGACAGATTGGATCTCACATCTGACCATTCCAGCTTCAGAAGACCTACTACAAGCATGCTGCCCAAACAGTCATACGGCCATGACTAACTTCAGTTGCACCAGAGCAGTGTGGAACCACTGCATGAACATTTGGTGACTCAGGTGGTGGATGTGAATTGCAGTGCCAGACTCGACTGAAGCTGCCAGCACAGCACCTAGTACAGCTGTGGAGCCCAAGAACAGCATCCTCCATTGAGGATAACAATCTCAGAGCAGTGACCACCAGCAACCACAGGGTAACTGTTACACGCATTTCCTCTGTAGACCAAGACATTTTCCATTTTTAAGTTAATAAAAGACCATGGTAGCCATGACACATGACAATTTCATCAGCCAATGCTCACATCTGCAGCATTAATTAAACTCCATCCAGTGATCTAACCCACTTGAAGTAACTCCTGTAGAAAGGTAAACTATATTCACAATTCAAATTCTGAGGTTTGAAAACATTAACCTTTAATTATTTTTCAAATGCATATTTCTCTCAAGTCTGGCAACTCATGTGACTTTGTCTAATGCCAGATTTTAGGCAAGAAACTCCAAAGGCTTGCTATTAGATACCTAAACCAAGGTAAGCTTTTTGGTAAGGAACACTTTCAGAGAAGTCTCTCCTGTGTTGGTCATGACAATCTAATTACACGTTCAATTCTAGTCTTGGTAAAAAAAGTAATTGTTTAAAGCTTAACTAGACCTACTTTGGAATTTTGGTTTCTGTCTAGTTAATATTATCACAACAACTGAAGTAAAAAACAGTATTTTGAAAGTGGGAAGCAATGATTTTGCTCATCTGAAAACCATCAGTGTGAAATCTTTCTTCTGGAAACCACCACCACAAACTGCACCATGAACCAAGAAGTCATTTCAGAATCAAGCTGCACCTCCATAACAGCCCTGCATGGCTTCATTTCCATGAATTCCAAAAGGACATTGACTTTTCACATTTTCAACAGCAATTTAGACTAAGTAATACAACATTGCTTTTATGATTTCCTCTTTCTGCATTTACAAGGAGCGAGGCTCCCTCCCCAATTAGCATTCAAGTCTACCCCATTTCACTCTAAGAGCTTCTAGGTTATGATCAATAATAAACAATTTTTTATTTTATAACAACCTTTTTTAGTTCATACCAGGACTACATATCTTGTGTTTCTGTTTCCTATGTAATGCAGTATGCACTGGACTAAAAGTAAACATGTATATATATAAAAGTATGTAACAAGGTCAAGCAGTTCATACGGAACCACTTCTTCCCCTCCAAGTCACCACTGACAACTGTGAAATAACAGTTTTGCAGACAGAGAGTATTGCAAACAATGTTAACTAGTTGCCTGTAGCAAAAATGCATTTATGAAATGTTGTAGTATTTCCTTACACTTCCTGGCCATTATACTTCCATATTAGTAATCTGTCACCTTTTACAGAAGTGAAATTACAGAGAGGATAACCAAACTGGACTCTAATCCTCTCTAATGTTTAAGGTGAGAAACCTTTCATTTAAGCATTTCTTGCTGATGAAATCCCTACTATTGAACAATGAGCCAAACAAACTAGCAACTTCTCAATACCAAAACCAACTGCAAAACTAGCAATTAATCCATTTGCCTACAAAGGGCTAAGACATTTATGACCACAAAATGCAAGCTACTATGTACTACTACTGTCCATGAGTATACTTGACTTAACATTGCTTTGAGCAGCAAGTGGGATCAGATAACCTCCAGAAGTTCTTTCTAGCCTGAAAGATTCTCTAAAACAGTTTGGGTACATTGCTTAATAACAATCTTGCAAATCAATGCATTTACATTTTCATAAGCACAGAGAATTATATGAGATCAGTGCTTATCAGTCGCTTGACCTAGTGCTCATCTTCCAGCGATATATTTTAAAGGGTAAACAGCAGTAGTTCAGCCTTTGGTAACTGTCAGCTGTTCTCAAGTTGGTGCCTCATAGCTCCATTTACATTGCAGAGCAAGCCACTCACTGTTTCTATGATTTAGTTCTTCACATTCAAGAACTAGTTTGACAAACATTTGTTTCAAATGCTTGCTATACTGGATTGTAAAGCAACTCTGCATGTCAGTGTAAAATACCATTCCCAGTCCGCTATTTCAATTATATTTCTCCTCAGGTGAGTCCACCCAGACCAGCAATGACTGTTGAATTCCACCCGCCAAAGATGACACCTCAATCCTAATTTCTTGGACAATGCTACAACATACGGTACTCCACTGTCATCAGGCAGCAGCAATTCCTGCCACTTTTGAAGACTGGCACTCCCAGTGCAGGGAAGTTTGCAGAGGTGTCCCTGTCTGAGAAGTTTCAGAGTAATTCTGCCCAGTTCAGGTACCTATTAGTGTCTGTAGTTTTTCCTATATCACCTGCCAAACCTGTGAGCGCATATCATGGCAATTTAGCATCATTACTGTATACAGATGAGACAATGTCAGTCAGGTATTTGTCTCTCACATTTTGCTTTTGCCCACATATAAGGCCCTGACTTATGCAAACGCATTCCCACTTTATAGGAGTACACAAGTTCTGGCAGACAAAATAGATAATATAGTGCCGTGTTTGGGATTTGTGATGAAAACAGTATTAATAATACAAGAATGTTCTACCTGTTGCTGAGCAGCACTTACACAGCACTGAGGCCCTGTCTAATTCTCACTCCACCCCAACAGCCAGCAGGCTGGAGACGCACGAGAAGGGAGGGGATGCAGCAGGGACAGCTGACCCCACCTGACCAAAGGGATATCTCACCCCATCCATCATTATGCTCTGGATTAAGAGCTGGGAAAAGGATAAAAGTGGGACATTGAGACTTATGGTATCTGCAACGGTTATGCATGATGAAGCTCTGCTTCCCGGAAATCACTAAACACTTTCCTGCTCATACCAAGTAGTGAACAAACTCCTTATTTTGCTTTGTTCATATACCCAGCTTTTGCTTTACCTAATAAGCTGTCTTTGTCTCAGTCCACAAGTTTCTGCACTTTTGCCCTTCCAATTCCCTTCCACCCCAATGCAAGGGGGTGGGCAGTGAACAAGGGTTGTGCAGTGCTTATCTGGCTATTATGGTTAACCCACAATAAAGATCACACAAATAACTTCACCATTATTCTTGCAGACAACCTACGCTCCCCTTTCAGCATGGAAGAAGTTGCAGCTAAGTCAGAGCTTTGTTTCTATCAAGCAAGGTTAGGGCTCTTCTGGATAAGATTTTGTTAACATCTGAAAACAATGACTTGAAAACAGCTACTGTGAAATAAACCACCTACAATGGCTCCAAGAAAGACAATTTAAAGCAAAAGCAATTTCTTCACCCTCCTTACTACTAGCCAAGGTTCAGAGATTTTATGCTTTGACAAAGCCTGGGTGTCTACTATCAGTTCATCTGAAGCCACACACACTAGATCATGCTTCCCAAAACAACCAAGAAATAACATTTACTTCTCCGGCTGAGGGCTGCACTCACCATCTGAGCAATCTTGATGCACAAAACATCTTCTGTTTCCTGTGTAGCAAAGCAATCCTACAGAAACTACTTCAAGCCACCCTCAATCCATTACACTACTCATCAGGACAGCAGCAGAGCACGCTATCTTCTCCTGTCTAGCCTCTACTTACCACCACTGTTTTCAGCTTAGTCTGAGGTCATTAACAAGGACTGTAGACAGCAGCATTATTCCAAATTCAGGAACAGTTAGAGCAATGTTGTAGGCAATGGAAAATTTCCTTTTGTTAAAATGTCCCTATATTAAAATAGCATTTTGGAATAAAATGTAAAGAGCCTATAAATCCTCCAGCAAGTGAAGTAAATGGTCTCTCTCAAGTCTTCATGCATTTAAGAACATTTTTAAGGAAAGACAAAAGCAACGATGTTTGCTTTTTCACTTTGGTCAAAAGTGTCAGGATGAAAACAGGGAAAAAAAAAAATCCAGGCCTTTGGGAGAGTTAGCTTAATGAAGGCCTTCAACTGCTTTAAGCACACCCTGAAGGAAAACCAGCAGCATCCGTAACAGGTTTTTCAGACAATACCCAGTACGGAATATAAATACTTCGTCCGTCCCTCTGTTCCCTACCCAGCCACTGAAAACTTTTCCCCTACTTTAAGGGAAGTTCTGTATCTGGTAATCCAGGTAAACCTTAGAGCAAAAGAAAACCAAGCGTTCCAACTGCCCCACCACAGCACTTTGGGACTAAAGAAAAGCCTACCTATAGGCCATTATAGCAACAGCCAGTGATGCAGAACACACTAAGTAAACTCACCTTAAAAAATGCAAACCACTTGTAGTCATTTATCACGATTTCAAAGCCTTGATTGTAAATCAAAGTGAAGAAACCATGGTTGCCCAGACTATCCTGAGCCACATCTAACTTCTGAAGATTCACAACCACCTTTCTTTCCACAAGCCCTGGAAAAAATACAAACGTTACTGCATGCTCATTGTGTGGAAGAGGAAAAATTAGTACCAAAAACATCATAACATTTCTTTCAGTCCAAAAGGTGCTATAGTAATCTTGTTGAATACAGTCTTCTGCAAAAAAGCAACAAGTTAACACACTTCAGCAACTTCACTTACCTGTCAGTGGGTCTATAAGCTCATTTTTTGCACTGCCTGACAGTATTTGCACATTTAATTAGCAACAGCAGCATCAGTTGATATGGGGATACCTCAGTTCATTTAAACATAACTTGCTATACAGCTCCCCAGGACACAGACACTGCATTTGCAGTAACAAGCTTTCTCCTGAAACATCTGGGATGAGCCATCAGCCACTCCATGCCATTTCGCTTGAGCGCTCTCCCACCTTCCACCTCACCTCCATTTTTTTAAATAATATCAACACACAATAATGCTATACTACATCTCCACTACTATTATTCCCCCAAGGGAAGGGTTATTTGTTTCTTCTGATTCTGACAGACTTCACAGCTAGGAAGCCCTAGCAGCTGCTGCCTGCCAGGAGCTGATCTCAGAACCCTAACGTGCTGCTCAGAACAGCCACTTTCAGGAGGGCTGAGCTGAGAAGGAAGGCTTCTGTGGGAAGTGAACCAGCATGAGGCAAATACAACTGAAACCATACAAAACACCCCTAAAACTGAAGCTGATACCAAAAATGCCAGCAAAGAAAACTCCAAGACTCACTTTGGAGTTTTAGAAAGCAAGCATCTTTTATCAGGCCTGGGCAACAAAAGGGAGTCATATCCATCCGTCATGTGCAGTGAGACAAAAGCTGGCTACAAAATATACTTGCCACTTACACACATATCTATAAATTGTCCCAGAAATCTTATGCATATTCTATTACTTTCCAAGGTCTAGTTTCAATGTTATTACAAAACTTTGCTACAGTCACAATTCTTGCTAATTCGGAGCTGGCTCCAGCTCTCTGCTTGACCTTGTCTTTAAAATAGGGAGAAACTCAGTGTAGAGGTGGTCACAATGGAAGAGACATCCGTTCAGATATACTGAACACAACAGGTGATCATCCTCAAAGAATGACCTGCGTCTGAAAAAAAAACCCAACCTTCTAAAGAATACATGCTACCAGAGGAACATTCAGTCTAACTTTCAAAAAACAGAATTATTCTGATGAAGCTTAATTCTACTTTTGCTTAAAAAAATACATATTCTACTTTTTGGAATAGTTACTACTTAGATTCATAGAATATTTTGGGTTGGAATAGACCTTAAAGATCACCAAGTTCCAACCCCCCTGCCATGGGCAGGAATATCCCACAAGATCAGGACACCCAAGGTCCCATCCAACGTGGACTTAAACATATTCAGGGATGGGACAGCCACAGCTTCCCTGGGCAACCTGTGCTAGTGTCTCACCATTCTCATCATAAAGAAATTCTTCTAATGTTGATTCTAAATCTGCCCCTCTCCAGTTTAAAACCATTACCCCTAGTTCTATCACTACAAGCCTCTGTAAACAGTCCCTCCCCGGCTTTCCTGTAGCCCTTTCAGGTACTGGAAGGTCATAGAATCATCAAGTTGGAAAAAACTTATTGGATCATCAAGTCCAGCCATTCCTATCTGTCACTACAACATGTTCCTGAGCACCTCATCTACCCACCTTTTAAATACCTCCAGGGATGGTGACTCAACTATCTTCCTGGGCAGCCTCTGCCAGTGCCGAATCACCCTTTCCGTGAAAATTTTTTTCTGGATATCCAGTCTGAACCTACCCTGATGGAGCTTGAGGTCATTCCCTCTTGTCCTGTCCCCTGACACTTAGGAGAAGAGGCCAGCTCCCTCCTCTCTACAACCTCCTTTCAGATAGTTGTGGAGATCAATAAGGCCTCCCCTCAGCCTCCTCTTCTCCAGGATAAAAACCCCAGCTCTCTCAACTGGTCCTCGTAAGACTTGTTCTCCAGCTTCATTGCTCTTCTCTGGACTCACTCCAGAGCCTCAACATCCTTCTTGTGGTGAGGGGCCCAGAACTGAACACAGGATTCAAGGAGCGGCCTCACCAGTGCTGAGTACAGAGGGAGAGCAACCTCCCTGAACCTGCTGGTCACACTGTTTCTGATACAAACCAAGATGCCATTGGCCTTCTTAGCCACCTGGACACACTGCTGGCTCATGTTCAGTCAGCTATCAACCAACACTCCCAGGTCCTTCTCCTCCAGGCAGCTTTCTAGCCACGCTTCCCCTAGGCTGTATAAGGTCGGTATAATATCTCCTCGGAGCCTTCCCTTCTCCAGACTGTACAATCCCAACCATCTCTACACCATTACCAGGGCCTCGGGCAGCTTTCGGCCTCTCTCTGCTCCCGCGGGTCCGGGCGCTCCGTACCCCCCCAACCCGGGCCCACTCTCCCTCGGCCCCGCGGTCTCACCCGCCTGGGAGCAGTTGCCGTGGCGGCCACCGGCCCGCCAGACGCGGAGCTCCCAGGCTCCCAGCAGGTCTGCGAAGGAGCAGTTGGCCGGCGTGTCGGCCCGCGATGCCGCGGGCAGTGCCAGCAGCAGCCCCAGCAGCAGCGCAGCCATAGCCCAGCCCTCACCCCCAACCTCACCGCCGCCGAAATGAGCGCCGCCGCCTGCCCGCCCCCCACACGGCTCCGCCTGCCCCGCGAGGGGCGGAGTGTGCGGGCGGCAGCGTCCTCCTTCCCAAGGGCGTCAGGTTTCCCTTTCTGAAGGGTGTCCAGACCAGAAGGCCAGTGCAATCCTGGGCTGCATCAAAAGAAGCAAGGCCAGCAGGTCGAGGGACGTGATTCTGCCCTCTGTTCCTCTCTTGTGAGACCTCATCTGGAGTACTGTGTCCAGTTCTATAATCTTCAACATAAGAAGGATATTGAGCTGTTGGAACGGGTCCAGAGGAGGCTGCAGAGATAATCAGAGGTCTGGAGCACCATCCATACTAGGACAGGTTGAGAGAGCTGGGCTTGTTCATCCTGGAGAAGGGAAGGCTCCGAGGAGGTCTTCTAGTGACCTTCTTCCGGTACCTGAAGGGGCTACAAGAAAGCTGGAGAGGGACTGTTTACAAAGGCTTTTAGTGATAGGACAATGGGGAACGGGTATAAGCTAGATAGGGACAGATTTAGGCTTGATATAAGGAAGATTTTCTTCACCACAACAATGGTGAGACACTGGCACAGGTTGCCCAGGGAAGCTGTTGATGCCCCATCCCTGGATGTGTTCTAGGCCAGGTTGGATGGGGCCTTGGGCAGCCTGATCTAGTGAGAAGTGTCCCTGCCCATGGCAGGGGGGTTGGAACTAAGTGATCTTTAATGTCCCTTCCAACCCAAACAATTCTATGATTCTTCTCTTAGCCAGTCCTCATCACTCCAAAGTGAGTCCCCCTCCTCAAGTCACATCCTCTTCTCAAAAGCCCATCGACCTCCACAAATGGCAGCCTTACCCCTCAAAGGGCAGATGCCTCCAAAGGGAATCCATCCTTCCAAATGGAATCCTTCCTTCCTAAGGGCATACTCCTGCCTGGAGTCCCTGTCCTGCTACCCAGCCTCAGGGACAGGTCTGCAGGGTTGCTCCCCAGTGTTATTTCAAGCAAGTGCCTAACAGCTGTGAAGAACAAGGTCTCATGTCCACCACGAGTTTTAGCAGTAGAGAGTGACTCAGAGTTTCCTCAGCAGCCACATGTCACGTCTGGGAAGTCATGTGACACCAGTCCTACATGGGCTGCATACCCCGATAACCCGTGCTTCCTTTAGGACCCTTTTCACACAGCAGTAGTCAGCAAAAAGTACAGAAAATTCCCCTGAAGATGCAATATTTAGTGACATGCAAAATCTTGCAGGTCCAACAAGCAGACTGTTTGCAGAGGACTTCTATTGTCAAAGGGCAGAGATGTCTCCACTGAACCCTGAGCCTCTGCATGCAGCCCAGTGCATGGAAGAACGAGCGGGAAAGTGTTGTTCTGCTGTCTCAAAGTTTGCTGATTCAAGGTGTGCATACTTTGGCATCTGCAAAGTTGTGTATGCAAACAGGAAGATTAAAAGTCTTACTAATAAGTAAAAATACCCTTTTTAAAAAACAGAATTATCTAAAAAATGACCTTTTCCAGGGGAACAAAAAAATGCATACAGCTCTGTGTTGACTGTGAAAATGATACAGTAGCTTAACTATGCATATGGCTTAAAATAATTTTGTTAAAGTGTTATAAAACTCTGTGTAGATACTGTTACTACTGATTTCAATATTTTGGCTTTAATTCACTTACAAGCTAAACTAGGTTGAAGCTAGAAGTGTCCTATCTTATGTTTTTAATTTAAATCAGGAGATCAGGAGTTGCATGAGTAAATTTTAAGAACTATTTTATCATCCTCACTGCTCTTTCATGCCATCTTCTCAACTTTTTTGGGAAGGATTAATTCTGTGTTTTGTGGGTGATTCCTAGAAGAACAAGCTAATAGATGCTCTTACTCAGATGACAGAGATAAAAACATACTTTACTTGTTTTGGGGCAATATTTAAAGATCCTGAAACACTAATTTGGTAGGAAAAGCAGAATTTCCTCCATGTTACCAACAGGAAAATAAATACCCTTTTGGGTCCCTAGACTGTGTTGGCCAATAGTGCTTTTATGGGATTTTTAAAACAGAGCTTTAGGGTTTGTATTTTTTTTCAAAAGCAGCTGCATTTTTCTGGACTTGCTGTTCAAGTGCATGTGCCCTTACCATTTCTACTCAAGCCCACCTAATGAAATGTGGCTAAACAGCTGCATCCTGTCCTCTTTACCAATGAGATTTTTTTGGCTCCACACTTTCTGAAAGCAACCCAAAAGTTTCCAGTGGCCCTGGAAATATGTCTGTGTTACAGTTCTTCATGTTCTGTGTGCGGGAACAGAAAAAGTCCACGCTATATTCATCTGTACCCCATGCCATTGCTTAGGTGATTCTGCCTCTTTTCATTTGTACTTTGCTTTGAACTTCAATTTTCAGTTTCGATTTGAAGCCACTGCAGGCTATCAGTGCACAAAACCACATGCATTTCTCTTTAGTTGCCTTGAAGTCACAATAGATTGTTGCAAATAAAGTGTATTTTACATAATGGTGTTTTAAAATTGTTGCCAAGATAAGGCTGAGATGGTTTAAGCTCAGTCTGTCCTGTTTATTTCAACCTAAATCTGCTCTTGAGCAGTAGTTTATTTTGTCTCTTTGAGCAAGGTAAAAACTCCCTGTGCCTTGTCTCCCATAGTAAATGTTAGTTAATTATTTCCATGGAAAAAAATCTTCCTAGCTCACAAGCACTGACATACATGGGTTTGTCAGTGAAATACAACCTTCAATGAGTTCCACTATGTGTGTTAGAGACATGAGACACCTTCTGTGTTTGGTGACAGGCTTACTTGTTATGGATTTGCTCAGATAAGCTGTTATCTGCTCTCCTGAAGCCAAAATGTTATCAAATCTCTTGTAAGACCTTCTTACATTGTGTTACAAAACTCCTTCATCTGGGGGCAAAGTTACACAAGGAGGAGCCAAATCAGTGGTTATTGTCAGTAGGACTGGCTGGGCTAGTAAATCTGATAGCTTTAGTAAGCAGTGGTCTCATTTGTAGGGTAATTGAAGTCACAATCTTGCAGGGAGAAAACCCCTCAAAAATAAGCAGTTAAAATCCTCCAGAAAGCACATAGCTTTCTTCTGGGTTTGTAACTTGAATCAGCTCAGCAAAGGATCCAGCACTCACTAGATTGCATTTTCAAAACCTGAGATTTTCCTTTGGTGACAACAGATGTGAAGATTAACTGTTGAATGCTTATAATCTGAATTTTGGCAAATAATACCAAATAAAGCATTTATTTCTAGCCTGTCCCAATCCTGGCCACTTTGACCTGTCACTGCCTGTACAAATAGAAGTGTTATGTGACTATGGTGAAGTGATAAAAGGAAATGATCTGGCTGAAAATAATTTTGGGAAGAAAAACCCCAGAAGAGCTGTTTATTCAGTCAGTTCCCTTCCCCAGTTTGACAGCTAACCCTGACCCAACTGGTAATGAGCCATCCACAACTTTAAAAGAGAGAACACAAAAATTACATGCCTGAATTCTTGGGAAGGCTAAGATGAAAAAAAGGATCCTTGTGCAAAAAAGCTATCCATTTAAGTCAACAGTACCTATTAAAACCCTAGTATCTCCTTACAAACCCTGCTACACTTCTACTGGTGTATCATTACCCCTACCACTGATGAAGATGTTAGCATAGTAAATGGAACTCGTTTAAAAAAATACAGAACCTAAGCATTGCTGAGGACTGCCTTTGCCTTTGCCTATTTTGGAAAGGTGCAAGAATCTGAGCATTTTTACAGTCCCGTGTAGGCTCTGAAATTAACTCCTTACTGAGAAAGTTGTGGCTGTTCTGTGGATGGCTTGCTGCAAGAACAATGTCCTAATTATGTGCCCTTAAAAAGTGAAGAGCTGTATTCAAAGACTTATTTTTCAGAGCATTAATTCATACATGAGCATTATCTCACTATAAAATTTGACCATTTTTTACTGATGGGTACTTAATCCAGCTTAGCAGTATGTGCTTTTATGCATGATTGAACTCGCTCATCCTGTTTATTTGTCAGTGAAACTGCAGAGCCTTGCTTCTGAAAATGTTTAGGAGGGGAGAGGCTAATATGAATTCATTTGTTGCATCTCTAAATTTGATTTTTTTGAGGGAAGATAGTTGCTTTGTGGAAAAATTCAAAGAGTTGATAGCAATTATGGAAGTTAATTTTGAGAACAGAACAAGCAGGATGATTTATCAAGTGTGTATGTACAGCAGTTTACCTAGGAGATCAAAATTCACAGCTAAAGCTTATAGCTGTCTGGGAAAGATTTATTTTTCAGGAAGTCGGGTTTTGACTTTTTTGGAAGGGAGTTCATGATTTATTCCAATGTAGGAATTAATAATAAAACAAGAAAAAAGCGATGTGGAAGAATTCTATTAAAATTACTCATTTTTGAAAAAAGGTCAATGTTATTTCCTCAAATTATTCCAGTGTTGTTTTATTATTTTCTTTTTTTGCCTTTCTGGTAAAAAATGTAGCTTCCTAAACTACTACCGCTGTCCAAAGGTTAAATAATAATAGTCATAGCAATAATAAATAGCATCAGGGTGGGATTTAATCACAGCCTGAGCCTGCATTTTAATGATCTGGTAGGTTGTCTGACTGAGAGCATTATTCCTCCTAGGCACACTAATGCACCTATCCACCTGTCTGCAGTGCAGCTTAGTAAAATGCACTGGGAAAATGATACAGATT